>OX439382.1:26564571-27164571 GCA_949319315.1 Zelleria hepariella | reverse complement strand
GTGATGACGTAAAACGAAAGTACCTACGTCACGTCGTAGTGGTTTTTATATATAATTTAATTACGTTGTTCAATAATGAGTCAACGTGGTTAGCCTAAATACTAAGTACTAACAGGGGGATCGCTAAATAGACGAAACAGCCATCAACCAACCCCCAAGCAAGCTTACAAAGATAATAATAACAATATCATCATTATATTTAAGTGTTATCCTCTTGTCGGTGCAGCATTCTCCATGCACTTCGATCACAGGCCAGTTCCTTTGCAGCCTGGTACGTCACGACATCCACGTTCTCTTTAATTTTGTCAAAGTAGCTTCTCCGTGGCCTTCCTCTACCTCTCTTTCCTTCTATCTTTCCTTCTATTATGTTGGTTATGAATTTGTCGTGACGTAGCAAGTGGCCTAGCATCTTTCCTCTTCTGCATTCTATTGTCTTCATCAACGTTTTCCTCTCCCCTACACTTTCCAGAACTTGCTCATTTAACACTCTTTCCGTCCAAGATATCCTCTCCATTCTCCTCCAACACCACATCTCGAAAGCTTCCGAAAGAATAATAATAATGTAACTAATATTGAATCCACTTACGTCATTTTGATGGTGGCTCGTCGTCGACCTCGCCCTGTTATTTGTGTCGTCTTCAGGGACTTCCATATCCATGACTATCTCTATCTATCTATCCGTTTGTAGCGTTCAACTAAAGTAGCGTGGCGTGAAAAGCATAATTTTCAAGGTTTTTATTTCAATTTTGTAGCTAAACTGAGCAATTTTTGTTCAGCTATTTTGGTTCATCGTCCATCCTGTTGCTGACGACGTAAGTTTGAGAAAAAAGCTGAAATCCTCGGAATAGAATAAGAATAAAAAAAGTTTATTACCAAAAATTAGAAATAGAAAATATTCCCTAGCACGGGTTAGTGCTTTAGAAAAAACAAAAAGTAACAAATAGAAAGTCATGAATGTGAAAGACTCTATTCGCGTGTGCTCATTTGGACTGAAACTTCACGTTCCCAACGCGGCCGCAACTCTTTTGACAGTTTTGGTATTCTACTGCACCATTTTACCGTCGTTACGGGAATTCAAAGGTCCTCGGTTCGATTCCCGATGCGGGCATGTATCTATGACTTTGTTTAATTTCAAAGTTACGTACATTTGTGAATTTGTAGTAGCAATACCACTCGCTGACGGTGAAGGAAAACATCGTGAGGAAACCTGAGCGTATGAGGCGTTATACCCTCAACGCAAAAATCGCCAACCCGCATTGAGCACGCGTGGTGATTAAGCTCGAACTCTCTCTCTGAGAGAAGGCCTTTGCCCAGCTAGTGGGACATGTACAATTGTACAGGCTACATCTTACTTACTTACTTACGGGAATTCAACGATGTTTCGTTACGACAAATTTGACAGTTGTTTGTCAAATTTGACACTTGTTTGACAATATTTGTACAAACTCGTAGCCTCTAGCTCGTGCACAAGACAGCACGTCGACGCTTACACGATAACACTCTACTCGGTTTCGTTACGGACGACTTTACAACAAGACTGTACGCTCTGACGTGCTGTCGTGTGTAAGTAGCCTAATACACTTTCAGCGAACAGCAACGGCCACAACAGCTGTAAATAAGGGCCCGACCCAGACAGTCGTGCAACAAACGACCAGGGTGCGGCTGAACTTTACCGCCACCATTTGTGCGTACAGGCTGACCGAGCCACTTTGGGACAGTGCCTCTACTCTTGAAGCATTTTTTTAAATATTGAGCAGTATTTAATCCCCGAGCTGTACTATACTTTGCCAGGCCGAAAGTTGTGTCCCCCCCCCCCACCCCCATTGAGCAAAGCTCATAGCGGCACTCCTCAACTTATTTCAGGATTTTATATGCTGTGCCATTTGCCCAAACTGACCGAGCATGCGAGCATTTGCCTTGCTCGCCGAGGTTGCCGCGCGAGGCAAATATTCGATCAGTCTGAACACACCTATTTACGTAGGCTGTAATGTACATTACTTGATGTCCATTGACTTGGGACTCTGATTTATTGGGCATTGTAAAATCGCAATAAGTGGGACGACATAGAAAGCCCATATCGTAAGCAATTTTGTTTGGAGTCTTCCATTTTTGGAACCAACTTATTCCTATTCTATTAGGTTTGCTCAAGATGTATGCCTATGTTATGTACTGTTCTCGAAAGCAAAGCTGTGGACACGATTAGCAAGGAACCGGGGAGGTTGGCGCGACAAATTAGAAGTGTATACCTACTATGTAGGTTGTAATTGTTATTCTACTCAACTCTACATTGCTGAAAACATTGTCGGACACGCATATTGAGACTTGAGACAACCTACAAATCCAATAAATATGTCCCTTCAGACTTTACTCACTTCGTCATTTACTAAGCGCCGGTTTCTGAATTGAGAATTTCACTCATCAAATACTTAATTATCGTTCTGACACATCGTTGTGACATCTGCATTTCTGCAGAGATGGAACGATACTTAAGTATTTGGTTAATGAAATTCTCAATTCATAAATCGGAGGTCGGTAAATGTTTTGCTGTCTCTGTTGAGCGAGCCTTTCATAGGTAAATCTTTGTACATGCGGTGATAGCACTTAGCATACCAGTGACAGTGACCTAAGAGTCACTATGTAGAGTTCTGAAAACAAATTCATGAGAAGAAAGATGCTTTAGTATACTGATGATTTATGATTTGACGTCTTCAGCATCAAAAGGAACATGGCCCTTTATTTTATGGTGGTGTACTTACGTTCTTCGATTGTAACATTGATGTTACTTGCTTAGGTACATAGTTTTATTGCAGTTTTATGGCAATGACAGTCATTGCCTAGAAAGGTGGATGATTCCTGCGTCTTTGTTAACAAAAGGCTCAGCCAAGAATATGTGTGAATATGTTGCTGCTTAGTAATAAGCTGATAGTTCGGCCACCTGAATTAAAATTTGACACCTGAAGAAATCACTGACCACAGAGTTGACGTTTCGAAATGTGTATGCGATGTGTCATCAAAATCCCACGTCATTTCCTACCAAAAATATTGGTGTGGTGATATCATTACCGGTCCTACCTACAGTCCTACGTCCAAATGTGTATAAAAATGTAGTGTTCTTACAACCTACGTGCTAAATTGTTGTTATGAATTCAAACACGTACTTAATTTTACATTGTGTGCGAGAATATAAAGAGAGACGATCTGGTTTCTATACTGGTTTAAATGTAACCGTTATGGTTATGTATGACACCAGCCAAATTATGAGAGCACTCAGCTCAGAATGCAACAAGAAATTCAACTTTTTCTTCACTACTGGATATAAATTGTGCAACTCATGATTACCAATTATTATCATCAAATAGTCGGAGGTTTAAAAAATCGAGGTCAGGGCGTCATGGGGGCGGCAGAAAGAGTGCGGGAGGCGCGGTCTAGGTTCATCTTTCGTGGCTCGTATTATATTTTCTTTGTTAAAAAATCCTCCGATCCATCATTTTCGTCTCAACAAAATAAATAAATATGTTTTAGAGATCGAGTTTATCGAATCCAGATAGAGAAGTATCTAGCCTTCTTGTCTTGAATTCGCTTACTCATTTACAATTGCACCTCCATATTTGTAATCATAATGTATCATTGCAATATTATTAAGAGCGTAGTCTGCACCCGACAGCCCATTGTTTCTATTTACCTACGTCAGAGGGGTTTCTATGGCGAATTTAACATCTTCTTTGCCTTCTGTTCTTGATTTATATTTATATCGCTGCAAATTATATTATCTGCATGCATACTACATATATGCAGTTCATGCACCTCTACCTGGCCGAAGGAACGAAAATATGTTCTGGGAATCAGGGATGGCACCAATCCGAGATATATGTTTGTTTGTTACACTTTATTGCACACATAGTGTAGTACCTACCCCCTTACCATACCATGATCAACCTAGGAGCAGCTGCGTGCCCTAACACCTACTACATATACAGAATAATCTAACTAATGGCTTCTAATGATAATGCAGTTACCGCTGCCGAATTCTGGGCTAAGACAATAATTTAGACCAAGGTATATCGGTCTGCCATTGATACTCTAAGAAGATACACCTGTGTTGCAGCAGTTAAATCTAATTTAAATCATTCATGTTGAAATATTCAGCATTTTTTAAGCTGTAAAATGAGATGCTCGTAAACATATTTTACTGTTTAGACACGATAGTAAACCTTGACAGTAAATGCCATACTTGACCTCAGGCAGGTCAACCAGCCATTCTTCATTTCTATTTACATAGCTGTTAAGCATAAACACCCACTTTACGTGGAAACTACTGAATTGAGTTCGTAACTCAATGGACTTTCTATTACCAAACGTCAAGAACTAAATATGAACATAGGATGATATACAACTAATGTATACTTGGTTAGATTACCTCATTTAGTTTTACCCTGCAATCCTCTGCCCGCTTTACACTCGTAGTTTATTTCATTTTAATCTCTTATTTTGCTTCATTTCCTCCAATGATACCTGGAGCGCTATAATCTGCGCCCACGAGTCTCATTGCCTATGAAAGGTAATTCAGTCTGTCTGTCAAACAGTATAATCCTTCTTAGTACGAACGCGTTTATATCTGAAACCCGTTTCTCGCCTGTCGCTGTTGGTATCTTACGGTGCATAATAAATGCCACAATATTTTCACAGTTCGCTTCGCTTGTCCGCAAATGAGTTTCTTTGTTGGCTTTGTTTTTGCATGGTTTTTGTTATTTATGTTTTAGATTACTCTCCATCCATTAGAGTTCTACCTTTTTGCTGTTCGTTTTATCTTGGTAATTTCTACCTTCATCCATCTTGTGCTACTTACGATTAGATCCGATTTTACTCGCTCTGAAATCCCGTCTCTACTCTCTTGCCTTTCGAAATAATCGTCTTAATTCCAACGCGATTAGGTACGCTCCACGATTTTCTAATAACATCGCACAGAAAATCTTCATGCCATATATCTTTCACGCATTTGCATGTGTGTTACTTATCTGATAGCTAGATTTACTACGGTCAAATCAATTTAGCATAGCCACAATGTTATACCATAAGGCGCAGGCATATCAAAGGCTTGTCCCAAGATTTATTGTAAGATAGAGCCGCTCACAGGGTGGTTTTCTCTTCGGGGCCTGTACTTTACATGCTCGTTAATTTCAGTTAATGCTTATCTGCTTTTACTTCCTTATTGTCTTGGATTTATCGCTTTTCTGTTAACTCGGGGCTGAGTTGATTCGAATTTGTCCTTTTCTTTAACGGACTAATTAAGATTCTCGAAATCACTGGTGAATGGCTTCGATGAATTCGTTTACTGCTATGGTTTCTCTTACATTTGGGTTTTTTTATTCGAGGCTCGTCTTAACTGTCGTGACCAATAGCAGGTAAATAGGGTTGCGTCGACATTGCACTTTCATGTGGTGCATATTAAGCATCTACAAAAAATCACATCGTGGGCGGCCTTACTCACGACATATTCATGGAGGTAATTAGTATTCACTTTCATTACACAATTCATTTATTTTTAATTATATGCCCCATGTATTCCTGAAGTGATAGACACGATACAAGAGTCAAGGGAAACCTTGATGTGGAGCCTTTCATGGACCATAATCTAGAAGTCATTATGGCTTTCAGAAAAATATTATTGATAGAAAACACACCTAACGACGTTATTTTACTCATTAATCCCAGCTGATTTAAGTATCAGCTTGTCCACGTCTAATCTCTGACGACATTTCGCGGGTTTGTTCCCATGTGGACCTAGTAAATTTACACTTCTTATCATATCTATATTCCGGACTCGTCCATCTTCTTCAACATTTTTCTGTCCACTGCTGGCCCTTATGTTTTTTTTTCATTCCGACCGGTCTTCCTACAGCGACAACCAACCGCGATTCGACCCATTCAAATACAATACTGTGGTCATGAAAGAGGCACACTACTCCTGACAACCAGCTGTAAGGATCCATTACCGGTGGGTCTTGCCTCCTTTTCTCGTGTCTTGTGGCGTGGAAGCCTCCACTGTCTCCTCTCCAGGAAGGTACCGGATTTCTTTCGGTGTGGGTCTTGTCTGGTTCAGCCTGATTCAGCCTTGATGTCATCTCGTCACTCCGTGTAAAGGTGTTCCATGTCAGAACTTTTCGGCTCCATATTTCTTGGCCATAATGATATCGTGGAAAGAACTTATCAGAAACAAAACCTAAAATCATAATCATAACGTTTATTGCTTGAAAAAGGCACTTCTAACTTTCTCGGCCATTGTATGCACCAGTGCATGAGTGTATGTACTCGTAGCAACTGCCCCCGTCGGGACTAATCCCACTTTACGCAATGCAATGCTAATAATCGATGATTAAATAATCGTTAGCAGCTCATTCAGTATGCAGAAAGCGAAAGTCGCGAGGTTGTTAGCCGGCTCGTAAAGTATCGATAAAATTAGATGTCTTGCGTTTTCACAACTCTACGCCCTGTCGTGCTCGTGCTTTATTGGGTGACTGCATAAGGGCTTTGAAAACAGAAGCGACGTGGTAGACAAAACTATCGCAGGAAATCGTTATTTTGAAGGTTCCGTACCTCAAAAGGAAAAAACGGAACCATTATAGGATCACGCGTGTGTCCGTTTGTCACACCCAATTTGCTCCGAAACTACTGAACCGATTGAGTTGAAATTTGGTACTCTACGTAAGTCGGTGACACATACGAATTCCACCTTAATGCGCTTGGCTCTCTCTATGTGTCAGGCTGTAACTACACCAGCACGTGCAGCATGGTAAGCCCGAGATAGGCCCTTCTCTATGCAAAACTGTCAACTTGCCGGTCCGGCTCGAGTTGGCTCTACGCCAACATGGCGATGGAGACAAAAATACAATTTTTTTATTAAAAATTGCAATATCTACTTTCTGCTCGACATGACCCTAATCTATTGCCATCTCGAGTCCCGCCTGCCATGCTCGCACAATAGACATGGCACGTCTGTCACTCGAGTTCGAGAGAATGTCAAAACGACCATGCTAAGCATACAGACAGTGATCACCGATGCGACAGGAAAAACGAAATGCGAAAATGCTAACGATATTTGGCGACCGGTGAAGCAGATTGCAGATCGTATCGCGGTCTGTTGTAGGTGGCCGCAGCCTAAATATGACATATCCAGTGATTCCTTTACTCTTTGGCCACCAGACAACCACCGCCCAGAGGCCCGGCACGTCCCCGTGTGTCGACATAATCACTAAATTACCAAACTACTTGAGTATGCGAAAAATAAACACACTTCACCTCCTTGCTGCCTCGCAACAACTCGTTAAACCCGCAATTTTCGCCATAAAGTACGATTATAATCGCGATTTTATCGAATATTGCGAAAAGTACTTGTTTTTTTTTTGCCAGGGGTCCATACCTCCAAATGCGAAAATGAAACCTTTGTAAGATCACTCTTTGTTTTCCGTCCGTATTTCATGGAAACCTAGAGTTCAACTATGTATTTACACACTTGCGAAAAATCTCAGATCTTTCCCGGTGTACTTTCTGTCAGCTGATAGTTCTGACAAGGAACCAGAAATAGTAAAGTTCAATTAATAAAGAATATGTGGAGTTCTGACAAGGAACCAGAAATAGTAAAGTTCAATTAATAAAGAATATGTGGTTCTTAGACTAGTAAAGGAAAATCCAAAAAAATGAAATAATTTCATAATAGCTGAGAAAAATTACTGACAGGGCCTATAATAAAAACAAAGCCTACCACAAAGGCAAATATTGCTAAAATTGCTTCGGAACCCGAGAGTTCGAGCCAAACTCGCACTTGGCTGGTTTTCGCAAGAAGTAAGTAGCTACTACTGGTTGATTGGATGATCGACGTTCAAGGAGATCAATCAAAATACTGGCATGCCATAAAAATTACGTGTTGTAGGTACGAGAAATTAATAGCCATATCGTGTAAAAGAAAAATTATATCTTACGGATCTTTCAAGGCTTTTTGTAAACGGGTTAAATATTGACACAAGTGAACGGACTGAAGGCAATTTTTAGGCACATTCTACCTAAATTGTGTTTAGAACAGAGTTTGAGTTTGCTATTAATACGGTGGTTGCCTATAACCGGGAACAATAAAGGATTCAACCTCTTGTCAAAAAGTATTCAGAGAGACAGACCAACACTCTATTGTAGAGTCGCCTCGAATTGGATTGACACCTTTTCTGTGCATGCTTCCAGGCGTTACCATGTCATAGACACTGCAGTGACCATGCGCTCACTTCACCAATCTACCTCTCCAGGGTGCACTGTAAGTCGATAGCGAAACTTTAAGTAGGCTGTCTACTGATCAATACAAACAACTTGTATAGGTAACTAAAAAATGGAGCTAAAAAAAAAACAGCTGTTTCATACATTTGGCGCAGTACTGAGTCGACCTTTGGTATGGAACAGTTGATATTTTTTCGCTCCGTTTTTTTCAAGTTGTTTGTAGTGCTCAGTAGACAGCCTACCTAAAGTTCCGCTATCGACTTAGAGTGCACCCTGTAGTATAAGGGGAGGTAGGTACTGGACGCCTGTATAAATCATCTAATTTGATTCAAAGGCCTAAGATATTTTTTTTCTTTAGGCGCTGGCGCAGCTTGCAGTCAGCTGTCGAGGCAAATTGTTTTATGTGCAAAATTATTAATTGCCGGATTGTAAACGATGTGCTGTGGCGCCGGCCAGTGTGTCTGGTAATTGGAATCCCTCTGCCTTATCCATCAGGCTTTTGTGGAATATTATTTGCATATAAATGTGTGCATAAGTTATAGTCTAAAGCAAGAATGCGGGCTCTCATATGATTGACTTTAAATGGTGCTAAAAAATAACTTAAATACTGTAATACTGTTTGTACTGCAATGAATAAGTTGATTCCTGAAGCGATAGCGTTTATTGCTTGAAAAGCGTAAACATTATGATTATAATATAAATAATCAATCAAGGAACCAGTAACGTAACATGATTCCTTGTATTTGTACACCGTGGAATTTTAGTGGTTTTAAAGCCGAAGGTATTTCGTTGCACTCGTGATTCTGAGCCAAATTCCAAAATTTAACTTCAATACGAGCGAAAAAGAAAACACTTCCCAATACAAACGGCTATCGCCAATCGACACCATTTGTATGGAGAAGTGTTTTTTTTTTCGCGAGTTTTGGAATGAAATTTTGTAATTAGGCTCAGAATCACCAGTGCAACAAAATACCTTCGGCTTTAAAACCACTAAAATTGCACGGAGTATCTTAACGCGATCGCGAGTAACGATCGAGAGTTTACATGAAAATGTGCCATTTTCTGCATCCTTCCGAATAGTTTTAAAAAGCCTTTAAAGTGTCCCAATGCTGGGTAAAAGGCTTCTCCTTTTGTTCTTCATTCCTCTTTCATTCATTTACTGTGGACCTCCCCTCTCGGCAAAAAGGTTCCAAGATTGTCTCACCATCTCCGCCTTGGTCTGCAATAACGCCCACCCTGGCAACCCTTGAAAGATCATTAAAATCCCCGCCTTGGTCTGCCGTAACCTTAATTTCTTCTCTCCCCTCGTCCGCAGGTATGCAGGCCGGACATCGACTGCAACCTGGCCGAGAACAAGTGGCGCTACATAACCAACTTCACGTGCCTCGCGCCGCCGTCGAAGCTCCTCAAGGAGATGCGCCTGTCCTTCCCCAGTGGACACTCCTCCTTCTCCGCCTACACGATGCTGTATTTTGCTGTGAGTTGTTTATGACGCGGCTTCCAAGATGATTCATCATCATTATAGTTAAGAGTTATCCTCTTGTCGGTGCAGAATTCTCCATGCTCTTCGATCACAGGCTAGTTCCTTCGCAGACTGATACGTCACGACATCCACCTTCCTCTACCTCTCTTTCATTCTATTATATTAGTCCAAGATGATTAGGAAGTTAATAATGGAGATTTCTTGAACTAGTGCTTTTACACACCAGCATCATCAACAAAGCAGTACACACATACGGCTGGCAGGGGACCGGAGAGGTTGGCGTGACAAAGAACAGGCCTATGCCCAACAGTGGGCGTTCATGTGCTAGATAGATAGATAAGCATCATATCGAGCTCAGCAACGTGCGATACAGTCTCTCTTACACTCTGCTGATCTGCTTAGAGCGGGATGAACAGCAGCGTATCGAGTTGATATGGTCTTTCGTCGTGGTTTTCTTGCTAAGAGTAAATTAAAACATCATGAGGCATCTCATAGGTTAAGTTGGCTCCGCACGTATAGCTTTTTTGTGAACTAGGGCGACTAAGCTAAAAGGATGTTGGATGCTGAGCAAGTAAAGTATTTGGGAGGCAATGAAACAACCGCTGCGAGCGATCGAAACCAGCTCTAGTATACTACAGCGGGCAATGGCGGCACACGCACACATACGCACCACTAAGCCTACTCCCTCTGCAAACGCCCCAGGCACTTCACCAATCTTTACCCATTGTTGTCAATAATCTTAAATAGAAAAGCGTAATTTTGTTTTGGTGTCCTTTTATCGAGCTAGACTACCTTAAGTCCACCGTTCTACTCTTTTTCTGAATTGTGGTTCTACCTATGATTGATGAACTGATTATTTACTCGTAGACAGCGTGAAAACAAGCTGTCCAGTAGTTTGATCTATTACCAGGTTAGAAATTCCTCCGTAGTATTCGGAACAAATGACAACCATACTCTCCCTCAAATTCCAGATGTACCTCCACAAGCGGTTAACATGGCGCGGCTCCAAGCTTCTTCGGCACGGCCTTCAGTTCCTGCTGATCATGATGGCCTGGTACACCGTCATGACTCGGGTATCGGACTACAAGCATCACTGGAGCGACGTGCTAGCTGGCTTCAGCATTGGACTGCTCTACGCTATTGTCATAGTGAGTACCGCGAAACCTGCATCGCGCCAGCAAAATGTTTTTCAGAGTTAATATAAATACAGTGGAAAACCATGTTCGGTTGGACCTGACCAGTCCTTAGGCACATCTGTCTGCTATCAGATCGATGTCCCCTGATCATATTTGTAGAAAACCCTTGGGGATGACTAAGCTCCATTGCAGGGAGCAAAAATCAGAGATGACTTGGCTGGCAAGAAGTGGTACTTCAGGATATCCACTTTCTCCTGAATTTGATCGAAATTGCTTCCGGTCACCATAGGAAACCTCCCATCTACCACGACGGCATAAAAGCTTTAAAAAGAGACTGATTTAACCTCCCACCATCTCCTAATTCCAGTTCTCCTTCGTCTCGGACCTCCGGAAAACGCCGCGCATCCGGCAAACCGTCAACCATCACGAGGCAGAGCTTCACACGACGAACGGCAACACCCGCGCCGGTTGGCAGGTGTGACAGCCGTCTGACGGTCGCCGCGGCTCCTCCGGCTCGAGCGAGGAGCTTTGACGGTCGGCGGGCGTCTCGTGGATCTCGCACGAACACATCGGCAGGGTTAACACGGCTTGAAAACCAAGTGCAAAGACTAAGGCGGACATGCGTCAGTCAGGGTTAGCCAACTAACTCTAAGTTAATTTGATATTTCCATACAATAACGTCCATTATTGACGTCAACTCAGATAACTCAGAGTTTACTGGCTAACCCTGGTAGAGTGGAGTGGAGCGCAAGTGGACCTAATTAGCAGGAGCTGGGCGTTAAATTAGATATTTAGAGACTGCTTCTTCAACATTTTTGGCGCCACGTTACATTTCAACGACACAATCTATAATTGCTAGGTGGATTAGGCGTATAACGAGACATTTAAGGCATCAATAATTTAAAAAGACGCCTTACTCCATTTCCGTCGCCATCTTGCGTGACGTGATCAAGATGGCGTCCGATTGACTCGTGTGAGATAGTGAAAAGATACACTGTATCTAAGATGGCTACTGAACTTTAAGCTCTAGGCTGAAATGGCAGCCGTTAGACTCAGCACATCATAATATTATCTGCAGCAATCGTAGAAAAAAGTCAGTTATTTTTCAACGTAACGTAATTTGCCACGTTAGAGCTTCAGCCCAGCTAGAATGCCAGGCCGCGACGCGAGTTTTATCTACGCTTGCCCGCGACATAGGCACTCCTTCTGTCTACAGGAAGTCATGTTCATTCAGGTGAATATCGCGGGAGAACATCGGCAGGTTGAATACGGCTTGAAAGGTGTAGCTGGTTGGGTTTGGACCATAGAAAAGTGCGGGGATAAATTGGCGAGAGTTGTCGTCACCTTGAACAGCTTTTTGGTGTCAATTATTTTTCAACGGTACAAAGCCACTGGCTGGCTGTCTTCTGCGATTGCTATCGGCAAAATATTTTAGGATTTGTTGTATAAGAATGTATGGAAATCCGTTTGGAGCCTGGACTATGTGTAATTGCTTGAACGAGTCTCGTTTCCCTTATTATTACGCCCGGACATTAATAAAATACTTACCTAAGTTTGTAAATAAAAGATAAAAGAATGGTTGAACGCTGGGTTTTCTAGAAATGCAAGAAAACATTTGTTTTTAAATTACCCAGCAGAGCAAAGATAATCTACGTTTTTGTAGTCCTACCGTGTTACTGAAAATGCATTTAAATGCAAGTATAATAAAAATAGTACAAGTCTTTGCTAGCATCCTATGACGCGCGCGACGAATACTATCGCATATTTAAGAATGTTTTATTCGTTCATAGATATTAAATAGATTTTATTTCTAATTGTAAGTTAACTACTTGATTCTCTCGTGCAATCTTTCTTTAGCTACTTATTTATTTATTTTAATTATACGACGCATTTTTTAATGTGTTTAGCCGATAATAGTACAAATCACAGATTTAGCTCAGCACTTCCCTAAAACGTACTAAAAGGAAACTAGTATCTTTACGCTCGCTTTCACAGCGGCTTTAACTTTTAGGGACTACCTAATGGTCGCAAACAAAAGCATAACTAGTTAGGGAACCGTTGGGTAGTCCACAAAAGTAAGAGAGTGTGTGAAATCGACCATAAAATATTTTAGAATAGAGATACCTACCATAGTAGAAGTTGTACCAACTGTTTATTTGTATCCTTACTTTCAACTCTGTCTCTTATAAAATACTGTAAGTAGATGTTTATTTATTTTAGACGTTATTATTTTAGTATTTAAGCTTTGAAGTCTTGAAGACTGCAAGGGAATTGTATTTTTACTCTGTGATATAGTGTTGTAATAAAATTATGCAAACTAGGCGTATAGAGTACACTATAGGTTACATGGTAGCTGTGTATATTTGATTTTGTTATTTACAGATTGGTACTAAAAAATACATTGTGTTTGTACTAAAATAATTGGTAGGTGCATACATTGTGGTGCTAAATTCGGAATTAGAAGCCAATACTTTTCGACTTTGTATTTAAGAACAATTTAAACAAATGTTTAAAAAGTGTTTAAATTGATTTCAAGTGATAACGTCGTCGATGCAATGGTGTACCTTAGTACTAAAATTGTTAGAAAGCACTAAATTGGTTGCCCGTAATAATTATTATGCATTTTGAGTATTTTATACTGCTCTGTTGTACATTTTAATTAGTTTGACTAAGTATTTTAACTGTTAATAAATTCTATAAAACTTAATCAAACCAGTGGTTGTAAGATTTATAAGTGGACCTGTCTAACAAGAGCGAATAGAAGAAAACAATATCATTATTTATATAGAATCTTGTATAATAGTTAAGAAATAAATCACGCAGGTAATAATAGTATTTCGATGTTTTCATTTACTTTCCAAACTGGTAGCGCCATCTATTAGTTACTAGTTTGAAACTAATGATATTTAATTTGGTAGCAACCTAGTATTTACCATAAAACTATAACTACCCAGTAGTCTAATAATGTTGAAAGCGTCAAAAGAGGCCGATAGTATACAAATCTTTTATTCGTTGAAAAATACATCACTATTTATTTAAAAATAAATACAAATAATCTTAGATGGCGCTGTTTGAAAACCGTTCAATAAATAGTTAGTCATCGCCTAGCTAGATGGCGCTGTAAACACGAATTTACCAATGAATCATTATTGTCTAGCACTCAGATTTTATGCACACCACTTCACCCACCCGCGTACTAAACATAATCTACCCACACTAAATTAACGTTTTTATCTGCTTCTTGACTGACAATCAGTTTTTTTATCTCAAAATATTAGTCACAGAGTTTTTTTGTATCAGTGACCGCGTTGCGCTATCAGTAGCAATGGCATTGTGAAGGGAGGTGGGCTTGTAGTGTTGTTTTTTGCATACGAAAATGGTGCTAAAGTGAAAAGGAATGGCTCTAAATCACGTTGCCTTAAAGATCGGGATAGACTTTCTGGTTCTACTATGTGGTGAGTAGGTATCTGCCTACCTTACAATTTACTAGATTTACCAGATGGTATTCTGTTTTGTATGTAAACAGTAGTTAATCGTATCAAGGCTGAAGTTGCAAACTTTGCGCAGCTGTTTCTTATGGTAAGTTATTGTAGATTGAAACTATTTGAAATACTTAGATACACACGCTAAGATATCCCTTTTTGTTCGTAAGAGCATTAGCTACGAAATAAAGGCCTTTGCATCTACGTAATGAGATGATTTATACAGCGTCCAGTGGTACCTTCACTCACACTAGATGGGTGAAGAGACCACTCAGCGCTGCAGTGCCTGGGACAGTGTTTTAGATGGAGTAGGCTTGCCCAGCACCTATACCATCCTGACAGCTTAGTAGATAGATAGAAAACTCTTTATTGTACACGAAAATAATTTACAAAGGAATTCTTAAACTAATCAGTAAGCATACAATTGGCGGCCTTATCGCTAAAAGCGATCTCTGCCAGGCAACCAGCTTAGTCGGCCTAGCCCACAGGAAAGACAAACGAGCTAAGAGCTATCATGGGGCACGATGAGAATGGGATGCTACCCTGTCAAAGCAAATCGAAAACACACCACCGACCCGACTGGCCGACCGTACCCACAGGTTTTATGACATAGAATAACTAGTGGTTCGCCCCGAACTATGAACTCGCGACCCCATATCTCAGCAACCCCTCGACCGATTTGGCTCATGTTCGAACTTAAAATTCCCTTTGCCTTATTTACCTGCCTACCAAATTTCATGACGATCCGACTAAATTTACTCAAGTTATCGTCGAACGAACATTCATACATACAATCATACATGCAAACATACATACATACATACAAACGCCGGATTGTTCAAGTAGACTCTGAGAACTTCGCTCGCTTCGCTCGCTCGTTCAATTAAAGCCATAAGTACATGCCCGCACCGGGAATCGAACCTGGGTCTCCCTCTTCCGAATACATAGTTCTACCACTAGGCCACCACCGCTCTAATTGCTGCTTATAATCTATACTTATAATAAAACTCTAGCGAAGTCAATTCTGTACATTGAATATTTTTAGAAAAAAACTAGCAGGGGTTACTAAGTAAACTATACTGAATCCAAAAATGCAAAAAAAACGGTTTATGTCTGTCTGTCTGTCTGTCTGTCTGTCTGTCTGTCTGTCTGTCTGTCTGTCTGTATGAACACGATAAACGCGAACACCGCTGAATAGTTTTCAACCAAACTTAACATGGTCGTAACTCACGTTTCTGGGAGTAACTTAGGCTATCCGATGTTTAGAATACATTGCGGGTTGCAATTTTAACTTCATTTTTTGTAAGAAATATTCATAATTTGGATATGGCTTCTTGAGAAGGTATGTTAAGAACGTGATACTGAACATATTTCTGCAAAAAAAAAATTAAAAGTCCGACTTTGAACCACATTCTCTCGAAAACCTACATTGCGGGTTGCAAATTTTAACTTGATTTTTTGTAAGAAATATCCATAATTTTGATATGGCTTCTTGAGAAGGTATGTTAAGAACGTGATACTGAACATATTTCTGAAAAAAAAAATTTAAGTCCGACTTTATTATCTCGGAAACCGTTGATTTCCCAGGCATAGTTCCTTGGGCAAAAATTTTCGTTATGATGAGGACTATACGTATACGTACGTATACGTGGTCTACCGCTTTGTTGGCGGTCTTTTATTTATTTATTTTAACACTCTGTATAATAGTACGCTACGACTTTTGGCATTTGGGGCGCATATTGTAAATGAAAAATCGGCATTTGTTTTTATTTTATTTTGGCGGAAAATGTTAGTTCTACAAGCGTAGCATAAGGCCGGGTTAGAGTGTATCTATGGGTTTAAAATAATAGGTATCTCTCTCTTTTGTTTGACGTAGAGCGGGATGGACAGAGCCATAGATACGCTCTAACCCAGCCTTATGATGCTTGCTGGAGGGAATTGTGAGTGGTTTTCGGTGGAGGTCGTACAAAGTTTATCGATGTTAGAAATGTAGTACTGTTGCGTCGCGGTCGAAATGTTCTGGATTTGAACCCACGCGAGGTTGAAATTTTTTTTTAAATATTTACTCTACTGAGCCCAACTTGATATTAAAAAAATATATTTTGTTTGCCGTAGAGCGGGATAGACAGAGTTATTTACGGTAGATACGCTCTAACCCAACCTTATACTTTGCTTGCTGGCTTAGCATGAGAATGGGTAAGACCTTATCTATGGGCTTATAACTTTATCTATCCCACTCTACGTCGAGGGAGATACATAATAAACCCCCATACTTCCCAGGCAATTCTTATGCTAAGCTTCCTGGTATCTTACACGGGCGATACCTAATCTAAACAAAACATAATTATTTTATCATAAATTTATTGTTTAGATTAGGGCAAACACACACACACACAGACAGACACACAGGCAGGCACACCCTCATAAACACATAAACAGACACACACACAAAGCTATCAAACTTATGACACCCCTCTTTGTTGGTCGGGGGTTAAAAAAAACCTTCCTTTTGAGTTTTCCTCCACAGTCGAATTTAAATGTCACATTTGTGTAAAAACGCATACGAAGTCGCGGGCACAGCTAGTCTATACTTATAATAAAACTCTAGCGAAGTCAATTCTGTACATTGAATATTTTTAGAAAAAAACTAGCAGGGGTTACTAAATAAACTATACTGAATACAAAAATGCAAAAAAATCGGTCTATGTCTGTCTGTCTGTCCGTCTGTCTGTCTGTCTGTATGTCTGTCTGTGTGTTACCTCATCACGCGAATACCGCTGAATAGTTTTCAGTCAAATTTAGGACCGTGATAAGTCCTGGTTCTGGGCACAATCTAGGCTATCCGATGTTCAGAATACATTGCGGGTTGTAATTTTAACTTCGTTTTTTGTAAGAAATATTCATAATTTTGATATGAACACATTTCTAAAAAAAAACGAAAAAAAAAAGTCCGACTTGGAACCTCATTATCTCGGAAACCATTGATTTCCTAGGCATAGTTCCTTGGGCAAAAATGTTCGTTATGATGAGGACTATATGTGGTCTCCCACTTTGTTGGCGGTCTTTTAACACCGCTTGGTATTCAATACAAGCACTCGCCGCAAACAATAATTTTGCATTCTTGCATAACAAATAACTATTGTTTACCGTTGAGCGGGATAGACAGAATTATTAGCCGTATGCTTTGATTGCTGGCTTAGCATTAGAATGAGAAAGACCTTATCTATGGGCTTATAACTTTATCTATCCCACTCTACGTCGAGGGAGATACATACAGGGTGTTAAAAGACCGCCAACAGACCCGTAAGCCATGCATACTAGACACCAAAACAAAGTACTTTTTAGATAAATTATTGCTGGGAAATGATTTTGGTTTTTTAGGTTATAATTTTGAAAAATATTTTATCACGCAATGTACGTGTGACGCACAGAAGTCATATTGCGCAAACGTAGGTATAATTGTATGTTACTTAAGCTTGAAGTGCCGATGTTTAGAATACATTGCGGGTTGCAATGTTAACGTCGTTTTTTGTAAGAAATATTCATAATTTTGATATGGCTTCTTGAGAAGATGTGTTAAGAACTAGATACTGAATACATTTATGCAAAAAAAAGTTATGAAAAGTCCGACTTTGAACCCCATTATCTCGGAAACCGTGGATTTCCCAGGCATAGTTCCTTGGGCAAAAATGTTTATTACGATGAGGACAATACGTGGTTTCCCGCTTTGTTGGCGGTCTTTTAACACCCTGTATACAGGGCGTCCCACGGCTATACCACATGGAGGGAAAGTACCTTAAATATTGTAGATGGAACATTTTACTGAAAGAAGACATTATTTTAATTTAAAAAATAATTTTAAACTTCATTCATAGATATTGAAATAATTACATGGTTGAACCGGGAATCGAACCCGTTACATGAGAAAAATAATTACCCTGTAGTTTTATCATACCGGTCGAAAGGCTTCATGATATGGATTATTTTTTGCTAAGTAACATAGTGCCAGAAATAAAAGGAAGACGATGAATTTTAACATTTACCTGGTATTATGCAACAAATCGAGCCGTAGCCGAAAGACGAGAAATTTTTTTTCCATCGCAATGCGGCTGGCTGATTATCTATACTTATAATAAAACTCTAGCGAAGTCAATTCTGTACATTGAATATTTTTAGAAAAAAACTAGCAGGGGTTACTAAGTAAACTATACTGAATCCAAAAATGCAAAAAAAACGGTTTATGTCGGTCTGTCTGTCTGTCTGTCTGTCTGTCTGTCTGTCTGTCTGTCTGTCTGTATGAACACGATAAACGCGAACACCGCTGAATAGTTTTCAACCAAACTTAACATGGTCGTAACTCACGTTTCTGGGAGTAACTTAGGCTATCCGATGTTTATAATACATTGCGGGTTGCAATTTTAACTTCGTTTTTTGTAAGAAATATTCATAATTTGGATATGGCTTCTTCAGAAGGTATGTTAAGAACGTGATACTGAACATATTTCTGCAAAAAAAAAATTAAAAGTCCGACTTTGAACCACATTCTCTCGAAAACCTACATTGCGGGTTGCAATTTTAACTTGACTTTTTGTAAGAAATATCCATAATTTTGATATGGCTTCTTGAGAAGGTATGTTAAGAACGTGATACTGAACACATTTCTGGAAAAAAAAAAAAGTCCGACTTTATTATCTCGGAAACCGTTGATTTCCCAGGCATAGTTCCTTGGGCAAAAATGTTCGTTATGATGAGGTCTATACGTATACGTGGTCTCCCGCTTTGTTGGCGGTCTTTTAACACTCTGTATAATAGCACGCTACGACTTTTGGCATTTCGGGCGCATATTGTAAATGAAAAATCGGCATTTGTTTTTATTTTATTTTGGCGGAACATGTTAGTTCTACAAGCGTAGCGTAAGGCCGGGTTAGAGCGTATCTATGGGTTTAAAACAATAGGTATCTCACTCTTTTGTTTGACGTAGAGCGGGATGGACAGAGCCATAGATACGCTCTAACCCTTATGATTAAGCCTTATGATGCTTGCTGGAGGGAATTGTGAGTGGTTTTCGGTGGAGGTCGGACAAAGTTTATCGATGTTAGAAATGTAGTACTGTTGCGTCGCGGTCGAAATGTTCTGGGTTTAAACCCACGCGAGGTTGAAATTTTTTTTGTGCCTTTTTTTAAATATTTACTCTACTGGGCCCAACTTGATATTAAAAAAATATATTTTTTTTGCCGTAGAGCGGGATAGACAGAGTTATTTGCGGTAGATACGCTCTAACCCAACCTTATGCTTTGCTTGCTGGCTTAGCATGAGAATGGGTAAGACCTTATCTATGGGCTTATAACTTTATCTATCCCACTCTACGTCGAGGGAGATACATAATAAACCCCCATACTTCCCAGGCAATTCTTATGCTAAGCTTCCTGGTATCTTACACGGGCGATACCCAATCTAAATAAAACATATTTTATCATAAATGTATTGTTTAGATTAGGGCACACACACACAGACAGACACACAGACATGCACACCCTCATAAACACATAAACAGACACACACACAAAGCTATCAAACTTATGACACCCCTCTTTTTTGGTCGGGGGTTAAAAAAAACCTTCCTTTTGAGTTTTCCTCCACAGTCGAATTTAAATTAAATGTCAAATGTGTAAAAACGCATACGAAGTCGCGGGCACAACTAGTAAAGAAATAATTCAAAAATGTGTTTCATTTTCATACTTTTATTCTTTTGTTACTGTGATTTTCATTGTTAAATTGATTAATGTTGTATTAAAAATGTTAAAATTCATGGTCTTCCTTTTATTTCTGACACTATGTTATTTAGCAAAAAATAATCCTTATGATGAAGCCTTTGATCGGTATGATAAAACTACAGGGTAATTATTTTTCTCATGTAACGGGTTCGATTCCCGGTTCATCCATGTAATTATTTAGATATCTATGAATGCAGTTTAATTTTTTTTTTAATTTAAATAATGTCTTCTTTCAGTAAAATGTTCCATCTACAATATTCATGTTACTTTTCCCTCCATGTGGCATAGCCGTGGGACGCCCTGACCCCTTTACTTCCTAAGCAATTCTTATGCTAAGCTTCCGGTATCTTATCACGGGCGATACCTTAATGTAAACAATACATATTTATTATTAAATTTATAAATGTTTTGTTTAGATTAGGGTTTTTATTCTATTTTATTCTATTGCTTTCTTTTGAGCCCTGCTACCGCAAGTTAAGAAATAATAACTATTAAATTAAAATACCCCCGACATGTTAGCTTCAAATAAGCATATTTAATCAATAGCTGAACCAATTTTGACAAAACATAACTAAGAACATTCGCTAGAAAACCTGCTTTCAAATATAAAAAAAAACCTAAAGCTTCCAAATCGTTCACTCATTTAAGAGCATTTACGGTGCCACAGACAGACACACCCTCATAAACACATACCTATACAGACACACACACAAAGCTGTCAAAATTATAACACCCCTCTTTTTTGGTCGGGGGTTAAAAAAAACCTTCCTTTTGAGTTTTCCTCCACAGTCGAATTTAAATTAAATGTCAAATGTGTAAAAACGCATACGAAGTCGCGGGCACAACTAGTCTATGATAATATCAGTTTATCGCCATGCCATAAAACTTGTGTTGATTGTAAACACACACGCGCCAACTCTATCAAATCGAAGATGTCGACGAGTTCTTTCAATATTTTTTACTTTGAAAAATATTATCGTTATAGGTCGAAGGATACCTATCCTTCTTTTTTCTCCTGTACTCCTGTACCTACTGAAGCCTGCCTGGGTTTCTCTATACTCGTATAACTCTTCAGTTAGAGGTTAGAGGAAGAGTACCTACGGAAGGCGATTTCTAATTTGTAGTAGAGTTACTTGCCCCCAGTGATAGCTACTCTACTCTAGTAGGTATTTACTACCTACTACACATTTCAGTAAAAAGTTTTAGTCTACAAAAACTTTTTAGTTATACAGCGCAATTTTTTAAATTGTTTTTTTTCTGAAGTAAGTACCCCAACTTCTAAATGTGATTTCCAACAACTATAATATTCTGCGACTTTGGTGAAAGCGAATTATTTTTCCATTATTTTTTTTTTTGCCGCGTGGTAACAAAATAAATAGAAGCAGGGAGAGGCTGCAAAGGTGGTAGAGAGTGGAGTGGCACGAAATTACGAAATTGCGCCGCTGAAGCAGCGCTAGAATAGTAGAAATGCACGCTTTTAAAGAATACGAATCATTCAATAATTTAAAAGTATCGAGCTTTTCGAAAAGTCGTTGAACAAAAGTTGTTAGAAATCACATTTAGAAGAGGACATGTTTAAAAAAAAACTATTTATAGATTGCTCTGTAATAGTAGATAGAATATTGAATTTTTGTATACCTACATATACTCTACTAACTCTACGTAACTACGTTACTCTACTCGTGTAGAGTACACCCGGCTCTATGTAATCCGCTGTTATTATTTTATGGTAGGTAATAATATTTTGGTAAAGATAAGATACTTACCCACATCAATAGATTATTATGAGCGTGATACCTATCTACTAGGTAATAGGTATGTGATCGAAATAAAGCCAGCGACGACGCGCTGATATACCCCTCTTTTCGTTCAATTGAAGCCCTAAGGCCGCGATAAGATCTACCATACGGTATCGCATCCTAGCGTGTCGCTAACCTTACTACTTAGGTCCATCCACAGCCTTCTGTTAAAGAAGGCTGTGGTCCATCTAAATTACCTGCTTTCTGTAATGTTATTGTCCATTTACCTATCGCGAGCACAGTCGGCCGACAAATAACAACCTTGACGATCGCGCAAAGCATCATTTTCCTCCTTGGTAGATTACGTTACGTCGCGAGAAATTTTATGAGGTTTTAAGTTTTGATGGTTTTTCCTTTTACGTCTCCAACGTAAAAAAGGGGAATACGAAACTTTTCAGACATGATAAATAATAAAAAAGGAAAACGTAGTGTTAGTGAATCGATTGACACCAAAGTCAATGAAAGCTGAAAAACTAAGGCCTTTTCAAATAGGTGAAACCATTCTTACCTTATCTCCAAAACTACGAGGAAAAAAATACACGTAATCACGTAATTACTAGAATCACATCATGTTTCGAAGTAAAGACGTTCGAGTTTGAGATTTACGAAGTGGCGTGCATTCGGCATCCAAATGTTTCGGCCATGAAATATTTCGCTGTTACTATTTTCAAAGTGGCGTGCATTCGGAATAGAGTTATTCGAAAAACACATTTCGAGGTGGAGTTATCCACTCCGAGCGAGAAGGAGTATGAAGAGCGCTTGGTTTTGCATGTAGAATATCCTGCTAGCAGTGCTGCAACGTCAAGAGCAAGCGCGAAGATGGTGCGCCTACGAAGTAAAACTATGAGTCTGCTATTTTCCTCTTCCAGTCTGTTTCCCCCTGCTGGCGCTGTCGCTATGGGCGGAGCCCTACCGCCGCGGGTTCTTCGTAGACACCAGTTCGAACTTAAAAATTATCTTAATTTCGTTTACCTGCCTACCAAATTTCATAACGATCCGACTAAATTTAATCAAGTTATCGTCGAACGAACATTCATACATACAAACATACAAACGTACATACAAAAAATAAACATACATACATAATTACTACAGGGTGCACTCTAAGTCGATAGCGGAAATTTAAGTAGACTGTCTACTGATCACTACAAACAACTTCCAGTCTGTTTCCCCCTGCTGGCGCTGTCGCTATGGGCGGAGCCCTACCGCCGCGGGTTCTTCGTGGACGACACCAGCATCCGACTGCCGCTCAAGGAACAAACCATCTCCGAAGGCCTGCTGGCTGGCATCGGGTTCGCGCTTAACGTTGTCACGGTAAGACTTATGCGACTGCCACGAAATAAGAAACTTGACAGTGCCTCCCACGCCTCTTTCCGCCGCCCAGTCCCCGTAGCATGACTTTTATCGAGGCGGATTTATCCAACAAAATGGCGGTTTATCAGCATTTTTGACGTCTATAGTGGGTTATATATCGCTCTCGACGATATATAACCCACTATAGACGTCAAAAATGCTGATAAACCGCCATTTTTGACGTCTATAGTGGGTTATATGTCGCTCTCGACGATATATAACCCACTATAGACGTCAAAAATGCTGATAAACCGCCATTTTGTTGGATAAATCCGCCTCGATAAAAGTCATGCTCCCCCCGCTGATGACGCTCGGTCCCATCCCGCACTCAGATCTCATACCTACCATTAGATAGACCTAAAATCATCACTGCGCATGTCAAACTCGTGGTGTCTCAAGTCTTTTCTTTCGTGGCACGCATTGTATGAATTTTTAATCTTGATCTTCATCCAGCGTATCCGCAATGTCGACAGAGCATAAATACGAGTATATAGGCGAGAAGACGGACGGTGTACTAGCATGAAGTGGTCTATCTATCTATCTATCTAAGTGGTAGCCTAGGAATAGTACGACGTTCGGTGCGTAGAGAAAACGGGTTGTCGATATAAACAATAGAAAAAAAGTAAACATGGAAGGAAAGCAATAGACGAGATTGTCTTATGGTCGAGGGGGTTGTCGTGAAAAGTAAGAGGGAGCCCTGCAGTGCACTTTACTGAGGGCGGAATCGATAGATAGGTATAATCTTCATCAAATGAATGGAACTGTTTCGACCTTAATATCTACATTGTTATTTCGGATACTTAGTCTCGCCAAAGAGGCCATCGCAGCCGGGACCGATCAATAAGAAGATGACCAGCTGAATTTAATGAATTGTATGGATAGATCATCACCTAGGTACACCATCTGAACAAGTCCTGATACTTCACTCATCACCACTACACTCGAGTGACGTGCTTCTTAACGCTGTTTCTAGATATCTAATAGATACCTAGATGTTAAGGCCGAAGATTTTTTGTGTTATCTTGCTAGACCAGTCAAGCATATCTAACGCGCGCCAAATCGATGAATCAATTCTGTGCCATGGCAGTAAGTCAGATTGATTGTAAAATTTTCCTATCTTTATCAGCTTACTAGGTTAAGTACATAGCTAGGTAGATACAAGACTGGCCACCTAACAGAGTTATGATTAAACAGATAAGCAAATAACATTGTAAACATGTGTTATCCTTATCACGTAGATACGTTATGTGATTCACTAATCCTTCCTGAAAGTGAGGGGATGGAGGCGTGGTCACTAATATAGTGAAAGCCTTTAGCTTCAATAGTTTAAGGTTCAACGAAAGTAGCGTGGCGTCAGTGCACAATGTTTAGGTAGTAGTTATCAGTTAACTTCACAAACTCTACACCTAAGTCAAAATATGTGGCTTGGCCATTTCGCTACCGTCATATGGGCGTGAGGTGAAAATTACAAGTTATCTTTGTAACGAAACGGCCAAGCCACATTACACATATTTTGACTAAGGTTTGTGAAGTCAGGGCTTGTAGAGATAGGGCGTGTAGAGTTAGAAGCTTGGCTCTACATGAGATCTACATAGCTTTTTTGACAGTGCGAGGTGTATAGTCTCGTCTTGGCAACATTTTTTACTGGGATTCTTAAGGCTCGGTATAAGGCTAACTAGGGCCACCAATGTTGAAAAAATCATATGTCCCTTCAAAAGAAGTTTCTGACAAAATCCTAAGATGAGCTCATGCGCCATGCTTTTCTAGATTTTTAAGTGTAGGTACCCAACTCAATTTCTAGTCTTAAGCTAAAAAAATTTCGAAGAGGGTATCTACACTTAAAAATCTAGAAAAGCATGGCGCATAGGCTCATCTTAGGATTTTTTCAGAAACTTCTTCTAAAGGAAGATATGATTTTTTTAACATTGGTGGCGCTAGTTAGCCTTATACCGAGCCTTAATCCGAATTCCAGATAATCACGATCGAGGTGTACCGCGACAAGCAAGGCAAGGGCATAGGCGAGAAGTTCCTATGCGGCCGTCTGATCCCAGGGTGGGTCTGGGAGGCCTACGGGGGCATTGGAGTCTTCACCTTCGGCGCAGCCTGCCAGCAGCTGACGAGTAACCTGGCGAAGTACGTCATTGGCAGACTGCGACCTCATTTCTATGACGTAAGTTGACGAATACCTACCTACAGCGTCCAACAAAAACACAAAAGAAAGGACTCCCTAACTAAAAATTACAGGGACTGGAGGTGCTATACCATCGGCTAACCTCGAAAGACAATATCGTGAGAAAACCTGAGTGTTTCGGGGCGTGTGTGGTGATTAGACCCTAATCAATCTGCGAGAAGACATGAGGCCAGCAAAGCTGCCACTTGAAAAATCATCTCATCATCTTAGTTACTTAGCTGGAGATATCGAAAGACAAAATCTAATCTGACGTCTGCTACCTTAGAATGGTTCTTATCTGGTTTGTAAAAAAGTGGAATTTCGGACTAGCCAAGCCCCTGTGCCAGACGCAACAACTGTATTCCGGCTAAGTAAGTGACCTACCGCCTAGTGGTCTGCCAACCGATCTCTTCCTCTCTCGAGGTCGCCATTCTATCTGGCACAGGCATCTGGCGTGAGCATGAAGAGGCTTTTACTCAGCAGTGGGTTAAAAGGCTGATGATGATGATGATGATGATGAAGCCTCTATACTCTAATTCCAGGTCTGCCAACCGATCTACGACGCCAGCGCCACCCTGAACCAGCTCGGCTACATTCAGGACTACTCTTGTACCGAGACGGACGAGAGGAAGCTGCTGGACATGCGCCTCTCGTTCCCCAGCGCCCATTCTAGCTTTGCGATGTACAGCGCGCTGTTTTTCATTGTAAGTCCTAAACGGGATGGTTCGAGGGACTGAACGCACTACTCCTAGCATACTCCCATAGGTATCTATCTCCAAAGAAATTAGCGATGGGCAACGTTATCATCATTTTACTTGAGTAGCTTGCTACTACCTGGAGAGCTGCTGACAAATCGACTTATTTTCTTATTCAAGGCTGAAATCACTATTTTAAGAGGGCACCATTTTCCCATCCAAACGTAGTTCCGGTTTAATTTCTAAACTACAGGCTGGATTTTGCCGAAACTTGATTTATATCAGTAGATGACCAATAAGGAGGTTTGCAAATAGTTTTTATAAAAAAAAAATAGCCTGAAAGAAATTAGAGCGATGCGTTTTTCGCGCCGAAAAAGGGGTTAATTTCAGCTGTTATTTACTTACATTATTACACTGTCTATTGGAGTCTAACTACCTTGGTAACATCAATAATGTGTTGTACTTGTCAGAAAAAAAAAGATTTTTGAAATACCTAATTAAATGTAGAAATGGCAGCTGAAGTACGAAAAATTTTGGGAAAATAGATCTATTACATTACAACTACAACTAGATACTCGCGAAAGGACAGGAACACAGGTAGACTCATACAGCCGCATTGCCTCTCACTTTTCCCGCGCCCCGTCTCGCTCTGGGTGAAACAGCTATAGAAAGCAGTGTTTCACGCGCTTGGCCGTCACTGAGTTCCCACGGTCCTGAAGGGGCCTCTTAAGGGCCGGGCACGGTTGAAAGTTCAACATGTTCTATGCTTTATCTCCGCGCAGGTTCTCCTGAATCTCGTTGAAATGGTGTCAGTCTTGAAGAAAATTGCCAATTTTGTTGACAATGATAATTATTTGAAAGTGTAAAATAAAACATTGTTCCAGTTCTATATCCAAGTGAAAGCAAGATGGCGCGGCTCCAAACTCCTGCGTCATGGGGTCCAGTTCGCAGTGTTACTAGCAGCTTGGTAATAAGCACCATATATCTACCTAACTACCTACTGCATAACTTACCCGGCTGCATGCAACGGCTGTATCCTTCATGATAAAAAGAGCCCACACCAGCGGTGACCCAACCTTTGGAAGGCACGTTAAATCGTTTGTTGTTGATGGGTCCACTACGTTCCCACTACCTCATACGATTGCCTAATTACCAGCGATGATGGGCATAGTCCGCGCAGACTTAGGGAGGTCCCTGAGCGGATGCTTTGCCCATCGATCGCTAATTTGGTCCCATGATTCGTATCCTACAGAATGAAATAAAAAAACACCTTTTAGATTAGTAGATGAAATAGTGCTGATCTGATCCAATTATGTTCAGGTACACCGGTCTCTCTCGCGTGGTGGACCACAAGCACCACTGGAGCGACGTGGCAGCCGGCTTCGCTATCGGAACCGGCTATGCTCTTCTTGTCGTAAGTTTAAGGCAGGAAGATAGCAGCGTGGCGGGAAACTCAAAATTTTTACAGTCTTTTACATTTTGTACCTAAACTGAGCTATTTTTGTTCAGCGATTTTTCGTTCGCGGCAATAAAACAGTATTCTTTTCATTATTGTAAACAACAGAACAACAATAATTCAGCCGATTATGTGTTCTGGTGTACGACAAGTTTTTTGGGCAGTGCCACTGCTTCGTAGTCTAGAACACATAATCGGCTGAATTATTGTTGTCGCTTGTGTACCCTTCAACGGCCAAGTCACACAACATTAACTATAATAATAAAGAAATCGCAGTAAGGAACCTTAGACTTGGCACGACTTTGTCTAGATTTCATTACTTTTTAGAGATAAACAAGCAGCACCATCGAGACATGGCTAGTGTTTTACAGAATGTTTTTGGTGGGATCATAAACTACCCGACCCGGCTTTGTACGGGTGCAAAAAAGTGGCAGAGTGACATGGTCACTTTATGTACCTCGACCCTCTATAAAAAAAACTGACAGTGACAACCCTTCGATCAAGGATAAAACAACCGCATCAAAATCCATTGCATAGTTCAGCTCCTGTATTCTCTAAAATATCCACCGTAAAAATTACGGTTTTTAAATGTCAAAAAAAGGATTGTTCATTTCATTAAGGGCTATTTTCGAGTGTTTTGACGCTCGTAGGATGAGTGGAATTTTTAGATAATAGAGGCGCAGGAGGAGTTAGCGGATGTAAAGACACGCGAAAAGCTACTTTATTTTGTAGGTACATCAAGGGCGATTCTGTCTAAAACTTATACTAATCTGACAGCACTAAAGTGACAGATAATGTACTAAAGTGACAGATAGCTGTCATCTTTAGTACATTATCTGTCACTTTAGTGCTGTCAGATTAGTATAGTTTTAGACAGAATCGCCCTGTATCTCTAGAGAAGTGTTCACAAAAGCCGGTTCAACGCCCGCCACAGATCCTATTGAAGCTTCTTCTCTTTCCAACAGTTTGTCTACGTTCTAAAGCCCAAGAAGTACGGACCGCCCGGCAGTGATTGGCATGACCCTCCGCCCGAGAATAGGCTGCCCCGACCCGTCCTCGCGCTTAGCCGATGACCCCATCACTTCGAGAGGGCAATCGGAAACCTGCCCCTTTATTTTCTAAAATATCCACCGTAAATACAACCGTTCTAATGTCAAAAAAGGACTGTTCATTTCAATAAGGGCTATTTTCGAGTGTTTTGACGCTCTACGGTTGAGTGGATTTTTTAAAGAATAGAGGCGCTGTGTAGAAACGTGAAATTTTGTAAATTATAAAGATTTTTAAGGTTAAAAAATTCGCTCGGGACAGGATTTGAACCCGCAACCTCTTGCATTCCGTGCAGGCGCTCTACCAATTGAACTACCGAGGCCCGGTTTCTGAGTTGAGAAATTCACTAAGCAAATGGGTAAGTATCGTCCTGTCTCAGCAGATTTCTCACAAAAGTGCGTGACTGAACGATACTTACCCATTTGCTTAGTGAGTTTCTCAACTCGGAAACCGGGCCCGAGTCAAGTACTGTCTTGTAAATTACTTAAACAAGGTGTTTCATAAAGGTCCTGTTACACTGAAAGGGTTCGCTTAACTCACCAATACAAGGAACTTTTACTTAATAAGGGGCCAAGTGCGAAATTCAAATTCAACATTTCGGACGAATCCATAGTGATATCTAATGGTAGCTTATTCTACAGGGTGCACTCTAAGTCGATAGCGGAACTTTAAGTAGGTTGTCTACTGATCACTACAAACAACTTGTACCAGGTGGCGAATAAAATGGAGCCAAAAAAATATCAGCTGTTCAATACAAAAGGTCGACTCAGTACTGCACCAAATGTATGAAACAGCTGATATTTTTTTCGCTCCATTTTTTTCGCCACCTAGTACAAGTTGTTTGTAGTGATCAGTAGATAGCCTATTAAAAGTTCCGCTATCGACTTAGAGTGCACCCTGTAGTGTTAGTATTAATTTATTTACAACTTGGTACTATAATTTTGGTTTAAATATCTTAACTGACATCCAGTGTCGGACAGTCAGTTCTATTGGAAAATTGGAACAAAATATCATCTGCCACATACATTTGGTGCAAGGCATCGAATTTTTGTGTGAAACAGCTGATATTTTTTTCGCGATTTCGCACTTGGCCCCGTAGTAAAAGTTGCTTGGATTGGTGAGTTAAGCGACCCCTTTAAGTGTCACAGGACATTTCTGAAACACCCTGTATATATTTAGTGCTGACTTGTTGTCATTCTGTCGTCAGGTGAGATGTATAACCCGTGCCATTAAAGAAACGATATATAAATGGCGGACACTCACGCGCCCTCTCGCTTTAATCATATCTCCGTCTATACTCACACGTAACGTTAGCAAAATCATTTTAGGCAGTTCTGATTAGTCACCTACGCTTGGCTAATAAAACACGCCAAAATACGTTCGCCTCTTATTGATTTTTTTATGTTTGTCAAGTTATTTCAATATTGTAGTTTACGTTAAGTGTTGTTATTTGTTGAGGTTTGTATTATTTACTACGTTTTAATATTTTTGATCTTATTTTCATAAAGATTGTTGTTTAATCACAAATCCAACGTAGAACAATTACCTAAACAATAAAGAAAGCATCTTAAAACAATATTTCCTAACCAAAAATGTAAGAAAGTTTTAGGTATGAACCGAAATCGTATTTTCGTAACCTCTTTTTCAGACCTTACCATAGGTACCCGCCGCCATTTTCATATCGTTTCTCTATTGGCACGGCTTATAGATTGATTTGACGTAGGTATGAATACTTAATTAGCTGTTGAAATGCAGGCGTCCAGAAATGCAGGAGCGCATGATGTAAAATATTGTCTACAAAATATTCTTTAGCATGCTTATTGACATAACGCTTGGATGAAATTTAAAAAACACCAATTAGACGTGAAAGTTCTTTGGGCCTACCTTTGTAGTAAACTGTAGGCACCTATTTAGTTGTAAAATATTATCCTATTTTATTTAGTTGTTAATGAGTTGTTTATCAGACATAAATACAATATACAGGGTGTTAAAAGACCGCCAACAAAGCGGGAAACCACGTATTGTCCTCATGATAAGGAACATTTTTGCCCTAGGAACTATGCCTGGGAAATTAACGGTTTCCGAGATAATGAGATTCAAAGTCGGACTTTTCAAAACTTTTTTTTTCCAGAAATGTATTCAGTATCTAGTTCTTAACATACCTTCTCAAGAAGCCATATCAAAATTATGAATATTTCTTACAAAAAACGACGTTAAAATTGCAACCCGCAATGTATTCTAAACATCGGCACTTCAAGCTTAGGTAACATAAACTTATACCTACGCTTGCGCAATATGACTTCTGTGCGTTACACGTCCATTGCGTGAATAAATAATTTTGAAAATTATAAGCTAAAAAACCAAAATCATTTCCCAGCAATAATTTATCGAAAAAGTACTTTGTTTTGGTGTCTAGTATGCGTGGCTTTCGGGTCTGTTGGCGGTCTTTTAACACCCTGTAGATAGACTACTGTTACAACATTAATTTATTATTGTAATATCTAAGTAAGTAAATTTACATTTTTATACATATCTATAATAAAGTACAATTTAATATAACTCAAAAGCAGTTTTTATCGAGGAACCTTAAAATAAATATAGATCGATGTCGTCAACCAGCTAAGTCAACCAAAAAAACTCCAAAAAAACTCTAAACTAAAATAAAATAATGTTTTTGTTCTAACTACATGCGTAAGTAGATAAAACAATATCATAACAAGGAACTTTATCAAACAGTCAGACCACACTTGGCGATAGATAAAGATATTATTAGGGTCATCAAGAAAGCATTGGGCTATACAGGGTGACATAAAAAGGGCCTTATCAGCAACATCATACTATGGGTCGTTGTTATTTTCATCAATACAACAACGAACACAACCTTTCCAGCGTTGTCCCCCGACGTTTTTAGGGGATAAACCATGAAAAAAAAAAGAAAACATGTTTCTCTCAGAAGTGCGTGATTTTCGCCCCTTTCTCATCTCTATTCAACACAATAAAATAATTGTTCGGTGTAGATACACTATACCTACATATTGAATTTTCCTTAAAGAAATCTTGTGAAAAGAATAAAACCTCTGTATCTGTGACCATAAAACAACAATGCGTAAGTTTGTCATGTGTCACTTGTCACTTAATAAGAAGGCTGTGCTTAAGGCGCGGTGCATAGTGAATAGCGCGCGCGCCAAGAAAAATGCACAAAATCGACTCCTGTATCAAATACACTAAACAAATCGAAAATTTTCACATATCAATCCCTAGAATTAGGTGAGACCTATCTAACACAGCCAGTTTTGTGTTGAGATTCGTAAACGTTTTGAAGATATTTTTGATGAAAAAAAATAGGCGGCGCACTTTTTTTCAAACAAAATATCTCGCAATCTGTTATGGGTATCAACACAAAACTGGCTGTTTTAGATAGATCTCACCTAATTCTAGGGTTTGATATGTGAACATTTTCGATTTTTTTAGTGTGTTTGATACAGGAATCGATTTTGTGCATTTTTTTTGCGCGCGTGCTAATTCACTATGCCCAGCGCCTTAATGCTATTTAGGTATCGATTGTCAGTTGTTATTTTTTAACCCCTGACACAAAAAGAGGGTGTTATAAGTTTGACCGCTATGTGTGTGTGTCTGTCTGTGGCACCTTATTAGCTCTTAAACGGGCGAACCGATATGGATGCGGTTTATTTATTTAAAAGAAGGTTTTTCTAGCGAGTATTCTTAGTTATGTTTTATCCAAATCGGTTCAGCCGTTTATGTAATATGCTTATTTGAAGCTAAAAAGACGGGATATTTTAAATGTTATATAAAAAATAAAAATAAATTAATTTAGTAGTTATTAGCATTTTTTCCCCATGTAGGACTGAAACCCGTGAAAGGTGTACCAGACTGTTCGATCTTCTTTTAAAGAGAGTCGCACTAGGAAAAAGGCGACCAACACTGCTTTTAATCAGTCTATTCTCGATAACATTTAGTAACTTTCCAGTGGAAAATGGGACGGTGCAAAGTTAAAACATCGATAAGGCAAGTCGTATCGGGCCTTTGCCTATCCCTACTATCGAAACCAACAGAAGATAGAACATCTACGTCCCTGAAAAACCACTGCCACTGAATAGAAAATGTAATGAAATTATTTCTTTACTAGGCTTCTAAGTAATTATTAAGCTCGTCGTTTACTTTGAATCACTTTTCGTGTCAACGGTACACAAGGAAAACAATAGCAAAACAATTAATAATATTTTTAGACTAACTTAGTCCCTATCTTCCCTGGATAATGGCACTAGAGCATACACTTTTGGTATGCTGGAACATGTCCAATGTCCATCCCTTGACGCTATTGCGATCAAATTGAAAAAGTTCTAAATTAATTTCTCTTTGAATTCATTTAGTAATGCTTGGATTTTAAACAGTACCTCAAAACTCTACCCTGTATAACACACCAAAAAATCATCCTACAGCTTCGATGACATGCTATTTTATTTTGTAAAAACACATGCTCTACTAAAGGAACGTAACTATTTATTCGTTTGGACGGTACTTGGAAAGAAAATCTCAAAAATGTATGGAGCAAACTCTCTCTCTCTCTCTCTCTCTCCATCTCTTTTTAATTTTCAAGGTCATAAGTTACCCTATTACAAAAAAAAGGTGCACTACTAACCCTTAAATACCGAATAGTTCAGTAAATCCACAATACCATTTCAACAGATCATACTCAATCAACGAAATAGTATTTACTCTCGATTTTGAGTAAATACTCAGTATAAACGAGTATTTATGAGTATTTACTCACCGTTGAGTATTTACTGAGTCCTTAACCCATCTCTATATCAAGACCGTGCGGTTTTCTTTTTTACATACCTAATAAGCCCTCAGCCGTACCTACAGGGCGATATATTTAAATTTTACGCTACGCGGTCGATTGTTTAGGTACTGTCCTCTTTTTTTTATTACTTAAAAATTACAAAGTTAAGTGAATTAAAGCCTGATTTTAACGAATCATAGATACATTATGAAATAAACTCTGTATGTAGAGTTATTTGAATGTGTTTTTCTATCAAATAAACCCAAGTTATTTATCTATTAGGTATTTATTTACGTATTTGTTCAAGTAATTAGATAAGTGTCCAGGTCTACAACGTACCTGTGTTAATTGAAGGTCTCAGAAAATCTTGTTTTGCCTTGTTCGTGTTGTTTCCTTTTTCCGAGTACTTCCGGTCGATGGAATAAATGGGCTTCTATAAAGATTCTAGGATTCTAGAGTCCTAGAAATCACCATGGGCTGACATATAGATCATACTTAAAGCCCACACATGAGATCTAGCGAGATCTTTCACCCAGGAAAATTGTACATACATTATGATATAACTTTTGTTTTAGGTAGGTAGGTAGGTACTCTTCTTATATACTTTTCAAAATAATGGTAGAGCTTATCGTGACCTTTCTAAGGGGTAATACCAAGAAAATTAATGGCCGGATTTATTGAGTAACCCAAGTAGGTAAGTCCATGTTAAGTCATCATAACAGAGGTCAGTGTTGTACATACGTAGAGTCTACAGCAAATCTACCTATTAGTTGTATTATAATATGCTCTTTGCTATTAGATACATTTTTTTTTCTAAGAGAATCGTTTACCACTCTCACGCCCATCTTCGTCTTGAAGTGCCTCTCCATCACTGGAGGTTGGCAGTCAGCTTTCTGCACCGCTCTCTGTTCATGGCTGTCCTGAATAATAGCCCGTTTTCAGAAAAAAATAACGTAGTTCTTTTTTTCTCCACTGATGGCGCTCATAATACGGCACTATAACGGCAATCAGTTGTTTCATCAGTGTTGCCAACGGTACGACAAATTACGATAAACTGTAATAATCATAACCAGAAACATCATTCATTGCTTGCAAATTTTATCGCATCACGTAGTTGATGTCAGTATCCTACCTACCTATTCTATATTTATCAAAAACCATTTATGTTTTTGCTTTCAAGAATTAAAATTGCAAATATTATGACACGGCATTTTTACCGATTGAACATGGCAAGCCTGATTCTTATCTGTGGTGTTTGTGTATCTTTAGTATTAGTACTTTCTAATCTGTGAATGTGTGGGAAAAAGCGTTATTTGACTGCCATTATGTAGCCGTATTTTCTGCGCCATCTAGCGAGCATTTTAAAATCATCTTTTAACTGTCAGTTGAAAACGGCTCATTGAAACGCGACTACTGAGTTCACATTAATATGCCACTTAACTCTACCTTCATACTTCGAGGGCTTCCCAAGATCGATATCAATCAGGTCTTCACTAAGTACGAGTAGGTACGGTTGAGGAAAACAAATAATCAAAACGTTAATCACACAAAACCCTAATAATGCCTCTAACACTCTAAAAATAAATAAAACCCGTCCGCTATAATAGTTCTTTATATTACGTCACTTTATGTCATGTTGTAGATTTTTTATTATTGGAAGAATATTACAAAGATGTATTGGAGATAAAAACAATACATAGAACATGTTTGTGAGACCAAATCCCATTTATAGCGCATGTTTTAACAAAAAAATCGCGGCGCGTTTTTTGCTGCATAGTGGAATTTTAGTGGTTTTAAAGCCGAAGGTATTTAGTTGCACTCGTGATTCTGAGCCAATTTCCAAAATTTTACTTTCAACGAGCGAAATAAAAAAACACTTCCCAATACAAACGGCTATCGCCAATCGACACCATTTGTATGGCGAAGTGAATTTTTTTTTCGCGTGTTTTGGAATGAAATTTTGTAATTTGGCTCAGAATCACCAGTGCAACAAAATACCTTCGGCTTTAAAATCACTAAAATTCCACGGTGTATACAATACAACTTGCATCCCAAATATTACTGGAGGACTGCACAGTCGGCCACACGCTAGGATACCCCTTTTTGTTCGATTGGCGCCCTTATATCGCGCGCGGTAAGAGCTGCCATGGGGTATTATGTGACTATGGCCGACCGTACCTATCCAATACTCCGACACTCTTTCTACCTAAAGTCTAATTCTTTATTCAGGATAGTAAACTGACAGATGCTAACTGTCACTTTGCAAAATAATGTTGCCATATTTATTGTAATAGTGATGCATTCCACTCGTTGTGCGATTCAGCTCAGTCACAAAAAAAAGCGAAATACGAAATTCCGCATGGTAGCCCGTGCGTCAGGAATTCCGGACGGAAAAAAAACGTTCGTAACGCAATATTTCCATAGATCATTTAAACAACACAATTTTTAACGCATTTAACACTCCTCAAAAAAGTGGACCAAAACACACTTTCTCATTACTAATTAATAAGTTTTTAGTTAATTTCATATAATAAGCTTTTCATCAATCGGCCTATAAATCGATTATGGCGATTACGCAATTCGATTCATGTCAAACTTTTTGTCACCACACTATTTAATTTTCGCCACAGACTGGTCACACCGTAAACGTCAGTGTACTATCTTGAATGAAGAATTAGACTTTAGCTAATTTCGTCTCTACATAAATCTCAAAGTACGTTGGACGTAGATAAGGTTCAACAAACCGAAACAAACATCTATTATTTGTTTGACCGTCTGACGGACCGTTTGTTTTGTTGCAATTATTTTGACACGCATCTTTCACAGGGCAATCACGTCACTGGATGTTATTTTCAGTGATAATACACTTATCATACTGCTAGACGTATGCTGCACTCGATGCCGACCTCTACGTTTATGATGTTGTTCGGTTTCGGCTTTTATGTCGTTCGTGATAAAGCCTTTATGTAATGACTAGCAATATTAGACTTTGTCACATCAAGACTGGCTGTTTTTAACCGAATAAAAAAATGCTCATTTCGACAAAAATTTTAGGTTTGTTACCTCAGAATCCGAACTTTTTTCTAGGTGGGCCGATTTTGATAATTTTTATTTTGTTTGGAAGGGTATCGTGTAGTCCCATAAAAAAAAGGTTAAGATCTGATGAATAACTTCGGAGATGGAACTCCTCAACGGACAGCAACAGATCGCTCCGGAATCAACTTTTCACCAGTAAAGACAGTTTATTTTTATTTTTGTAAATTTTAGTTCTGACGTCTGAACTGCCGAGCGGAGCATTTTGTTTTTCACAATATGGGCTCTTCCTAGTTGTTATAATACGTGGTATGACACTGACAACTACATTTTCTAACAAATAACCGGAAACTGCCTAATTTTGATTTACATAGAGTCAAGTGGTGCATCTACAGGGTGTTAAAAGACCGCCAACAGAGCGGGAAACCACGTACTGTCCTCATCATAAGCAACATTTTTGCCCAAGGAACTATGCCTGGGAAATCAACGGTTTCCGAGATAATGATGTTCAAAGTCGGACTTTTAAAAACTTTTTTTTGCAGATATGTATTCAGTATCTAGTTTTTAACATACCTTCTCAAGAAGCCATATAAAAATTATGAATATTTCTTACAAAAAACGACATTAAAATTGCAACCCGCAATGTATTCTAAACATCAGCACTTCAAGCTTAAGTAACATAAACTTATACCTACGCTTGCGCGATATGACTTCTGTGCGTTACACGTCCATTGCGTGATAAAATATTTTTCAAAAATATAACCTTAAAAACCAAAATCATTTCCCAGCAATAATTTATCGAAAAAGTACTTTGTTTTGGTGTCTAGTATGCGTAGCTTTCGGGTCTGTTGGCGGTCTTTTAACACCCTGTATACAAATAGCAATATTATCCGGTTCAAATGCTATTAGGATAGGACCTTTTGGAATGGAGCGGTATATGACGTCAACTGACGCCTATCAGTACTGTTAGCAACGCAGCCGGGAAAGCGCGTGACTAGAGATGGGATAAAGACTCAGTATTTACTCAAAGGTGAGTAAATACAAATAAAGGTGAGTAAATACTAATAAATTCCCGTTTCTACTCAGTATTTATCCGAAATTAATAGTAAAAACTTTTTTCGTTGTTTAGTCTCATCTGTGGATATGGTGATGTGGATTTACTAAATTATCGGGTATTAAGGTATATTAGTACGTTTTCTAAACACATGGCTTGGGACAAACGAAAAAAACTTCCATAATTTCATGAAATCATTAAATACAATACTTTTTATTCATTTTAGATACAAGGTTTCTTTGCAACATTTAACCTGCACTATCAATATACTACGAAAAACCCATAAGTTTTATTTTCAAAAAGACCAGGTTTGATTTTATTCATCTGAAATTTTTTCTGACCCTACAAGTCATCACTGCCGCGTAACGCAACTCCAAAAGGATATCCTAATAGCATTTGAACCGGATAATTTTGTAAAAACAAAAAGTTTATTTTTACCTAGGTATATAAATTAGCTATAAACCTATAGACATAACCGAGGACCCACCCCATTATTATCTTATGCCAGCAGAGTAAAAACTTACCAGATTTTGTCGGCGGTGCGCTCGAGTACCTACTATACTCCGAGAATGATAACAAAATATTTCATACCATTGGAAATTACTGTCACCTGTCAAGGATGTTTTTAAGAAACATCCGACGTATCTACTGCATTCAGTACCGACGCGCAGACATGAATTTTATTGCAATGACCTTTTCTTCAAGCTACTAGGATTGCCTGAAACCTTTCACCCATAATACTATCTTATTTTAATCAAAACGGGTCCATAACAGCATGCAAGATATCACGCTCCGAAAGGAAAAAAAGCGCGCCGCCTATATTTTTTTTCAGCGAAAATATCTTCAAAACATTTATGAATGTCAACACGAAACTGGCTGAATTAGATAGCTCTCACCCAGCGAACTGGAAAACATCCGCTCGCTGCTCTAACCTCATTCTAGTGTTCTAAATACAACGTGTTACAAAACATCCTAACTCTTTTTATACGGTTTAACCTACTGGTCAACAGGATGTCAATTCTGTAAAAAAAAGTTTAAAAAAACAAATTTTATTTTATAACCTCAAAATTGAAATTTTTTAATTTTTTTTTTTCTTTTTGATAGTAGCTCAAATTTAAAAATATGTTTGTGGGTGTAGGTGCATTTGCATAGCTTTGAGTAGTTAAAACATTGTGAAAGTCAATGCAAACATTATTTAAAAAATACTTTTCTCCCGCCACAGCGTTCACATTTTATTAATTTAGAAATCAACGGAACGTCATAGAGCAAAAAAAATATTTTGGTTGTGATCCCTATCACCGGGTGCTATTACCCTGTAAAAAGAGTTAGCATCTTTTGTAACACCTTGTATAAGTACTTTTTCGATTCGTTTAGTGTATCTGATACAGGAATCGATTTTGGGAAGTAGGTTTAAACTATAATAATTAGTAAACTAGACCCTTTTACTATTATTGTAGGTTAGACAAAGACATACTCGTAAATAGAGCATATTTTATCTAGTGGCACACACTAGAAAGATGAAGTGACATCTCGATGGCCTATTTTAATGACAAGAAACATTTACTCGAAATGGGTAAAAAAATCGCGGTTAAATTGGTGGTACAGTCGACGACATGAAGACCCTAACACGCGTGCACTCTATTCAGTTACGTTACGAGTGACTTTGCAACGAAAGTCTTCGTGCTGTTGATTGGTACAATAATTAATAAGGTGATTAAACAAAAATGGGCCTACATGCAATCTACTTTAGGATCTAATTTAGTATAGGAAAACTCGAAATGGAGCCAACATTACCGTGAAAGAAAACCTCGTGCGATGCCGTACACACGACAGCACGTAGACGCTTACACTTTCTTTGCAAAGTCTAACGTAAGTAAACTTGAGCATATCGTTGATCGGACCGTCATAAAATTGGTAGGCGGGTAAATGTTTACCTACAGTTCGGGGCGAACCACTAGTTAATCTACACTAATATTATAAAGAGGAAAAGTTTGTATAACCCGTGTCATTAAAGAAAACATTTATGACGGAGTTAAAAACCTAGCGTTGTCTCGCTTTGACTGTATTAAAAAGAGCGAGAGGGCGAGTGTTTTGAAGTTCATCCTAAATGTTTTCTTTAATGACACGGGTTATAAGTATGTAGGTATGTATGTAGGTTTGTAGGGGGTAATCTCCAAAACTACTCATCCGATTTTAAAAATTCTTTCACTAATGGGAAGCTACGTTATTGCTGAGTGCTATAGGCTATTTTTTATTGTGATAACGGGAAAAAAACTAGGCCTGCGTGTCTGATTTACAGTGGAAGCCTATTGATCTTCATTACCTACTCACATAAGCATGAATGGTCTGTTTTGTGAGCCACTAATTATAGCCAAATAGATATCGCTCGTGGGTGTGTCCCACTCTTGGCAACCCGTGCACTGACTCCGTCGATAACCCATCGATAGCCGGTCTGTAAACGCGGACCACGCGGTCCCGAGAAGGCTATCACACAGTGGGCGGGTGATTCGACTATTGTGACGAATTCTCGGTATTTGTGATGTGATACGGACTATTTTTAAGTTGAACCTTTAGATATCTTGAGAATATATGGGTGCGTTCAGACTGACCGAGCTCGACCAGGTTGCCGCGCGAGGCAAATGATCGGTAAGGGTCTTTACTGTGCTTGGGGAGCCACGTTAAACCATTGGTCCCGGTTGTTGTTGACAATAATTGATAAGCCATGGTCTAAAACTCTGACAACAGGGGTGGCCACTACATCATACGATTACCATTAAGATTCAAGATTCAAGATTCAAATGTTTTTGTTAAATATGCCATAAATAAATTATTTACATTGAACGTCAAAATATTATCTAAAGTAAAAAAATTATATCAGATACTTAGTATCAGATACTTAGTATCAGATACTCACTATCTAATACTAAGTATCTAGCTACTTTTTTTTCTCCAGCTTCACTAGCTCTGATCGTTCTTGGAGAAGAAGCATGGTAAAGAAACTACCTAGGGCCTTTTCTCAAGTTTTGCAATACATTCACTGTGAAAAAAAAAAAAATGAAAAAGGTCTTTATTTAAGAATAGTGAAGTAACATATTGAAGACACTTTCCTCTACAAATACTAGTGGTTCGCCCCGAACTATGAACTCGCGACCCCATATAAAATTAACAACCCCATATCTCAGCAACCCCTCGACCGATTTGGCTCATCTTCGAACTTAAAAATTCTCTTGGCCTCATTTACCTGCTTACCAAATTTCATGACGATCCGACTAAATTTACTCAAGTTATCGTCGAACGAACATTCATACATACATACATACATACATACATACATACATACATACATACATACATACATACATACATACATACATACATACAAACGCCGGATTGTTCCTGTAGACTCGGAGAACTTCGCTCGCTTCGCTCGCTCGTTCAACTATGAGAATCACACTAAGTGTGCAAAGGCAGAAAGGGGGCAAGACCCGAACAGACCATTCTGTGATAGTACAAAGTTGTTACGACAAAACCGGTTTTTCTCATACAACGCTGAAACTTTCGAAACACGACAGAGACGGAATTTAGGCCTAGTCTTCACGGCAAATGATATTACGGAATGACCGAGCAATATTGCCTGGCGACTCTGCTCGGTCAGTCTCTACACGTACGCCCCCAATGGTGATATCATGCTCAGCCCCTGTACTCGTATTCTCTAAAATATCTATCTACCGTAAATAAACCAAGATTGTTCACTTCAATAAGGGCTATTTTCCAGTGTTTTGATAGTCGGTCGGTAAGTGGATTACTTCAGAGAATAGAGGCATGTAAAGATGTGGACTTGGAGTAGATCTTTTGATTTTTTTTTCTTAATTTCTGAAAAAAGCCGCGTCCCCAAATGGCGACAATAGTCGCGCGAAATACGCTTCATAAAAGTAAGGACGAAGTCGCGGGCAAAAGCGAGTACCTAATTAATATCATTGCATGGTACGGCCGGCCACAGTCACAGATACCCCATGGCAGCTCTTACCGCGCGCGGCATAAGGGCGCCAATCGAACAAAAGGGGTATCCTAGCGTGTGGTCGACTGTACATATTATCTACATGTCTAATGTGCGGTGGAAGCCTTTATTGATCTTCCCGTGCAGTGGTAGCTATACCCAAGTAACATTTCATTTGGGCCTAGGTTGTAAAAATTGCCTTTAGGTTTTAGAAGGGTTGTACAAAGGTTAATGATTTGCTAGTTGGTTAAATTTAGTATTTGAGAATGATTACTAAGTCCTAAAACTAATAGTTTATTGTTAAAACCTTGAAGTTGCTGACAAGAGTTAACGATAACGTTATTATGACTTGTGTTTCAAGAGCTTACAGCCTCAGGATCTTATAGTTGTCGTAAGCTACTGATAAGGTTCTGGAAAGGCTGTCATTTAACTTATGTGTGATCTAAAGGTTAAATTTTTAACCTTGATATTACCATAAGGTTTTGAAAAGTTGAAATTGCTTATAAGTAGTTTCTAAAACCTACCTACAACTTTGAGGTTAGATCAGAGTTGTCTAGGCAAACAAATTAGGACTGTGTGGTGAAAAACAAAACCAATAAGCTGTTGTTTTGCGCTGAAGGCATGATTCAATTCCTACAGGAATATTTTAAAGCTTGAGAGGCATCCTCAAAACCCGACAGTTGTCTCCGCGACTTCAAAGAATAGGTATACATTGTAAGCATTACGCGTCTTGAAAAATGAATCGACACAGGGTGATACAAAAAAAGGAGTGGAAATTTTAAGCGTAAAGTGCGTAAAAATGTTATGAATGATTAATACAACGGTAAGTTTTATTATTTTTATTATTTACTAGTTGTAAACTTCTGTTCTCTGTAAACTTCGTATCAGTTCGATTTCGCTATTTATTTTTTTGTAATTTTCAGCTGTTCCTTTAAATCGATGAAGCCATTTTTTTTCATTTAGTGACACTAATGGAAAGCTGGGTATTCAAGATAATAAGTACACATTAAATTAATATGTATTTTTTTTAATGAAATAGATGTTTTGGTGAAGGTTTTTTTGGAAAGTATTAAAACATTTTTCACACAAAAAAAAATACAAATACCAATTTTTACAGAATGTATGTGTAATAATGGAGGATACGACAACAAAATAATAATAATGAAAAATAAGGGAGGACCATATACCACAAACATGTTTTTATACTTTTAGAATACCACCCTTAGGCCCGGTTTCTGAATTGAGAATTTTACTAACCAAATGCTTAGGTATCGTTCTGTCACTGCAGATGTCACACAAGAGAATGTGACAGAACGATACTTAAGCATTTGGTTAGTGAAATTCTCAATTCAGAAACCGGGCCTTAGGGTGGTATTCATGAACGATACTTAAACTGAGATCCAACTGAGAACTTACTTTAAACTGAGTTCTAAATTGATATTATTATTATTCGAATCGAATCGAATCCAACGGAATCTAATCGAATCGAATCGAATCGAATGTAATCGAATCGAATCGAATCGAATGTAATCGAATCGAATCGAATCGAATCGAAACGGATAGAATCGAATCGAATCAGATATTGCTAGATTCATACTGATTCAAGTATCAAAATTTTAACTGCTCATATCTCCGAAACGGCTAATGCTAGACCCATGTTTATGGTACTCTAAAAAAAGGACTTGACGAGCTTTATCTGATGAAAGCAACAAAAATAATAAAAAGTTATTAAAAATTTATAAAAAATAAGTATCAAAACTTTAACTGCCTATAACTCCTAAACGGCTAATGCTAGACCCATTTTTATGGTACTCAAAAAAAGGGTTCGACGAGCTCTACCTGATAAAAGAAAAAAATAAAAATAAAAAAGAAGTATCAAAACTTTAACTACCCATATCTCCTAAACGGCTAATGCTAGACCCATTTTTATGGTACTCAAAAAAAGGGTTCGACGAGCTCTACCTGATGAAAGCAACAAAAATAATAAAATGTTATTAACTAGTGGTTCGCCCCGAACTTTGAACTCGCGACCCCATATCTCAGCAACCCCTCGACCGATTTGGCTCATGTTTGAACTTAAAAATTCTCTTTACCTTATTTACCTGCCCACCTGACGATCCGACTAAATTTACTCAAGTTATCGTCGAACGAACATTCATACATACATACATACATCGATTGAATTGGATTTGATTTGATTTGATATTGATTTAATTCGATTCTATGCAACTCGAATCGAATCAATTTAAATTAAATTACTAATTTGGGTCTAGCATTGGCCGTTTAGGAGATACTAGTGGTTCGCCCCGAACTTTGAACTCGCGACCCTCTATCTCAGTAACCCCTCGACCGATTTGCCTCATTTACCCGCCTACCAAATTTCATGACGATCCGACTACATTTACTCAAGTTATCGTCGAACGAACATTCATACATACATACATACAAACGCCGGATTGTTCCAGTAGACTCGGAGAACTTCGCTCGCTCGTTCAAATATGGGCTCTAATCACACCAGTGTATAAAAGCGGTGATAAACATGATGTTACCAAATATAGGCCAATCTCAAAGCTAAGTATTTTTGGAAATTTTTTTGAAAAACTAGTCACAGATCAGCTAACTTCAACCCTGTCGAACTTTATTCTGACCCAACAACATGGTTTCTATAGAGGACGAAGCGTGGATACAAACTTATTAACTTTTACAGACTTTGTGACTGAGGCACTTGATTATGGCTCTCAAGTTGACACCATATACACGGACTTTTCTAAGGCATTTGATAAAATTAGCCACTCAGTATTAATGCACAAGATTTCATCTGTGGTGCACGGCGACCTCTTCCGTTGGATTAAATCCTATACCGAAAATCGGAGTCAGGCAGTCTCACTAAAAGGCTATACGTCCAAGTACCTTCCAGTAACATCAGGTGTGCCCCAAGGATCGCATCTTGGGCCGTTTCTATTCTCATTGTATGTAAATAGCCTAAGCAAATTTATTAAATCATCTAACTATCTACTCTATGCAGATGACACTAAACTTTACAGAATTATAAATTCTACATCTGACTGCAAGTTACTCCAAGATGATTTGAATAACTTTAGTAATTTCTGTAAACAGATTTGCCTTATGCTAAATACAGAAAAATGTTATGTGATTTCCTTCACGAGACGTAAAGCGCCTGTCACTTACAACTATACCATTAATGGAACAGACATCAAACGAGTCTATGAGATCAGAGACTTGGGGGTTATCTTAGACAGTAAACTAACGTTTATCCCTCACATAGACCATATTGTCACAAAGGCTTTTAAACACTTGGGTATGATCCTCCGAATGGGCAAACCTTTCAGAAATGCATCCACCTATAAGACATTATATTTTGCATTCGTGCGTAGCGTTCTCGAGTTTGCTTCTGTCGTGTGGAGTCCCTACTATGAATGTCACAAAGCCCGAATCGAGAGGATTCAGCACAAATTTTTCAAAGCTCTAGAATTCAGGACCGGGAACCATTTTGTTGACTACACTACGACAGCTGAAAAACATCACTTGCCCACACTACAGAGTCGACGGGAGCTCACAGATGTCTCCTTCCTTGTTAAGTTACTAATAAATAAAATTAACTCCCCCGAGCTTCTAGAAAAAGTCACTTTCAGGGTACCAAGTTTCTCGTCGCGTTCTGGTAAATTATTGCACATAAAAAAAGCAAACACTAAACATGCTTTTAATAAATTCTTCAGGCGCAGCTTCAAATGTTTCGATGATTTTTTACAAGAAATTGATATCTTCATTATTACTTACAGCATCTTCAGAAAAAAGGCGGGTAGCCTACTGCTAAAATATTCTTAATACTTACCAACTTAACTGCAATTTGTAATACATTTATTTAATTCTTTGAGTACCTTTAAATTAAATTCAGTAAGCATAACATAATATATATATATATATATATATATATTTTACATTAAATACCTATGTATCCATGTACCGAACTACTTACCGATAAAATAAAAAATACTATGTTTAATTTAGGGACCTCCAGGTCTATTTCTGTTATATTTTTAAATGTTATCTGTTTTGCATGACTGTATGTGTCCTAAAGAAAATAAATAAAGAAAATAAAAAAATAAAATAAAATAAATGGGCAGTTAAAGTTTTGATACTTCTTTTTTATTGAACGAGCGAGCGAAGCGAGCGAAGTTCTCCGAGTCTACTGGAACAATCCGGCGTTTGCATGTTTGTATGTATGTATGTATGTTCGTTCGACGATAACTTGAGTAAATTCGGTCGGATCATTATGAAATTTGGTAGGCGGGTAAATGAAATTAAAAGAATTTTTAAGTTCGAACATGAGCCAAATCGGTCGAGGGGATGCCGAGGGTTGTTAAGTTTATATGGGGTCACGAGTTCACAGTTCGGGGCGAACTACTAGTTATTTTTGTTTCTTTCATCAGGTAGAGCTCGTCGAGCCCCTTTTTTAGAGTACTATGAACATGGGTCTAGCGTTAGCCGTTTAGGAGATATGGGCAGTTAAAGTTTTGATACATCTTTTTATTATTTTTGTTGCGTTCATCAGGTAGAGCTCGTTGAACCCTTTTTTTGAGTACCATAAACATGGGTCTAGCATTAGCCGTTTAGGAGATATAGGCAGTTAAAGTTTAGATACTTGAATCAGTACACACGACAGCACGTCGACCCTTACACGCTAGCACTTTGCTCGGTTACGTTACGGGCGATTTTACAACAACTGACGTGTTGTCGTGTGTACTATGAATCTAGCAATAGCCGATTCGATTCGATTCGATTCGTTTCGTTTCGATTCGATTCGATTCGATTCGATACGATTCGATTCGACTCGTTTTGTTTCGTTTCGTTTCGATTCGATTCGATTCGATTCGATTCGATTCGATTTGATTCGATTCGATTCGAATAATAATAATATCAATTTTGAACTCAGTAATACCAGTTGGTTAAAGTAACTTCAAAATTGATCTCACTAAACTAAATATAAACAGAGATCAATTTTGAACTCAGTTTAAAGTTAGTTCAAAATTGATCTCACTTTATACTAAGTTTAAACAGAGTTCAATTTTGATCTCAGTTCATGACCACCCTTAGAGCAGCCTGTAGCTGTTTGTTGAACGAAGGTCAAACGCATGTCCCCCTACAACCAAAACTTAAAAGCAACAAATTTAGCTCAGTGGTGGTTTTCGCAACTGGTAAGTCTTGGACAACTCCTGGTAATAACCTTGAAGCGTTGAAAACAGCCTTGTCGTTTGAGGTAGCTCCGCGAGATTACCTTCAGCTCTTATTTTGGAAAATCTTAAGAGCTCTTAGCTGTTACAGTTCTGAAAAGGAAAAACATAATACTTTCAAGTAATTTCCTAACGTCAGCCATATTTAATATTAAAAAATGAAAAAAAAAAACGAAACAAAACCAATATTTTAATTAAATAAAGCGTAATCAAATACCATGTGCTACACGATTTATAATATATATTTTTCATATGAATAGTAGTTTGATTTCTGATGTGACTTACCACCGATCACCAATTTATTTTATTTTATTTTATTAAAAAATATCCGAAATGTTTAACTTATGAAAGGCCCGTCTTGTATACAGCACTATTATCGTAAAGTTTCACGATGAAGTGCCAATCGCACTATATTTTGATTATTTCCTGACTTTACCAAGTTACTTATTATTTTTATAAACACTTTGCTTATCTAGCCATTTTGAAAGATGCCCGAACGAAAAAGGAATGACGCCATTGTAAATAAGTATTTGAATCTGTGTAAAAAATCTTAAACAGAAGCTATTTAAAACTTGTAAGTCCTGGAAAGGTATTTATTCATATCCATCAAAAAGGTTCTAAGTTGTCATAGAGTTACATCCAAGACTAATATAGAACTTATAAGTTGTCTTGCAAGGTTATAATAACGTTAAATTAAGGTTGTGAAGGTTATATTTAGGTTCTATGCAAGTATTGGAAAGGTTCTGGATTTGAGCTATAGGTTGTGCTGTAGCTCTCAGAAAGGTTCTAAAACCGGGGCCCTTTTGGCACTCAGAAGGTAATTACAAGGTTAATATAACTTTATTGAGAGTTATAAGACTTACGAGCAGATTTCCATACAAAGGTTCTAGAACCTGTTCAAAACCTTTCTACAACCTAAAATGTTACTTGGGTAATCACATTATAATCAGACCAATTTATGGTGAGGAAGTTCTACTAGTGTTTCGTAGATACGAGAGACCTTCAGGGCGCGAATAATAATATGAAAAATACTAGTGGTTCGCCCCGAACTTTGAACTCGCGACCCCATATCTCAGCAACCCCTCGACCGATTTGGCTCATGTTCGAACTTAAAAATTCTCTTCACCTTATTTACCTGCCCACCAAATTTCGTGACGATCCGACTAAATTTACTCAAGTTATCGTCGAACGAACATTCATACATACATACATACATACATACATACATACATACATACATACATACATACATACATACATACAAACGCCGGATTGTTCCAGTAGACTCGGAGAACTTCGCTCGCTTCGCTCGCTCGTTCAATTATCCCATGCACCAAGATACTAGTGGTTCGCCCCGAACTATGAACTCGCGACCCCATATAAACTTAACAACCCCATATCTTAGCAACCCCTCTACCGATTTGGCTCATGTTCGAACTTACAAATTCTCTTGGCCTCATTTACCTGCCTACCAAATTTCATGACGATCCGACTAAATTTACTCAAGTTATCGTCGAACGAACATTCATACATACATACATACATACATACATACATACATACATACATACATACATACATACATACATACATACATACATACATACATACATACATACATACATACATACATACAAACGCCGGATTGTTCCAGTAGACTCGGAGAACTTCGCTCGCTTCGCTCGCTCGTTCAACAAGGAGACATAGGCCCGGTTTCTGAGTTGAGAATTTTACTAAGCACATACTTACGTATCGCTCTGTCACGCTCTTTTGTGAGAAATCTGCAGAGACAAGACGATACTTACCCATTTGCTTAGCAAAATTAACAACTCAGAAACCGGGCCATAGACTTAATTCTATGCATGCAGGGGGATCAAATATACGGAAACCGTTCTACAGGGTGCACTCTAAATCGATAGCGGCACTTTAAGTAGGCTGTCTACTGATCAATACAAACAACTTGTACTAGGTAGGTGGCGAAAAATATTGAGCGAAAAAAATATCTGCTGCTTCATACATTTGGTGCAGTACTCAGTCGACCTTTTGTATGGGAAAGCTGAAATTTTTTTCACTGTATTAATTTCGCCACCTAGTACAAGTTGTTTGTATTGATCAGAAGACATCCTACTTAAAGTTTCGCTTTTGATTTAGAGTGCACCCTGTTGTGCAGCGCTTATTTGATAAAAAAAATTGGCCTGTGCAAGCTGGAACCCAGTGATATTTTTTAAGAATGTTTTGGTTACATTTTTTTTCGTACTCGGTACATACTATGTTCCTAGTGACTCAGGAGCTGACTGAAAACTAGTTTTATCTAGGTAATCTACAACAACAAGTGTAGAGTCCCCAGTGGAGATGTGACCAGATTGTTCCAAAGTCTGAATAACAACAACATTTAAGTTGTAAAACTGAATAACATAGCCTGTTTTATGTCCGCCTATCCTTTTGGCTATTCATACTGAAGAGAATTTGTCTGATATTTCTCAAAAATATGAAATTGCTGAAGTTTAAAAGAAAAAGACCATTAAAAGAAAAAGAAGAGTCCGAGTATACAATAAAAAGGTTGCCAGTAAAGAGGCTGTGTATATTTTGCCAACAAATATTCCATCCATCTTTCTAACTCAATTCGAACTCCACTATTGCGAGTGCAAGTAAACTAATGCTTTCTCTCTATTGACTACGAGTATCTAAGCTAAGCCCATTTAAGTACATTCTCTACATACACGAACAACAGTCCTGTCTAGACTACAGGGTGTCTTCGATTGTATTAGCAAAACCTTGAAGGGTATAAGTAAGTAAGATGTAGCCTGTACAATTTTACATGTCCCACTAGCTGGGCAAAGGCCTTCTTTCAGAGAGAGAGAAAGAGAGAGAGTGCGAGCTTAATCACCACGCGTGCTCAATGCGGATTGGCGATTTTCGCGTTATGAGTTTTTTTTTTAATTCGCACTAGTCGTCAACGCCGGTCAATTTGCAGGAAAATTGCCCTTTTCGAATATTTTTTAATTTCCCGCAAATAAACCAGTTTTGATGCCTAGGCACTATGCGGTTTTTTTTTTTACAGAATAAGCAGGCGGGTTTACTTTTGCCTGGAAGCTTTTCCACCCTGTAGATAGGAACCATTAACTTTCTTAATAAATCCTACGGAACCACTTCCCCTTTCAGGCCACCAAGACACGCGTCTGCCTTATGCAACGGACGCTGTACTGAACAGAGGCAAAACAGCCCGGCTGCGCAATTTAAAAACCTGGCACCGATGTTTTCGGTAGAGCCGTAACTTATTACGTGGATGCAAAGGCCTCAGTTTTTTTTTATCACATCTCCAAAATCTGAGCAATAGCTTAGTGCCAGTATAACAAATAATAAAATTAACCAATAATGCGAACCACATTTATTTATAATAATACATATTTTAAAACAAAAACCGACTTCATGTTTGCACTAAAAAGACAAAATTACTGATTACTACTTGATTTATTTGCAAAGAACTTGGCAGTAAGCGATATGATGGATTTATATTGGTTATTTATTTACAAGACTCATTTACAAGATTATTTTCAAGATTAAAACTGGCGTCGATCAAAGTAACAGACAGGAAGCAATCTCGGCATGCGGGAATGAGCAAATCCGAGCTAAATGCTGATAAAGCTGCAAAATCGGCCAGAATGGAAAACTGTTTTGAAAAGTCCCTGATTAGGGATAACGGGAACTGATGATGATGATGATGAGACGATAAAATTATTTAAAAATTAACCTACAAATAGTTAAACTTAACTTTTGGGCTTGGTTTTAAGTTTAGTTAAAAAAAATTAAAGTCTTGACAAAAAAAAAAAAAAAATATTTCCGAGTTTTAATGGTCAACAAAACACATCGCAAGCGAATGGCGCGTCTTTGTCTGTTTTTTCAGCCTACTCCTGATCATACAGTTTCCCGTGCTTTTACCGTGTTTTGACTTCGCGCAGCCGCATTTCTTCCGAACCTGCCTGTATAAAACCGTCGGCGCGCTGTCTCCGCGCGCACACCGCAAGAGAGTTTACGATAAGCCAGTGCTCGCTGCTTCGTTTACAAGCAGCCACGTCATTTATTTAATTGATACGTAAAATAATTAGTTTAGTAGGAAATATGTCGAAGGAAGAGTATTCGATGCATGTTTTGAAGAAGGTGGTCGTCGATGGATTTCTGTTCTTAGGACGTGAGTGTTTTGTTTTTATTTTTTAACAATTTCCAAGTCTTTTTTTGTTCTTTTTTTAAACTTACATTTTTTTATCGTTTATGTAGTGCTCTATTTTTTTAATCCCTGAAGTAAGTAGGTACCATAGACTTTATTGCTACATTTTAATTTTTCAAAGATTTGATTTCAACTTCTTTGTTCATCTTTTTTGTTACAAAATGTATTCTTGAGGCCTCGTCTAAAAAAAATACGAAATTGTATGAATAAAAAATAATAATGTTTGCTGTGTACGATTACAATAACGACAAGAAAACCAAGAATGTTAACTGATGGTAGAGCCAATGGTATACTTACTTATTTACTACTTTTTTCTGGAATAGTTCGCTCTTAGCGATGAAAGTAGCGTAACTGCACCATTTTCAGCATTTTCAGAAAAACTCCTTAATTAGCGTAACTGCACCATTTTCAGCATTTTCAGAAAAACTCCACCTTAATTATTTGTTTTTCTGTTGTCTAATACTGAAAATAATTCAATTCAATTCAAAGTATTTATTTCGGAATATTAACATTTCCATAGATTAAAAACTAAAAAACAGATAAAATTAAATAAATTAAAACATCACAATTTGTACAATTAAAAAGTAATCTAATACAATTAATAATACAATTTTATTTTCGTGAATCAAAAATAGCTCAGTTTAGCAACAAAATTGAAAAAAACCGAGAAAATCGCGGCTTTCCCGTCACGCTACTTTAGTCGACCCTTATCTTTACAAAATTCTTGTAAATATATTTGTGTTGTGTGCGACAGTGTTATTATTTCTCTCTCTTCTCTAAAACCGCCCCTTACCCCACCTTCCAGTGACGCTGGCCATCGTGTTCACGGACTCCTACTGGCAGCCGTTCAAGCGAGGCTTCTTCTGTGACGATGAGAGCCTCATGTTCCCATACCAGAACACCGACACCGTCTCGACGACAGTGCTGAAGCTGGTCGGGCTTGGACTACCGGTGGTTTCTGTAAGTACAAGTACACGATCCTTGAAAAATATACAGTGTGTTGTTTTGGCTATCTACAGGGTGCACTTTAAGTCGATAGCGGAACTTTAAGTGAGCTGTCTACTGATCAATACAAACAACTTAGATATACAATACAACCAACTAAAAATGGAGCGAAAACAATAGCAGCTGTTTCATACATTTGGCGCAGTACTGAGTCAACCTTTTGTATGGAACAGCTGATAATTTTTTCTCTCCATTTTTGTCGCCACCTAGTACAAGTTGTTTGTATTGATCTGTAGACAGCCTACTGAAAGTTCCGCTATCGACTTAGAGGGCACCCTGTAGTTTGAGTGAAGGTGCCACTGGACGCTGTATAAATCATCTCATTACGTAGATGCAATTTGTAATTTGTAAGAAGTAATTTGTCGATGTAGCCGACTAGTTTCGGTTCTCATTCGGAGACCTTCTTCATGGAGAACGAGATGGCCCTCGCGACGCCGCGGCTAGTCTCGATAGAAAAATGGCAGTGTTCACGAAAGTTTAAGTTTAAAAGGAAGTAATTTTTTTCTATTTTTTTTTTATTTTCAAAATACTTGTTTAATTTGTTCTGTAATAACCGCGACGTGCGAACACCCCCAAGCCGCAAAGCGGTGGTTGAATCTGGCACAGGATCGTGAGAGGTGGCGTGAGAGTGAAGTGAAGAGGCTTTTACCCAGCAGTTGGCCTTAACAGGCTGATGATGATGATGATGAAGTTTGTAGCACCTATACCTACCATCCTTTTTATCAAAGTCAAAGTCAAATGGTTTTATTCAATATGCCACAAATAAATTATTTACATTGAACGTCAAAATATTATCAAAGGTAAAAAAAAGTATATAAATAAAAATAAAAACTTATTACTATCTACTACTTCTAGCTACTTTATTTTATCAGTCTTCCTATACCTATAAGGCGCTGTACATAGTGAATAGCCCGCGCGCCAAGAAAAATGCACAGGTATTCTGCCCCACCTAAAAACTATACAAATACTTAGATTTTTGGAGCTAACGGAGCTAAGGAATATCGTCAATATCAAAGTTGATGGTGCGGTTGTGTGGCCGGGATTTTTTTTGCACCAACACCATTATTTCTGATGCAACTTAGGAGCAAACTTAATCAGTCATCTCAAACAAAATGCCCCCTTGCATAGGTTATCAACAGCTGATTACAAATAGGAACTGGCAGTTCATGCGACAATTTGTAATTACGCCCGCTTCCCACGCTTCGATAAAGCGGAAAATTGTCTGCATAACGATTGAATGTGTGGTTGACTAGCTGTTAGACCAATCGTGTGATAGATGGGGATCACCAAGTTGGGTACATCGTTCTTCAAAAGTTCACTTTGGTCGGGATATGCATTAGTGATCATCACTGTTATACACGGTGTTTCAGAAACGTCATGTGTCACTAAAAAAGGTCGTTTATCTCAGCAATACAAGCAACTTTTACTTTAGGGCCAAGTGTGAAATCGCGAAAAAAATTGCAGGGGTATCAACAGGCTGATATACAACGTGTTACAAAACATGTTAACTCTTTTTACAGGGTGTAACCTAATGGTCAACAGGATGTCAATACTGTAAAAAAAAGTTGAAAAAAACAAATTTTATTTTATAACCTCTAAATTGAAATATTTTCATAACTTTTTTGTTCTTGGTATTAGCTCAAATTTAAAAATATGTTTGTGGGTGTAGGTGCATTTGCATAGGTTTGAGTTGTTAAAACATTGTGAAAGCCAATGAAAACAATATTTAAAAAATACTTTTCTCCCGCCACACCGTTCACATTTTATTAATTTAAAAATCAACGGAACGTCGTAGAGAAAAAAAAAATATTTAGGTTGTGATCCCTATCACCGGGTGCTATTACCCTGTAAAAAGAGTTAGCATCTTTTGTAACACCTTGTATTTTTCGAACTTTCGGACTTTACCGCATAGTAAAAGTTGCTTGTATTGCTGAGCTAAACCACTCTTTTCAGTGTCACAGGACCTTTTTGAAACACCCCGTATATTTTCACTATGGACTAACTATGACCACAATAATTTTATTCAATGTAACCCCGTGCCCGGTAGCGTCAAGTCTTGTCTCGACCGAATTATCTAAAAATAATGTATGTAGCAAAATAAATCTTCCAATTTTACGATTGCACATTTTTGGTGTCTATAAAACCAGTTGTGTTTTTTCTACAGACTGTAGAATTATAAATTGTGATATTACATGATCTTTATTAGGTTCTGTCACCAATTAAGTGTAAGTTTTATGTGTGTCTAAAGTTGGCATAATATAAAATCTAAATTGTCAGTATCGACCGCCTGATGTGGGTTTATCAAAACCAGATTATTGACCTCTCCTAATAACATTTATACGTGCGTGCCTATTCGCTTGTCAACTAATTAAAAGTAGAAGTAATTTAGGTACCGATAACTATACAAGGTGTTACGAAAGTACCTAACTCTTTATACAGGGTAATAGCACCCGGTGATAGGGATCACAACCTAAATATTTTTTTTGCTCTATGACGTTCCGTTGATTTTTAAATTAATAAAATGTGAACGATGTGGCGGGAGAAAAGTATTTTTTTAATATTGTTTTCATTGACCCATTTAGATGCACCCTAGTGGTGAAACAATAGTGAAACAGTAAGGAAAAAAGCAGTTAACCGATTGACTTTCACAATGTTTTAACAACTCAAAGCTATGTTAATGCACCTACACGCACAAACATATTTTTAAATTTGAGCTAATAACAAAAACAAAAAAGTTATGAAATTTTTTCAATGTTGAGGTTATAAAATAAAAATAGTTTTTTTCAACTTTTTTTTTACAGATTTGACATCTTGTTGACCAGTAGGTTACACCCTCTAAAAAGAGTTAGGTACTTTTGTAACACCTTGTAGTTTGTAATAATATTCCCCACTTCAGATAAAGTAATACCTACCTAATCATTGGTATTCGTCTCCAATACATTCGCGCATCAATCGCATCTATCGCGTATCAAGTGGTAACGTAGTAACGAGTGGGCACGATGTTGTGAGCAACTTCTAGTTAACTAAATAAAAATAACCCGAATACTGAGCAACCCGGAAAATTTGTTTTTCCGCAATACACACACAATAGGAAAACAACACTGAAAATTCAAAAACTGCCGTTTCTTACGCTGACGTTAAGTCCTCGATATCGCTAGTCATGCTCAGACAGCTGTTTGTCAGACTTATTCACTTATCCCATATCCTACTGACCAAAAACTTATATTAATCAGCGCTTATTAAACTCCAAGTTAAATATTGATTTAAAGGTTTAACTTTAAGCGAGATGGCCGACCAGGTTCGACCTCGTCCCTCCAATCCTGGCAGTCCGAGCCGGTACCCCTGTTATGTCGCTCTGTTCTGTATACAGGGTGTTAAAAGACCGCCAACAGACCCGAAAGCCACGCATAATAGACACCAAAACAAAGTACTTTTTCGATAAATTATTGCTAGGAAAAGATTTTGGTTTTTTAGGTTATAATTTTGTTAAATATTTTATCACTTAATGGACGTGTAACGCACAGAAGTCATACTGCGCAAGCGTAGGTATAAGTTTATGTTACTTAAGCTTGAAGTGCCGATGTTTAGAATAAATTGCGGGTTGCAATTTTAACGTCGTTTTTTGTAAGAAATATTCATAATTTTGTTATGGCTTCCTAAGAAGGAATTTTGAATAAAAAAGTTTTGAAAAGTCCGACTTTGAACCTCATTATCTCGGAAACCGTTGATTTCCCAGTCATCTTACTGCGGCAAAAGGTATCTCACCGAAAGGCACCTTTCGGTGAGATACCTTTTGCCGCAGTAAGAGACTGGCAGCGGCGGCGCAGGCAGTCTCTCCACCTGTCTCAAGAGAAAAAGTTAAATAAATATAAAATGTGCAATTACTAAACAAAACTTAGGCCCGGTTTCTGAGTTGAGAATTTTACTAAGCACATACTTACGTATCGCTCTATCACGCTCTTTTGTGAGAAATCTGCAGAGATAGGACGATACTTACCCACTTGCTTAGCGAAATTCTCAACTCAGAAACCATGAGCTTGACGTCTCCCTGTTGTTGTTGAGAATTTTAGGTACCTCAATACGCAATCGTTTATTGCAACTATAAGTTTACATAAAATGGTAACATAGGTCCCTTATAAACCCTGTCGGGCACAGGAAACTTGAAAAGAAGACCCTATTCTTAAAACTAAGTTGGTATTTAATACCTAGGAACATTTTATTTTATATTAGGTACCTATCTAATATTTTATTTTAGCACCTACGTGTACAATTAAGGGTTTACAGGCTCTTTCTTCAACTCCAAGTTTCCGCTCTTCAGATCCTGATCTGCGAATGGGCCCTACTGCGGCGCTCGGGCGAGGGCCCGCGGTTCCTCGGGCTGCGCGTGCCCGTGTGGGTGCAGGGCCTCTACTGCGCATGCGTGTCCTTCTTCCTCGGTTACTGCTTCGTCGAGCTCACGGCGAACGTCGCCAAGAACGTCATCGGCAGGCCAAGGCCGCACTTCTTTGACGTGAGTACTGACACTATTTGTATGGACTTACTTAAGAAATCTGCCGGAGGCAGTGTGTAATACAGGGTGGCCCAAACTTAGACGTCAAGCGAGAAAATCTAGATAGCTGACACCGAGGGCTACCCGAATCACCCCCATGTATGTTCAGCCATTTTTTGTCGTTTAGAAGTTATTAGGATTTTAAGGTTTTTTTTAAAAAAAATTACCTAGCTTTCGATTTTATTTTGTAACTTTTTTTCCTTTCGTCTTTTCACCAATTTTTTTTATTCTTTAGAGTCTCAGATAAATTATCTATCACCAAAAAAATTATGGTCAGCTATGGACTTTTAGAAGATACCGGAATTTTGATCCAAAGTCTAAAAAATATGTTTTCAAGAAAACATCAATGAAATAAATAAAAGTCCGAATCAACCAAAATAAATGAAAATCGTTTGAAATAAAATTTCTACCAACTCCAGTTTTTCGACTTTCATCGCAAATTACTTGAATAAAAGTCCTATAAAGTGACAGGTTTTTTGTATTATTCTGAAGAATGAGGCTTTGGGAAAGTTTTTGAAATCAATAAAAAGTCCTTCAGACCTCTACTTATTTTTTTCCCCATACTAACTATTTCAGTGATGTTTTCTTGAAAACAACATTTTTGGACTTTGGATCAAAATTCTGGTATCTTCTAAAAGTCCATCGCTGATCATATTTTTTTTAGTGATAGATAATTTATCTGAGACTTTAAAGAATAAAAAAAAATTGTGAAAAGACGAAAGGAAAAAAAGTTACAAAATAAAATCGAATATTAGGTAATTTTTTTCAAAAAAACCTTAAAAGCCTCATAACTTCTAAACGACAAAAAATGGCTGAACATACATGGGGGTGATTCGGGTAGCCCTCGGTGTCAGCTATCTAGATTTTCTCTCTTGACGTCTATGTTTGGGCCACCCTGTATGTTCTGTGGTTGCTGGTCTGTCGGCGGTGTTTTGACGCGAGCGAGATGCATTCTCTGCATTTGTGTACGTAAACGGAGGCAAACTGTAGGATGTTGGATGCTTCTACATACTCTTTGTTGTTTTAAAACAACAACATTCTTCCATGGCCCTAAACAAGTGAAAGCTAGTGTTCCGTTACATAATATCCCAAAAGAGGTTGTTACGTCATCTTTACACTATGACACAGTTTTCAACTAAGTAGGACATTATACTTGCTCGTACCACCACATAAAAGATGTGCCCTAGTACTACTACTTGGTACTACTAGTCGAAATAAAGGTAATGTGAATTTCGCGTAGTCCAACTGAGAGGATCCAAAATGGCCCCTTATGTTACATGTAGAACTACGCGGTAGGTCTATGGGCTACAAAAATAATTAGCCGATCGACTGAGGCATTTAGTTCCTTCCAAGCGAAAACCTCCAATCCGCGGTAGACAGTAGACTCTGCTTTTGTTTTTATAACAGAATTAGAGAAGTCAACGGTTGCCATCGTAGCCCGTCAGACAGAACCCTAGAAACTAGGTAGACTAAGTGAATTGTTACGGTTAAAACCCTATGACCCTCGACTCAAGGCTCCTTTTCCCATTTCCAGCGCTGCCAGCCCTCGATCGACTGCTCGGCGGCGGAGTGGCACAACCGCTACGTGGGCCCCACTGACTACGACTGCACCGACACCGAGAGAAACGACGAGTATGGACGTCTGGACATGCGCCGCTCTTTCCTGAGTGGACACTCTGCCGTCTCCGCTTACACTATGCTGTTTTTGGCTGTAAGTCCCTGCCATCTTTCTACACAGCTAGAGTATTAAATGTCATACCACCCGCAACATCAGGAAGCCGATGAGAGTAGAAGGTTTGGTCTGGAAGTCCTTAAACCGTATACGCGGGGGCAGGACTCGCTCCATGGATAACCTGAAGATATGGGGAATCTTGCCGTAATATGCCGATGATTCGTGCCGACGCAGAGCTGCATAAGCAACATCGCATCTCTACACCTACTCTGAGACCTCATGGAAGCGTCACCTAGTGCTGTTGAAGTGGCAAGTTTCTGGATGAGTAAGAAGAGGACTTCGACACGATAAGAACCCAGCTGGCCTAGATCAACAGCGCGCTATCGAGCTCGGATAGACAACCTCTTTTCTACCCAGAACCAGGCTGGACAGATACTTGCCATTTGGGTACGGAAGCAGGTAAGCCCGGAAGAGAAAAGAAGACCGCGTATCCTCTCACTGTCGAATCAAAGGTCAGACATGGCGGAGCGCGTACTAAGGACTGCATAAAAAGATGGTGACTCCCCACTACAGCTCCCACAGAACCCAGATTCGTAATTTACGTGCACCTGTTGATAACCATGACCAAAAAAGTATGAAACACTGCGTGTAAAGCACTTTCACATTAAATTGAAGAAGATCAAAGGTCAAACTCTCCAAAAAATCTAACCCAACACCTGTTCTTTCCAGTTTTACCTGGAGAAGCGCATGTCCTGGGCCGGCACCCGCGTCCTGCGCCACAGCCTCCAGTTCCTGGTCCTGATGATGAGCTGGTTCTGCGCCCTGTCCCGCATTTCGGACTTCAAGCACCACTGGAGCGATGTGCTCGCCGGATACACCATGGGCGCCATGGTCGCTGTTCTTATTGTGAGTTTTTAGGTCTTTCTCGGACTTGCATCAGTCAGGGTTAGCCAACTAACTCAGTTAATTTTAATTTGACATTTCCATTCCATAAAATTATTGACGTAAACTCAAGACTCACTAACTGGCTAACCCTGGTTGACGCAACTGGACCTTAGAGTTAGGCCGAAATCTTCAGACATTGCCTAGAATTTCGGGCGGTCAAAGAATTCTTTAGATATAAAAGTTGCTATCAAACTTTATGCTGTAGAAGCTGTAATGATCACATTTGCTTCGCTTTTATCGTGTGGGCAAAATACCCTGAGGCGAAGAATTCAAAGCTACTGCACAGTATTCTACACCACATTCTTTTTATTGAAATTTTTTCACACACACGTCGTTGCGTCGTCGTTATGTCGTCGTCGTCGTTGCGTTGCTGTCAGTCAGTTTATCATTTACGGTACTATTTCACAATTTTAATTATCTATTCAATCAATCAATATTGTCGACTCAGCGAAACAAAGTCGAGCTTGACCTCCACAATCCAGACACAGACAGAGTCCAGGGGCCTTAGCCTGTAACGCAATGGCGGGTCGATGGCGTCCAAGTAGAAGGGCAAAAACGGGATTTCCTCGTTTTTCTCTAACAACCAGCTAACTAATCCTCTAGAATTAGAATCAGAATTTGAAAAACTTTGAAAGGACTGACATCATCATTATTAAATCGGAATTGAAGCCGTCAACTAGGAGCCCATTTTGGCACCATTGAGTTACAGACTCAGGCCAACTTCCCAGTGAAATAATTATAGATAGATAAAATATTTGTTAAATTGCCAAAACACAGAATACAATTAAATGTATTGATTATTGTTTTGATGTATTATTATGTATTGATGTGCCTTTTTTCCGTTTTCAGTGGAACTACTGCACAGACCTGGTACCGAAGAAGCAAGAGTCGCCGTTGATGGAGCACGACGAGGCAGTTGTGGTACGCACTGTTGGACCTCAGATCGCGCTAGGAGCTGCGTAGCACCTGCGTTTAAGTATAGAGGACATTTAACGTGTTTGAGAAATAGAGAGTTATAGTCAAATATATTGTTAAACAGTGAACATGTGACTAGTCTTTAAAAAGCATGTTGTATCAACGTGTTTATTTATTAAGTATAATAATTATTGACGGATTAGATAAGTATAATAAAATTAAATACTGATGCTATATACGCACGTTTTATTTGGCTTGCAAAGTTGAATCTTTGTGAGGTTGCTAGTCTGAAATAATCAGGCGAATATTTTGAATTATTGCTTCTCTAAACACTTAACCCAACCCAACTGCCAACAGCAATACTTTATTTGTTAGCATAGTACTTTTACCTAGTAAAATAGTTTTTTGTAAAAAGTAATTTTTCATATAAAATGCGTGAGCGGGGTAACATAAAGCTTAAGAGCGATGCACAGCGTTGATGTCTATTCTATGGCGGAGATTTATTGGTACACACGGCAGCACGTCAGAGTGTACCTACATTTTTGTTGTAAAGTCGCCCGTAACGTAACCGAGTAGAGCTATCGTGTAAGGGTCGACGTCCTGTCGTGTGTACGTAACTTAAAGATGCAAGCTTCAAAGCTCGAAAGCACACGTAACAGTATGATAGGGATTATAACGCCAAAAGGAGCATTCTAATTACATTAACCATTGGCAAAATACATTGGGGCCTGAAATACTCATACTCCTAGTACATTATGGATGATTTTTTTTATTTTACAAAAAGAAATACAATGTTCAAGAGAAAAGAATTTCAACCTATGAAGCTTCCAATTAATATTGACATCTTTCTTCCGGTTTAGTTTCGAATCAATAAATTATTATAACACTTTCTTTATAATCATCTGAAAAATACACATTAATTACACACAAGAGTGACTGTGTAGGTAATAAAACCACTTAATACTCAATAGAAGAATCAAAACTATAAGCTCTAGTAGAGCTTTGACAAACATTGTTGAATAAAGTAGAGAGGTTCAAGCGGAATTAAAATACTTTGCACGTGACTTCTCTTGTGTTGGTTATTGATATCCCAATTGTTTATGATAAAATTAAGGTCTCCAAAACTTGAAAGTTTCAACCAACCTTTTTCAACAATTTTAAAAAGAGGAGACTCAATTCGACCAGTTTTTTTAATGTTTATTACCTCAGAACTTTTTCCTAATACAGGTGAACCGATTTTGATGATTATTTTTTTGTTAGTAAAAATGTTGAAGATCTTATGAATAACTTCGGAGATGGAGAACGGAACTCCTCAACGTACAGGAGCAAAGCACTTGAAATCAGTGCAGAAGCTTGAATTGTAATTTTGCAGTGTAATTTTTTACCAGTGAAATCAGTTTTTTTTTTGTTGTTTGTTTTGTATTTTTGCCCTGCAGCACCTATCCCATCATCCTAGCCTAGCAAGTTCAAGCCAATTCCACAGGAAAGTCAAGGTCAAAGCGCATGGGGCCAACTAAGTTTCGCGGACTACTAAGAGCTTTGATATAAAGACTAGAATTCAACAAAATCGCATAGTTCCATCCATGGTTAACCGTACTGTTGGACGATAGAGCGGCCTAAGAGCTTTTATATAAAGACTATTATTGAACAAAACCGCATAGTTCCCTCCATGGTTAACAGCACTGAGGACGATAGAGTGCCCCAACGCGCCACAGACCATAGACGTGTACCTGTTGACTCTACAATGCACAGAGTAGGGGAGTAACTGTTGACACAGATGCGGACATAGGTAGAGTAGAAATGCTTATGTTAAGCCCCCCTTAGACGATGCTTCCAAATGGAATGCGACGGCTTCCAATAGACGCATGCCCCATAGAAAATGGATGCCGTTTTCCACACTGACGAGCGGATTTTGGAATGCTTCCATATGGATGCCTTCCATTTGGAAGCATCATCATTGGGGAACTTTATGTAGAAGCTGCAATGGTTTGTTGGTCACTTTCTGGACAAAATGCATTATTTGTGTGCTCATTAATTCTTTTATGGCTATCGCGTAGTATTCTTATAATTTGAAAGGCATCAAATATAAAATCCACGAACACTTTTGTCATTTACCAAAACTAACACTTTAGCCACGCTATTGGCGATTAAACGCCTGAAATTCCGGATCTCGCTTGCCAAACGTATAGGGACAGAATCGGCGTTTGAACTGTTAAGGGATTGGTACATTAACCACTAATTGTCCGAACTTAACATAAGTAGTCGTTGTAGAGCATACATAGGACATATTTGTAGAGTTTGACGGTCGAACTGATTAAAAATAGGCATGCTTTCTACTCAAGACTCTACATCTCTATATACACACGATCCAATGCATAGCCTCCAAGAGACACCACCAAGCAAGCCACACAACCCAACCCACCTCACCTGTCTACATCGTAAAAGGTTCTTTGGCGTGCCACGGCGATGCCAACCGTAAACAATCGACGGGCAGTCCGCGACCGGCCCCCTCGCGCGGTGCCCGCGATCACGACACCAAAAACAACCCAGCTAAACCACCCGGCACCTGTCAAAGTGAATTTTTGAATTTGGAATCGCCTCTTTTGTTTTCGAACAAGAATCGTGACTGTGATTGGTTCAAATGTGTGATGTTTCCGCAGGTTCTGAAAGACTTGTCACCCGAATAGCATTGTACCGTTCGTCCGTTCTCGCAAGATTCCATTTCTTTTCCGTTAACCCCTGTTGTGTTGTGTGTGAGGTGTATTGTGGTAGTATTTTGTTGATTTTTTTGCGTTTTCCCTTTAGTAAGTAGCGAGATGGAGGTCAATGACACTAGAGTGTACGCTCAGTAGAGTCGAGAAGCTGTGAAGTTTGTTTCATATATTTTAGTTACAGAAACTATAAATCTAGTTTTTAATAATTATGAAGGTCACATCTATTCTTATTTCAGTCCTCCCAGCTAGTAAAATATTTAAAATATACTTAAAGTATGTATCCCTTCTTAGCCACGGATAGGAAAGCGTAGAAAAGCATTGAAAGAATAAAAGGTTGGTGGGTCAAGTTGGGGAAGAGTAAGTACCGATAGAGATCAGTCCAAAGGATCAATGTTTTGACCAAGTTATGTGTCAGCCCAAAAATAAATTAATTTAAAATCTTAATCTCAAAATCCGGAACAAGGAAACGATTAACACGAATGCATCTTAAATATTGCATAAAATGAATCTCTAAACTTTACGTAACTTTAATTAACGATGATGCTGTATTAAATTAAATGCAGCTATTACTTAATGATGTAACGTTTAAACTATTAAATGTATTGAACATTTTGTTACATACATCCGAATCGTCTTTTTTACATAATTTAAGGCCAAAATATGACACAATTATGCCATTACATTACCAAATGTGGCATTATTTTCTTGATATGAAATAAAGTGGCATTTTTGACAGCTTAATTAAACATGTAACCACTACAGCATTGATTTGATATTGTCTATCAATTATTTACCTTACTACCTCTTTTTACTAATCGGATGTGGTAATAAATCGCATAAACATATCCGTAAACCTGTAATATAAATATCGTGAAACTTTCGTAACTTTACCAAGAATTTTAAATGTTGAAACACGATTCGGCATTTACAGTCAATTTATTTATTTGAATAAAGGAAGATACTTGATTCTGGCAGGATTTTAGGGTTCCGTACCCTAAGGGTGCCAAACGAGACCATATTACTCTGGCTCCGCTGCTGTCTTCTAACTCTTTGGAACCATAATAGGTACCAAGTTTAAATTTTCTTTTTTTTTGTTATTTGGCGGATTACCCAACAAATTGTTTAATAAGAACTAATATAATAATAAAAAAGGGCGCTTTCCAACCAACAAACGTGTTTAATTATGCTTTTTTCTCTATCGTAAAAATTGTAAAACATACAAGCATCTAACTTGATATGATTATAGGGCTTACTTTATACCTAGTATAACACCAAATAATAAAAACGGATCGATAATCGTAAAAAAATATTTTACGACATTTTAATAGGCAGGCGCTAGATGTGTTAAATGTCAAGTTACGTCAAAAGATCACCGTCAGGAATTCGAGATCGAAATTCAAAATTCTAATTTGAATAAAGAACAACACTTTACTGACGACGGCATAGTTAGCAAAAATGTCATGGCCGGTAACAAAGTCACTTTCATGTGCCGTATTTTGGGACAAAATGTTCATTGTAGAAGGACAACTTAATACTATGTGTCGCATACTTTTGACACCTTTCGATTCAGTGCGAGCACGGTATGTTAACCTTGTTCGGCCTATCAAAGTTATTAGGCTGAGTTTAAGTTAGATAAGCCCTTAGCTAGAGATTGTAGCTTTGTTCAAAAGACCATTTAAAGTTATACTACGAGTTAACCTTCTATGAACAGCGGTTTAGGTTTAGGTCAAGTATGCGTAGGCACTTGTAAAATGCAAGAGCTGCATAATAAAATTATCCTGACAAATAAACACACAAATGGCTTCTTTTCAAGCTGAAAGTATGGTAGAGAAGGTCCCTAAATTCTGAGGCTACTAGATGATGATATAGTGAGATAGATAGATAGATAGATAGAGAACTCTTTATTGCACAACAGAAAGAATATTACAGATACTGATATTAGAGATACACATGATATGTTCTTGCTTCTATTACCATACAGATACAATGCAAGATTGGTGACTGTAGCTGAGATTGTTTGAATAATTTGAAGATTCTTCTATGTTATCAAGAAAGTTTGAACCAAGATAATATGTAGCATAATATCATAAAAAATATTGGCGGTAGCTCCATAATTTCAGGGAAGCCGCCTCCTTAAAGATTTCTCCATCAAAAAGAGATACGATCTGAGAGAGAATTAACATGGATTTCACAATCCACAATCGGTAAAAGCTCTGGCGACCCACGTGTACCCCACGCGAGGCCAAAATTTATCGATAAATGGTTGACCAATACATGAGTAAAGAGAATACCTACTCCTAGTACTCCTACTATCTTAACATTGGTGTAGGTAGGAGTTTCGGGGATATTTGGCCAGCCACGATTTCGGTTATCCGGCGAAGTGAGAACTGAAACACTGAAAATTTACAAAATATATTTCTATGGAAGATACACTAACAAAACGAATCGAGAAAATGGCTTTGCAGTACCCTAGCATTATGTAAGAGCTATCTAAAGTGTATCGTCCACAGGAATCTAAGTATTAGGTAAATTTTTAGGGTTTCAGTAATCACCGCGCCTTAATTTAGAATTAACAGAAAACTTAGAGATACATACACGCTGAAATAAATTTTTTTTGGCACGATGTAAGAATGACTTAAACTAAGGCCTTTGCATCTACGTAATGAGATGATTTATACAGCGTCCAGTGGCACCTTCACTCACACTAGTTGGGTGAAGAGACCACTCGGCGCTGCAGTGCTTGGGACATTGTTTTAGATGGAGTAGGCTTGCCCAGCACCTATACCATCCTGACAGCTTAGTCGGCCTAGCCCACAGGAAAGACGGAAGAATGACTACTTTGTCTTTAATCCTAGCAAATTAGAAAGAAGATTATACAAAACATGTTACAAACAAACGTGCCTCATTAATTTCGGCTATGGCTATGTCTTATTAGGTAAAACACTATGACTCAGGAACTCGGGATGCCGATGATGATGTCAAAATTGTAAATTTCCTTTCTGGGCGAACTTTATTAGTTACCAGTTGTGGGTTTAAGCTCTATTGAATTTACTAAAAGGTTGTTCTTCTAATTCCAATTTGATTTATGAAAATATTGTAAGCATGGTGGGCGGGCGCAATCCCGCTTAGTTCTAAATATCCGTCCAAAAAATAAGCTACTTATATCTTACCACTATGGATATTATCAAATAAATGCAACACTGTAGAACAGGTACAAAACACTGGACAATCACGCGCTAAAACATTAGATATGCTTTCTAAATATTATCCACCATTTACGTTCCGCTTAGACTGAAGTCGTGAGTGCGTGGTGAAGGCGTAACACATGAACAGCCGACCAGCAGGTGCCTGTTTCATATAAATACAATTCATAGTTTATTATGACAATTCGATATAGATTGCGTAGTCGATTTGACATGAGGTTACAAAAAAGGTTTGTTTACAAACCGACCTATCAATGAACATCGAGTTGTCATAATAAAATATTTATGTCAGTTATATGAAACGCGGGCCAGGTCTATTCGCCAAATAACTGCCAATGTAGTCTAGGTACATATATTACATTTTAGATTCTATATTTTAGTCCTACATAAGTTAGTTGCTCCTTTTTTGCACAAAAATATACAGAAAAAGTTATTATAACATACTTAATTATTTTTTTTGGACGAAGCATTTATGATTTTATTGTATTTTTGACATTTGGTTGCATGAATAAATAATTTAACACAAATTAATAACAAACACTCGTGCTCGACCCAATCAAAAATTCATTCATTACATTTACATTTTTGTATCGAGGCAGTGTTGTCTTAAAATTAGGCCCGATGAAGGTATTTTTGGAGTAGCTCATGTAGCTGTTTCTCCAAGAATTTTCCTCTCCTATTGCACGACTAAGCTACGGTTCGCTTCCCTATTCTTCAGGTATGTGCTAAGTATGTGGTATATAGAAAAAATATTTTTTACCTCTGATACTCATTACGAACCGTTCAAACTTCCCTGCCCACTCCACTGGCAGGGAGAGCAATGTAAACTGAAGTTGTGGCGCATATTATTTGCCAGATCATGCTACACCACCACATGATTGTAATTAATTATTATAATGTAATGAGACATTGTGATCTTAAATATGGAGTTGTTAATGTTATTATGACCATATCTTTATGCATTTTTCTAGAGAAAACGTCTATAAAGCAAAGTCATAGCAAAATAATAAGTTTTATAACTACGTTGCTTTTCATGCATGATAGTGAGAATAAGTTTATTACAATATAAATTGTACATAGGTAAACGTAACATCCCCAGACTCATAAAAAACTACGTCTTTGGTTACAGCATGCATTTTTTGTATTTTTTTTTAACTATATGAGCGATTTTAAACTTGAACCTAATATTTTCGTGTCAAAACTCTCTGTGATATTTTGCCATACAAAATTCAACTACACCGTGGTACTAAGAATTTTCTTACTTACATTAGGTAAGTCCGTGCTTGCTTACATAATAAAAAAACACGAACTTTCAGAGATCAAAACAAAAGTGTTACCAGTAAAACGATTCCCGCTGTGGTATCATAAACTAAACAGATAAGTAATGTTTCTAACAGCAAGTTAATAGCAGTAGGTAAGCAAAGCAATCATTACATTGGCACGTTCCAATAGTTCCACTACCCGTTAGCCGGTGGTCCAAGTAGTGTAATTCCACCACTACTTAACTACAAGTGACAACAACCTGTAGAGTCGATGGCACATTACAAGGGAATAACTACTAAATTAAATGTTTAAAATACCCCCGACTTTTTAGCTTCAAATAAGCATAGATATAAACGGCTTAAGGCGCTGGGCATAGTGAATTAGCCCGCGCGCAAAGAAAAATGCACATTATCGATTCCTGTATCGAAATCTCTAAAAAAAATCGATAATGTTCACATATCGAACCCTAGAATTAGGTGAGAGATATCTAAAATAGCCAGTTTTGTGTTGATATCCAACACAGATTGCAAGATATTTTGCTTGAAAAAAAGTGCGCCGCCTAATTTTTTTCAAGCAAAATATCTTCAAAACGTTATTGAATGTCAATTCGAAACTAGCTGTTTTAGATAGGTCTCACCTAATTCTAGGGTTTGATATGTGAGCATTTTCAATTTGTTTAGTGTAGGTATTTGATACAGGAATCGATATTGTGCATTTTTCTTTGCGCACGGGCGATTCACTATGCCCAGCGTCTTAACTGGTTTTGATAAAACATATCTAAGAACACTCGCTAGAAAACTTGCTTTCAAATAAAAAAAACACTTAAATTGGTTCACCCTTTTAAGAGCCACGGTGCCACAGACAGAGATACACACAAAGCGGTCAAACTTAAAACACCTCTATATTTGGGTCGGGGGTTAAAAAATAAATATTGTCAAACACAAAATACACCGCCAAAATAAAGGTGGATCTGACCAAAGAGGTTTTTGGTCATTGGACTATTTCACCACCTGTCAAGTGTTAGTGTCACCCGTAAAGGCAATGATGGAAGGTCTATTAGGCTATTAGGGTCTTTCTCAATTACAAAAAAAAAGCGTGACAACTTGATTGTTAAGTTTGCCTTAGAGATATAATTTCGTAGATTTTTGTCGAATGTATTTTTTTATAATAAATCACAGCAAGCATTAATTGCAGCTTTATTTATTATTTTATAAAAAATAAAAAATATTAAAGTGTCAAAATTTCACAAAACGTGTGTGTGAAAAACCCATTTTTTCGTATTGTAATTTTTTTTATTAAAAAACTATTGTACATATACTAAATATAAAATAACTACCCGATAGTTCATTAGTTCTCAAGCGATAATTACCAAGTTATAGAAAAATACGACTTTACACAATGATTTAATAGAGGACTTAGTCGTGTGAAAAAATTAAGTTTCACAAACGTGGTGTGTTACATTTTCATTCATATCTCTGAATGACATAATGTTTTGTGAAGTGGCAACACTGTGGCATAAAAAAAAAGATCGGGCATTTGCATAGTTCGCGGCGCAAGAGTGGAGACGGCTCCAAAACAAAGTTATGGAATTTAAGTTATTTCTTTGCTAAAACTGTAAAGCATATCACTCCATACACATGGGTAATATGCCAAGTTTGTGGGCAATGTTTTTACTATAGATTTTCTGACATTTCTTGCTAAATGGTCTCAATATGCTGTAGTTTCGATATCATATTCATAGCGTGATTTTAAGGTTATTTTTTGGCGGCATGGCTGCAAAATTTCACAGACGTGGCTAAAAAAAAATTCACAGACATGGTTTTTTTTTCCACGTTTGTGAATTAAGGGCACGTACCGTGTTTTAATTATTTAATTAACTTTTTTTTTTACACAGGGGAGGAAATTGTCGTGAATAATTTTCATAAAATCACGGACGTGGACTGATTGTCGCAGACGAGGGTGTAAATAATCATGATTTTTCTAGTACTTTTCACACGCACTTTCACAGACATGGGTGTTTATTTTTTCAGTGGTTTTTCAGCTTCCTGGTAGCTGTTAAGCTTGGCCGTATATATAAATATTGAGCTGTAACAGTCCTCTATCAAATAAAGCTATTATTTTCAAGATTGAGGTCCAACCACCTCAAAACGCCTAAATTAAGAATAGCCCATTAGTATAAAAAAAAACGTTCTTAATATGTCAGAAATAGAAAAGTCTTGTCACAATGCTTATTATTGCTCGTATTAATAATTTCTGTTTGACTGGAAAATAATTCGGGTTAAGTAAATGATAACTTGAATGGAAGGTAGTGCTATTTACCAATTTCTTACTAAGGTAAGGCAACCTATTTCGCGGTACAGATATTTTTAGGCAACAACTACTTAAAGTCTAATTCTTCATTCAAGATAGTACACTGACGTTTACGGTGTGACCAGTCTCCGGTGAAAATTAAATAGTGTGGTGACAAAAAGTTTGACATGAATCGAATTGCGTAATCGATATAATCGATTTATAGGCCGATTGATGAAAAGCTTATTATATGAAATTAAATAAAAACTTATTAATTAGTAATGAGAAAGTGTGTTTTGGTCCACTTTTTTTGAGGAGTGTTAAATGCGTTAAAAATTGTGTTTTTTAAATGATCTATGCAAATATTGCGTTCCGAACGTTTTTTTTTCCGTCCAGAATTCCTGTTGCACGGGCTACCATGCGGAATTTTGTATTTCGCTTTTTTTTTGTGACTGAGCTGAATCGCACAACGAGTGGAATGCATCACTATTACAATAAATACGGCAACATTATTTTGCAAAGTGACAGTTAGCATCTGTCAGTTTACTATCTTGAATAAAGAATTAGACTTTAGGTACGGTCTGCCACATGACAGTCACATATACCCCATGACAGCTCTTACGCAAATCGAGCAAAAAGGGGTATCCTTGCGTGTGGCCGACTGTACCTATTACTATCGGGTTAATGTGCGAGCCAATATACACCGTGGAATTTTAGTGGTTTTAAAGCCGAAGGTATTTTGATGTACTGGTGATTCTGAGCCAAATTACAAAATTTCATTCCAAAAAGCGCGAAAAAAAAAAACACTTCTCCAAACAAATGGTGTCGATTGGCGATAGCCGTTTGTATTGGGAAGTGTTTTTTTTTTTCGCTCGTTTTGAAGTAAAATTTTGGAATTTGGCTCAGAATGACGAGTGCAACTAAATACCTTCGGCTTTAAAACCACTAAAATTCCACGGTGTATTTCTTGCAGAACTTTAGTGTGGAAAAGAGGGAAAAGATGTTTCTTTCGCGAGTGTTCATATTGATAGTATGATTCTACCTAATTCCCAAAACAACACCCTCTTATATAGAGCTTTACCGCTGCTCGCAAGCTTCTTGGTCCATAACCGCCGTCGGCGATACTAAACAACCGACACGCATTGTTTTATACAGAGTGAAACTTCTCGTGACTAGTTAAGTTAGTCCAAAGTGAGTCCAAACAAGAAAATTACAGACCATTGTGACCGACATCATTAAATAATTAAAAGAGCTATTACTAAATGCGTTTTTTGTTTCTATTCAAGTTTATTAAAAACTGCCACCTTTCTAACGGACCACCCTGTATGTATGAATAAATAGCGCAAGATATATCGACCAACAATGGCACTGTGCATGGAAATTATAGGTCTGCTGCCGAGATAGAGAAATACGGGTTCACTACGTCTTGCCGAATTACATTTCGCCTTGTTACACTTCACCTATGACGTATCATCCAATGTCACTTAAACTAGACTTCATTTAACCGAATGACATTACACCTTTGGTTCATTTCACCGAATGTCATTAGACCGAGAGCTTAAGACACAGGACAGCACGTAGACGCTTACACATTCGTTGCAAAGTGTCCCATAACGTAAGAGTGCCCAGAGTGCACGCCTGTAAGCATCTACGTGCTGTCTTGTCTACCTAAATCAGTCGCTAGCACCAAGGGCTTAAGTCTGTAACGCAATGGCGTGTCGATAGGATAGAAAACTTTATTTTATGTACACCAGAAATTACGAAAAAGATTAGAAAGTGACGCTGCGAAACAATCAGGAACCAATTAAGTTGTCATGTGGTCGCTAATCTGAGTTCCTGTGGAAAAATCGCTTTTGACGAATAACTGTAACAAGGTGCGGCACCGTAAATAGCTAACTCAAGCGCCGAACTCTGTCTAAGAAACTACTATTTCATTGTGTTGTGATGCAGCTCATGACAAAGATTGCTTGAATTCAGTCGTGAGTTCGTGACACGTGAACCTAAGTGCGAGCTTTTTTCTTTCACAAACCCCTTTATTGGTACATTTGGCCACAAACTAGGATAGCCCTTTTTGTTCGATGGGCGTCCTTATGCCGCGCGCGGTAAGAGCTACCATGTAGTATCCTAGAGTAGACTGTGGCCGACCGTACTACCTACACACTCCAGACCGATCGATAATGCCATTGCGTGACTCATTTACCCGACTCTACCTACTTAAAATTCGGTACAAAACGCAATTAAAAGAACCACCACACGAAGTAAACGATTCTTGTTCAATATTAAACAGTTAGCGAGAAAAAATAATAATGCATCTTTTCCACTAAATACAGTTTGCGAACACCGCTCCGTTACGCCAAATCTAGTCAGCAGACAAGTGACAGTTGACGCTCGAAAGCGTCGGTACTAAAGTGCAGTGCTGGTACAAAAGTGTAGCATGAAGTGACGCCACGATGTACCGGCCGAACTTCTACGAGAGTACCTGCTTCCGGTGCAACGAAATCGTGTACCAAGTGGACCGCGTGGGTCCCTTGAAGGACTTCACCTTCTTCCACAGCGGATGCTTCAAGTGCGCTGTCTGCGGGACCAAACTCACACTCAAGGTAAACTTTAACAAAGACTTCCTAACAATAAGGGTCTCCTAAAATCACCAGTGAAAACTAAACAGCGTCTGCTGCGAGTCCAAGCTGTGCCTTAAGGCTCACCACACAGGCGCGTTTTTGCATTTGCGTTTGCGTTATTGTGAAATATGTTTTCAGTACATTTTGTTTTAGGATCGCCATGGAGTTACACACTGCTGCGGTACGAACGCAATGGCATTCCTAATACAAAATGTACTGAACACAAATATTGCAATAACGCTTCCGATCTTACCGACCGATAAAACGCACCTGTGTGGGCCTTAAAGGTAGAGAATTTCTCAGAGAATAGAGAATTTTCTCATTTTCACCAAGATTCCCATAAGGGTCTTTTAAAAGTCTACTAAAAACACTAGAGACGTCGCTAAAAGCTTGCCTTTCATCTATTTTTTCGTAGGCGCCTTCCTAGTGTATAACACCATTGAGCGGACGACAATGTTCGCGCCAAGTATACATGTGTACGTATTCCGAGCGAGCCGAAAGAAAATCGCTCGACAAGAAAAGTATCCCGTGCGTGGCAAGTTCAAATGCAACAAAAAAATACTAAAATATCAATGTTATCTCTTCACCCACAGACATACTACAACAACCAGCACTGGACCGAGGATAAGGAGGTGTACTGCTCGAGCCACGTGCCCAAGATTGGGCCTGGGCACCTGGACAACTCGTCGGTGGGCATCCGCAGCGCGCTCAATGTGCCCAAGAGCAACAACTATGTGAACGAGCAGATACGCGGCTTCCACTCCCGGAACAGCCATGACAGCGAATGTGAGTAACACCCATTATAAAAAAAAAGCCTTTATTCTACTAACTTAAGTAACATGCAGTAATTTATAAAAAGTATCTTACGACTATGTAAATATATAAGTTTATTATTTTATTTTAAATTAAAAGTTAGAAGTCGCCTCTTTGGCGTAGGCCTCCCCCAGTTTTCTCAATTTTTTCCTTTCCCTGGCTTTTGTCATCCAGCATAGTAACAGTATCCAGTAACACCCATTACTATTGTAGAAAGATACCTAATATCGTACTTCGGATGAGGTCTTTTTCTCATAAATACAAAGATGGGGCCGAAGACGACACCAAGAACAAGGCGAAGTGGAGAGAGACAATTTATGAAGGCTGACTCTACCACTTCGTACTTCAGGAGGTATTTTACTCATAAACACAAAGCTATGGGGCCGAAGACGAAACCAAGAACAAGGCGAAGTAGAGATAGACAATTTAGGAAACCTGACTCTACCTGAATGTGGAATAGAAGGAAGAGAAGATTAGCTTTGGGGCCAGCCATAAACTTCAAAACTATCTTCATTTCACCGATTGCACCCACCCGTGTGAAGTCGGGATGGGTCACTAGTTACTAAATAATTCGTAATTCAAGATTCCCTCTAATGTCCCTCCCCCCCCAAACCAGTCTAGGTAAATGTTATGAGTCTCAAAAAAATTTTTTTTTCGTTACATTTTACTTTTGGTTATTATTTGTGCACCAAAAATAAATTATTACAATCAACCTTGGCATGTTTTCCCGATACCTATAATAAAGGCTACGTTTTCCATCCATTGTACCGCAACTCCGCAGCCCAATCTGCTCGGAATCCAGTCGGACTTCCGAAGAAGGCACCAGTCGAAAGCACGCCTCTCGGCCATCGAGAAGGAGACAGTCGATGGCGTCACCGTGAGAGTGAAAGGGAAGGGCGAACTTGTTGCAAAACCGCCGACCGCATTCTTCGGCCGTGCGAAGCCCAGTGACCTACAGTATGGGTGGCTGCGGCCAAGCCATGGATTTAGGATGCAATAAACACTACGATGTTTTCCCTTGCCGGTATTGCTATTACAAACTCAGAAATGTTCGTAACTTTGTTAAAAAAAAGTAAATTGTAGCCTGAACAATTGTAAATGTCCATGTCCCACTAGCTTGGCTTTTTCTCAGAGAGAGAGTTCGAGCTTAATCACCACGCGTGCTCAATGCGGATTGGCGATTTTCGCGTTGAGGGTATAATACCTCATACCCTCAGGTTTCTTCACGATGTTTCCCTTCACGGTCAGTGAGTGATATTTCTACTACATATTCACAACTGTACACTCGACAACACGTCAGAGTGTACATTTTTGTTGTAAAGTCGCCCGTAACGTGACCAAGTAGAGTGCTAGCGTGTAAGGGTCGACGTGATGTCTTGTTTCCGTAACTTTAGGTACACGCCCGCACCGGAAATCGAACCTGGGTCTCTCGATTCGTAACTTTGAAATAAACTAAAGTCATAGACAAAATCTTGAAACGTGTACTTGTCCCCGCCGGGAATAGACCCAAAGCAGATGATAGAAGATGCTTAGAAGATGATAGAAGATGATGATTAGATGCAAAGAAGTTTTTACTAACATCAGTATAGATAGACAAGGTCAATGCGTGAGAAGTGCGGAGCCAACTATTCCGTAGGTTTCCTCACATGGTGGTATAGATGCTGCTTAAACCTACTATAACTGAATATTATGTGTAACGTCAAATACAACGTAATTTAACGCATTAACTGGCATCACTTAAAGGTATCTAGATATTTTCCCTCTCTGTAATTGGCAACGTTTGCAACTACAAAAAATCACATCCTCAAAGTTCTAGATTCTTGAGCAATACTCAAGTAAAAACGCAGCAATCTAGCTCTAGCCATAAGAGGGTTTGGAATGTTTGAAATTGTCACATTCAGTGCGTTGCGTCACTTGGCACAGATCCTGCGCAAACGCACTCAGATTTAGCTGTGTAGAGCCTAAACCTTGGAAATACTTTTTTATTGAAGCTATAATTAATTGTGAATTAGAGGCAAAAAGAAACCAATTTTTTTATTTACATTTTTTAATAAAATTCAAAATAATTTAAAATTTAAAAAATCAAAAACTATTACGAACGAAAAAAATATTTACAGTATTTGCAAATAAATGCACACGGAAAAGAGTCCTAAGAAGAGAAGAAAAGGGGATTCTTTTTGGAGTTGATATGGTCATCATCTGTTCTATGAATAAAGAAAAAAATGGTTTCTTATAAAGTACTTATTATGGATCTATCTATTTAATCTAATATTAACCCTTCAAACTAAGTACTCTATCACGATTACACCCAGTAGAGGATAAGAACGACACTAGAGGAAAAACATCTAATTCAACCTTATTGCGAGTGATTTTGACACCATTCGTGCGAGGAAAGCAGACTGTAAACCCAGTATTACTAGAGGCACTCCCATCCTCTCTAAAGTAATACAACCACCCAGAGTTGGGTTATTAGGAGAATGAATTCCGCAAAATTGTGACATATCTACTAACTCGATACAAGCCAAGCGGCGTTGTTGGTGCGAAGTTGAAATACTGCCGATCTCTGAATTGAGAAATTCGCTAAGTTCTGTATCTGCAGATTTCTTACAAAAGAACGTGACAGAAGGATACTTAAGTATTTACTTAGTAAATTCTCAATTCAGAAACCGGGCCATCTCTTTTCGCCATACTTAATTAATAGCTTAAATGAGATCGATATTGTCTTTCCTACGGTTTCAAATCAAACAACATTAGCAAACCAACACAACATAATATCACACACAGCTAATTATTGTCTGGAAACAATTCAATTAACAGAACTACACACTTCAGTGCGTTCGCCATGCGTGACTGGTTAAATGGCTCATTTTGCATTTTGTATGAAGACTTGCTTTTGCGCTCTGCTCTGTTCGCGTAGGCAAGTCTTGAAACAGCCTTCTAGATATATCGCCGTGGTTTGATAGAGTTTATCTCATTTATATTACTCATAGTCTAAAATATCGCGTAAGTAGGTATAGTGGAATGGAATGAATTTTCAAAGAAACTGTTTAGTCTTACGTGTTGTCGACTGTTCTATACAGGGTGTTATTTTGGTCAGTGACACCCGACTCAGTGACGATAGTTTGAGTAACGCTTCAAACTATTTTTTTTTTTATGGACTAATTACCTTGTTCAAGTTGTTCTATAATAACCGCGACTTGCGGACACCCCCGCCTTCTCAAAGCGCGCGCGCGATGTGGCGCCCGACTCGCCGCAAGCGTTAGTATAATATGGGAAGGAAGGGAGGCCACAATTTAACGATTTTTGGGTATTTTTCTACTGATATATTTTAATTTTTTTAAATATTGTTTTTGCTTTAGTATCGTGTAAATACAGGGTGTTAAAAGACCGCCAACAGACCCGAAAGCCACGCATACTAGACACCAAAACAAAGTACTTTTTCGATAATTTATTGCTGGGAAATGAATTTGGTTTTTTAGGTTATAATTTTGAAAAATATTTTATCACGCAATGAACGTGTAACGCACAGAAGTCATATTGCGCAAGCGTAGGTATAAGTTAATGTTACTTAAGCTGGAAGTGCCGATGTTTAGAATACATTGCGGGTTACAATTTTAACGTCGATTTTTGAGAAGGTATGTTAAGAACTAGATACTGAATACATTTCTGCAAAAAAAGAGTTTTGAAAAGTCCGACTTTGAACCTCATTATCTCTGAAACCGTTGATTTCCCAGGCATAGTTCCTTGGGCAAAAATGTTCCTTATGATGAGGACAATACGTGGTTTCCCGCTTTGTTGGCGGTCTTTTAACACCCTGTATACGTATCACCCCTAAGTCGGGTGTCACTTTACAAAACAAACAACTCCTTCTATTCTGATGGATTTAGTTTTAAAATTAAAGAAACAATACCGACAAAACCTATTTATGACAGCCCGATACACCGCTGTTTAAAAATAGTAGTGTTGGAGGAGCCCGATACACCGCTGTCTGCCCTGCCCTAGATAGATCAACAGAGAGAGAGATAATCATATCGCGTAGTTTCGAGTTCGATATTAATTATTGTTATACTAGATTTTTTTTAATTTATTTATTCAACAGACAACAATGGTCCAAAACAGTTAGTATGTTTATCCTATGCGAGTTCGATATTAATTATTGTTATACTAGATTTTTTTAAATTTATTTATTCAACAGACAAAAATGGTCCAAAACAGTTAGTATGTTTATCCTATGTTAGTACTTAAAAGTTGGGTTTGTTTTAGTGCTACACACAAAGCTGTACATTAAAGGGCACGCAAAATTATCAGCTATCATCTTTATTTATTTATGATAGCTTAGAATGAAATGAAACAAACAAACAGACATCGTTTCACTTCTAACAGTTTTATTAGAATTTATTACCATACTCTCAAGGCAGGCCGCGGGCTGGCATTCCTAGGAGATCCAGTCAGTCTAGAATATAGATTTATCGACGAGAATATCTTGAATAGACTAGCGGGTTTAATTCGGGAAGGACGTTTAGTCACTTTGCATTCATTAAAGCTCCAAGAATGGATGTCTTTTGGTATTCATCATAGACTCATTTACGTCAACACAAATACCTTACTTTTAGGGACTCTCCAAGTGTCTACGGGTGCAGTTTAGTAAAAATAAGGCGTCTCATTCTTTGTTTTTTTTTTAATGATTTTAGTTCTGTTGAAACGTCTTTTATAGCCACCAGTAGATCACCTTTTTACCCGACTACGCGAAGCAAAAAGGAGGGTTATGATGTCATTTGTATCCATACAGCCTCCTAATAATTCGAGTTTCTATTATTACGCTTTACGCGCCAAGGCGTATCATCTGATCTTACTAACTCCGTTTTAATTATGTTGGTAAGCACTAATCATCTATTGCTGTCTCACATTACATCTGAAATATTTGGTAACCTCGGTAGCCTGAGGATGAATTCAGACTTCATTCGGCCGAATTAAATTTCGTAAATTCATCATCTGAAATTCATGACAATCACGCCGTAAGAGAGAAAGTAATTTTAGTATTTAGCTCAAGTACGAGTATCATTTGTTCACATATTTGAAATGAATAAATTACAGCAGGTGAAACCGATAATAATTTCCATTATAATAACAATAACTACAAACACAAGAAAGGCGTTTTCCACAAAAAAGGCCCACATGTTGTAATGGTGTGTCGTTGACCCCGCGGTTATCCGTTCCATAAGTTACAAGCGTAAAGTAATATCATACTACTTAAGTACTATACTATTCATACTCGAATAAAAGTTGGCCTGTATGTCTGTTCACATTAAACATAATAATAAGGCATTTAATTTTCACTTTCGTAAAGACTTACAGTAGTTTTACAACTGAAGTAGTTTTTGCTATGTTTGTGTAAAAGAAGCAAGAGAATACCGTTGTATAAAATTATACAACGTATCGGTACACGACAGTTTATTCGTTTATCTGCAAATAAGTAGATAAAAAAGACGGTATAAAAGAGATTTATAAAAACTTCACGGGGCAAACGACCGAAGCAGGGCGTGGCCACTAGTCGCTAAATAAAGTAGGACCGGTCGGAAGGTACCGTTTGTGAGTAAAACCTCGTTTTACGCGGGTTTTGTGAACAGTTGTGTGTAGCTTTTATTAGCTGAAGAGCTGAATTTTTATCCGAGATGCGCGAGATGATATTGTTTTCATACATTTGAGCGAGGTCGAGCGACATTAAATATGTATGAACACTCACATTTTATAATTTGGCAGAAAATGTATGTTGTACACCTGTAATTTAATACGGATAAAGTTTATCTTAAAATCAAGCTCAATCATTGCGATACATTGCGTGTCTTTGTGTTGTGGTGGTGTAATAAAAATAGGTAAAAATACTTTTTAAGTTAAACGGTTTTATGTTAAACATACATTGCAATGTTTAAGATAAATGTACTAAAAACCAAAAAATAATAAAATAGATACAGTCGTGGGAATTATAAACATATGCATAGACTAGACTAAAATAAAACCGTGGGGCACGTCAATTGTCTACAATCGTTGATTAAAATGTTTGTTTGTAATTTGTAATGTTACACTATAATTAGGCAGTTTACGTGCCCCACGGTTTTATTTTAGTCTAGTCTATGCATATGTTTATAATTCCCACGACTGTATCTATTTTATTATTTTTTGGTTTTTAGTACATTTATCTTAAACATTGCAATGTATGTTTAACATAAAACCGTTTAACTTAAAAAGTATTTTTACCTATTTTTATTTTCTAGTTTTTAGTTTTTATTTCGCATTCTGTTTAATTCATATAGTACATTGTATTATACTGGTTGAGCACTTTCATTTGATACCCATATTGATGGGATCGATAAAACCTACGTTATCCGCCATTTTGTAGCGGCCGCCATCTTGTATTTCAATTTTTTATAGTATATTGTATTCTGCTTGTTGAGCCCTTTCATTTGATACCCATATTGATGGGATTGATAAAACCTACGTTATCCGCCATTTTGTAGCGGCCGCCATCTTGGATTTCAATTTTTTATAGTATATTGTTTTCTGCTTGTTGAGCCCTTTCATTTGATACCCATATTGATGGGATCGATAAAACCTACGTTATCCGCCATTTTGTAGCGGCCGCCATCTTGTATTTCAATTTTTTATAGTATATTGTATTCTGCTTGTTGAGCCCTTTCATTTGATACCCATATTGATGGGATTGATAAAACCTACGTTATCCGCCATTTTGTTGCGGCCGCCATCTTGGATTTCAATTTTTTATAGTATATTGTTTTCTGCTTGTTGAGCCCTTTCATTTGATACCCATATTGATGGGATTGATAAAACCTACGTTATCCGCCATTTTGTAGCGGCCGCCATCTTGGATTTATAATGATAATGAATAAACATAATTGTATTGTCACCAAAATCCAAAGTGTATACAAAATTTCAGATTAATCGGTTGACAGGAAGAGGGTGAAATTTGAATTACTAAATTTGACCCAAGAAAGAATAAAGAATAAAAAAAACAAACGGGGTGAGCTAAATAATAAAATAAAAAAAAAAATAAAAAAATAAAACCGTTTAAAAAACCGTTTAACAATAACAAAGCAGAAGACAATATACGCGTCTTCGAAATCACGCCCTTGTAAAAGACATCAACGCATATTTCGGACTTTCATTTCCATAATTTATTAGATGACTTGCATGCTGGAACATTTTTCACTGAAGATGACACAAAAATAGTGTCCAGTGACATTGTTATTTGTTTAGTTTGTTAAGGTATGTAGGTACATCTCACTATCTTAAAGTTTTCTTAGGTTTGCATGAGGTTTTAAAAGTGTTACCAACGTTGCAAAAAAAGCAAAAAGAAATAAAAACTCATGTAAAAAATTAGGTACGGTCGGCCATAGTCACAGATACTCTATGGCAGCTCTTACCGCGCGCGGCATATGGGCGTCAATCGAACAAAAAAGGGGTATCCTAGAGTGTGGCTGACTGTACTTATAACATACTTTCAGATTAGTAGGCCAAATCTACATACTAATTTAAAATTGTACTTAACGTAATGTTTCTGTAATGTACTTTCTGTAAACAGTATATCTATCTACGTGATTCCTTCATAGCTGCATGATTAATTTATTATGTAATAAATACCTATCAGCCAAACCTTGATCACATAAATATTATGATAATACCTCTACGTCTAACTACATCACACTTAATAGCTTTGCTAACAATCAGTAGATTATCTTAGTCGTAGCACCTTGACTCCTGCCTGACATCTTCATGCTGATTTGTGTGTGTGTGTGTAGTATGTAGAGTTTATGTATTGTAGCCTTTGATAAATGTACCAAACATAGGTACGTATTATTTTATTGACGACCGCGAGGTGTGTATGACATTATTCGAGCAAGTGCCATCATAGAATAAATTTGACGTTTTTACCCGACTGTCCAAAGCAGGGTTATGTTTTTGTTATTGCAGAAAATGTGCGTTAAAAGTTTTCTTACGTTTTCATGCCAAAACAAAATTAACATTCAGCTGGTTCCTCTATCGTGCTAAGGGCTATAAATAAATTCATGCTAGAAATTTTCGAAGGACCTAGCACTGCCGGAAAATACACAAAATTATCATCTCTGACGCAAAATTAGTAGTCAAAAATAATATTAGTAGGTTGGTCTGGAATTATACATACCTAAATAGTAGGCGCTACATACAAACAAACCATCAGGGAAAGCGACTCGCTGGTGGATGGACACAAACAAATAGGAATGCGGATCCTGACAGTCTGTTCAAATGCCAGCTCCAATCCACTGAATGGGAGGCCTGCTAGGTTGGCTATAAACACATTAATTTGATTGTCTGCGGAGCTGAATATCAACAAAATGCTAATGAACATATGAGGCGCTCATAATCCGCCGCAATAACGGTGCGATCGAATAAATCACCGGCTTGTTGCAGGTCGTGTGAAACGGTGCGGGTTTGGTGTGACTATGGTGCGGGGAGAAATTCGGGACATCAAGGAAAATTCTACAGCGTTAAGGCGCTGGGCATAGAAAATTAGCCCGCGCGCAAAAAAATGCACAAAAACCATTCCTGTATAAAATACACTACAAAAATCGAAAATGTTTACATATCAAACCCTAAAATTAGGTGAGAGCTAACTAAAACAGCCAGTTTTGTGTTGATACCCATAACAGATTGCAACATATTTAGTTTGAAAAAAAGTGCGCCGCCTATTTTTTTTCCATCAAAAATATCTTCAAAACGTTTATGAATGTCAATACGAAACTGGCTGTTTTAGATAGGTCTCACCTAATTCTAGGGTTTGATATGTGAAAATTTTCTATTTTTTTAGTGTATTTGATACAGGACTCGATTTTGTGCATTTTTCTTGGCGTGCGGACTATTCACTATGTACAGCGCCTTAATTGTATATCGCTAGCCAAACTTTTTTTTCTGTTATGAATATATTACATTGCTTTTACTGCTTTACATGTCCAACAAAATTCGGCAACTTTCTTCTTCTTGTAGTGCCGTCTCCTATCGGAGGTTGGCAATCATCTTGGCTATTTCTTCCTTTGAGGCTGCCAAACGGAACAAGGAGCTCGTGGATTGTTGGTACCAATGCCGTAAGTTCTCAAGCCATGATATCTTGGGTCTTCCAGGTTTCCTCCTGCCTGGTATCTCCCCTTGGATGATTAGTTAAATGAGTCCATATTGGGTATTGCGGCGATTATACGTAATGGCCAAAATACTCAAGTTTCCATTTTTTTATGGTCTTCATTACCTCAACGTTTCTTCTCATCCTCTGGAGCACGATGGTATTGCGAACTTTTTGGACCTACGGCAACTTTGGTAATGACAAATGTATGAAATAGCTCTGACACCAAACAGCTGTTTTATTTGTGCAAGCATAAAAACCTTCACAGAATTTAGTGCATCCCGCTCTGTTGAGCTTGATGTGGTTCTTTTGCTCGACATAAAAGGTAAAAAGTATAATTAAAACATTACCGTGCATGACAGTTGTTAATTGACAAAGTACATCAGAAACAACTGATTATTTACCCAGTACAAACGTGAGGAACATGCACTTGCATTTTTTCCTGATCATTCCCTAAAAGGCGGAAACTAGTCCGCAAGAATGTATAAAAAACAGCGAACTGGATAACAAAAATGTTCACGGGTACAAAGTCACTTGGTAAGGCTAGTTTTCACATCAACAGCCTCAAATCATGGTTAGCCTACTTGTTAGGGTGTTTCTGTTTAGGGCTCATTAATACGGAATCAGCACGTTTTCGCTGTACGGAGCCGGATCGGAGTACCGTGCGGGTCGGCTTGACTATCAATTACCTGACTCCATAAATAACTACCTATACTTATTGTATGGCATGGTTCTCTATAGACTGGATGTAGCTGGAGGTTCTGTGGCTTGCCGTAGTGATATCGTATAAAAGTGTACATAAAAGTGGAGTTGCGGCTGGATGTCACTAGACCATTGCGCGTCTGGTCTATCAACATTGCTGCCACGGATTGATCTATGTCACAACGTTTCTGCTCCATTCTCCTCCTTATTCTTAGAATAAGTAGGAGAATGGAGAACTATAGTTACTTAGGTTGCCATCTCATATACTGTGGTAGGAAATCTCGGGAGATAAACATTTTCGATAATCGTATGTTCAATATTTTCCAGCGGTCTTCTTTTTTACCTTTAAACGTAGGTATGTACTTCTAAACCTTGATGTTTTCTACCGACCCCAGTGTCGCCAGCCCGCGTCACAAACGTTGGCCAAATCGTGCTGTCAGGACTTTTTGGCTCTGTTATCCAACTAGGTTTCTCTGGTTTTCAGTTTTTGCTAGTTTTCAGGGAAGAGCGTCGACTGTTTTATTTTATTGGGGTATGTGTTTCTTTTTTCGTTTAGGTATTAGTTCGTTCTTTACACCATCGCCCGTCTGGTCTGCCCACCCTTTCGTTGACTTTACGGTTCCATCTACCATCTTCTTCAGGGTGTCACCTATCCAATATCGGACGTTGGCTATCATTCTGGCCACTTAGGTTCGTGACGTTGCGTTTCGGAAGAGTATTGTGCTGCTCATATTGCACCATTTAGGGAGATTTTGAACCATGACGTTTTTCTGCTGGGGCCAAACCTTGGACATGTTTTTTTCATTGTTTTTTTTATGTAGCCTGTTTTGTGTCCCAATGCTGGGCCTCCCCTTGTGTCCTCCACTCTTTCCTATCTGGGGCCACCTCTTGCCACTCCGGCAAAAAGGTTTCGGCTTTGGCCTGCCACGGCGCCGGTGTCCTATTTTTTTTCACCTAATTACCTCTAAACCTTGACGTTTCCTTTCGCCCGCAGTGTCACCGGCCCGCGTCACGAACGGCGGCAGCGTCCACGCGTCGCCAGCGCGAGAGCTGCCCCAGACGGACTACCAGTACGGGCGGTACGACGCGAGCGCACTGCACATCGCGCATGCGCTCAAGCAGACTGAGATACAGAAGGCCTACCACCGGCCCAAGGAGAAGCCTATTGAATGCTACTTGGTAAATACCTCCATTTGATTCCTTTGTTATAATTTACTAGCTTTTGCCCGCGACTTCGTCCGTGCAGACTTTTTTTTCTCTCGTTAGTTTTTCCGTTGTTTCAATGGTTACTCTGCTATTCGGCGGAAAGAAATACAAAAAATAAAAAATCATAAAAATCGGTCCACCCGTGCTCGAGTTATAAGTGGTGTAACTAACACGACTTTGTTTTATATATTAAAATTTCAGACAAAAGTTCAGTAGTACAATTTACTCTTTTGGTTCACGCTGATTTTTTTGTGATTTTAAATTTATTACAATGGTGAACCAAATTCCGAAATGTGAAAAAAAATCATTTCTCCAATACAAATTATGTCGATTGGCGACAGACATTTGTATGGAGAAGTGAATTGGTTTTTGCGCATTATTGAATGAATTTTTTTAATTTGACAAAAATCTGAATTCCCTTTTAGGGATACTTAGGCCCGGTTTCTGAGTTGAGAATTTTGCTAAGCAAATGGGTAAGTATATTGTCCTGTCTCTGCAGATTTCTCGCAAAAGAGCGTGACCGAGCGATACGTAAGTATGTGCTTAGTTAAAATTCTCAACTCAGAAACCGGGCCTTAGTCATCTCTGGTCTCTCAATTTAGCAGACAAAATTAGCACCTTAGAAGTTCGCATCGTTTTATCATCATCCTAAATTATGGAAATGATATACTCGTACCTACCTAACTAGTATTTAATCCCATCCGAATAAAGGCAACATAATCCATAGTTCACATTCCAATCGAAAACCTGTGAATGTTAACAACGATTCGATTAACCGCGTAACGGTTTAGCTAGTTAACACCTGTGAGATGGGATGACGAAACTACCTATGTCTACCCAATCGTGGGCAAGTCAATGATCTAACAGAAATACCTTCCGTGCACAAAGAAAGCAGGTTTTCTAGCGAGTGTTCTTAGATATGTCTAATCAAAATCGGTTCAGCCGTTTATGAGATATGCAAATTTGAAGCTAAAATGTCGGGGGTATTTTTAATTTAGTAGTTATGTTCTCTGATCGTGGTATCAACATTTAGTCTAGAACTTATGCGACATCAGGACATAAAGCTTACCCCTAGGGCAATCAAAGTTCAAGAAATTTAAGAAATTGAGGTTTTCACCCTAATCATCAAACTGTTCACGCATTTGGCTCATCGAAATTTCTCAAGGTGCTCGGGGTACGCTTTATACACTTACATAATATTGTGTCCATTGTGTAGGTAATGCAAATTCAAAAGAATATCGAAATTGCTTTTGTATCAAAGGTTTAACATCCGCAAGAACGTTTTAGCAACTTTTTAAGGCATTTTTTCTCCACCAAAATCGAACTAGCATTCGAGAAAAACTTGCCAAGTACCGGTTCGGAAGGTCAAGATCAGACCGTTATAGTATCATTACAGGTTTCTGCGATGCATACTCGGATTCGAGCTTGAAACAGGCGTTTTAGCTTTGTTGATTCGCTCGTAAACATTGACGAATTAGAGATCTACGCGTCATAAAGTCAGAAATGCGCAGTTTTTGGCTATGAGTACATACCTAGGTATTAACAGTGTTAATACAAAACTTGTACACAAAAGAATCTCTTGCTTAAAAACATTGATGACCGCCCAATTCTCATATAAACTTTCCACTGTTGTAGAGTCTGGACTAAATTCACACAAAAAATAGTAAAAATTTCAGGATTTATTTAAATATGTCTCTCTATTTAAAACCAATCGCTGACAAGTCACGAGAAAGCGAAGCAATTTACCAAATGATAGCAATTAAATTAGAAAAACATGTAACACTTACAAAAAAAACTGTTTTTATTTCAAAACGTTTATTGCTGAGAACTAAAAACCATAACATGAATTATTACAACCAATTTTTTTTATGTCTAAAGTATAAAGTAAGTATTTTTATTAAGTTTGTAAAAAGTAAAACACAATTCAGCAAACCTACATTTATAAAATCAATGAGAGGTCTGGAAATCTCTGTGTTCATAATATGTATACGATTCCGGAAATGGTTTGTTCTATATCACGGTAGTTATCGAATAGTAGTCGTAACGCAAAATGTGATGACCCCTCTGTATACTCGTTCTTATTCCGTAGTTTTTCCAAGATATTTGCTCTACCTACTATTTAGATAACCGTGCGAATTGCGCTTTCTAGTTTCGTCACTCATCTTGGCACGTATTTATGTTGGATCTTGGCCATCCTCGAACAACATTGTTTCCTCGAGCAACAACGACCTGTTTTATCAATCTCAATTCCTATCCCTCAAGGTTTGCTGGAAGAAATCTCTTACAGAGATAAGCACGCCTTTGTACATGTCTTTTCTTATCTAATGTGTCCTGTAATGTGTTTCGTATGCAATAAAGTATAATAAATCAAAAAAACATTGCTTTGGCACACCTCTGTGATTACCAGAAGTAATATTAGAGAATATTGCGCAACATAAAGTCACTCAATATGGCAAATGTCACATAATAACGCTTAGAGTTTAAACTAGCATGTAATTGATATTACGGACCTAAAACTAAGAAAATGTTTGAATTTGTCCCAAAAGACGAAAACTACTGTATTTCTTTCCCTAGTAGGTAACAGTTGAAAGAAAATTCAATTCAGCTCTAAAGTTCGGTGTCCCGAGTGAAAACCTCGGTGGTTCCACAACTGGGCCCTTTTACGGCATCGTGATAACATCGCCGGTTACTTTCACTGATCTAATTAGACCACCAGCGCATGGAGTGTGGTGTGGATAGAGAAATAGCCTTTCGCTACGAATTGTGCGTTTTATTTCGTGTTTAATTTGTACAGCTTTTTGGCCCTTCCTCATACTTTGGTAATGAAAACGAAAAAAAGGTTGTGGCTGATAGTTGATTGACAGCAAATAGGTTTTCAACTTTCAAACCATACCTTTTGTAACCTCATTTCATAACTCGCTGAGAATCTTTCTAAAAAAAAATCTTTCTAAAATTTAACTTTGAAAAAAAAAACAATATTTTATTTTTATTTTATTTAAAGGCTCCATTGCTCATCTGCCAGCTCTATTACATTTATTTGACAGAAAGATAAATAAATCTAAATGAGTAAAATAATGTGGGATAAGCATAGTAAGTCTATGGGGATAAGTATAAAGTGGATTTGATGGATAAAAGTGTTTGTTTTTGCAGTTTCTTATTAAAATGCACTATCTTTCCCATATAATATTGTTATCGAAGTTATCGAACAATTAATTTGTTATAATCGGGATTAAGGTAACTCTAGAAATTAATTTTACGGACAACGATAAATTCCAGTCTATCCCATTCTAGGTAGGTAGGTCTATACCTTTAAAGAGTTCTATTCATATTTGAGTTTCTAAGTTTATGTGTCTGTATCTGTTGGTCGTTTTGTACCTCTCCATGTAGGTAGATTAAAGGAGAGGGATAGTGAGATATAGTTATTAACTTGTAGGAACATAATGGGTGGATAGTATGTACCACGACAGCACGTCGACCCTTACACACTAGCACTCTACTTGGTTACGTTACGGGCTACTTTACAACAAAAGTGTACACTCTAACGTGCTGTCATGTGTACAATTTTACAGCATTTATAATGAGGATATTCACACGGGGACCTACTATTTACAAAAATATATTATTTACAACCGCGGAGCAAAGCCACCACCAACAACGGGGCTGGTCAACTGTCAGACATACAGGGTGTAAAAAAACCGCCAACAGAGCCGAAAGGTACGCATACTAGTCACCAAAACTAAGAACTTTTTCGGTAAATTATTGCTGGGAAATAATTATGGTTTTTTAGGTTATAATTTTGGAAAATATTTTATCGCGTAATGGAAGTGTAACGCAGACAATTCAAGGGTTGACATAAACTAAGGATACTTACGCTCGAGGTGCCGATGTTTAGAATACATTGCGGGTTGCAATTTCAGCGTCGTTTTTTGTTAGAAATATTCAAAATTTTGATATGTTTCCTTGAGAAGAAATGTTAAGGACTTGATACTGAACACATTACTGCAAAAAAAAATTATTGAAAAGTCCGACTTTGAACCTCATTATTTCGGAAACCGTTGATTTCCCAGGCATAGTTCCTTGGGCAAAAATTATCCTTATGATCAGGAAAATACGGCGGTATTTTAACACCCTTTATACAAGGCGGTTACGCCACAAACCTATAGATATTTCCTATCCCATTCTTGTGCTAGCTGGACGCATAATATATAAATTTTGCGTCCACTCCAGGGTTATACGTATCCCTTTATCTATCCCAGTAGATCCAATCACCGATAGTCAACAAAGTTGCAAGCGTTGCAGCTGCCGATGGTTTGCCGAGCAGAATCTGCGGACGGAATGTTTGGTTATCTTGCGAAATGATCGAGTGTATCGGCGCCGGCGCACGCGTTGCGCGAGGGCTCTAATTGGAGGCTTCTGCTTCGGGGAGAGAGGACCGGTCTAAGTCATAAGAGAGAGCTACTAGCTTAGAAATACACGATAAATACATAATTATTACCGTGGCGGAGAAGAGGTAAAAGGAGATCTTTTAAAAGATAATTTTGGACGCTAATTAATCCTCGGGATGCTTTATCTTCACTCGCTTGCTTTCGAAAGGCTGCTAGTTTATGAATGACTAGCTGACCCGGTGAACTTCGTATCACCTGAAATAGTTTGACTCTCCGCGTCAAAAATGGCGATTCCAATACAAAATGACCAATTTTTATTTCTTCCGTTTTTCAGCTAATCCTTTAACTTTTCCCATATTTCTTTGCTTTTAAACCTACCCTGAACTATGGTGAACTAAACAAAACAGTAAATATGCAAATCGGTCAAGCCGTTTCTTAGTTTTAGCGAGACTAATGCACGGCGATTCATTTTTATATATATAGATAGATAGATGACAGTACGTCAAACAAACACACGACAGGGGCAGGACCTATTAATAGTGTAGTTAACACCGTTTGTATAGTTTCCCAATACCAAGATCTTACAATCTTGATACACTTATGTCTGAGTAGAGTTATCCGAGTAAGGATGGCCATTAAGGTGGGACGATAGCAACGTGGCGGTAAATTCAAAATTTTCACAGTTTTTTACATTTTTAAATTTTCACAGCTAAACTGAGCAATTTTTTTCAGCGATTTTAATAACATAGTATTCTTTTCATTATTGTAAACGACAGAAAAACCATAATCCAGCCGATTAGCAAAGCAGTGGCACTGCCCAAAAAATTCGTTGAAAAATAGCCCAGTTTAGCTACAAAATGTCTTGATAGCGCGACATTAAGGTTGGACGATAGCAACGTGGCAAGAAATTCATTTTTTTTTATTCAATCTCAACAACAGCCAGCCATAGACGTAAAGTTAACCCGACTAACCTAATCACTAATCAGTGTTAATCGTGAAGTTTAGTTAGAATGGTTGTCTACAACCAGTTAGGCGCGTCTGTAGGCAAATCTAGCTATTACTTTTCTCCATCCGCCACCTCTAGCCCCTTACACCGGGTCCAGCCACGTCTGTACCTCAGCATTCCTCCGCCGATGCTATGTGACGTGACGCAGCACGCAATCTGTTCCACACAGCGCCGCGAAGGAATGTGAGAGATGGACTCCACTAAGACAGTGGAAGGGAATATTAAGACGATCTTGATGATTAAACGAACTTACCTGAAGTTCCATCACAATTATACGAAGACTTGTAGCAGCACGCACTGCGTTACTAATCAGCCAATAAAAAGGTCAGGGGGGTTACCCTTGACGCTATTGCGATCAAATTGAAAAAGTTTAAAAATTAATTTATCTTTGAATTCGCATTGTAATGCTTTGATTTTAAATACTTTGTAATTTTTATTCAAAGGTAAGGCTGTTTTATTCAATAAAAACATAAAATGCGTCTTAATTTGTCAAATATTAAATTTTGTAAATTGCGCCATATTGCGGCCGTATTGGAAAAATGCGTCAAGGGCAGGTACTCGCGGGCTAATACATTCGAATTTGTGTGTTAAGCAGACAACCATAATTTTCTTCTGTAAAAAAAAAAAATTATTCTAATATCAGTCGAATGATGAGACTGGAGTTGTGTTAACAAACTGCCCAGACCAAGACGTTAGTAAACTCAATATTTGACAGAATAGAAAAGAAAATGTTTTAAGTAGGTATGTGCCAAAAGTTTTAAATAAGTAGAGTAAATATTTTAAATTACTCTTAAATTACTGAGTAGTTAGAGGAAATTGTGAGGTAAGCTTAGAAATAACAAAGTAACTTTAGGTAATGTTGGCATTAGATACTTTTGCATGGCAATAAAATGTGATGTGATATTTAATAAATCTTTTCAGCCGAATGATACCTAACTTTAGGTAATTCATCGAACTCACACAAACCGACTCATCTTGTACGGTAAGACTACGTACCTGTACGTGTAGTTAGTGCCAGTTGTATTTAGGGCCCACTCAGCCCAGGTGTGAAAGTAAAGTAAGCAAAGTTACAGCGTAAAATTACTTGCAAATGGGTGCAGCATAATTCGATATTTGCAAGTACGACCCATTACAACAAGTTCCATTTAAGGCGGTGCATAAAGTTGCAATACAGCTGCAACTAGGTTTTGCCCGTTGATTTGCTTGCATAAGTATTTTTTGTGTAGTCTGATATCTGTGTTAACTATGTTGAGAAGATGTCTCCTTGGGCAATCATGATGGATGAACCATAAATCAGATATTATTCCATGATTTTCACCATCATTGCACACACACCGTCTACGCCATCGCCAACGTCCTTTGATGTCCAAAAAATGACATTTCTGTGATTACTTCGATTCCTACAGACCATTATTTCTTCCTTCATTCGTATTTATCCATAAGTTCCCACTGTGAAAAGGCATCATTTTAGTGGGTATTATTTTTCGGACCCCGTCGTAATGAAACGAAGAACGAGAAAAGCAGAACGCAAGTAAAAAAACGAATAATGATTTCTGGACGTATGCAGACTCGCATAGGTTACTAGATTTTCTTGACAAACAAACATACAACGTTCCCCTGTCCACAATATTGTCCTAGTAGGCAAGGCAGTAGGATTGCAGTCATGAATGGAGTGCATTCGCTCGCGCGGCCTTGCGCCTACGCTCCCTAGCCGTGCGCGGGCCGCGGCTACGACCAACGACCTGCTATGTTATTTAGCCACGAAGCTCTGAATTATAAGAGCACTGTTCTTTTCAAATGTAGAACTTAATCGTTAAACTTGCACTATAAAGTAAAGATAAGGTTATAATTTTATAAGGTTAAAAAAATCGCTCGGGACAGGACTTGAACCCGCAACCTCTGGCACACCGTGTAGGCGCTTATAAAAATCTTTATAATGTTCCTTAGCACGGGTTAGTGCTTTAGAAAATACAAAAAGTGGTTAAACTTGCACTGGTTTCTACGTATAATATTTATATCCAGAGAGACTCTATGCAATTAAATTGTTGTTATTTATGTAATCTACTACCTTCACTATTCTTCATCTTAAAATTAGATGACCATCGTAATTCATTTCGATGAAAATAATGTATTTGCTACGGCCGTTGCGAAAAGTATTTTCCCTATTTTGCTGTTTTGGTTATACTATTTTATTGTGAAAACTCTTACAACATGGTACGTAATTCATACCCGCGTTCTTGCATTCACCATCAATCACTATCGGCATTCGACACAGCATAATCATTCAATTTCTCTGCTAAAGGGTACTCAAAAACAAGACGCAAAGCGACATAACAAGCTTAGCCTATTTTAATGACGTCACCACGGAAGGTGTTTTTGTCTTTACAGTGCGACCTAACGGTTCCTACTACAGTGGAAATATGAGCTATATTTGTAGGCACAAGGGACAAATAAAAGGAATATTCAGAAAGTCGGCTCAATTCAGAGCGGGAAAAGCGTAACTTACGGCTAAGTAAGGCCCGGTTTCTGAATTGAGAAATTCGCTAAGCAAATGGGTAAGTATCGTCCTGTCTCTGCAGATTTCTCACAAAAGAGCGTGACAGAACGATAGTTAAGTATTTTTTTATCAAAATTCTCAATTCAGAAACCGGGCCTTACTTAGCCGCAAGTTACGCTTTTCCCGCTCTGAATTGAGCCGACTTTCTGAATATTCCTTTTATTTGTCCCTTGTGCTATCTTACTTTTTTTTTCTTTATAACCTGAGGTCGGGATCTGCCGCTTATTCTAGGGCGATATTCAAGGTTTTTGACTTATTGGACCCCCCCGATTTATTACATCAAGTCTAAAATAGATTTTCCTAACTATTTCTCTTCACATTCGTGGGTCCACACTTTTTCTTGCCCGTTTTTCTTTTCATGCAGCAATTAGTTTTCTCCCACGCATTTTCTTCTCAACGCGTTGTTTTCTTGGTATTTTGGTGGATGTAAGTATGTGTAACAGTAGGATAGATTTTTCTTCAATATTTTTTATTACCGTTTACGTTTGGTGTGGGATAGCGGATTTGGGGAGATGGTGCTCAAAATCGAAAGTGTACTTCTCAAAATCTTGGACCTAAAAATGCTCTCGATATTTTTTCTTCACTTCACCCTCGATCTTCTGTCCCTATTCCGTTCTGCGGTCGGGAAGGCAACAATGCGTCTCGTGTTGTATAACGAACTACAGACCAGAAACAATAGGGCCGCCAATTAAAGGTTCATCTAGTTGATGCTGTGACGATGGCGGTGAACGGTGTAATTATGTGTTATGTGGTTTGGAAAAGAGAAAATCTTTGGCGGGTACGAAGTTCATTTAAATTGTGCGATCATTATCTTTGGCTGGTTTTGATTCAGGAGAGAGGTTAGTACTAACATTGGCGTAGCTACATAGGGACAAGGCGGGCCACGCTCGGACCGAGCTGTTTACGGATAAAATCGGTAAATTTTAAGGATCGCTGCCCACGTGTCTTTAACGAGAACCTCGGCTAGGGATGATAGTTTCCTCCTTGCCGCGGCTTCCCCAGTGCCCCTGGTTTCCTAGCTACGCCGCTGAGTACTAAACTTACTTTATGACATAATTCTAAGATCTAACTGAACAAAATGTTCCATCTAACAACCAACGTGTGGTTGTAGAGAGTGAAGCAGCTCCCAGGTTTACTGCAATACTTAGTTATCTCATCTCAACATGGAAGACATTTTAACTTACGCAATACGTTAAGTTATCTCTTAGTTATCTCATCTCAACGTACCTAACGTTGTTATGAAGTGGAAAGTGTATCGTTTAGGGCAGCCATACTCAAAGTGTTTTCCGCGGAACCCTAGGGTTCCGCGATACCCCTGTAGGGGTTCCGCAAGAGTTTAGAAAAAATATTCAAAACACCTCTCTCTGGTAGATTCACGAGGAGCAGCTTACTATGACTAAGTAGTCATAGTAGGTATAGTACATACACTCGAAAAACAGACCCCTCCCTCTGGGTCAGTCGGGTAAAAACTTTTGTTTTATTGTAGAGTTCCGTCAAGTATATCGCTTTCCAAAAGGGTTCCGTCACCAAAAAAGATTGAGAACCGCTGGTTTAGGGCAATCGCCAGCTTTGTTTGTTTAGATCAGAATGAGCTGTTGAAGAACTTGAATGGGAGGAAAGGAGACACGTTCACAGTCGTTTACGCACGACCGGAAATGATTTCATAATTCTTGGGCTATCTACTTATATGATGAGTATTTAGTTACAAGGAAAACAAATGGTTGGTTACGGTTAATCGTATTTTCCTACTTAGCGTATTTTCCTAATTGAGAAAACTTGGTCTATATGGCCGTAAACATAGCTTCTCAACCAAATCCCCGAAAAGGTACGGTATATACTTACTAGTTCGTGGAATTGGGCCCAAATCATACGGTAAATTCTATCCCCCAAGTGAACTAGTGGCAAACATCCCGTTTCTAGAGTAGTAATAAAGAAGCTTAAGGAAAAAATTTGCAGTCTAAAGAAACAATGTCGTATGAATTCCGGAAAATTCATTGCTCAACCCCCAGATATCAATGATTTGCAGAATGATTTAGTACATCGTAAAATAAGTATATGAATAGCTGTAACTCTCTCTTTCCTCTGGGAAAATTCTTCGATGAACTCAGCACAGAGACAATGTGGGTCAAATCAATGACAGAACCACAGAACAAAGTGTCGCTCGGACATCCTGTTGGCAGTACATACAAAGCGCCGTTCCAAACAGGAGCCTTTGCCTGTAAAGCAATGGTGCCAAAATTGGCTCCCAGTTGACGGCTTCAATTACGATGTATTAATGATGTCGGTCATTTTTATGTTTTTGTAGTACAGCAAAGAATATTCTGATTCTAATTCTAGAGGATTAGTTCTTTAGTTGCAGGAGAAAAACGAAACCCCAGTTTTGTCCTTCTGCTGGGACGCCATCGACACGCCATTGCGTTACCGTCTAAGGCCCCAGTGAGAAGAAGTCATTAACGTCCCACTATGAATTAAAATTCATCGAGATTTGCTTCAATATGCGTAAAATCGCCGATGTAGAGACAGAAATGTTAACAATGGACATATTATGCGATATTCGTTCTTAAGTTGGGGGCTATAAATGCTGCTTGGGTACAGTTTACTCTCTTGGTCAACCTTAGCTGGTGCCATTTGTGAATTTAATTCCTCCATGTGGGCACGATGCGTAGGTTTCAGGGATTAATCATACAGTTTATGTCAATATAAGCCTATTTGTAAAGGCCTTTGTTAATCAATGATATGGATGACCAAAAACAATTTGGTAGGGATTTTGTGTTTTTGTGGGATTTAGGAACTGACATAACTGACTCACATTAGAGTTCTGTGTGTGACGTGTTTTAGTTTTTAGTGTGTTTTATTTTGTTGTACCTAATATAATTTTGTGGCCATATGAATAAATAATTAGAGTTCATTGCACAATACAATACGTAATGTCACGTATCGTGTAAGTACAGCAATAAATAAATATTCGTGTAATTAAATAATATTTCAGCGTTTCAGTGTTGGTATGCGAAGTTACTTCTTCGTAGACGCTAATAAAGCAAGTTCTAAGAATCATCAAAGCACAACTTGTAACCATAGGTCGTTAGGTATGATTCTAGATACTTGAAGACTCAAAATCACGCGCCAGATTAAAATATAGTTAGACTGAACCTCGATCCGCAAAACAAAAAAGTCCAATAGAAAATGAACCACCTTAATTAGCACCTAGCCCATCGGCAACGATTAACTCCACTTATATATTGTCTTGAATAATCCTCTGTAGCTCTGACTACCTACTCTATAATCTTCTGAGTACCGCATTCCTAATCACCCCTTGAGCTTAACCTGGACTTAAATCAACTACTATGAAATCAAGATCCATCTCTAAATTTCATTCTAGAGCATAAACTGTAGGCCGTTGCAAGCCACCTGCCCTGGCATTCAACCAAAAACTTACCTTATCCACTGTCATATCAAAGTTTACGAGAACGTGTTCTATCATGGGTTTGACATGAATAATAGGGCAAATTAACCAAAAAAATAAAAACCGACTTCACCGGGGCCTCCTAATACAGGTATTACTTACTTAATAGGAGGTCCCAGCCCATGTAATGTTGAGTTTCGAAAATTTTAAGAAATAAACTTATTACTTATTACCGTTATTAAACTACTGCACTGATTCCGAATGATCTACTGCCGGTCGTTAAGGAGTTCCATTCTCCATCTCCGAAGTTCTTCATCAGATCTTCACCATTTTTTATCGGACCACACGGGAAGTATACCATACAAACAATAAACATTAAAATCAGTCCTCCACCTAGAAAAAAGTTCTGAGGTAACAAACAAATATGGGTCGAATTGAGAAAATAGTAAAGTTTAGCAAAGCAGCGCCTGGTGCAAAAGGGTACCCAACGCCACAAACGTTATAAGAAGCGTTTCCCAGCGAAGCTCATTCATTGTGGAGGCGCAGTTAACTGTTATGCTACAGCTAGGTTCTCACGGGTGCGCCTTGGAATAGCTCGAGAGGTGAGCGAAAACTAGATGCGACAAAACGCGGGTAAAAGTACAACAGTCCTTCGAGCCGGATGTGACGCATTTCCGGCTCGAAGGACCAAATACGATGGGGACTAACCAATAACCATTGCTAATAGCTGTGATTCATTCATATTTCGTATTATGTGTAGGTCTACTAACAACTTCAACAGGTGATCATTATCATGTGTGTGATGCATCCATTGCCTTACTTCAACTTGGATTCACAAACACAAATTAACGTTAATATTAAGCGATGTTTCATTCATTTTAATTTGCATTCACTATTCAAATATTTCCGGTGTTTAAACAAAATTGCGCGTTTATGAGCTTGTTTTATTTTAATGCTTACTTACGGTTTAATTTTGTTAGTATTTGCTGAAACTAGGACTTCATAGTAGCTAGCGTGGGCTTTTTAGTGGACCACAATTTAGTATGTAGAGAGAACATCTATCTTTTCTTGTATCACTAAACTATGTAAGTAGTTTCATTTCACATAACTTTGTGAATAATTGTATGCTGAGCACCGACATGACTTTGTTAATTTAAAACATAATTTGTAGTCGACCGTTATTAAAATATACCGTGGTCCCATAATGGTTGGCGTGAGAAATCATTTGCTTACTTACAAACACGCTTTTAGACCATTTAGGCAGGTCACCGGGTCAAGAAGTGCTACTCAGCCAAATTGAGATGACTAACAGGTGTTTCTCCAAGCGTATCTGGTTGAATAGCCTAGTATCAAAAACGCGACAATAGGTACGAGTACTTAAGTATATTCAGAACATCTGTTAAGAATGGACGTTGCAAAGAACGTATTGGCAGAATAAACTCGTGACTCAGAAACATCACAGAATGGACGGATGTAGCCAAAGTTAAAGAACTCTTTCGCTTGGCAAGAAATAGAGAGAAGTATGGAGAGCTGACGGGCAACCTGCATTAATGGAGAGGCATACTAAGAAGAAGAAAGAGGTGCCTCTCTAACTTAACGAAGGTTGGCGGTCGACTCTGCATATTTATCTTTGTTTCTCGCGAGACGAACATCTGGGCAGCACTCGCGATCTCCGTCCTCTTCCGTAGGTTATTTAGCCAGGATTTCCTCTTCCGGCCGATGTGTTTCTTGCCAACTACGACTTTATCTCCAATCTTCTTCTTCTTCTTCATCTTCTTCGCTCGTGTCGAAAGCGTCATTTGTTGCGCCAACTTGATCGCTCTAGGGGTCGCCTCCAGGAGATCCCACCAGCTGCATTGTGGAGCATCAGCACAGGTGTGAAGATGCGACGTTGTCTGTGCGATTCCACATTGGCACAAACATCTGCATTTTCCGGCAGAATCCTTAATGCCTCCAATGAAGAGGGGGTTTTATCCCCTCTGATGGCAGAACGACCAAATTTGGGTGACCAAATTACGGGGTAACCCGACCTAACTTTTTTCGACCGTCAGACGGTCGCCCTGCAAGTCGAGGCATTGTGGAAGAGAAAGAAAATACACAAGCTTACCTGCATATCGCAACAGCACACTTGCCACACATCAGTCGACAATTAACAGTAAACCCGGTGTCGTGCCACAAACGGTCCGCCAACGTTTCCTATATGATTATTGATTGCGCCCGCGGCGTGGCTGGCTAGATATGCAGAGCAGCTGGGTTTAGTATGCGCGTGCGCATAGTGATGCCATCTTTTTGCCTTCAATACTTCACTTGGATCTGACTCTACTTTCGCATCTTTGTCTTCTTCGTCTTCTTCTTTTGGTGTACGTAGAGTATGTAGAGCTTTCATATTTTTATCTCCTTGTTTTTTTTTATGTATATCATCTCTCAACTTTACATTGGATTGTCAACCATAGTTCTTCATTATTTTCTTGGCCAGACGTTAGCCTCATTCACAAATAAAGTTCCGAAACCATCAAAGTAAATCCTTAGAATCGCTTCTACTTACTTCGCATTTTTTCATTGGCAAAACATAAGTTTTACAAGCTTTTTTTATCGGTTGCTCCAGCGCAGCCTTATGACTTGTTTATACAGCGTCCAGTGGCACCTTCACTCGCACTAGGTGGGTGAAGAGACCACTCGGCGCTGCAGTGCCTGGGACATTTTTTTAGATGGAGTATGCTTGTTCAGCATCTATACCATCCTGACAGCTTCAGCATCATCATCCTTGTCGATGTCGATTGCAAGTTGCAATTGCGCGTAATAAACCAACCAGTCAGCAGTATTGAGGTGCATTGTTTCGTGCAAAAACTGCGCCGGGTAACAGTGTGATTGCTGTTCTGTAGACGAGTGATTTGGTATGGTTCATTTGAATGATTGGCTATGCGTTTGGTTGGAGGCATTTCTAGTTGCGCTCTTATGAAACGGTTAATCAGTGAACCAGATTTAATGGTAGGTATGTGGTGTTGAAATGTAGGAGTTTGAAGAAAATTTACTTTATGTAGGGAGTCACTTCACAGCCAGAACCATTTTAAATATCCGTCAAAGTTGCTGATTATTTCCAGGCACATCCTAATTATTAGTTCCTATCCCATTTTTTTTTTCACAGAAGATAAGTAGGTATTTATTTCATTTCGTAGAGAGTTTTAAGAGCGTTTTTTTTTTCTTTAAATGCAAACATTTTAAAGTTGTGTTTAATGCTAAATATCAACATTCTATAAAAGCTTGTTTCAAACAAACTATTATTATTGGTCATAGGTAACAGAGAAAGGGAACTTTATTGTCATGATGTAAAAGTCGTAAATAATTCCATCTTTAGCACCGCATGAGACGAGAAATGCGGAGACCACAACAAAAGAGACCAAACGATCTTCTGAAATTGCTGATTATGTGTATCGTGAATGAATATCATACATGATTCAGCAATTTTGACAAAACTTGTGCAATCACCGTTTACACATTGTCCGTACTAGAAAGCCGAAATTCCTTGTAGTCTCAAGATGTTATTTACATTAGACCCATACATATAGCTTCCGCCATAAGTTGCTGAACGTTTGATATTTTAATCAGGATTATGACTACGTATCGTCTCTACCCGCCTACAACATGCCCGAGTTAAAATGTTTGCAACATAAATACAAACTTGCTTTTAACATCGTCATACTATTATATCACATAAAAATATCTTACGGCATGAGTCATATTTTTCTTTCCCACAAGTGTTTCTGAAAGTAAAATGCTCCATAGAGCCTATACTTAGTAAACTTGGATCATAGGCTCATAGGCCTGTTACAAGTAGCGCAAAAATCTCAAACAACGGGGCGTCGTACTTTTTTCTTTCTTTTTTCTATAGCACGGCATAGACAGCGATGCGGTCGCATTCAGCCAGCGAGCGAGCGTTGACTCTATCGGGAGAAAGTCGACTAATGAAGAACGAGCTACGATGGCGGTGATTGTGTAATAAAACGTAACGCGACCGTGCGCAGAGTGGGTGATACAGATGGATAGTTGCGGAGAAACAGTGCACGCAAGGGCCAAAAGGTACCAGGCCGAGTATGCAGCGATTAGTGAAAAATAATGTGGATCATGCGAAAAAGGATATCATAGGCCCAGTTTCTGAATTGAGAATTTTGCTAAGCAAATACTTTACTATCGTTCTGTCACGCTCTTTTGTGAGAAATCTGCAGAGGCAGGACGATACTTACCCATTTGCTTAGCGAATTTCTCAATTCAGAAACCGGCAGGAAATCATGTGAGGATCGTAGCAAGTAGAGTACCTACTTAAATGATATACTTAGATGGATAGTTGTAATCGGCGCACTTGCATTAAGAGATTAATGGAAAATTAATGTGGATGATGCGAAAGAGGATGCCATAAATGTATAGTTTCGGAGAAATAAACACAAACACAAGGGCGGAGTAAAAAGTACTCGTAAGTGGCGAGCATGCATGCGGAGATTAATTTATGTGGATGAAGTGAGATAGTTACTAACGTTAGGATGCCCTCCAGTTTCAACTTGGATTTATTATAGTGGCCCTTTAGGATCGTGGCAAATGACAAACTATTGTCTCTGCCTACGCCTCCGGGATATAGGCTTGAGTTTATTTGCGTATATAGTACCTCACACCTACCAATAACCCTAGACGGATACGCCGAGGCACAAGCGTATATATTCCATTATAGAGTATCTTCTATGGTATTGTATCCAGTGACTCGATGCATGCGGTCGCCTCTAGGAAATTCCGTGCCTTTTATTTTGTTATCTCTTTACTGTAATTATTGAGATGGAAACCGCGATAGTTGGTGGAAACGTTTTGCGGGGAAACTGATTTTGCATTACGAATTATTACGAGGCGCCTTGTTGTGGGCCGTCAAAGTAAGTGACCGCGACAGAAAACTACTCATAAACTTTTAGTGTACTCGTAGTATCATTATAAAATGTGAATTTGTAGTAGCAATACCACTCGCTAACTGTAGAGGAAAATATCTTGAAAACCCTGACAGTCCGAGGCATAATGCAAGAACGCAAAAATCGTCTGGAGAAAGCATGTACCCAGCTAGTGGGACATGTAGGTACGCTTGTACATGATACACAATTTACTTACTTTTACAAGCAAGCAAAGCTGCTAGTAAACAGCTAACACAGTCAATAGTCATACTATGTAGTACATTTCATTTTGTACAATGGCACATGTCCTAATTATTCTCAATGTCGATGTCGCTATATTTCTTACCTAAGTGCAGCCATCCTAAACGCATTTGTCTTGTTCAATTTAGTCCTCCGTCGTAGAGCTAACAACTGCGTCCCCATATATCACTGTAGCACTAATTGAGATCTCGCAGAATACTGTTATTACACGGGCATTCTAACTAAGGTCTTACAATTACCTATTTTACCATGAGATCTGCACTACACTTCGAAGTTTGCGAAGCAAACAGATGCAATATATTTGATTGATATTCCCGATATACCTACTTCTTCTTTTTCTTTTTACCGCTTAGAATCTCGCCACTTCCATAGCGCTGGGTAAGGTGAGGTGATTTCCAAGATATCTGGTCAGCTGCACTGAAGGCGTATAGACGCGACATTTTTGGAATATTCCGGCCGGGCATAGGTACCAACTCTTGTTATCCCCTGCGGGAACAAGCCACGCGTTTAAATTTTTCTTCCCATATCTCCACTCATGGCACTGCCAAAGTAGCTGCTGGATTTATATCATGCCAACCCTGATCCACACTATTATTAAAAAAATAAAATCTATGATGTACTAAATTTTTTGTCTGCAGATTATTGATAGCATTTAGGCCTAATAGAGACGGGATCATAAAACCACACCGTTTCCGATATAAAGTCGTCGATATTAGGTGTTTTGGATCGTATTTATTTGGTGCTACGTATAGCTATACTGTGTGGGCACAATACTTGTCCACAATAAGAATCGGTTTATGAACTAGATCGCTCCATCCTTCAGTTGGACACATGTGGCCCAGATTCTGATCGCCTAATTGAGACGAATGTAGGCGCAAACATGGCGTTTTACTGAATGGGAATCGTTGTTTTATGGAGACTAGAAGTTTGTTGCCCAATAGAATAAAATTACGATTTACTTTGATACATATTGTTGGCAGGAAACCTATGACTCTCTTGGCTTACCCACTTGCCCTCTTATAATAATACCTGTATGTATGTATAGTAATAATTGTAAATCTGGGTCTACATTCAACACTACATTAACGATACATTTGCACCTATTTTTTAACAAGTTATACATTTGACTAAAGACCAATGGGCTACCCTATGTATGGTAGGTACATAATGCTGCAAGCCGTGGGCCGCAGAATCCTTCGCTGGAGATATGATATCCAAATCGTAAATGGAGAAAAGAGTGTAAATACTCCCTCTGCTGTGTAAATACCGTGGAGTGGCAATAAAGACAAAGTCATAAGTAGACATCGGATTATATACATTTGCATCTTTGTATATGCAAATGCATAAAACGCTATTTTTACAGCGTTATTGCATATTTTAGTACAATTTCATTGATAGTGCATATTTCCTTCATTCTTTGAGAAAAAAAGACTTTGGAAAAAAAAACAATTTCCTTAAGAATTTTGCAAAGTTGAAACTACAAAAGTTTATGAAACTATCTTATAGTTTCTACATCTCTTGCGTATTTTCTTTTTGGGACTTTTTCCTATTAAGAAAGGTTTAGACATATTTTTTTTTTGTCTGTAAGCATCTGTCTGTGGTCTCAGGATAGATTATCCGTACTTTTGTGAAGGTAAAAGTTAACTCTCATACTTAATAGCATTTAGATAGTACATATTTTGTGCATATTTCGGCCTTTTGATGGTGCATATTGCATGCATATTTTGGCATTTTGATAGTGCATATAATCCGATGTCTAGTCATAATACATTCATTAGCTACCAAGCTCTCCCACCTCATCACATAATTTAGGACATTAGCGCTCGTCGCTCCTCCAGAGTTTAAAAAAAAAAAAGAAAATGTTAATGTAACTTTAATAACCATCTCCGCGCATGCTAATAAATATATTTCTTTTATAGGCAACGTCATTTTACGCTTTCCGATCGCCACGCTCTGCCCGGCTTCGTCCGATGCTTTTTTCAGTGGAATTCCTTTTAAGAAAACTCGTGTTGTGTGTGGGTGCGTTGCCTTCTTAAGCGTTTTAATTAGGTGACTTCTTCTTCTACGTATAGATAGTTAATAGACAGACGTTGAGTAGGGTGGTTGAGTAACTTTGTATAAATAGATAATCAAAACATCAATAACGCTGAGTAAAATCAAGAAAGCTTGCTTATTGAACAACAAAACTATTGCGACCATTCTGAGTAAAACATGAAGCACAGGAATACAGAAAATTTTATAATTTTAGAAAATAACACGAGATTTCTTCTGGCTAAACTAATTCGTAAGCACCTACCTCTACATGAAGCTTTAAACCAAACAACTTTTAGAACTGGGTCACTTACGTATAACTTGTCTATTGCAAAAAAGTCGTCCAAAAAAGGGGCCTATTACCGTATTGTTTTGTCGACATCGATTGGGATCAAAAAGTGAATGGCCAACCTGACGTAGGTCAGGTGCGTAATTTGCATAATTTGATACAATAGCGAGGAGCTTGCTTACCGTTTTTGTCACCAACCCACTTACAATAATAGATAATTAGAAGGCATTCCATCAGATGATGAAAATGTTTGATCAAATAGAGCTACAAAAATATAAAGAGGAATACGTTGATTGTACCGATTATCGCGGTAGGTAAGGTAAGAATGTGATGAGGAAAAGAGTGAACATTTAGGTATTATACTACGAATGTAACCAAAAATAAAAATATCACAATTTCTTATTCTTATTTGTAATTATTAAAAAACAGATACTCTTGCCACGTAATTGCCAATGCATAGCAACGAATGAGCGATGATAACAAAGCAACAAACAAAGACTCAGATTTTTTAAAGTATTAGGTATCTATTAAATAACAAAACCAACAACAACTCCTATGAGATAAGATAACAACTAGTGACTGAGCAATGAGCAATAACAAGTCTTAATTTAACTGTCACTGCTTTATCAACCACACACCACAGTTTTTAATCGCTGACGCTTCTACTAGTATTTTTCATCACATTCTGAACACACCGAATTTGCTATCCCTAAACGGAGCATTCAACGCCGCCGATAAACTAAGACCTAGAACCTTCCTCGTATCCTTTGGAGCCACAATACCATCGTCCCACAATCGCGCCGTACTGAAATAGGGCTTCCCTTCTTTCTCAAACTGGGCTTCAAGGGGACCCCTGACCTTCTTGTCATCCGCCTCAGTCCATTCCCGTTTCTCCCTCAGCGCTTTCTCCTTAGCTACAAGCGAGAGCACTGTAGCGGCTTGCGGACCGCCCATGACTGATATCCTGGCATTGGGCCACATGTAAAGGAAACTCGGGGAGAAAGCCCGACCGCACATGCCGTAGTTACCAGCCCCGAAGCTGCCACCAATGAGCACTGTCAGTTTAGGCCCTTGGAAACAACTGACGGCTGTCACCATCTTAGCCCCATTCTTGGCGATACCGCCGGCCTCAGCGTCTTTGCCAACCATGAAACCAGTTATGTTTTGCAAGAAGATCAGAGGCACTTTCCTAGCAGCGCATAGTTGAATGAAATGGGAGCCTTTTAGGGCAGCCTCCGATTGTAAGACACCGTTGTTTCCGATGACACCGACGGGATGCCCGTATAGGGACGCGAAGCCGCATACTAAAGTCTCCCCGTATAGCTGCTTGAATTCGTGGAAGCGGCTCCCGTCCACGATTCTTGCTATGACTTCTCTGACATCGAAAGGCCTTTGTATGTTCGCTCCGACTATACCATGTAGGTCATCAATATCGTACACGGGTTCGTCGACTTTTGGTGCGTAGAGTCGGCTGCGTTCATCGTTTTGCCAGTTTAGGTTGGCCACTACATTTCTCGCCAATTGCAGACCGTGTTCGTCATCTAGCGCGTAGTGGTCGGTGACACCCGATTGGCGGCAATGCAGATCGGCGCCGCCCAAATCTTCTGCGGAAACAGATTCACCAGTCGCCGCTTTCACCAACGGTGGACCAGCTAAGAAGATCGTGCCTTGCTTCTTGACGATGATGCTCTCGTCTGACATGCTAGGGATGTAAGCACCTCCAGCTGTACAGGAGCCCATGACGACTGAGATTTGCGGGATTCCTTGAGCGGACATGTTTGCTTGGTTGAAGAATATGCGACCGAAGTGATCTCTGTCCGGGAAGACCTCCGCTTGCTCCGGCAAGTGGGCGCCGCCGCTGTCCACTAAATAAATGCAGGGCAGGCGGCATTCTTGGGCTATCTCTTGGGCACGAAGATGTTTCTTGATAGTGACGGGAAAGTAGGTGCCTCCTTTGACAGTGGCGTCGTTGGCGACAATCATGCAATCGCGACCTTGAACTTTGCCTATCGCGGTGACGATGCCGGCGCCGGGCACCTGATTTTTATACATGTCGGTGGCGGCCAGCGCGCTCAGTTCCAAAATGTCGCTACCCTCGTCCACTAACCGGTTAATCCTGTCCCGAACCAGCAACTTGCCGCGGGCCGTGTGCCTCTTGATAGCCTCCTCTGGACCGCCTTTGATGGCTTCGTTGGTTTTCGCTCTCAGCTCCGCGATTAGATCGTCCATTTTCTCCCTATTCTCCTGGTAGTAGGGGTCATTTTTGCTCTGCTCGCTGCCTACGATGGTAGCCTGGCTGTGGTACTGCGGCGCCTGTGCCCTGAGGCGTCTTATTCCACGGATTAATTTGAGCATTTTCGGTCGGTACATGCGGCGGGAGTGAAACGCGTCCGTCGAGCGCGAGCCGGGGTCTCTACTAATGTATAATGAGTACTGTTATCTGTACCGATTACTTGGCGTACAAAAACAGTCGCCGGTTGGACGGGCCCGACCTCCGCGCTGATAAAAACACGCATTATGTATGAAATGTTAATGCCGCCCCATTGTCACGACCGCTCACGACAAATAGTGACGTAATATTTGCATTCGGCTGCGACTTACGAGGCATTACCGAGCTCGGTTCATTCAACGGGGCACTTATCTTTGCATAATACATTGGATTGGCGATGAAAATAAGTCACTTATCTTTATTGGAAGCGAGAAGCTATTGAATTTCTATTCGAGATAATTTATTTCTAACTTATTGCTGTGGTCGGGTTGTTGTTTTCACATTGCTTCAGTTACGATAGCAAACTCTACATTTATGCTCGGGGATTCCGGTGTTATCTGTACTTTTGACTCGTTACATTTCTCTTTTTGTAGAATGTTCATCCCAATTCCCATCGATTTCATTCAAACTTTGTGTCCCGATATATTACACAAAATTTCTCGTTTCTTCGACGAATCTACGGTCTGTCTAGTGCCTCTTCACTTCAGCTTATTAGTCTTGTAGACTAAGTAGATCACCTCGCTTGTTTGACTTATTTTGAGGTGATTCTGAATGTATCTGATATCACATTCTAATAACACATGGGTGACCAGTATGTGACGTCTAAAATGGATGGATTTAGTAACTTTTGAATAAAAATCGCTGGAATTAGGTAATTATTTGTTTCTTTATTTTGTTGATAGGTATATTGAACGAATTTGTCAGGAACGGAAAAGGTCTACTGCGTCATTTCATTGAAAAACGGATTAGACCTATCCAAAGAGGACGCAATGGAAAATTTTTTGATCTGTCGATCTCAATATCGATAAAATTGGACTTATGCCCGATTTCACCAACTATACTTAATTTTTAAGAAATTCTTTAACTTTTGTAAGAAGTCCTTAGCGTAATTTTGTTCGTAAAAATTACGCTCAGGACTTCTTAAAAAAAATAAGTAGTTCTTAAAAATTAAGTATAGTTGGTGAAATCGGGCATTAGTGACTTTTCGAACTGAGGCATCCATGCAGAGTCTGCTTTATTGAGGAGAATCTCCAAGACCGATCTAAAATACAGTCTAATTGCAGCTGTGCCTGCACTACCTCGCCATAGGTGAATGAACAGACGTTTCACTTTCTTTCGATCAACCGACAAACTGTTAGCACTTTCTTCGCGATGACATGACACTTGAGAGATCACTTTTTAGGTCGCGCACGGCATCCTAGACACGCGATCTTGGACACTATGCACTGGTACATAAAATAGGTTTTACGTTGAGAAAACATTATAATTTTTTTTTGTTTTTTCTAAAGCATTAACCCGTGCTAGGGAATATTTTAAACATTATAATAAGTTGAAAAAATTCACTCGGGAAATGACTTGAACCCGCAACCTCTCGCATACCATCTCGCATCTCGTTGGTAGAGCGCCTGCACGGTATGCGAGAGGTTGTAGGTACAAGTCCTGTCCCGAGTGAATTTTTTCAACTTATTATAATTGTTTAAAATTATTAAATTCACTTAATATGAACTAGCTTTTGCCCGCGACTTCGTCCGCGCAGACTTGAGTTTTTTCTCGTGTGGTTTTTCCGTTGTTTTAATGGTTATTCTGCTATTCGGGGCGGAGAGAAATCCAACAAATCAAAAATCATAAAAATAGGTCCACCCGTTCTCGAGTTATAAATGGTGTAACTAACACGACTTTGTTTTATATATTAAGGCGCTGTGATTCCTGCACAAAATCGATTCCTGTATCAAATACACAAAAAAAATCTAAAATGTTCACATATCAAACCCTAGAATTAGTTGAGACCTATCTAAAACAGCCAGTTTCGTATTGACATTCATAAACGTTTTAAAGATATTTTGCTTGAAAAAAAATAGGCGGCGCACTTTTTTTCAATAATACTATCTTGCAATCTGTTATGGTTATCAACACAAAACTGGTTGTGTTAGATAGGTCTCAACTAATTCTAGGGTTTGATATGTGAAAGTTTTTTTTGTGTATTTGATACAGGAATCGATTTTGTGCATTTTTCTTTGCGCGCGGGCTAATTCACTATGCCCAGCGCCTTAAGAGATTACTCGATCGGAAAAATACCGCTTCTTATAATCGTGTGCCGCTTGTTAAAGAGCTGTTCTAAGAAGGCGCAATACGCTGTAATAAGACAATAAGGGGCCTGCTGGAATACATACTGATGATGCTAGCTGGGGGTCTACCGGCTAAAACGAAGCCGATTACCATTGGCGGAATTCGAATTTCGATTTATGAAAAATTTACTGGGTGGCAGTAAAATGAACTGGGTGGCAGTACATTTTTTTAAAAAGGAACTTCGATTTTCGCCAATAGTAATCGGCTTCGTCTTAGCCGGTAGATCCCCTGGATCGGATGAATATTTTTTTATTTTTTGTACAGCTCATTGTTTGCCAGTGATCACTCCGGGACATTAAATTGTTTTTATTTTTAAAGATGGATTCGTCTTTCGTTATTTGAGCGAAGTTCTCCGAGTCTACTGGAACAATCCGGCGTTTGTATGTATGTATGTATGTATGTATGAATGTTCGTTGAGTAAATTTAGTCGGATGATCTTGATAACTGATGATAACTTGACTCGGATCGTTATGCAATTTGGTGGGTGGATAAATGAGGCAAAGAGAATTTTTAAGTTCGAACATGAGCCAAATCGGTCGAGGGGTTGCTGAGATATGGGTTCGCGAGTTCGTAGTTCGGGGTGAACCACTAGTTTATTAGGTAAATACTGTTGTGGTTTGATACAAGTATAATTTAACCCTTTCGACCAACTACAAATACGTACACTTTCATTGCCCTCTACTGTGCCAATAAAACTGCCGCCATATTTAATGGCCCGTTTTCAAAGCACACATTCAAAGCACTCTAAAGATATGGCGAAATTTGACAATCAGGTCCCGGTTCTTCTATGGCCATACGACTGCACGTGCAATGAAAAATGTTTTTTTACAACTTTTAATCTATCGAAAAACAACTCTACCGGATTGACTCCCAGTTTATTTATTGATAGGTAGGTAGGGTCATTGTGGGAACGGTGGATCAGGGGTACACAGTGAAACATCGTTTTTTCGAAAAGAAATAATGTCCTAATATAGGTTATCTCTTGCCCGGGCCTGTGTTTCAAATACACTCTGCCACTGCATCAGTCAGAACACCAATGCGGCGTAGCTTACAAGTGCCAGTGGAGGTTTTGTGTTCTGCGGTGTGAAAATTAAAAAAAACAACTAAGTTTTGATGATTTCTCTGCATAAATCTATTGACATTATGCCCATATTTAATACTTTTTCAAGAACACTATTTATAAAGCGTTACTTTGCGTGTAAGTCTCCTTCTCTTCTTTAGTTAAAAGTTTGTGTTATGACGCCAAGAAAATAAAATGGCAGGTCGGTACACAGTGGATAGTTAGCTAAGGGGAAACAGTGGATCGTGATTCACTGTGTACCCTCACATTTGTCTTTAGTGACTGTCTAATATGTAACAAAGTTAAACGATTTAAAGCTAGGATACCGAGCTAGATTCGGCTTTTAAAGTTTATTAATTTTATGAAAAAATAATGTTCCGTTTATTTTTGATCTCAGATTTGCCTAAGATTTTTTTTAAAGCTAGGGTGGCTAGATTTTGTTCATATTTCAAGATCTCAAATTTGATGACAGTAAGATTCTTTTTAAAGCTAGAATGGCTAGATTTTGTTCATATTTTAAGATAAAAACCGGCTGAGTGCGAGTCGGACTCGCGAACGAAGGGTTCCGTACCATTATCTATAAAAACGGCAAAAAAAAAATATTTTTTTTTTTATGGGAGCCCCCCTTAAATATAAATTTTATTTTAATTTAATTATTTATTTTTAAGGGAATATACAATTCAATATTCGATGAATATTTCAAGCGTCTACCTGTTGCTCTTATCAATATTGAGCAAAAACGAGCAAAAAAATCACGTTTGTTGTATGGGAGCCCCCTTAAATATTTATTTTATTCTGTTTTTTTTATTATTTGTTGTTATAGCGGCATCAGAAAGACATCATCTGTGAAAATTTCAACTTTCTAACTATCACGGTTCATGAGATACTCCCTGGTGACAGACGGACACTCAGAAGGACAGACAGACGGACAGCGGAGTCTTAATAATAGGGTCCCGTTTGGCACCCTTCGGGTACAGAACCGTAAAATACTTGTGTTTACAAAATTGTTTAGGTTTTGTCGAATTTTTCACTTTTTCTTAAAAAAATACTATTAAAGATTTTGTTGCTTTCTTAGACAAATAATGTCTTATTTTTTTGCTAATATGTTTAACATTTAGTTGAATTTTCTTTATCAGATTTTATGATTTTAATATTTAATTTAAAAAATTACAAGGACCTATTTGTTTTCCATAAAATAAACTGTTATTCACTGTGTACTACTGCGATTCACTGTGTACCGTGCACGTGATCCACTGTATACCCATATAAGTACACAGTGGATAATTTCCCTTTTTGTAAAAAAACGTCTGTAACATCCAAACTATTGCTTATAGATAGTAGCTGTATTAGAAAAAAACTTATATCAGTAGTGTGCCTTTCTAGGTTTTGAATACCAAAGTCGAGAGAACTGAATTGTGGTCTGTAGGTTGCTCTGAAAAATGAGTGATCCACTGTTCCCACAATGACCCTACCTAGGTAAATTTATTATCCGTGCGGGATCAGAATGGGATAATACCTTTTGGAACTGAACCGAAAATGACAGTTCTCGAGTAGCATCAGTAAACCATTTGTTAGTTTTACGTGCTATCGTAGGGTTATGAAATTGAAAATACACATCTAAAAGCATTAAATGTTATTGCATTAACACTACAGCGCACGCGCCCCTTTTTTTTACATGAGTGCTAAAAGCATTAAATGTTATTGCATTAATTGAATAAAACGTAATAAAACTCGAGCAGACACCTACGCTCACAGAAAACACAAGCAAGTTTCGACGCGAGTTTGGCATAGACAACTTAAGTTTGCCAAAATGCTGACGCTACAGCTGACAGGCGGACCGCGAGCGTCTCAGTTCCAAAAGGTATCCCATTCTGATCCCGCACGGATTATACCAAAAGCGATAAGCGTTAGCTAACAACAACGAATCTATTCAAAAGCCAATTAGTTTACGAGCAGTCGTGCCTCTAAAACATAACCGTGCCGTACTGTATTTCACAGTCCAAATAGCAAGTTGCATTCGGAGATAATATCTTGTGACATGCTAAGCGAGATAGCCACAAAATGTTATAATACAGAAGGTCGAATTAAATATACTTCCTTTCCCATTGGAACCACTATTACGACAGTCGTCTTTTTTTAACCGACTTAAAAAAGGAGGAGGTACTCAATTCGACCCGTAGGTATGTTTGTTTTCTTTCTTGTTTGATACCTCAGAAAATAATTCTAGGTGAACCGATTTTAATGACTCTTTTTTGTTGAAAGGGTATCCCCTATAGGCTTCCCATATAGTCCCATAAAAAATGGTGAAGATCTGATGAAGAACTTCGGAGATGGAGAACGAAACTCCTCAATGGAAAAAAGAAAATCATTCGGAATACAGTGTACCTTTTCATCAGTGAAGTCGTTTTCTTTTTCTTTTTATTAATTTTATATTATTTCGATGTTTTTATGTACCTACAGGTGTCAAATACCTCTACCTTTGGTAACGACCTCTGGTTCCGTACCTAACGATCATTGCAAGATTACGTAATCAAAGCGCGAAAAAATCAAAGCTCTATTTAACCGTGCCACTGTTATACCACAGTGATCTGCTACTGCCCGTTGAGGCGTTCCGTTCTCCATCTCCGAAGTTCTTCATTAGATCTTCACCATTTTTTATCGGACCACATAAGTATACCCTTTCAAACAAATCAGAATTATCGAAATCGGTCCATCTAAAAAAAGTTCTGATGTAACAACATAAAAAAATACGGGTACTCCTCCTTTTTTGAAGTTGGTTAAAAAGAGAAAAGGATCTATTCAGATCAAAGTCAACCTTCGGGACTCTTCTGACACAGAGGAACGCAACATGTAACTCTATACGGGTGGCAGGGATTTGAATAAACGTGTTTAGGAGACAGATTTATCACCTGCTTTGACAAAACCTGCTTTCCACCTCCTCTGATTTATAATCTAATATCTTCCAGTATAAATTAGCTGCAATTTCTGTGACATTGGAAGTGGAAAATATAATGACTAATGTACCTGGTCTAGACGAAATGTTGTAAGTATTTATAAGGAACCTACGGACATCGACAAGGATAAATGCATAAAAGACTCATACTCGCTAGGATATGCATAATGCATAAAGACATCCTATCCTATCAGATAACTACTAAATTCAAAATTTTAAAGACCCCGATATTTTAATTTGAAATTAGAATATTTCATAAACGGCCGAACCGATTTAGATAAAACATATCTAAGAATGTGGGCAGGACACCTGGCGAGACGTACCGATGGCAGATGGACCAAGTCCATTGCGGACCCCGAGAGGGGAAGAGATCCGTTGGCAGACCACCAGCCAGAATTATATTGGTCGGACGACATAGCCAAAGTAGCCGAAAAACAGTGGTTGCGCCTGGCCAGGATCGTGAGAGGTGGCGTGTACTCAGCAGTGGGTGCTAACAGGCTGATGACGATGATGATGATATCTAAGAACCATCGCTAGAAAACCTTCTTAGGATGCCATAGACAGTCACACACACAGCTTAAACTTACACCTTACACCTTACCTTACCTCTTTTGCGTAGAGGGTTAAAATATCCTGCAGGGTATGACTAAGGGTGGTATTCTAGAACGATACTTAAACTCAGTTTAAAACTAGAACGCTACTTAAACTCTGTTTAAACTCAGTTCAAACTAGAACGCGACTTAAACTCTGTTTAAACTCAGTTTAACTAGAGTTTAGTAGTGTCGACTGTCGGTAAAATGAAATGCACTGGCATGTTTTGATTGGAATATCACTCCCTTCATATCAAAACATGCACTGTTTTATCGACAGTCTGAACTCTGTTTAAACTCAGTTTAAGTATCGTTCTAGAATACCACCCTAAGTTGTGAATGCCTTTGTTCATATGGTAGGTAATCGTATGAGGCCACCCCTGGTGTTAGAGTTTTTAGGCCGCCCAAAGGGCCTCTGACATGACATGTTCATATTTCGTTCCCGTATACACCACAACCCAAATGATATCTTACTCGTTCTAACTCGTGCTTTACTTTGTTCACAGGACAGAGATGAACAGACCAAATTGGAAATGAAACACCGCCAGGAGGAGGATGACTTGTACAGAAAATTCTCGAAGCATCGAGAAGAAGAGAACAAAAGGATACGAGAAGAAATACAGGTAAAAACCTCAGTACTCAAAACTGACTCTACAAAGCGAAATGCATTAATAAGTCAACTTTTATTGTGTCCCAGAACAATGAGGAAAAATCCGCTGGAGCTTGGACTTTCCTTTTAACTCAGTTCCATGGTGCTTCCGTTCATTTTATTATGTTTTGCAAGAAGCTACCCACCTACCTATAAAGGGTGTCGTAAAAATTGTGTCAAGCTGAAGTCCAGAGATAGAGCACCCCTATGGGTACCCGAATCACCCCCATTTATGTTCAGCGATTTTTTGACATTTAGAAGTTATGAGCTTTTTTTAGAAAGAATGACCTAGCATTGGTTCTTATTTTTTCACTTTTTTTTATTTAACTTTTCTAATATTTTTTTTCTTTATTGGAGTCTCAGATAACCAGGCTATGCAACTAGGCATTTCCAGTCTTTTCTTCGACTCACAGAACACGTCGTGGAAAGATGATGTACCTAGTGCCTAGGACAGATTTAGATATAATATCTTTATACATCTAGATCCGCTGTACAAGGTACAACCGGGAAACGAGCCCCGACCCCCATGACTATTACACAACTTCTGAAGTGAAACTTGCGTGTAAAGGGACTGACCTTGCGGCCAACGCATCCGATTGCTATATGTATTGATTTCATCTTGGATCGTTCATAAAGATATCTACAACTAAGGTAGAGTTTCAGTTCCTTCGACACAGTTTCCACTCAAATACAGGAAGTATGTAATCCCATGGTTATCAATGTTGAGGTATCTCCGTAACATAGGTAGGTACATATCCTTGACTAACCTATGCCCTGTATGCCCTGTAGAGAGACATCAATTCGATCAACTGGATCTGTTTTATACTTTATCGAAGGTGTTGTCGGTTGCTCTATCCCAATCGTAACAAACAAGTCACTAACGGACCTAGCTTACCATGCCAGCGCTCTTACCAACTGAGCTATCGAGCAAACACCCTGTCCTATCAAAACAGAAATTCCAAATCAACATAGTTCTTTAGGCCAGACGTGGCGTCATCTATTGATGAGTAGGTGCAGTAGCTATTTTCCTATTCTTGAAGCTTATTTCTTCTTCTTGAAGTGCCTCTCCATCACTAGAGGTTGGCAGTCAACTCCCTGCACCGCTCTCTGTTAAGAATCTCCTGAAACTCTGCAGCCCTCTCGCCCGCACTTTTCAACATTTTAATTTATTGTAAGAGAATGATTCAACTTTGGACGATGAAATATAGTTGCAGACACAGAAAATTAAGCTATCGACATATGGACTAACTTTTGATTTTATATTCCTAGTAATAAAAAACAATATCGCGGAACTTCGTTTAAAAGTAGTAGTTCCGTGATATTTTTATTTATTAATAGGAATATGAAATTAAAAGTTAGTCCACATGTCGATAGCTTAATTATCTGTGTCTGCAACTATACAAGGTGTTACAAAAGTACCTAACTCTTTTTACAGGGTAATAGCACCCGGTGATAGGAAACACCACCTAAATATTTTTTTTGCTCTATGACGTTCCGTTAATTTTTAAATTAATAAAATGTGAACGATGTGGCGGGAGAAAAGTATTTTTTAAATATTGTTTTCATAGACTTTCACAATGTTTTAACAACTCAAAGCTATGTAAATGCACCTACACGCACAAACATATTTTTAAATTTAAGCTAAAACAAAAAATACAACGCTATACGTATATGCTTTTATTTTACAAAAACAAAAAAGTTAGGAAAAATTTTAAATTTTGAGGTTAGGTTTTTTTTTCAACTTTTTTTTATAGATTTTACATCCTGTTGACCAGTAGGTTACACCCTGTAAAAAGAGTTAGGTACTTTTGTAACACCTTGTATTTCATCGCCCAAAGTTGAATCATTCTCTTACAATAAATTAAAATGTTGAAAAGTGCGGGCGAGAGGGCTGCAGAGCTTCAGGAGATTCTTAATAGCAGTTGCTACTTTACACCCATCAAGTTTACAATGATGGAATTTACAATGTTCTCTTCTCCAAATTCCAGGACGAATGGGAGCGCGAGCTGGAGCGGCTAACCAATCGGTTCCAGCAGGAGATGCAGGTTAAAAAGCGGCGGCCGGAGTCGGAACTAGGAGCCCTAACCCTGAGGCACCAGCAGGAGCGAGCTGACTTGGAGAAGAACATGACCCTCAGAAGAGACAAGAAGAAGGAAAGTCTCACGAGGAAGATGCTGGAGCATGAGAGGTGGGTTGCTAGGTTTTCCCATGTTTAAGTAAATACTGGAAGTTATATAGGTTTCCACTGGATTTATGCCGTCTTGTGCAGAGTTGCATAAGACCATAGGCCTGGATTTCAATGGGCTTATTTTAAAGAAGCATGCCGCGGCTGGAGTCAGATCTAGGAGCACTGACCTTGAGATTGTAACGGAAGCCAGTCCATTGTCATCGGTTACCTTATTAAAAACCGCCATAAGATAATGTATTTACGTAAAACATTTAATTTACTTAGATGACCAGCTTCAATACTTGAGGGGGTAGCTGAACTCACCAATACGGTTGTCTGGCAGAGATCGCTCTCTTAGCGATAAGACCGCCAATGGTATACATTCTAATTAGTTTAATATTTAATTTATCTTTGGTGTACAATAAAGAGTTATCTTTCTATCTATCTATCAATACAACTTTAACACCACTACAAGCAACTTTAACACCAATTCAAGCAACCAATACTCTCTCTCTCTCTCTCTCTCTTCCCCTCTCTCCCTATCTATTTCTATCTCTCTATATCTCTCTATCTCTTTCAGTTCTTCATACTCACCAATAAAAAGACAAGTAAGATACCGTAACAACTTGAATTTTCCACTCTTATCTCAACACCCAATCGCTCACCTCCCCAGAGCGGCGACCGCGGCGCTGGTGGAGAAACAGTCCCACGAGATGATGGAGCTGATCCAGGAGCGCCGCTCCGAGTACATGGCGGCCTCCTCCCTGTACGTGGATGAGGAGGAGGCTCCGCCCTACCCCGCCCGCGCGCCCGCGCCGCACCCGCCGCTGCTCTCCAAGTTCCAGATCTACACGCACCCCGTGGAGTTCGCTGACGTCGATAAGATTGCCATTTCGGTGAGTTGACTCCCTATTTTCAGTCTTTTCTCTCTAAAATCCTAGGGATAACAATGAGCAGCTAATGCGAGGAACAAAGGGATACTCGTTTCGCTCTATAAACCTGAAGATTGGGATGTGTTGAGCAGATACGCCTCCGATCTTGCAAGGCTTCGTATCATAATGAGGCGTTTCCTTTGGCACTTGAAGCTTGCTTTTAAATTCCTAAATAGATGCCACAGATGCTAGTCACAGAGAAGGTAAACTAAACTCCTTGCGACTGTCTTCTTGAACGCGACAAATTAGGGCGCCATCTAGCGAGGCCTGTAAAAGCGAGTTCAGAAAACGCATTCAAAGACCCGACGCCTTTGCAAGCTCTGTCTCTCTCGCCCTCTGGTAGCCCAGTCCAGCCCCTCGGCAGCCCCGCTCTTAGCCAGAGCTGGTCCAGGAGCGCCGCTCCCCGATCCAAAGATTGCTATTTCGGTGAGGGGGCGATCTTGATTGCGACCTTTTCTCTAGTCAATCGAGATAAATGTGCAGATTTTATCGGCCAGAGTTGGCAAGATGCATGATGGATTTACAACTTCAAGCCCTATACTCCAGATTCTTAAGCATTTATAGCTAGAGGAAATATTATGCGACGGTGGCGAAGAGAAAAACGGGTCCAAATGTCCACATGTCCACAAATGTCTGCATCAGTATGATTACCAGAGCCTACTGCCTACATACGATGACGACGATCGGAAAACGTTTATACTTATATCTTTACTTCCTTTTAATAACCCCCTGACTCCTCACTTCCAGGTGGCGCAAGAAGACCAGAAGACCTTCACGGACCTGGTCCGGCAGCTCGTCGGGCGCTGCGCGTCGGACGTCGAGAAGGCGCGCACGATATTCCGCTGGATCACCGTAAAGAACCTAAACAACATCCAGTTTGACGACAACCTTCGCGGTGATTCCCCACTCGGTCTACTGCGTGGCATAAAGCATGGGACTGAGAGCTACCACGTGCTGTTCAAGAGGCTTTGCAGGTGAGAATGGACCATGCATCTCCTCAATAGATGCTCTAATTGCAAGGGCATGTTTATAAATCCATCCATTCCTGGCTATATTTATCTATCTGCTTGCCCATCTAGTACAACTGTAAAACTTGTCATTCTCGTGTCGAAAGTATCTTCTCACTGTCATACGGAGAATCTCGCCACTCCGACATCGCTAAATGACGCTTCTATGAGGTCTTAGGTACTAGCTGCACTGTGGAGCATCAGGGCTGTCCCGCTTCGGCACGGACCATTCACATCTTCCGGCATCCACCTGAGGTCTTACCAGCTGCACTGTGGAGCATCAGGGCTGCTCCGCTTTGACACGAACCATTCACATTTTCCGGCATCCACCCCTTCCATTCAGGTCCCTCTTCTCCCTTCTCCCTGGAGCGAGCTATTGTGTGCCTATTGAACCATCCTCCTTTTCCAGCTACGCGGGTCTCCACTGCGTGGTAATCAAGGGCTACAGCAAGTCGGCCGGATACCAGCCGGGCGTGCGGTTCGAAGACAATCGCTTCAGAAACTCGTGGAACGCCGTCTACGTCGCCGGGGCTTGGCGATTCGTGCAGTGCAATTGGGGCGCACGGCATCTGGTCAATGCTAAGGACGCACCGAAGCCCGGGAACCGAGGGAAGAGTGATAGTTTGAGGTTTGTGGCTCTTCCATTCTCCTCCAGGGTGACCAGATTTTAGCTAACTCGATTCGCCTAATTTTGACTTCCGAGTAGCCTAAATCGCCTAATTATTTTTCTTGTCTATTTATCCTAATTCGCCTATCTTTTTGAGCCTAGTAGCCCAAATTTAGCCCAAATAAAGAAGAAAGAAATTTTAAAAAAGACAGCGTACAGCTAAAAATAAAAAATAAACGATTTATTTTTAAATCATTAGTTTTTTTCTATTCTAAAAGTGCAAAAGTTCACCGTCACAATCAGTGGAAGAATCCTCCTTTCCGCGTGCATATTAATTACGTTTCGTTACGAGCATTTTAAGGATTAATCAAGGAATTGTTCAATAAATTTGCGATAATAGCCTAAATCGCCTAAATAAATACGAAATGATACTGAGATAGCCTAAATCGCCCGTTCCCATTTTTTAGGTAGCCTAAATGGCTACTGGTAGCCGATCGGATTTTATGGTCGCCATTTGACCCCCTGAGGTAGCCTAAATGGCGACTATTCGCCTAGTCTGGTCACCCTGTTCTCCTCCCTTAGCATGCACGCTCGAGAAAGGCTTTGGTCGATGCAGAAATATCAGTTTCTTGAGCTGATATATGGCTCATGTCGATTTCGGCAACGACTAAAGCCTACAGATAGAGAATAGCTTCAGAAACTCATGGAACGCGGTCTACGTGGCTGGGGCCTGGCGGTTCGCGCCAATGTATTGTAACTGGGATGCACGGCGTCTGATAAATGCTAAAGACTGGTCGAAGCCCGAGAACCGAGATAAGAGTGATAGTTTGAGGTTCGTGGCTCTTGAATTCAGGAAGACGGCTTCATAAACTCGTGGAAATATCCCCAAAAGTTTGTGAAAACTTTTTGAACCAATACTTTTTTTAGCCTTGCTCTACAATGCGGCGGAGAGACCTAACTGTTCATTCTGCTATCTTGAACCAAAATAATGCTATCAGTTACAGTGTGCTTCTTGCTGTTTCGTCAGATCTTTGCTCCTTGAAAAGGCACGCAGTTTCTAGTGAAACTTCCTCCAAATCTAACCCCTCCGATTTTCTACTTCCAGATACGAATACGACGACCACTACTTCCTGACGGATCCGCGAGAGTTCATCTACGAGTTCTTCCCCCTCCAAGCAGACTGGCAGCTCCTGAAGACTCCCATAACGCTCCACGACTTCGAGGAGTTGCCCTTCGTGCGGTCGCTGTTCTTCCGCTACGGACTGTACTTCAGCGACCCGAATACCAAAGCTGTTATGTACACGGACTCGACTGGTGAGTCTATGCTTCTGTCTATAAAAGAGGTCAAAAGCCAAATATATCCTGGAAGACCCAAATATCCTGGACACAAAAACTGGGCGAATGGGTCCAGCAAAGTATACACGACAGCACGTCAGAGTGTACACTTTTGATGTAAAGTCGCCCGTAACGTAACCGAGTGGAGTGCTTCCGTGCAAGGGTCGACGTGCTGTCGTGTGTACCAGCTCATTGATTCGTTTGGAAGCTTCGAAGGACGGGATAACCAAACTGATCGCCAACCTCCGATAGAAGACTGCACGCAAAGAAGAAGAAAAGCCAACGGCCAAGTCTTGCTGCTTGGAGTTTGAAGAGAGGAAAGCGAACCTCCTTCATGTGTACGATACCTACTACCTACCAACGAGACAACGTAGTGTGTAAACTCCCATGACCTCAGCTGACCATAAAGCGGCTATAATAAATCTAAATAAAGGAAAGTGGAGACTCTTTAATATTTTCATTCATCTATTTGCACAGGTGCGGCGACTATGCGCATAGCCATGCCGGCACACATGCAGAGCTCGCTGATCTTCCACTACAACCTCAAGTTTTACGACACAGAGGGCGACGGCTTCGACGGCGTCAGCCTCAAGCGGTTCGTTATGCAGGTACGTGGACGTAGGTGCTATTTGAAAGTGAAAGTGAAAACCATTTATTGCCAAGTTATATCGGTATAAGTACATAGGGTACATAGGGTCGAACATTTAAACATTGTGTGATTTGATATAGTAGATTATTTAAAGTAGGTGATTAAAGTAACCTGGCAAACGGACTGCGCTCAGCATGTGCTGTTTGGTTGTAATCCTGTAATTCGCACTTAGCTGCCAAACTGAAACTGCCGGCAGTATAAAGTTGAATCAACTCCCGAGCAATTTATACCAGTCGCTGCACATGCTGTCGACTGTTACAGACGGCAGACTAACTGTGAAGAAAAACATCGTGTGGAAACCCTCGGCTAAGGTTGGCTCCACAATCACAGTGTTTTTCCTGCGGGCTATGTATGGTACTGCTGGTAAAGCACTAGCACCGCGAATTTACCTCTGTCTCTTTGCGATTGAATGGCTTAAAAAATCGCCATGGGCTATGAGACTCATCAGTCTACGAACCGCGCATTCGACTAGAAGAACCAGTCATTGACAACCAGATCTAGATATTAGGAGTGGTCCGCTTCTCCAGCACATGCTGAGTCAGAGCCCCTTTGCATTTGCCGCATCCACATTCCTTTCCTGTACTTCGTATATTGTATATTGCTCAATTTGTTCTGATTAGTTTTTTGGTGTATTGTTTTTGTGCCTTTTTTGTTGCATGCCTTCTTGTATAAAATATTTTCTCTTTCTTTCGTGCTCTCTGTATGCGTGTGTGTGGTTTATGCAAATAAATGTTATTCAAATTCAAAATTCAAAATATTAATTCACCATTTCTCACTCAATTCCATAATCACCAATAACTCCATCTCTTTCAGTCGGTGGTCGGCAACATAGTCTCGTTCCGAGTGCATGCGCCTTGCAGCGGCGCCTTCCTCTTGGATATCTTCGCGAACGCGGTCACGCCTAAAGAGTACCTCACCGGGGAGCCTATGAAGTTCAAGAGCGTTTGCAAGTTCAAGGTAAGCTAGAAGATCTTCTGATGTCGGAGGTAGAATAGAGGAAAGAAAGAAAGAAGGAAGTAAGCTACAGCCACGCTGAAATATCAGTTAGGTAAACTGACTACCGTCGATAAAATCTATGACTCAATTCGAGAAAAGGACTTTTTTTGTCGACGAAGGCCGTTCTCAAGCAAGCATGCTAGGGGTTGGACAAACATGCTAGAACTTCGATCAATGATCGAAGGTTTCCTCTATCTGTAGCAGTGAACTTGAGAGTTACTGATTTCAAGTTAAGCGTGGCAGTGGACTAGCCCTAGTAACATCTGTCATCCGTTGGGAAAAAGATGGAAAAACGTCCACATAAAAATAAAATAAACAGGAGACGTAACGTAGGACGACTGCAAGCTCATTGCAAGCTCATTAAACAGAATTTGGATGACATTATATTATGTGTACTATTTTTCAGATTTGCTGTGCGGAACTTCAAACTGTGATGGTGCCGCTGCCAGACTGCGCGAGCGGCGAGTGGGGACCGACCAAGGCGACCAGACTATTTGGACTAGTACCTATCACTCATCAGGTAAGGCTCGTTCATTACCAACTGCATAATTTTCCTTAAGACCTGCGGAAAATTTGGAAACTGGGAGTCGTTATGCATATGGAGGGAGACCAACAACTCTAAACCACAATATTGATCGTCAAATGGTCAAAATATATTTTTTTAAGCATGCATAATTTACACAGCATATGCAAGTCAGTGCTGACCCGATCGTACAGTAATTTAACCTGTGATTCAGCCTAGACTTCCACTAAGCAGTCGCAAGCTGTGTAATTCAGCCTAGACTATCACTAAACCCTCTCGCCGCATACAGTCCAAACAAATTGCACTCCTAACCCACCACCCTACGTGTCAAATCCGCAAGAGGCGCTACTGTTCGCTGGGCCCGAGCTGTTCATACTGTCTCTCTCTTCCAAGCTTTAGTCCCACATGGTGGTGGGGTCAGCCTTCCTATTCTCTCTCCACTTCACCCTGTTCTCGGTGTCTTCGGAAGCTCCGCATTCTATGAGGTCTTTCTTGAGCCACGTCCATCCATCTGGTTTTCGGTCTTCCTCTGGATCTCCGCCCGTGTATAGATAGGCTCAGCGCCTCGTTTCCTATGTAGTCAGGTGGTTTCCTGTTCATACTGTCCAAAAAAATTTAACTTCTAACCCAACACAATACGTGTCAAATCCGCAGGAGGCGCTAGTGTTCGCGGGGCGCGAGCTCGAGATCCAGTTCCGCATGTCGCGCCCCCTGGCTGACTTCATGGCGACGCTGCACAAGAACGGCGTCGAGGAAAAGCGGCTCTCCAAATACGTGCAGCAGAACGTCTCGGACGATATCGTGACGTTCTATATCACTTTCCCCGAAGAAGGTAAGATACTGTAACGAGGCTAACCTCCGTGGGCATACTGGCCAATTAGGCTTTCGAAATTGGAAGGCGATCAAGAAGCGCAGACGTCTTTGCGGAAAAATCGATAGTCTAATGTTAGGTAGGGGCCGAAACGGTCAAGAGTAAAATAAATATAAAATAACAACAAAATAAAGTGTTTTATATTGATAGATAGAGTTAGGCTCTACAATACATACAAGTCATTTGTTTAATAGGGACTAGCTTTTGCCCGCGACTTCGTCCGCGTGGACTACAGAAAAAGGATATATGCTTTACTTTGCACCTAAGTGTAAAAGCGTGATAATATGTAGCCTATACACATAGGTTTTCTGATGTCTAAGCTATCTCTATTCCAAATTTCATCCAAATCCGTTCAGCCGTTTCATCGTGAAAGAGTAACAAACATCCATCCATACTTACAAACTTTCACAAATATAATATTAGTAGGATGTTGACTGGTTAGTTAAAAGCACATGAATGAGTTTCTTTTAAAACTATATTTTGTAAGAAAATACCCGCTTGTGACGTCACAAGCTAGTATTGTCGAACCTGGGTCTCTCGCTTCCGAGTCCAATTTTCTACCACTAGGCCACCGCCGCACCAAGGCTTAGGCCCGGTTTCTAAATAGATAATTTTACTAAGTAAATACTTAAGCATCGTTCTGTCACGCTCTTTTGTGAGAAATCTGCAGACAGAACGATACTTACGAATTTGCTTAGTGAATTTCTCAATTCAGAAATCGGCAGATAAGGTCATACATAATAGCTTAATTGAGTTTCCTTTTGCCTACAGGACAATACGGACTCGACATCTACACGCGCGAACGCAACGGCCCCACAGCGATACACCAAAACGGATCCAGCGAGAAAGAGAAACATTTACTCACCCACTGCTGCAAATATCTGATCAATAGCAGCAAGAGAAACTGAACCTTGGGGCGAGGTCTTGAAGTAGAATTTACCTACTCTCGGCGATAGAGAAGTTCCTGAAACGGTGACGCGACAGTTTCACACAGCCAATCAGAAAAGAGCAAATACAAAATGGCGAATCAATGGGCCAATCGAATTAGGGAGAGACGATTTTATGAGGAGTATCTGAAATCAGCTTTGCGTTTTCTTCCCTTTTCAAGCCAAAAAACATTTTACTGCCTTAGAATTGGCCTTAGATTTCCATGACGAAATTAGATAATATTTCATAGTGTTGAATTAATGTCGTTTAAGGCATGTCAGTGAAGAGTAAATGCGATTAAAAACAGTCTTAACGCACAACGAAAAAGGCTTTGAGAAGCCAGGAAATTATTTGTATTTTAGGATACTTTTATAACAAACCGTATACTTATACACTGTAGATATTTTTTAGTGTATAGAAATAATAAAACCGTCCAATTTATACATACGTAATATATTTTTTTATTAAAAAAATCTTAAATTCTATGTCATTTTTTTGTAAATGAGATTGTATTTTTGACAATTCCAATGTGTAATAATTATTAGAGATAAATTTTATCATACTCTTGAGACCGGTTGTGTATTGCAATTTAATTGCCTTCTTATAGGAATGTATTTTTATTAAAATGTAAAAAAGTTTACATAAAATTAAGTATTACTTTAAGCAGCTTCGTTTTACCGTTTAAAATGTATCACATGAGAAAAAGTACCTTAAAAGTCACCTCCCGTGTTCATATCAACCTTAATAAACTAATATACTTACATACAAATACTTTTTGTATGGTCTGAAATAGATTGCTCTATTTTATTTCTTATTACTTTTTAAGCGCACAATCACACAATAATGAAATAAAGCAATTTATTTATTTAACAATCAACTTAGGAGCTAACTTAAAACGTAAGTTTAAATTATAGTAATTGTAGAGCATATTTTTGTTTTATCTTTTATAGACACGCAATAATATAATGTATAAAAATATTAAATATATGGCATGTTACTTTTCTATAACGTACTTTTTAATATTAGAATTAAGTAATCAGATCCCATATTTGAGCATCGTTAAGTTTACTGGACGGCACATTTACCTCAATTCACAACATTCTTACAAGCTACAAACAAAAAGCTGCCTTTTGTAATCATTCTCAATAAGTGAATTGATCATCATTCGCAATGACGTCTCGAACTAAACCGTCATCTACAGAAATACTATTCCTTTAACAGCTCGAAAAGTAAAAAAAAAAGTAAATTTAACTTCTACTCTTGGCAGTGGGACTACACAATGCAATGAACCGTTTTCAACTGACAGTTAAAAGCAGATTTTGAAATGCTCGCTAGATGGCGCAGAAAATACGCCTACATAACGGCAGTCAAATAACGCTTTTTCCCACAGATTCACAGATTAGAAAGTACTAATACTAAAGATTCACAAACACCGCAGATAAGAATCAGGCTTGCCATGTTCAATCGGTAAAAATGGCGTGTCATATATTTGCAATGTTTATTCTTGAAAGCAAAAACATAAATGTTTTTTGATAAATATTGAATAGGTAGGTAGGATACTGACATCAACTACGTGATGCGATAAAATTTGCAAGCAATGAATTGTGTTTCTGGTTATGATTATTACAGATTACGGTAATTTGTCGTACCGTTGGCAACACTGATGAAATTTCAACTGACTGCCGTTATAGTGCCGTATTATGAGCGCCATCAGTGGAGAAAAAAAGAACTAGGTTTTTTTTTCCTGAAAACGGGCCATTATCAACTCGACGCACCTAACAATACCGACCCTGTATCTTCACAATAACTTTTAAAACCGTTAAACCCCGCTCTATTCATACATATACGCGGCAGTACAGCCATCAACCTCCCGTCTTCAACGCATCGCGACCTAAATGCGACCTAGACACCCTGTCAACAAGGCACAAAGTTAAACCAAACCTTTAGTCGCGTTGAGCGTTGCCCGTTGCTCGACGCCGCGGATCAGCGTGCCGAGCAACCCTTCCATTTCATTGGCCGTCTCGCGGAGTTGGCTGTTGTCGAAGCACGAGTCTGGAAATAAGAAAAAAAAACTGTTCAAAGAGAGTTACGTGATACATTATTACACAACGTGTTAAAGTCCATTCGCTATCATAGTGTCACTTTGATATTTTCCGCCTTGGCGCGCGGCGGCTTTATACAAAAGAAAGTAAAGGAAGCCGACGCGGCGCAAACACGCCAGTGAATTTGGCTCGCCGCTCGTCAAAGAAGCGTCGTATTGAGAGGTTGTGCTTGTGACTTTTGACTTAGTATTTTGTATTGAGTGTCGATCGCTGCGTGTAGATAAAATGTTTTTTCGTTCGTTAGGACATCGAGGTGCCTCTAGAAAACGAAACTTCGAACGACCCAAAAATTAAAAGACGAAGGTTTTGTATTTAAACATTTAAGCAAATTCTAGTTAATGACCATCAGCATTGTGTTGAAATGAATATGTCTGCGCCCATCACAGATACTTCAAAAATAGTTAATATCCCAAGAACCAAGTTTGCCGTCGTGTGTACCGACACTATCTAAGCGAACGGACTTTACAAAACATATTTTTTACAGAGTGTAACCTACTGGTCAACAGGATGTCAATTCTGTAGAAAAAAAATAAAACAATAAATTTTTATTTTATAACCTCAAAATTGAAAAAAAAAACTAATTTTTTTCTTGTATAAGCTCAAATTTAAAAACATGTTTGTGTGTTGCCTTTGCATAGCTTTGAATTGTTAAAATATTGTGGAAGTCAAAGAAAAGGAATGAATTAATTAATTAATTAATTAATGTTTTTGTGAATGAACTAAATTATCATAAATTGTCTGTAAAAGCTCAAAGTACATACCGTCCATGGCAAAGTTATTGCTCAATATCTGCTGCAGTCGATCCAACACCGTGTCGAGATCAGCATTCAGTTCCTTCATCTTGTCATTGCTGCTGGCAACACTGCGCAGGTTTGCGTCGAACTTCTGTTCGGAGATGCAGAGTGAATCGGACGCGTAGTCTGGACGTCCGTCTGTTAGTTCCAGGGACGGATCCGGCTTGGGGGGCGGCATTTGGACGCGCCTCAATTGGGCTTCGGTTTCTGCGAAAAATTACGTATTTCATTGACACTTTCAGTCAGAAGATAGGAACAAAAGGAAACATCTTGAGTAGGCCTCAAAATGTAAAAGCTAAAGAAACGTGGCTGTAAACCGTGACAATAAAGAAACGATATGAAAATAACTAGTGGTTCGCCCCGAACTGTGAACTCGCGACTCCATATAAACTTAACAACCCCATATCTCGGCTACCCCTCGACCGATTTAGCTCATGTTCGAACTTAAAAATTCTCTTTGCCTCATTTACCCGCCTACCAAATTTCATGACGATCCGACTACATTTACTCAAGTTATCGTCGAACGAACATTCATACATACATACATACATACATACATACATACATACATACATACATACATACATACATACATACATACAAACGCCGGATTGTTCTAGTAGACTCGGAGAACTTCGCTCGCTTCGCTCGCTCGTTCAAATATAACAATAAATTGTGTAAAAATATTTTAAAAGCGTTGAAGGTAAATTGCCATAAATGTCAAACGCTCAGGTTTCCTCGCCATGTTTCCTTCACCGTCAAGCAATATTTTTACTATGAATAAAATCTCTCAAATCTTAGGGGTAAAAGGGTAAGATAATGCTACGCTTTCGTGTCTGTAGGCACTTGTTCTATTGAGGCGCGTATATCAAAGCAAATAGGTTTTTTTTTTTTTTATGTAGCCACATGTGTTTCCCACTGCTGGGCAAATGCCTCGTCTTTTGTTCGTCACTCTTTGGCACTCCTCCGGTACGGAATCCCAAAACTAAATAATGAATCAAAAGCAATTCTCAGTCAGTGTTATTTTTAAGTGGTCAGTCAGGTTTTTAAGTGATCAGACAAAAGTCAGTGTTATTTTTAAGTGGAAACTTCACTGGTGTCTGTAATATGTTTGTGTTCTAATAATTTATTAATTGTACCGTTTGTTTCCCAAATAAAGTAAAGCAAAATAAAATAAAATTCTTACCATTGTACCAGCTACTAATATCGCCCATGGAGACCGTCGATATACTATCCGACGTAGCATGGACGGGCGGTCTCACCGCGTCCGACTTCTGACTGTCGGTTTGCTTCGACACCACTGAGAAGTTGCCAGAGTCCAAACTGAGCACCCTTGGAGGATTCTTCAAGTCATCTGTGACTTTGGATGGCTTCTCTTCTTCAGCAATGGGTATGGGGCTGAATAGATCGAACGCCTGGATTCGATCCTTTTCTTTCGACTGCAGTGGCTCTGCTTGTTGGCTGGCTATGTTTAGGGCAAGATTTTCCTGTAAAAAAGTAATGGTTAGTTTCTGTGTGATGCAATCAAGATAATATTATAATTCTGTAAAAAAAACCGCACAGTTGCTAGTTCTCAAAATCGGTTTATTTGTAAGAAAAAAATTATTTTTTTTTAACAAATAATGTGTATTAATATTTTTTTTTTTATATTTCTATAAAAGCATTTTTTTATCTCTTATAACAATAGTTTTGTGGGCTAGCAATTGTGCAGTTTTTTTTTACAGAATAAGCACAGTGAAGTCCGTAAGGCAGTTGTTATTTGATAACCGTGACAAAAAAAACCTTACGCATTGCAGCCATTGGAAAATAGGAACAAATTATAGGTCGAGAGCAATACTGCAACTTCTATCAATAGTTGACTTTGAGCGGAAACTAGGATAGTCTTTTTTTATAGTAACCAAGCATGGTCGATTCAAGAAACAAGGAATATAACCCAGACTGGATAACAATTATACAAGGTGTTACAAAACTACCTAACTCTTTTTACAGGGTATAACCTACTGGTCAACCAGATGTCAAATCTGTAAAAAAAAGTTAAAAAAAACAGTTTATATTTTATAACCTCAAAATTGAAAATTGTTCCTAACTTTTTTGTTTTTGTTATTAGCTCAAATTTAAAAATATGTTTGTGCGTGTAGGTGCATTTACACAGCTTTGACTAGTTAAAACATTGTGAAAGTCAATGAAAACAATATTTAAAAAATACTTTTCTCCCGCCACATCGTTCACATTTTATTAATTTAAAAATTAACCGAACGTCATAGACCAAAAAAAATATTTAGGTGACCGGGTGCTATTACCCTGTAAAAAGAGTTAGGTACTTTTGTAAAACCTTGTATACTATACGGTGCAACATCGAGAATCAAACCCAGGACATCCGTTTTCAGTAAGCAAAATACTTTAGAAAATGTGGAATACCTTTAGAATTTTCAATCGATTTATCTGTGTAGAGATCTGTTTCCAATGTAACTCCACTTTCGTTGTGAGGACCTCTTCCTTGTCCATGTTTTGTAGCTGACTCGATAGGTCTTCCAGAGCTCTAGAAATAAGACATCACAATTAAGAGGGCTCATATGAAATGGATTCCTAACAACTACGTACACACGACAGCACATCGACGCTTACACGCTAGCACTCTACTCGGTTACGTTACGGGCGACTTTACAACAGGAGTGCACTCTGACGTGCTGTCGTGTGTACATGAAAACGAACTGAATTTACGATTATACTATTCGAAAAGGATCTCTATTCTATTACTATTCGAAAGTTAGTCCCCACGCGTCTATTCTTTTAAAAAAATCCACTCACGACGAAACCGTGAAAACCAGAAATGATCTTTTTTTTACATAATGGGAATATTTTGTCAGCTATAAAGATAGCAGCGTGGCGGGAAATTCATTTTTTTTACATTTTGTAGCTAAACTGAGCTATTTTTGTTCAGCGATTTTTCGGTCTGGACTGGTCTAGTAAGATGTAGCTTACATGTCCCACGCAGGATTAGCCATAACATTCACCTCTACTTGGAATATGGGCGGTATAGAACAGATAAGTCACGCGCTTCATTACAAAACCAATTAACCAAATCCGCTTTCTCTCGTCTACTAGTTGTAATAATTAGAAACCCACTTACTTATTCTGACTTTCTAACTGCGTTATAATGTCCTGAAGCATATTGGTCGGGTTGTGGGCGCTATTACCGGATGCTTTGCCCACTGTGGACGTGAATATGGCCGGTCGGCCGTCCTTACGTCTCCTTAGAGTGCCATTGCCCTCTGTAACCTTGGGGGGTTCGATTTTTTTGCCGTTCTTTTTGGCCGTCTTCTTCTTCTTCGTCTTGGTGCAGAAAAAGAATCGTCGCATGCCCGAAATGAAGCCGTGGCATTCTGAGAGTTTAGTCTGAAAGGGTAAAGCTTAGTTTTTATTGGCCTAAACCTTCAAGCAACCTGTCAGCCAGCTACAAGCAAGGATACCCCATGGTAGCTCTTATCGCGGAGCGTAAGGGCGTCAATCGATCAAAAGGGGCATCTACATATAATTATTTATGAGCGTAGGATGTCATTGTTTTTACTTCGCGTACTTTTTTTTATGTATGTACTAGTTGTGCCCGCGACTTCGTATGCGTTTTTACACATTTGACATTTAATTTAAATTCGACTGTGGAGGAAAACTCAAAAGGAAGGTTTTTTTTAACCCCCGACCAAAAAAGAGGGGTGTTATAAGTTTGACAGCTTTGTGAGTGTGTCTGTATAAGTGTTTATGAGGGTGTGTCTGTCTGTGGCACCGTATCTCTTAAATGGGTGAACGATTTGGAAGCTTTAGGTTTTTTTTTTTTAATTTGAAAGCAGGTTTTCTAGCGAATGTTCTTAGTTATGTTTTGTCAAAATTGGTTCAGCAATTTATTAAATATGCTTATTCGAAGCTAAAATGTCGGGGGTATTTTAATAGTTACTATTTCTTAACTTGCGGTAGCAGGGCTCAAAAGAAAGCAATAGAATAAAATAGAATAAAAACCCTAATCTAAACAATACATTAATAAATTTAATAATAAATATGTATAGTTTACATTAAGGTATCTCCCGTGATAAGATACCAGGAAGCTTAGCATAAGAATTGATTAGGAAGTAAAAGGGTTTATAATATGTATCTCCCTCGACGTAGAGTGGGATAGATAAAGTTATTAGCCCATATATAAGGTCTTACTCATTCTCATGCTAAGCCAGCAAGCAAAGCATACGGCTAATAACTCTGTCTATCCAGCTCAAAGGTAAACAATAGTTATTTGTTATGCAAGAATGCAAAATTATTGTTTGCGGCGAGTGCTTGTTTTGAATACCGAGCGGTGTTAAAAGACCGCCAACAAAGTGGGAGACCACATACAGGGTGTTAAAAGACCGCCAACAAAGCGGGAAACCACGTATTTTCCTCATCATAAGGAACATTTTTGCCCAAGGAACTATGCCTGGGAAATCAAAGGTTTCCGAGATAATGAGGTTCAAAGTCGGATTTTTCAAAACTTTTTTTTTGCAGAAATGTATTCAGTATCTAGTTCTTAAGAATCCCCTGAAGCTCTGCAGCCCTCTCGCTCGCACTTTTAACATTTTAATTGATTGTAAGATAATGATTAAACTTTGGACGATAAAATATAGTTGCAGACATAGATAATAAAGCTATCGACATGTGGAGACACTTTTGATTTCATATTCCTACTAATAAAAAAAAATATCACTGAACTTCGGTTAAAAGTAGTAGTTCAGTAATTTATTTTTTAAACGATAAATGTAAAATTTAAAGTATGTCTACATGTCTATAGCTTTATTATCTATGTCTGCAACTATATTTTATCGTCCAAAGTTGAATCATTCTCTTACAATAAATTAAAATGTTCAAAAGTGCGAGCGAGAGGGCTACAGAGCTTCAGGGGATTATTAACATACCTTTTCAAGAAGCCATATCAAAATTATGAATATTTCTTACAAAAAACGACGTTAAAGTTGCAACCCGCAATGTATTCTAAACATCGGCACTTCAAGCTTAAGTAACATAATCTGATACCTACGCTTGCGCAATATGACTTCTGTGCGTTACACGTCCATTGCGTGAAAAAATATTTTTCAAAATTATAACCTAAAAAACCAAAATCATTTCCCAACAATAATTTATCGAAAAAGTACTTTGTTTTGGTGTCTAGTGGCTTTCGGGTCTGTTGGCGGTCTTTTAACACCCTGTATAGTCCTCATCATAACGATCATTTTTGCCCAAGGAACTATGCCTAGGAAATCAACGGTTTCCGAGATAATGAGGTTCCAAGTCGGATTTTTTTTTCCGGAAATGCAATTTTTTTTTTTCGGAAATATGTTCTGTATCACGTGATTAACATATCTTCTCAAAAAGCTATATCAAAAATATGAATATTTCTTACAAAAAACGAAGTCAAAATTGCAACCCGCAATGTATTCTGAACATCGGATAGCCTAGATTGTTCCCAGAACCAGGACTTATCACGGTCCTAAATTTGACTGAAAACTATTCAGCGGTATTCACGTGATGAGGTAACACACAGACAGACAGACAGACAGACAGACAGACATAGACAGTTTTTTTTGCATTTTTGTATTCAGTATAGTTTACTTAGTAACCCCTGATAGTTTTTTTCTAAAAATATTCAATTCACAGAATTGACTTCGCTAGAGTTTTATTATAAGTATAGATTACCAAATTTAACTATATATTATGAGAACAATATGATCCCCTATCTCACTTTATTGGACTGCTTGCCTAGAGCGGGACACGCACAGAAGACATAATAATACCTATATACATTATGGAGTTTCTTAAATTCGATCAAAAATTTACTGTCATAAAAGGCAAATTCTTACCTCTCCATCAATAATTTCTTGAACAACATGAACGGTCTTATGTCCGCTAGCAGAGGTGAGATCCTTGTCATATAAATAGCATTTTTCACAGAAAAACGTAAGGGTACATTTTGAGCATTTGAATTTGAGCATCTGAAAACAGAACAAAGATATTTGACCAGACGAAGGAATAAGCAAGACGTGTTACAAAACATCCTAACTCTTTTTACAGTGTGTAACCTACTGGTCAACAGCATGTCAATTCTGGAAAAAAAAAATTATTTAATATCCTCAATTTTTTTTTTTTACAACTTTTTTTTTATTAAATGGTAATAGCCCATATTTAAAACTATCTTTGTGTGTGTAGGTGCATTTGCATAACTTTGGGTATTTAAAACTTTGTAAAAGTCAATGAACAAAATATTTTAAAAATCTTTTCTCCCGCCACAACATTCAAATTTTATTAACATTGAAATCTATAGAACTTCATAGAGCAAAATAGGTTGTGATCGCTATCATTAGGTGCTATTACCCTGTAAAAAGAGTTAGGATCTTTTGTAACACTTTGGATGGCACGATAAAATTACTGTCATAGTGTCGTGCCGTCACAGGCAGACTGCAAAATAAAAGCTTAGTACTCACTTGTACAATATTCTTGGAGCACGCCGCGCATTTAGGCCCAACGCTGGCCGAAGTCCTGCTCGAATGGATGCGCGTGAGCACCGGCAACCATCGAGTGCTGGCGCAGTTGTTGACAGCCCACTCGGCGACCGAGAGCGCGTTTAGGCCCAGCATGCCTGCGCTCTGGAAATAACCACCAAACACGGACACTTTAACCCAATGACACCAACCCAAAGAATGGGAGTGATTCCTCGCATTGAGCGTAAGGTGGGACAAAAGCCAGTGTCGAAAAGACCGACTCCGCGTCGGACCCCCCTCCTCTAGTTTTTAAGTCATCACGTCAAAGCTCAAAGACAAACTTGCATACATATCATAAATTCACAGACATAACGACGGCACATGCCGCAAGTTTATTGTAAAATTAAAACCAACACACAGCAATATGTACATAATTAATGTGAAAAAATATTTATAATAAAGATCTTCTATTCTGGAAATAACATCAAGTTCTTCGTCAGACAGGAGGCTAACAGTCTCGGAATGAGCAAATCCGAGCTTGAGATGAAGGCGCAAAATCGGCCAGATTGGAAAACTGTTTTGAGAGCCCTATGTCCCTGATTAGAGATAACAGGAACTGAAGATGATGATGTGAGGCATCGTGAGTTTCGTCTGTGTGATCGTATCAGCAAAATTGCCGACCTTGTCAAAGTGGCAGGAAAAGACTGGATTAGAAACGAAAAGCCTAAGACATTTTAGCTTCAAATTATACTCATAGATGGCATGATAACTCATAAACGGCTCATAAACACTTGCTAGAAAATATGCTTTCAAATAAAAAAACGCATCCAAGGTTTAAGAGCTACGGGGCCACAGACAGACAGACAGACATACACACATGGCGGTCAAACTTATAACACCCCTCTTTTTGGGTTGATGATAATGATGATGATATTCTTTATCCCTTATCAGGGACATAGGGCTCGAAGAAGGGGATCTCCTTGCAGTATTGCGCGGCAGCCTTTAACTCCTTCCAGCATCCAGTCAATGCAGCTTTTTGGTTTGGGGGTTGAAAATTTTATCGTGTCATAGGTACCTTCTCAAAGCAAGCGTCCACATCGCTCTGCACAACATCTGCATCCTTCCCCTCGAGGTACCGAGCGAGTGCCGTGACACATGTCAGCAAGGTGGCCAGTCTCCGCGGTGACACACAACCGTTGTGATCAGCCGAACAGTTGGCTAGGGCATGCCACTTGTCGCTGCATGACTCCTCGCTCAGAAGAATCAGGAGGGTTTTGGCTGCAAGGACTCGGATCGGGTCTTTGCGGTCTCTGGAAGAGTAAATTATGTTACATTTTAAATAAATAAAGACCTTTGCATCTACGTAATGAGGTGATATATCTCCACTGGTACCTTCACATTGTTTTTTAGGTGGAATAGAACTGTTGATATAGAGACAGCCCTGTACGCAAAGTGGGGGTCAGCATTTTTTCTCTCTTGTTTAGTGTTCATTAAACAACAAAATTGTAGGCAATGGACTCGATAAACATTTAAAAAGTGCACTAAAGTGATATACATGCATCAGCTTTAAGCTGCCAGTGTAATAATAATAATAATAACCCCCGTGTGGTTCCCGGGAGGTAAAGAATTGGACCAACCCATTTCTTCCCGTGGGTGTCGTAAAAGGCGACTAAGGGAATGGAGGGACCATTATGGTTCCTCCACCGCAGGGCAGCTTGTGGCGAGCTGTTGGTATGTGGCGGTACCACGGACCCGAGTCTTCGGAGGGTCGAAAACTGGTCCTCGCATCCACGTCTTTGTACAAGAGTGGATTGGAATCCAAGAGGACCGGGACCCTCACCTCTGGCTTGCCTTTACCGGCCGTCCAGAGTGGAGCGCTAGAGCTATATGCTCGCAGGGTGGAAGTGAAAGATGCATAAGACGCGAGTTGGCACTGTGACTGTGGCTACCACACTACAGTCACTGGGTAGAAAGCGGCGCACACCTCTCGACACCCTGAGCTGTTCACAACGATGTTGCCACCTTGCTGTCCAGGGCTAGGCCTATAAGCGGCGGCATGTTTAGGTGGCCCATTTAGTGAGCAGCAAGTCACCGTCTGCCAATTTAATTTAGTTGAGACATTTTAGTGGCAGACGACCGTTGTCTCAACCCCATAGCCCAGTTACCCAGCCCATCCATACGCATCCCCATAACCCAAATATTTGTTCCCACCCAACCCTACAATAGCCTGTGCTCTTTGCGGGAAAGCCACCAGAGTGCATTTTGTGATGTGGTGTGCTCTGAGGGTGGACCCAATAAGTGTACCCACATTGCATCAGGTCGGCGTGACCTGTGCTTTTGACGGGAAAGTACTGCGAGTGTATTTTTGTGTATGGTACTCTCGCAGGATGGACCTTGAAGATGCGCATGGTCACGTCGCACCAGGTCAATGTAGGTGGTGCACCTGATGGGAACCGTCAAGTGTATTTTTGTGTGTTTGTTGCACTCTGGGGGACCCAACAGGTGCACCACGTTACATAAGATCAAAGCTGTCAAACGGGCCTCTACGTGTTGGATACGTCCCCACGCACGCCGGCTAAAGGACCGGGACTCTGTAGTCCCGTGAATCTTTACGATAGACATACATAATAATAATAATAGAATTGGCAGAAATACAAGAAGTTCAACTTCTTTCCTTCTTGAAAACCTTGTTGTTTGGTTCACGGAAATAGTAACTGGTCAAAGTGGTCAAATAAGGCAAAGACAATTATGTATTCATCTTCTGTTGAAAAGAGAAAGTAGAAAATGCCTTTAAACCTTTGAGTTTACTACATCTACATAGTTCATTCAGCCTTATTTTTGTACAAAACCAATATTTGTACAGTCAGCCACATGCAGGGATACCCCTTTTTCTTTAATTAGCGCCATTAAGCCGCGCGCTGCAAGAACTACTATGGGGTATCCTAGACTGTAGCTGGCCGTACCAAACATAACAAAAATTATAATGTTTTGTTCGACCGACGAACCTGTCATAGACATTCAGCAGCAAATTAATGACCAAATCCACGGCCAAGTCTACATCCCCGTTGTACAAGCCCTCTTTCTCAGCAGCAAAGTATATGTCGGCCAGTACGGACTCCAGTTCGCCAGCGTCCAGAGACAAACTGCTCTCCGAGAGGCTTAGCTGGTGACGCGCGAACACACCGGAGCTTATGCGGAGAGGTGGCACTGCAATAAGGAATAGGTTAAGATCCCTAACCCATCAGTGGATAACAGAGATCATTTTTGCTCCATACTTTTTGGGCTGATTCTCAGTGCCTGTAAAGAATGCCGTAGAATGCACTGGACTTAGTATTGGGTGATAAAAATGGTGTTATAAATCTATGAATAAGATAAGAAGCATTACAGTTTGATGTAAAAATAACACATGAATAACTAACCAACAGCATAATAAGCAGTATTAGAGAAAGTGGTTCCTTACCTCGAAGTTGCCTCTGTAGAGCAAATATTTTGTACGAAATGCGGTATACCATGTACTTTATGCCATTGTATTCGGCCAGGGAATCCATAATACTTTCAAACTGTGGGTGGTCGGGATTCTGTTTCCCTGTGGACTCACTAAAATTGAAGAACGGACAAGTTAGCTCTAAGCAAGGTCTGATTTTCGATCACATTATAAATACGATTGCAGGAGAAAGTTGAATACTTACTCCACATAACACGGATAACCAGCTTCATTTTCCACTTTTCTCCAGTTACTGAGAGCCATTGTGCTTTACAATAAATATATCAGCATAATTTCACACACTTCCACATCGCTTTTATTTATGTTTTTGTTTCACTATTTTCGTCAACCGCCACAAAATTATTCAAAAGATTTGGATTTTTTTTTTGACAGCGTGTCCTGTCAGTTCTTCAGCCAAAAAATATAATGCTTCTCTTCACTATCGGCCATCATGGGCGATCGATCACCAGACTGACGATCACGACGTACGTGTACTGGCTTTTGAAGATAGCAGCGTGGCGGGAAATTCAAAATTTTCACAGTTTTTTACATTTTGTAGGTAAACTGAGCTATTTTTATTCAGCGATTTTTCGTTCGCGGCAATAAAATAGTGTTCTTTTCATTATTGTAAACAACAGAACAACAATAATTCAGCCGATTATGACATGTGTTTTGGTCTACGACAACTTTTTTGGGCAGTGCCACTGTTTCGTAGACCAGAAAACAAAAGAAAATGAATTATTGTTGTTCTGTTGTTTACAATAATGAAAAGAACACTATAGCCCGGTTTCTGAGTTGAGAATTTTACTAAGCAAATGGTTAAGTATCGTCCTGTCTCTGCAGATTTCTCACAAAAGAGCGTGACAGAGCGATACGTAAGTATGTGCTTAGTTAAAATTCTCAACTCAGAAACCGGGCCTATGTTATTGCCGCAAACGAAAAATCGCTGAACAAAAATAGCTCAGTTTAGCTACAAAATGTAAAAAACTGTGAAAATTTTGAATTTCCCCCCACGTTGCTATCGTTCACCCTTACATTTGTCGACTTTCGACATTCCGAGCCTGATATCCATACCTCCATGAAACAATACCTTTGATTTTGTAAAGTGCCGGGTCGATCATTGACGAACAAGCCCGTGTGGAGCACAGACTATAATTCTAGAGAGTACGTGTGGTGTGTGTGGTCGATTGTGTAGAGGCGGATAAGTTGATGTCCGGTTTTACGTTCCATTATTCTCCATTGTTTTTGTATATCGTAGTACTAAAATATACTAGAACAAAAACACTGAATGATATAAAATAAATCAAGGGTTTTCTATTTTCTTATAGCTAATGAATTTCATTCTAAAATAAAATTGGAACAAAGAAAAATTCAAATATTTAGATGACAGATTCACAAAACCCATGAACGGAACGTAAAATATAACAAATGTATGTTTTCTTTGGCAAAATTGTTAAACTCGCTTCTATCGTCCAATCAGAGTAAAGCTATTAATTCCAGCTTTCAGTATCCTCCAATCAGAGCGTGGTGAAAGAATTAAGTTTTCGCTCCCATTTCCTTTTGGTAAAGGAGACGCCATTTTGCTAGCGTCACTTTGGCGGCGTGCAAGTTATTCGATTCTGCCACAAAATACCGGCGAGAGAGTCGTTCTATTGTTTTGTTTAGTGTACTATGTCGTATCATTCTAGTGTAGCTCAAGATTCCTTGGCTGCAGCACAATTAGAAATGGCCGGTAACCCTAACGCTTTGGCTCTGCGTCGGCCATTCGACCCTGTGGCCCACGACTTGGAAGCCAGTTTTCGCCTGACGCGTTTCGCCGACTTGAAAGGCAGAAGTTGCAAAGTACCTCAAGATGTGTTGGGTAAACTTGTGGAATCCCTGCAGCAGGACTACTCGCAGGACCAGGACCAGTTCATGCATGTCGCCATCCCGCGCATCGGCATCGGCTTGGATTGCTCAGTGACGCCGCTCCGCCACGGAGGTCTGTGTTTGGTGCAAACTACTGACTTTTTCTACCCGCTAGTGGACGATCCCTACATGATGGGTAAAATAGCCTGTGCCAACGTACTTAGCGACTTGTACGCGATGGGCGTGACTGAGTGTGACAACATGCTGATGCTCCTCGGGGTCTCCACCAAGATGACTGAGAAGGAGCGTGATGTCGTCATCCCCCTGATCATGCGCGGCTTCAAGGACTCTGCCCTGGAAGCTGGCACCTCGGTGACTGGTGGCCAAACTGTTATCAACCCTTGGTGCACCATTGGAGGGTGTGCCACAACCATATGCCAACCCAATGAATACATTGTACCTGACAATGCTGTCATGGGTGATGTGCTCGTGCTGACCAAACCGCTAGGAACCCAGGTGGCTGTGAACGCTCACCAGTGGTTGGACCAGCCAGAACGTTGGAACCGCATCAAGCTCGTTGTCTCTGAAGAGGATGTCCGCAAAGCCTACCACCGTGCGATGGACTCCATGAGCCGGCTGAACCGTATTGCAGCTCGATTGATGCACAAGTACAACGCTCACGGATCTACAGATGTTACTGGATTTGGTCTACTTGGCCATGCCCAGAATTTGGCCTCTCATCAAAAGAATGAGGTTTCCTTTGTAATCCACAACTTGCCTGTCATAGCCAAGATGGCAGCAGTAGCCAAGGCTTGTGGCAACATGTTCCAGTTGCTGCAGGGCCATGCCCCGGAGACCTCGGGTGGGCTGCTGATCTGCCTGCCTCGCGAGCAAGCTGCAGCCTATTGCAAAGACATTGAGAAGCAGGAGGGCTACCAGGCATGGATCATTGGAATTGTGGAGAAGGGCAACCGCACTGCCCGCATCATTGACAAGCCCCGAGTCATTGAAGTCCCAGCTAAGGATTAAATAAAACAGTTTAGAGACTTACACACCATTCACATGTTTTATTCCTTTGGTTTCATATTGTACTGCAATGGATAACTTTAATTTTATTTAAATGTTTAATGGTTGTTTTTGTAACAGGAAAGAGCATTTGCATTGATTTTTATGTATTGATTTCTGATAAGGCAATAATATGCATTTTGCATAAACAGGATTTTATCTGAAAATCAATCTCAATCTCGAGAAACAATGATTGACTTAGCTTTTAGAAAACTGATTTTGGTGTTTATATTTTAGATAAGAATAATTATCACTATTAAACTAATAAGGATTCCATTAGGTACATAAACCTAACATTTTGTTTGCAGCTTAGTCTTTGACACTTCTGCAAATTGTGAGATAAGTATAATTATTAGAATAAAGTTATTTTTCAGTCATACAATCGGTTTTTTATTTCAGCTCCTTCATGATACCTTAGTGAGGGCACAAAATAAATTAAAAGAAAGCATTCAATGTGAAAGAAATATAATTTACGAATTTTTACATAACACCATGTGGGTATGCTACACAATAGCATTAGACCTTCCCCAAATATGTAGCTGCATGGTGTACGTAGACAAACCTGATGCTTATCAAATAATTGTATGCTCTTATAGCTTGACAAACACATCCACAACAGACTGCAAACAAAGATAGGGCATGGCATGAGGGCAAAATCTTACAGGTACGGTCGGCCACAATCTCAGATACCCCATGGCAGCTCTTATCGCTTGCGGCATAAGGGCGCCAATCGAACAAAAAGGGGTATCTGAGACTGGACGACTACCACTCCATGGGGCGATAGAAAAAAATGTGTTAAAAGCATTTGTGTTACCCGAGTCTGGAGTAACTGCACAGGAATTCAGAGTAGGTAAATGACGAAAGTTCTTGCATATCGAGATGGTTGGTAAGTCGGGTGGCCAACCACCAGTCCACCACCTGAGTGTTCTAACATAAATACAGACAATAATTATTGTAATGTAAAGTATGGCCACAATGTTTACTTAGAAGATATTATTATTAGATTCCCACTAACCCAAAATCCGTCTTTACACAGCTAAAGTATGGTATGGGCTTTATTAACTTCACTGGTGAAGCATTATTCTAATAAATAATATTTATATCTATGGTGCAAGCCTACTAAGTTAGTAATTGTATTTCAGTTGAGCCTTGGTTCTTACAGTTTTTTGCAAGAGTGGATTAGTTTGTGTGGCTATAAGGACTTAAAATTTAACAAAGTTACCTTATAAGTAAAAATACAAACAAATACAATACATTTATCCAAAAGTTTTCGAGTTATTGCTTGATAATCATTTCCATTCTAAGTTTATATCATAATAAATACACAAATGGAATGAATTTTGGATTGAAATCACATGACAACTGAATAATTCACATTGATGGAGATAAAACCTTTATAAATATTATGGATTCTTTGAAAGTGGACCAGATAAAGAGGATTGTTATAAGAACTAAACTTTAGTGTGTAATACAAAATGTATCAAACCATTAATCATCCTGTGTACATTCAACTTTACTAATAACTATATTCACCATCACTTTAATAAAATATTCAACGCAACGGAGAGCTGGGGCAGGGTCTTTTACGAGATCTGGTGTCGTCACCATTTTGTTCAATATGGCTTTGATCACGCTTCTTCGGTGAGTTGACATTCTGAGAAATAGATAAAAGAACGGTAAATATTTTAATCGCCTAAATTGTTGACAGTATTAGCAATATGGAACAAGTAATTAGGACAAGCCGCAAGCCTAATGCTACATACCTTTTTCTCCCATTGATGGTGCAAATATCTCAAAAGGATGTTGGTCTTTTCCGTAACAATAACTGAAATAGAAATGAAAAAGTGTCAAAATTAAAGTGCGATAAGGTTGGTAATCGAAATTGGTGGGTCATATTTTTTTGTAAAATTAAACATTGTCCCACTGGATATGCCAAGGTTACCATTAATTTGGATGAGATAGGTTAATCTGTCACACTGTAAAGCTCATTATAAATAATTGTGCCACAGGTTCTGGGGCCTAAGGTAGTATGATGCAAATATAGCCATGAATACTCACTCTGATCTGAAGGTATCTCCTTAGTGGGTAGGTAAATGGAAGGACGTTTCGAGCAGTTTCTCAAGCCATGGTCAGTATTGTATAGTGTGAAGTTGTGCTTGTCGTATGATGGCAAGTCTTTCAGGAACTCTGTAACGGACTGTTAAAACAAATAGATATGAGCTTTGGCATTGTTTTAAATTATAATCGACGACACGAAACGTGATGGCGAATGCGTAATTTCATTTCAGGTATCCAGTATGAAAAATAAGTCTCGAGCCATACGTACCATTTTGATTCAATAGAAGGATGATTAGGCTACGCGTTAGAACATACAATAATTAGCTAAAGCACTGTTCAGGCATAATACTCGAAATTAATTTCGTATTCCACAACTAAGTACAACAACCAAAGAATGACAGCTAGCTCCCACAGATTAGAAACAGCACGACAGCCACAGAGAAAAAATAAATGTTGCCAACCAAAACACAATGTAAAAAAAACTTCTGGAATATTTTGTTTATTTAGCCCTAGCTCGATAGGGCTCGATTTAGTGCTCTCTCTCACTCACTCATTGTCTTCTTTGAGGGTCTTTTTACAGGCTAAACTCTAGACAGCAAGCTCGTTATGGTCCATCGTGCTAGTCGTGCTGAGGAGATTTTATTTCCGAACGTTACCCTGTGGTTACAACCAACATAGCGGGAACAACAAATAGCGGGAATTTAAAAAAAGTTTTATTGCGGCGGATTCCAATTTCGGTAATCGGTTACTTTTGAAAACTTTTTACGATGAACAATTTGATCAATACTAATTTTTGTAGAACTTACAACCCAAGTGGAAGGCTAAATGCTTTATCCGATATAAAAAGACTTCTTACATCTCGAGACACGGAAGCTCAAAACAAAGCATGCGGTTATTTGATAGAAGTAATAAGCCGCTACAATCAAAATACGATTGAAAGGATTCGTATGATAGAATACCTGTTAGACAACGACATCACCGTATTTCTCTGTGAATCTACTTCTAATTTGGATTTATCACTGTTTCGGTAAGTGCAATACTCCTTCTACCTATTTATACAAGACTTATAAAATCCCTTCAACCTTCATGGGTTGAAGGGATTTTATAAGTCTTTTAAAGGCCTTCTAACTTTAGGATATCTCGCGTAGTGGAACCTTATTATTATCATGGTGAGATCACCACTTCTTAAATCTGCAAAACTTTTCGCTAACACCATTCGCGCAGGCGCGCTCTATTCTAGTTTTGCTGGTAACTCCTTGAACAAATGATGATCGTTCTTTGGGTGACCCCAAATAGTTAGTTGATCATGCATGACTAATATGACTATCATATGAAATCGGAAACTTGATTACCTACCTAGCTGTATCTTGAAATGAGCGCGCTATTAGATACCGCGCCATCATCTGCAACCTAAACTGTGGTTATCTTTCTTGGCATAGAAAGTGGTGCAGCGCTGTAAAACCAGGAACATATCGTCCTGGTTTGACAGCTTGCTTCTCATTTCCCTATAAATAGTCGGTATCGTGCCTCCGCCTGCTATGGCGCGAGCGGCGGTTCTTCACCGAGGAGCACGCGGCGCACTCCATGACGGCCGTGGTGCGTGCGCTTACGCACTACGCCGGCAGCGGCTTGCACGGCGCTCCCTTTGTGTACGGCCTAGGTTCTAGTTCCCTATGGGCTAGCTAGATAGATCCTAGTTCGGAAAAATAGCTAGAATTGACATTGGCTAAGTTAGCTGAAACATGCTTTTTCATAGGTGGCGCTAGTTTTGCTTAGAGCAGCTGCTTGAAGGTCTGTGATGAAATCGGCACTTGGAATAGGAAATTGGCACCATGATCAGTTATGTTGCAGTGATCGCGCAGCCGCTGCGCAACCGGTTGCAATCTAATCTCTTGGCATAGAAAGTGGCGCCGCGGAGCCATCTGAAACAAATAAACTGCTTGCTAAATACTCACTAAATCGCGACCAAACGTGCGAACCTCCTATCTTTCCTTAGATCGTCGGTAGCGTGCCTCCGCCTGCTATGGTGCGAGCGGCGGTTCTTCACCGAGGAGCACGCGGCGCACTCCATGACGGCCGTGCGTGGTGCCTGCGCTGGCGCACTACGCCGGCAGCGGCTTGCACGGCGCTCCCATTGTGTACGGGCTAGGTTCTAGTTCCCTATGGGCTAGCTAGATAGATCCTAGTTCGCAAAAATAGCTAGAATTGACATTGGCTAAGTTAGCTGAAACATGCTTTTTCATAGGTGGTGCTAGTTTTGCTTAGAGCAGCTGCTTGAAGGTCTGTGATGAAATCGGCACTTGGAATAGGAAATTGGCACCATGATCAGTTATGTTGCAGTGATCGCGCAGCCGCTGCGCAACCGGTTGCAATCTAATCTCTTGGCAAATAAAGTGGCGCCGCGGAGCCATCTGAAACAAATAAACTGCTTGCTGAATACTCACTAAATCGCGACCAAACTTGCGGACCTCCTATCTCCCCATAGATCGTCGGTAGCGTGCCTCCGCCTGCTATGGTGCGAGCGGCGGTTCTTCACCGAGGAGCACGCGGCGCACTCCATGACGGCCGTGGTGCGTGCGCTGGCGCACTACGCCGGCAGCGGCTTCCATGGTGCCGTCGATTATTGTCTGCACTTCCTTTGCGACTTGCTTACGAGGTGAGTGGCTTTCTGTTAAACTTCGACCCAGTAGGGGTTTTTATGTCTACCCACAGCCTTCTTTAGTCTACCCCATTATATTCCTCCCCAGAAATTTAAGCTTCATAGAGTCGCTAAGGCACTGACCAGTCGCGCCAATTCAACGGCTGTTTTCTTATTTCGGCTAGTTTCTCAAGTTCACTTTTATTTGATAAGGTTTATCTTACGGTTTGCCTAACGGTACATTCAGCAACTCATGTAGAATAAGAAATTACCTACGTAGAGAAGAGAGCTGTAGGTAGGTACTGAGCGAGAGATACTTATCACAAGATCACTTTACGCTTATTGACTTTGAATCAAAGAGCTGATAAGCCAGACGGGTTCATAGGTTTGTAGGTAATTTTCTCTTACTACTCTATTACAGCATCCGAGAGCATCAAACCACCGCACCGCTATGCCACCAGAGCGCTTACAGCGCTGAGCAGCTGCTCGCTTGCCTCCTGGACCTATCGTCCAAAGTCAGCAGCCGCCAGAACAGCGTGCTTTCCAGCGCTTTAGTGCTACATTCCCTCATCACGTACCAACCCACAGGGTTGCGTGTAAGGGGGACCACAGCCTGTGCTCTGAGTCAAGTGTTGGCCCAATGGTTCGCTTTGTGGCTGCGGGCGTTGAAGCATTCCACGTTGATCGGAGATGGTGATGACGTCATGGGGATGTTCTACGCTGTGATCTGCCAACTGGGGATGGACACTTTGAGGTAAAAGGCCTATTTGTCATATTAAATTCAGTCACAATGAAAAGGTGGAAAACCTTCTTACATATTTTGATTTGTCGTTGTCTCTATCATGCTCCTCGAGGTGCTTTGACACTCGTGTCACCATTATTCAACCGGCTTCATAGAACAAAGAGTGAGGGAGAGAGAGAGAGAGCGAGCTAAAGAGAGAGAGAGAGGGGGAGGGAGAGAGAGAGCGAGAGAGAGAGAGAGAGAAAGACGGAGAGAGAGAGAGAGAGAAAGACAGAGAGGGAGGGAGAGAGAGAAAGAGAGGGAGGGAGAGAGAGAGGGCGAGAGAGGGCGGGGAGGGAGAGAGAGGGGGGGAGAGAGAAAGAGAGGGAGGGAGAGGGAGTGAGAGAGAGGGAGTGAGAGAGAGGGAGTGAGAGAGAGGGAGTGAGAGATAGAGAGGAGGGAGGGAGAGAGAGTGAGAGATAGAGAGGAGGGAGGGAGAGAGAGAGAGAGCGAAAGAGAGAGCATGGTATTATCTTGTATCGATCTCCCACGATAAGAACCCACGTGCTTCATAGCTGGGCCAGCGAACAGTCCAGTTCAGTTAATTTATGTTTTAGGCTTGCGAAGGTACTAAAAGAAGACAACAAATGCTCAAGAGATCTGGTGCAAACCATCCTGGCCGACGAACAAGAACTCCATGCTCTGACTCTGAGCGCAAACGAAATGCTGAAGACCGTTCACGGCGTGATCGTGGAACTTAGCAGTTTTACAAAGGTATGTAACTGGTACCCGAGTAAGTAAGTATGGCAGAAAACAAAATCTAAGATTCTAATAGGCAGCCTCCACAATTCCTATCTAATCTAGCTAGCATGCATGGCATGACCCATCGTAGATAGAGCAAAACAGTGAGATATTACTGTTTTCTCCGTACAAAAGGTCCGACATCAAGTAGTTTCTTGTGATATTATTATCAGTGGTGAAAACATTAAAAAAATCGGACTAGTTTTGTTTGAGAGAGGAAAGTGGGGAATACGAAACCTTAATTTTGTAGATTTTCTTCAGGTTGTATTCGCTCAGTATTTGCGCACTTGAGACAGCAACTGATTTGTCTGTATAGCTATACTTTGGCGAAACTTAGGTACTTACGCGTTACAGCGTAAGTAAATCTCTACCAATATTTCCGTAAAAGAGAAGTATTTACTAGCCACAAATTATTCGAATCAATTATTGTTTCACCAGGAGAACCAAAACCAACTGCCAACTGATGAATACGGAGTGTTCCTAAAGTTCCTTCTGACTTACCTCATGGAACCACCAGTCGACGCCGACTCGGATTTCTGCGACATGCTTTTCACCAGTGGATACTTGAAAATGTTGCCTCAAGCCCAGATTATGAGGTAAGATCACAGATTTATTATTGGAAAATCAGTGGATAAGATAGAAAAATTGGTACTTTATCTTTTCGTTCAATATTTGCACTGCTGCCGGCCGCATATAATAATATCTAGAAAATTTACAAAAAAAAACTAGGTAGGTACTTTACTGGTGAAAAGGTACACATGACAGCACGTCAGACTATACAATTTTGTTGTAAAGTCGCCCGTAACGCAACCGAGTAGAGAGCTAGCGTGTAAGGGTCGACGTGCTGTCGTGTGTACACTATTATAAAGTCGGTACATACTTTCTGCACTAATTCCGAGTCCAGCTGCTGTCCGTTGCGGAATTCCGTTCTCCATTTCCGAAGTTCTTCATCAGATCTTCACCATTTATGGGACCACACGGGAAGTATAGTATACACTTTCAAAGGTCGGCATAGAAAAAAAGTTCTAAAAAAACCTCCTCCTCCTCTTTTTTCGAAGTCGGTTAAAAAAAGCGGGGCATTCTTAAACTTCGCCACAGCCTTCTTGAGAGATAAAGAAGGCTGTGACTTCGCCCAACTTCAAATTTCCACGGTTTTATTTTCGCATTTCCTCAAATGAAAATAATAAAATTTTGCTTTTATTTAAAACGCATTTTTGCGTTCTCAGAAAAGACACGACAGTGCGTAAAGTGAGCACACTGGTTCTCGGTGAAATGCTGAAGGCGCTGGCTCAGAAACATTTGGACATAGACAGTGACACCGATATCAACGACCAAAGATGTGCCGAGGATATTCATGTTAGTAAAAATACCTAACAATGGGCCGTTTCCAAAGCACATATTCAAAACAGTTCATAGATGGCGTTTATAGGCGTGTAGCGTGCCTATACAAGAACCGGAACACGAATGTCAAAATCCGCTTAACACAGATTAATTTTGACAGTCGCCTTCCGATTCTTCTATGGCCACGCCTGTAAGAGTGTACCACACACAACAGCAACGTTGACCCTTACACGCTAGCACTCTACTCGGTTACGTTACGGGCGACTTTACAACAAAAGTGTACACTTGACGTGAAAATCTATGAACTGATTTGAATTTGTTCGTTGAAAACGGCTCATTAGATCCTAAGACCCATCCAAGACAAAACCAAACTCAACCGACTTTTCTAATATCTACTGCCATTGAGTGCCAACAATATTTTACAGATGGGTTTACTAGAGTTACAAAACGGCATAGAGAAACCGCAAACTCTGGGCCTACAACTTCAGCAATGCCAACCCTACAGTCTGCTCATCTACATCTATTTCTACTGCCAATCTTCAGAGAAGTACCCTAATTATTTCTTTTCCTAACTGCCGATTTCTGATTTGAGAAATTCGCTAAGCAAATGGGTAAGTATCGTCCTGCCCCTGCAGATTTCTCACAAAAGAGGGTGACAGAACGATAGTTCAGTATTTGCTTGACAAAATTCTCAATTCAGAAACCGGGCCTAACTGCCGGTTTCTGAATTGAGAAATTCGCTAAGCAAATGGGTAAGTATCGACCTGTCCCTGCAGATTTCTCACAAAAGAGGGTGACAGAACGATAGTTAAGTATTTGCTTAGCAAAATTCTCAACTCAGAAACCAGGCCTAAGTCACTTACAACTTCTACCATCCAGTAATGTACCTAGAGACTACAAAAGTAAGCAGGTACTTAGTTCACACAAAGCCAATGAAGGTAGCGGAGGTTCAGATGAAGATGTTTTTTGTTACCCTTAGGACTTACAGCCTTAGGACAAAACCAACACATTTAATAAATCTACCTATGCCTGCAACGGTAACATAGGTACCCTATTTATTTCAGCCCCCACGAAGCTACAGGACCATTGCTTCCGTATTTGATAGAGCACATTTTACGCCTGCCGAAAGGGTTCAAGCCTCCGAAGTATATCATCAAGTCTCTTTGGCTGGTGTTTGCTGTAAGTTAATCGTTTTCTTTTGGTAAGGTTAAAAACCATTGACGCTAGAATAAACGTTTGTAATACAGGCCTTAGTGCGTTTCTCTACCAAATCCCTCTTCATCTTAGAGCCCTTCAAAATTCATTTTGAAATCGATGTGTGAACTTCCACTGTAATTTTACATGCACAATACCGTATACGCGACCTATCCTTTCTAGATGTCAACAATATCGAACGACTCTCTAACATCTCTAAACGAGCGAATCTCTCTAGAGAAGGCCACAGATCGGTTGGTAGGCTTGCTGCAGCCAAATCCTGGTGTTTTCTACACGCACAACCCAGCCATTCTGCTGTGGGCATTCACTTCTACCAGGATCTCCGGGGCGGTTCGCAGTCATGTGGTAAGTCATCAGGGGGCTCGTTACCAATCCTGCATCGCGCCAGCAAAATATCTAACGTAGCAGAGTACATAAACGACCCACCATGATCGTTTGGACGCGGCCGGTCTCCAAGGAAAAATATCGGCTTGGGGGGAATTTTTCATTTTGATCACCCTGGGGGCTAATTCTCGGGAATCTCGCATTCGACACATCTCGAAGGGAAAAATCTTATGTAATTTCGATCTCGACTGCTCCCGACCACTCGAGCCATGTCGAGCGAAAAAGGCAAACATCTCGCAGAAATCTCGTGCCTCTTGTCGAGGATGACTTCGTGAGAATATGAGATGCGACATTTGCCGCAAAATTCGATTCCATGATTCCAAAATTGAACCATGTTGCGATATTTTGGAGCCATGATGTTTTTGGGCGACCCTTCGGTGGCGCTGTATTTTTCCTTGCAGGACAGTTACTTTTCATTGCGCATGATGTGGCTAAAATATTCCTCCGTTGTATGACCTCCAGGAGCCATTGTACATTTGTTGTTCCATTTCCTTCGAAGATCTCCCAATGGCTCCAGAAGGAAGACTACCTTCCCACAGAGCTGGCTGTGAAACCAATCGTCTGGGACATCCTACTCAACATAACCATCCAGAACAAAGACAAGGAGATACTCGACAACGCCGTTAAGGCTTTAAACTTGTCTCTGGAAGAGGGCGACGATGAAGATAGGCAGGAGTTTGCGTCGCTGGTCTGGTCTATGCTTCCTGGTGTCCTGTCGAAAGTGCTGATCGATTGTGATTGGGACACAGGTGGGTCTGGGTGCTGAATTATTTATTAACATTGACAATATTAACATCGTATTTTATTGTATCAACCATAATAATCATTGACTGTCAGAAAACCCTCAACCAAAACCACTGAAGATACAAATTACTTTCATTGATCCATCTATCCATTGTTGATCGATGTGATTATAAACGGTCAGTAAATGTTTCATCCCTAATTAAACAAATCTGGTTTTGATCACTGAATAAGCCAACATCGTGGCTACCTTTTGTGACTTACATCTGCAATATTATCATCGGAAATTGAGAAAACCACTTGTTTGATTAACGCACTAATGCTGCATGCGGTCAGAGCCACCATGTGGTATTACAGCGTGTTGCTTATTTCGTTTCGCCCCTTCCAGACACCAACATCTGCTACCTCCTCGAGCTAGCAACCAACCTGATCCCTCCCAAGTTAGACCAGCTGCTATGCGTCAAGGTGGCCGTGCTATTGTCGACCGTATTCTCTAAGAATATCTCTGACAAAAACCCGAGCAGCCACTACGAGTATGTGTGCCTTAGGCTCAGCCTCTACCTGCTGGGATTCTCGTACAACCAGAGCGATAATAGAGGTGAGGATTATCAGCATACAATCATAAATGGATTTTGTTTATTGTAAGATCGGTGGAGGGAAAAATGGGAGGCCTTTGCCCAGCAGTGGGACATTTTGAAGACTACTTAAAAAACAGATGGTGTTGGGTCCAGAGTTTGGTTAAACCAGCGAGCGGAAGGGTTAAACCTAAAGATGTTGGGCTATGACGCTCGAAATCCAATGTACCAAAAGGACTTTAAATGACCTTTTTCTGAAATCCAACAACTCAACTTACTCTACTTACTCAATTTTTTTACCGTGGATCCTGCAAATGACTAAAATTACGAGTTGAGAGCAGATTCATAGAAGATGCACAAGTATCACACAAAAGTAGAATAACACCTTCAAAGACATCGGCTTGGACATCACAATAAAATGAAGTAAAGTAAAGTAGCATTTATTTATGAACATGGGTACATTTGTATTTGTAAAAAGGTCTTACAATGAGATTTCAGTTCATTCCAAGTCTTACCCATATGGGCGTATGAATATTAAAGCGTATGAGCAATAACAATTACCTTTTGGTGTCAAAAGCATCGTCTCCTTCTCTTACCGTTCTCTCTCCAGTCCTCTTGACCTACGTCAACCGTCCCGGGTTCTTACCGCGAGTCCTGATGGCCACAACCAGCGCTGACGAGGACGTGGCCTGTGCGGCTCTACAGCTCCTGTCTTACGTGGTGCACTACTTTACTAAGAGCAACTATCAGGTAATTACGTAGAGGCATATTTTACATATCCTATTTTCAGAATTCAGGACGGTATAATAAGAGCAAGGGACAAAGGGTTCCGATAAAAACGGTTAGTCTCTCTCTACCTATACATAAAGCAATATCATGACAGACTGGCAGACACCTCACAGCCAAAACCATAAAAGATAGTAAAGTAAGAAAAATATGTTGTGTAAATGTGCACTAAGAAAGAATTTCCTGAACCGGGTTCAGCAAGTCTGTATAAGAAATGTCGAAGCTAATGAATAGTGGGGAAAGCAAATAATCAGCAATAAATTAAATTTGCGTAACACCGTGTATAACTCAAAACTCACCTCCGTTTTTCAGCCCAAAGCCATCCTCGAAATAGAGACATCTTCCATCCTAAAGACCCTCCGTAAAGAAGGGTCCAGCGAGCGCGGCGCGGCCTTACTCCAACTCGTCTATATGGTTCTTAGCTCCGGGGCCAGTACTCCACTTGCACTGAGTTGTGAGTTGTCAGGATCTGTGGAGGATGGCCAGGCGTATGGCGCTCTTAGGGCCTTAATGATTAGAGTACAGATGCTGTGCTGTAAGGTAAGGAAAGACTCGCCCTATTCTAGGCACCTCGTCTACATGGTTCTTAGCTCCGGGGCCAGCACACCGCTCGTCCTGAATTGTGAGTTGTCGGGATCGGTGGAGCATGGACAGATGTTTGGCGCTCTGAGGGTCTTGATAATTAGAGTACAGATGCAGTGCTGTGAGTAAGGTAAGGAAAGACTCGCCCTATTCTAGGCATCCTCCGTTCTTAGCTCCGGGGCCAGCACATCGCTCGTCCTGAGTTGTGAGTTGTCGGGATCGGTGGAGGATGGCCAGGTGTATGGCGCTCTGAGGGCATTGATGATTAGGGTACAGATGCTGTGCTGTAAGGTAAGAAAAGACTCGTCATATTCTAGGCTCCCTCGTTTACATGGTTCTTAGCTCCGGGGCCAGCACACCGCTCGTCCTGTTTTGTGAGTTGTCGGAATCGGTAAAGGATGGCCAGATGTATGGCGCTCTGAGGGCCTTGATGATTAGAGTACAGATGCTGTGCTTTAAGGTAAGGAAAACTCACAGATAAACGTAACAAACTGCCTGTCATTTAGTTCCACATAGGCCAGTAGCAAGCCTGTCAGAATAATTTTCAGGAAAGCAGGTTTTCTCGCGATGTTTTTATTTTCATTTTCTTACTCCAACTCGTCTACATGGTTCTTAGCTCCGGGGCCAGTAGGTACACCGCTGGCCGGTTGACACACCTTTAGTTGTTACTTCTGATGTTGACTAGAACCATGTCTAAGGTTATTGTGTGGCTTCACTATCTGAATGTATGTCTAGTTGTTATGCTCAATCTTTGCCCCCAGGGGTCAAGCCAATCAGCAGCTGGCTGGAAGACCTTAAGTTCCATATTCAAATACGCCATCGTCTCCAAAAACGATACTAGACTGACTGCCATTCTCACAACACAACCGTGGACTCACATGCTCATACAGTATCAGACCACACAGCCACAAACACAAGAGTTCCTAAACTTTGTTAACAACTGGCTGACACTACTCAAAATCACCATAAAGAAAAATAAAGAGCAAAGCAAAAGAAGATGTAGTGATATGAGTCGAGACAGTCTCTTTTACAAAAGTTTAACAATGCTGAAGAAGAGTTTGACTCTGAAAGAGAACGAGGACTTGAAAGATATGAAGGAAAGAGTTATGGTCACTATACAAGATACGTTGGACGAAGGCGGTGTCAAGAACTTTAAGAAGCCTCAGAAAACTAAGAAATGATTCGATCATTGTATATTGTTTTTTGTGTTCACCGTAATCAAAAAGCGCAGTGGTCTGGTCTACAAGTATAATTATACGCAATCCAAAAGGCTTTACATTATGCATAACATCAGATTTCCGATTAATTAAAAAGCTATTACTTGGAATCTAGGATTTATGTCGAGTAAAACATGAGCGTCCATGCCGTATACTTAGCGGTTTAAAAATATACGTGTTATGTTCTTACGGATGCAAATTATAGCCAATACTCAGCTAAATGTAGAGCACTTGATACTAGACTATGCATTTGTAAATCGATATCAGTTAATCTAATTACATAAATGAATCAACATAGATAGGTAGGTATGCAGGAAGTAACGTGTGATGGATATCTTATGCTGCTGTTTACTGACCTAACCAATTAAGACCTATTTTCCTGTATCCGTAATTTTGCTAGGTGATTTTCCGGACGTAACTTTTTTATGTAACCTTACACCTAAGTTTTCTTTTAATTGATAGTAAATTACTTTCGGTCTAATCACGTTTCTTTTTAATGTTGTACTTACTAACTTTCTGATTTACGAACCAAACAAATACCTGCCCACGATTACCAATTCGTCACATAAGTACCAACTTTCAGAAAATGCTGAATCAGCCCTTTCTTAGTTAATGCCTTGTATGATAATGATAAAGCTAAAACCTTGTTTATTGGCGACTCGTTTGTTGTTACTTTCTACTAAGATTTTATACACATAGGTAGTACCTAATTCGTACTTTCCAATTAATTTATTGATTGAACGAGCGAGCGAAGCGAGCGAAGATATAGTTAAGTACTAAATTATTTCCTGAAAGTTTCCTGTGCATACGTAAGTACGTGCGATATTTTCAGGCACAGTAGTTACATGTTAGTAAGTAACAATAAACTGACATTGGCCACTTCATGGAAAACATAAAAAAACACAAAACGTAGACAAAAGAGCCATCAAAACGGCTACAAAGTGTCGTACAAGTACAACTCGTACACATTAATTAACTTTCCATTTCTATCGATTGCCGCCCAAAATTCCGGAACTAAAATACTTTCCCTACGTACTTTCAAAAGGACTATAGAAATCATAGCATAGGAGGCCCCATATGCATGCACCCAGTTCTACGGGTTTGGAATGGCGAATGAGTATGAAAGTGCACAATAGATATTAATTTAGTCCCACCATGCCAGCCTTCGGAACTTGTTGCGATTTATATGCAGGGCCAGCCTTAAATGTCTTTTAGCAAAATTACACACGTTGTCAATTTAATGCAAGTTTCAATTTAAAAATGTCTACACTTATACTATTCATGTAAATATTTGCTTACAGTTATTTTAATTTGGCGAATCGTTAAAGTTACAGCTACACTGAAGGATACTCCATTGCAGCTCTTTCCGCGCGCGCCACAAGGGCGTGAATCGAACAAAAAGGGGTATCATAGCGTGTGACCGACTGTTCCTAACTGTTTTGTTGCTAATAAATATCTTTGAAAGAACTGAAGATATATTACTGTAGATGTATAGCTCGATCTCCCATAGCTTTGGTAAGCAGCCCCATTCAAACGAAATGCCAAATTAGAATGCAGGCAAAACTTGTAAGCGAAGCTGCGGGCAAAACCTAGTACAAAATTAAATAATACTGGCACACTGCAGTGATCGCAAAAACATCGGCAGATTGACAACTTAATATGATGTAACATTTGAATATCGAACAGGTTTGATAGGATGCTATTACGTATTTTTATACCGGCCCGTCAATAAATAAAATTCGAAATTGGAATAGGTCACTCTTGTCTGCTACTTTTTCCGGTTCTTTCTCTGACAATATTGTCCATGTGCATGCATGTGTTTATTTACACTTTTTTTGGAGACTCACTGACTAAACTAAACCAAGCACGAATGGGAAATCGGATTGTGCACTAGCTGTGCAATCAATAGCATATCAACTTTTACATTTTTGTTGTAAAGTCGCACCTAACGTAAACGAATAAGGACACATCTATGGATGTACCTACCTATGGGTTGATGTGCCATCTTCCAAACAATAAAAATGTAGGAGAAACTTCAATCGACTATTCCTCTTTAGAGTACTTTGGATGATAATCTTCGCAATAAATACCTGTGTTGCATTACTCACACTTCATGATTGAAGATATTATCTATCGTATGTATATGTAATATCGTTATTAAAAATCATGAAGTCAACAACCCTAGGTACTAGATAAATGTAATTTCAAGTGAATAATGTGTATTAAAGAGAAATCCAACATCGTTGACTGACAAGTAAATAGCTAAGTTTTATAGTAATTTCAAGGAATTAAAATGTCAATCGCGCGTTCTATGAAAATCGTCTATCTCATGTTATCTGTTAGAAAAAAACTAAGTAAGTATCTTGATTCCAGCTCGATAAATGTAACGAATAAACAGCGTTCTCTCATAAAGTCGAGTCTTCTGCGGATTGGCGATTTTTGCGTCGAGTTATGCCTGAGACGCTGTAGTATTGCTACCAATAATCCACATACGGCGGCGACGCAAAATCTAGGGCCTCTCGCTTGTGAGTCCACTGTTCTACCCACTGGAATTTGACCACGTTTAGCTGCTTCAAAATGCAAAAAAAAAACCTGCTCTACATCTCTAGAATTAAAACCACATAATAAAGAAATCACCCCGCTGCAACACAAAAGATACGCTAAAGAGTCTAAGCCCAAATCAATTAGTCGTTACACGTTGAATTCTTTCAATGTTTTCACTGAGTGGCCACAAAAAATATACATAACAGAAAGCTAACTCATCAACACTTAAGACAGTCAATCCTGCGTCCCACACGCAAAGACGCCACAAGCATTGGAGTACAAACCGAAGAGCTGAACGCAGAAACACACTCTGTAGTCCAACTCACAAACCAAATGCCACATTGTCTAAATATTTCTGTCGATCTTAAGAATCAAGCTCTGGGTCCACCCTTACAATGTAGAGCTTTCAAGAACGGCTCTAGGCATGTATGCGTATTCACGGGATCCCCTACTTGAAATCTAATGACGTTTGATCAAACATCAATTCCTCGGAAACGTTAACTCGATTGTTCACGTCACCGACGCGCTCTGTAATAAATCAAACTTCTATAGTGAACATTATTGAGGCTTGCCATCGCTGCCCCGCCAGAGATCGCAGTCAGCGGCAGCAGCGGCGGCCGTCGCCCATGGTAGCCGCCAGTCGACGAAAAGACGTCGCGGGAAAGACTTATTTCAGCCACTGCGCTCCGCACACCTTTCTTTCAACATTTCAACAAGTGGTGCAAGCACCTGCAACGATTTGACAGCAGCCCGTTTGTGTTGTGACTTGAGTGATGGTAGGGCGGTGAACATTACGATTTTGTGATTCGATCATGCTGTTAAAGAGGACTTTTGGTTTTGTGATGGAGGGTGAGTTTTTCATTCAATATCAGACTGCTTTTTTTGTTTTATTTAGTGCAAGGATAAACCGCACGGCTCAATCAAAATCATAAAATAAATAATACAATAATAGTAAAACTGAAGAGGATGAAGGATGAAAACTGAAGATAAATTTCTCAGTGATTGGTTAAAGACGTGCTTTACCGGCAGCATTTTTATAAACGGCAGTAGGTAGGTAGGCATTGCGTCAAGATGGAGATTTTAATGTCGGGAGGGATGGTTTGGGTTTGGTGATATACTGTTACAGTATAGTTACACGTTGTGGCGTCGAAAGGCTTGTTATTCCGCAAAAAGTAGGTCCTAGGCCCAAGTATCTCTACTTAGGTAGAGTCCCATATTTTACGACTTGTTGCACTAAGAGTATATCTAGCCTTATACCATCTGCATAAACCCAATTAGCATCTAGTTACAATAGATAAATTTTCTGTACCAGCCCCGCATACTAAACAGGACACAATCAATAACTCTTTTTTTCCCGCAAACACCGTTAGCGCGTATCGTTCCGCTGAGCTGGATGCAGCGAGCGAGTTCTAACGAGATCACCAGACGCTTCTACACATGGTGTAAACACTGGAGGTGTTTTCTTCCCCTCCGGCCGTTTTCGCATCTGTGGTTCGCAACCAGTTGCGAATCAAGGGAACTTTTTCCTTTACCGCAACTAGACATCCTGACGATTAAATTTCGCAAACCCAGCGGATTGCTCACCGGGCTGCGAACGACAACAATCCCCATTCGTCATTTCAACCACTTCTATAACTCGCGAATCCATTTATAGCAATCTTTCTGGAACCACTCTCCAGAGCCTTTCTGGAGAAATGGCAGGCATGGAGGCATCTACGAAAGCAGAGGCGGCTCGAAACTGTTCCTATTTTGTGACCTCAGTAGGTAAAAGCATTCTCATAGCAATCTTTCTGGAACCACTCTGGAGCCTTTGAGCCGAGAAATGGCAGGCATAGAGGCATCTACGAAAGCAGAGGCGGCAAGAAACTGTGCCTATTTTGTTACCTCAGTCGTCGGTAAAAGGGCAACTATAAATGATCTCGAATAGGCCAAGGAAGACAAGGCAGCTCTTCCTGGCAGCTCTGTATAGCCAAAGAGCATATAATACAAGTATAGCGGACCATATCGAGGTCGTCATCTGGGTAGCACGCTGCAAGTGTATTTTTGTTCATAGCTCGATATAATTCATGACAGGTTATTTACTGTATATCAAGCCTTTTTTACTTCAATTTGTTAATCAAACTACCTATATTTGCACATACTTAATATTATAACTAGAAGCTAAACTATTAGGCTCAATCCCGCGCGGTACTCTCTCAATCTGTCAATCTAGCAAGGAATGGCGTATAGAACTACAAAAAATAGATTTTGTCGGTGCTGGGCAAGCCTTCTAAAACCATGTAAGCACTACTGCGGTCGCAGTGTTCGCTTCACCTAGCTAGTGTGAGCGAATTTCTCACGAGACGCAAAGACCTAAGTTTTATCCCAGAGACGTGTGCGAATAGCCTCACTAAACCCTCAGTGTCTGCCGGAGAAGAACACCTCTAGTGTTAGTACCGTGTTTCCATGCAGGTTAGTGTAGGACGTTATGAAAAAACTAGGCGAGAGAAGGCTTTCGGTTTCACCGTATTATAGGTTGTCCCAGTAAGTGCACACGACAGCACGTCGACCCTTACACGCTAGCACTCTACTCGGTTACGTTACGGGCGACTTTACAACAAAAGTGTACACTCTGCAGTGCATTCGTGGGTACCAGTGATTGAATGTTTCTGCGATTCGCGAGGGGAAGAAAGTTTTTAGCTATCACAACTTAACAGGGGCCTTAGCCTGTAAAGCAATGGTGTGTCGATGGTGTCCCAGCAGAATGACCAAACCGGGGGTCCAAGTTTTTCTCCTACAACCAGAGAACTAATCCTCTAGAGTTAGAATCAGAATATTCTTTGCTGTGCTACAAAAAACAGCATTATTAAACCGTGATTGAAGCCGTCAACTGGGAGCCCATTTTGGCACCATTGCGTTACAGGCTAAGGCCCCTGCTCGCATTACATAGAATTTGATTCCTATCTAACCTGCCCTCATCCTTCGTAGTTCTAACAAGAAAAGCGAGATCGATTTATGAATCTTAGGGACATTCTACAGACGTGTTATTACAGAGCAAGGGTAACTCGACGACCAGACGAAACAAAAAATGGAATGAAAAAAATGCTACTGAAATATTTGCAATAGAAATAGAATAGAAAATCTATTTAGGAAAAGGATCGCACAACATTAAAATTGAATTGCAAATTCGCCCATCACGCAAGGAAATAAGAGCACGAATTATGCCGTCGACTATACCTAGGTATATGGATATACGATAAAACATGTTTCTCAATAAAAAAAAATATTCAAATTGCTCTCGATCTTTACAATGGTCGGTTGCTTCATTCAAAAACCATGCAACATCAATTTAATAGTTATGCATCGGTTACAAACCGTGAAATTAATGCATGTCTCAGGCCACACCACATAAAATCAAACTTTTATACATTAAAGTAGGAAAGAGCTCACAGAAGAAATTATAGAAAATAGCTATGCTGAGACTTTTTATACGATTCACTTCAACTACTAGATTAGATTAGGTATTAGATTAGCTGATTAGGTATGTACTAAAATATGGAATGTGTATCTCTGGATAAACCATATCCAATAAAATATGGCTATCTGGCTGTCTGGAAGAGATTGCTTTAACAATAAGGCCGCCCGTTGTATAGCCGCATATTAGTTGTAAGAGAAAATTATATGTAAATAATTCATTTGATGTACACACGACAGCACGTGAGACTGTACACTTTTGTTGTAAACTCGCCCGTAACGTAACCGAGTAGAGTGCTAGCGTGTAAGGGTCGACGTGCTGTCGTATGTACAATAAAGAGTATTCTATCCAGATTCTATCTATCTACAAAACTACACAAATGAAGAGTAATCGGGACCTAGAGTCACAACTAGAGTCGCATACATCAATATCTAGCGTGAGAATGTAAAGTTATGTTCCAAATGTTAGGTAACAGTCAATAAAGTTTTGTAGAGCAGTCTCAGGTGTCACAAACCTACTTTCAATGCATACGAAATGCAATAAAATTACTAAGCCTTATTGATTTGACAGATATATTACGGTTAATTCCTTGATATCTCTTCCTTACGTCCGACTTTTCTCAATATCAATGGTCTTTGCTATTTAGAAGGTATTTTAGAGCCCCAAAATCAACTAAAACTAAAGAGCTTTAGGAGGAATCTTCCAAAAGAGAACTAAGAGAGATAGATAGAGAGAGAGAGAGAGAGAGAGACAAAGACGGAGCAATCTGAAGAGGTTCAGGTTTTCAGAATAAAGTCGAAAACTCCAAAATAGCCGGCTTTCCTTTCCATATTCGGGCGCGCAGTGGCGTAGCTACAAAGGAGCAAGGAGGGGCAATGTCCCGGGGCCCCCAAGCTCAGGGGGCCCCCTTCGGTCCCTGACACCAAACCGTATCCAACTTGCTAAATTTCTCTAAGGAAACATTCATGTCGCGATGCCCATCAAGTACTCTTTATATTAGTTAAATGAGGCGGATAAACATATCATAGGGGGGCAATAGAGAGCATCGCGAAGGGTTGGAAGAAAAATAAAATGTTTATCCTTCATACCTAAGTTGAGTGAGCCCGACAGCTGAGGGCACCTTTGCTTCGCATCAGTTGAAGGCCGAGGAACAGGGAATCCATCCACCTCCTGTGAAATATAGTCAGATGACACCGACAGATCCGGTGTCATCTGCAGTTGCCGCTCGGGAGGATACGCTATGTCCTATTACAGCACATCCTCCCAGCGGCATCATATGATAACATCCTCACATACATATCAGTTCTCATCATCACATAATCTTTTACGATTAAACTCTTGACCTGCTGGAATACCTCATCGGCAACCAGCCAGGGCTGTTGGTTACTCCCGCTCACGGCCTACATCATCGGCTGAGCGGGGCTTCTTTCTTACTTATTCTCTTGACCTGCTGGAATACCTCATCGGCAACCAGCCAGGGCTGTTGGTTACTCCCGCTCACGGCCTACATCATCGGCTGAGCGGGGCTTCTTTCTTACTTATTCTCTTGACCTGCTGGAATACCTCATCGGCAACCAGCCAGGGCTGTTGGTTACTCCCACTCACGGCCTACATCATCGGCTGAGCGGGGCTTCTTTCTTACTTATCTCTTGACCTGCTGACCTCATCGGCAACCAGCAGGGCTGATGGTTACTCCCGCTCACGGCCTACATCATCGGCTGAGCGGGGCTTCTTTCTTACTTACCTCTAGACCTGCTGACCTCATCGACAACCGGCAGGGCTGATGGTTACTCCCGCTCACGACCTACATCATTGGCTGAGCGGGGTTTCTTTCTTACTTATCTCTTGACTTGCTGGCGTCATCGACAACCGGCAGGGCTGATGGTTACTCCCGCTCACGGCCTACATCATGGGCTGAGCGGGGCTTCTTTCCTACTTACCTCTTGACCTGCTGACCTACCTCATTGGCAACCAGCAGGACTGTTTGTTACTCTCGCTCATGGCCTACATCATTGGCTGAGCGGGGTTACTTTCTTACTTATCTCTTGACCTGCTGGCCTACCTCATCGGCAACCAGCAGGGCTGATGATTATGTTATCCTTCTTAAACACACTCATTAGTTCATCACTGGTAATCAATCTCATCATAACACACAGAAAGGTATAGATTATTTTAAACCACTTAGCTTTCATTCCTGGCATCACCTAGACCTGGATTTCCTCTCTCTTCGTATATTGCACTCAGCACTGACAGCACTAAACTTGTTCATTCCTTCCCGCGGTACTCACCGATCTGTCATGGCGGCGTCACGTGGCCTTCCCTTTCTTTTCTGCTTCGTCTTTCCTTTTCCGGTGTTGCTATACAATGTACATATTTATAGGTTTCGCGATGGAACGTCGCGACAATTCATGAGTAAATTTCTCTGTTTTATACTGAATTATTTTATGGGCAAGGTATGTATTCAATAGTATTTTTACATACCTATATAGATATTGACTTTGGGGCCCAAGTTTGTTTTTTGCCCCAGGGCCCTTGGTTACCTAGCTACGCCCCTGCGGGCGCGGTCAGTCCATGGATGGGTAACCGCTAGTGGCAAAAATATCTGAGAACTTCCGTGCTTCGGAAGCCATGTTAAACCGTTGGTCCCGGTTGTTGTTGATTAGTAACAATCGTTAAGCCATGTCAGAGGCCTTGGGCGGCCTAAAAACTCTGATAACAGGATGACCGGCCACTACTGCGCCTGCACGGTGTGCAAGAGATTGCGGGTTCAAGTCCGGTCCCGAGCGAATTTTTTCAGCCTTATAAAGATCTTTATAATGTTCCCTAGCACGGGCTAGTGCTTTAGAAAATACAAAATAACACAATAAAAGCGGTTTAGATAGGATAAGAATAGGTCAACTAAAGCTGAATCATAATCTATCAACAGCAAAGTAAACAGCAACTCTTTAGTATTTCATCGGCAACCGATAGAAAGCAAGCCGTGATCGATTATCCAGTTTCACTTTTCTTACAGGCCGCTCAACATTGGAACAATTAAATCGTTATTTGTAAAAAAAGTTGGAATGAATAAATTAGCACTTTGATCGGCCATTGACACTGCACGGCACAAAAAAGTCGTGAGATTATCTAACGTGAATCAAAGCTCTATTTTGTAAAGTTTTTGAACTAATCTCGTACTGCGTCTGCTAAACACTTGAAAATACATTTCCTTCGTTGTCTAGCGTTGAACTTTGTTCCTTCGTTGTTTCTGTAAATTTAATTTCATATAAACCGTTGTAGTGCAAGAAATAAATGTTTTTCTTTAATTTACTTGATACTTTACTCTGTCAATTCTTCAAATTGAGCAATTGCATTTTTGTGGACTTACTACGTGCATGTAACACTTTTTTTTTTGCAATAATTGCTGACATGACGATTACGTATGGCTGACTACATCGATGTGAACTCCCAGCTAATTATCTATGAGGAAGCTTGGTACCTACATTTTTTATGATAAGTCTTCTCACATAATGTTTAGCACCAACAATGCAATGCACTACAAGATAATAGATAAGGGTCATACATATTATTCGCCACGCATAATAAATGTTATGAGGTTGTATGTAGATACTTATGAACTCGAGTCTACAATCGTAATCAAGTACCGATGATAGCATCACTGTAAAAGAAACCATGTATATTTCGCAACAGGTAATCAGGTAGCCTTACAAACAAACGTAACAGCCCATTAACACGCTTAGAAGGTCCTAACTATTGCAAAACCTAACCAATTCGGTGCCCTAACACTTTTCCTCGAGTGAAAGTTAATTAGTACCCCAATATGGTGCGTGGAGGCTAGTTCGATTAACATCGCGGTTCCAACCCATACTAAACTCTACCTTTTATAGTCGAAAATAGCCCCAATGTTTATAGCTTTAAGGGAGAAGGAGAATGCATTAGGTTTTGGTCTCGTTTGGCTACGGGAGCCAAGCACCGTGTCAGTAATTAGATGATGTGATGAGGTTCTCAATGAAGATTAGACATGTGTAGGTAATGCTTGTAATATTACAAAAGACATATTACACACCGGTGTCATGAAATATTACACATTACACGAGAGAATTAAGCATGGCACATAGCATTTCATTACACTGTGAAGACATGACGACATGAAACATAACACATGGCATTTCAGCACACTGTACGTACTGCAATGAAAGTGTGCTGAAATACCATGATGTCATGTTTCATGTCTGAAATGAAGAATTACCATGATGTCATGTTTCATGTCTGCAATGAAGAAATACCATGATGTCATGTTTCATGTCTGCAATGAAGAAATACCATGATGTCATGTTATGTTTCATGTCTGCAATGAAGAAATACCATGATGTCATGTGTCATGTTTGGTGCCATGATATAAGGTAATAATATCACGCGGTATGAAATGTCATGAAATATATCATGACTTCGAAGTGCACTGTTTCGCGCATGTCTAATGAAGATGTTGTTGCATTGTTTAGACTCGGTATTATTACAGAGTGGTCGTGCGTGGTGAATTAAGCTTTGATTCCTCGTTACATGTCTGGTCTTTATGAAAAATAGATAAGCCGTACTTACATGCCGGCCACAAGACATTTACGAGCATCTCAACTCAAACTGCGTGCCCGCAACATCATTTTTGCACACCTAACTGCTTTTTATAAAAAAAGTATCTCTACATTTATCTTTTTATTTGCTGTCGTCCTCTTTTGTTTGTCTCATTACCGTACAGTAGCTTTATTTTGACACGTAGGGTAAATTTTAAGTTATATCAATTTCATATGATTAATTTCATTTTAATTTGGCTCTACTTACGAATATGACAGCCACTATCGCGCTGCTATTTCATTGACAGTTAATTTATATTCTTCAATTTGATTGAAAAAACCACTGCAGATGTATTCCGACAAAAAGGCAAACGTGCGTTGTATAACGGCACCAGTCCAGTCGCGTATTTATAATTCCGTCGGTATTTTATAATTTATGCACATCGGGCTGTCAATCAAGCCTACTAACCACAAGACTGACGCCTTGCGATCTCTCCGGTCAGGCGAGTTGTAGAGTCATCCACCCCAGCTTTGATGCAGATTTTAAAACCACAGGGTGCACTCTAAGTCGATAGCGGAACTTAAAGTAGGCGGTCTACTGATCAATACAAACAACTTGTACTAGGTGGCGACAAAACTTGAGCGAAAAAAATATCAGCTGTTTCATACATTTGGCGCAGTACTGAGTCGACCTTTTGTATGGAATAGCTGATATTTTTTCACTCCATTTTTTTCACCACCTAGTACAAGTTGTTTGTATTGATCAGTAGATAGCCTACTTAAAGTTTCGCTATCGACTTAGAGTGCACCCTGTAGTTGTGCGCCCTATACTCGCGACCCCATATGTTGGCAACCCCTTGACCGATTTGGCTCATGTTCGAACTTAATAATTATTTTAATTTCATTTACCCATTTATTTCATTTATTTTAGTTCAATAATTATTTTAATTTCATTTACCCGCCTACCAAATTGTATAACGATCCGACCTTTATCGTCGAACAAACATTCATATATACAAACACACATACAAACGCCGGATTGTTCAAGTAGAATCGGAGAATTTCGCTCGCTTCGCTCACTCGTTCAATCAATGCCTTCTTTGCCCGACTAAACAAAAGGAGGGTTATGTTTTTTTCCTATGGCTCCGATTGAAGAATCGGGCTATAATATCTGATCGGACGACAAAATAGTACTTGTAAATTAACTCTTAATTTTATCACGACATCTCAGAGAGTATTGTGTCAAGAGATTGTTAAATTTCCGATCTAAGTAAAAGAGTATTACCTATCTGTAAGGCGTTTAAATTGTGCCTAGAAAACGGTAACACAAGTTACACTTTCTTGAGCAATTTTATTGAGTTGTCCTCTTAGCAATTGAGATCTCCTTTTAGTTCACATTGTGGCCGTAGTCTTAATTACAACGGTAATACTCAAGTTACATTTGTGGCCATGTGATATGATATTAACAAAGAAATATATCCGCTAACAACCTCTTGAGGTGAAAACCTAGGCAGAACTAGCGCCGCCAGTGGAAAAACTATTTCTAGGACCCAAGGTTTATATTTAGATCCTAGAACCTACGAATAAAATCGTTTATCGCCAAAAGTGGCCACTTTTGGCGATAAAAGATTTTATCCAAAAAGAAGATAAGTTTTTTTTCCATTGGCGGCGCTAGTTGTGCCTAGGTTTGGGCCTTTAAAGCCTTTCTGAATCGTAATTGTTCCGCTCTATCTAGCTAGCTAGACAAGCACGTCCCTTTAACAATCAAGCCGACCACAGCGGCGCCGACAGTGGGAAGAATTTCACGGGATGCGGTTTTATTATTGCCTCGAAAAGCGGTTAAATTAATATAGAGGTTGGACGCATAAACCACACTGGCATGACTAAGTTAAACCTGCTGTAGAGTCACAGACTCATAAAGCTACCTACTCAGTACTTATACTCGTACCATTAAACTCGTAAAAGGTGCTTTTCTGAAAACACTCTAATATAAAGGGTTTCCGACATGTTGAGAAGTTTCTAAATAAAGATTTATGTTCGCCTAGCACGGGTTTCTACAATCGTTGTAGAAGATATGAAGATTAAACAGAAAACAATAGGTAAGAGCATTGTAAAATTACACCAAAAAGGATGACACAGACCGGGACACCTATCTATCAATCAATCAAATCGGTAGCACCGTACGCTGGTAGCAACCTAGCAACAAAATGCGATAGTCTCCCAAGAAAAGCTCCAACCTGCCCCTCTACCCTTGACGCATGTTTCCAATGCGGCCGCAATATGGCGCAATTTACAAAACTTAGTATTTTACAAATTAAGACGCATTTTGTGTTTTTATTTAATAAAACACCCTTATCTTTGAATAAACATTACAAAGTATTTAAAATCAAAGCATTACTATGCGAATTCAAGGAGAAATTAATTTTTAAACTTTTTCAATTGGATCGCAATAGCGTCAAGGGTAACCCCCCTGGACGGACTTCGATAAAGGATAAAATAAGATAAAGCGACAACTCTCAAAACGTATCTGGAACATTAAGTGCCCACACTCATTCTCTCTGGGCACTTAATTGGGTACGCAAAGTTTTTTGTTCGAAAGTCCGTTATTGGCTTAAACTTATCTTTAGACAATATTGAGAAACTGATTTAAATATTTTTTTATTTTGGTCCAGTAGTTTTGTTTTTATGCGCTTAAGACGCCATACGTCTCACAACTAGCGCCGCCAATGGAAAAAAAATCATATCTTTTTTTGGATGCGTTTTTAGCAAAAAACGCTCCTGCGATTTCTCAACGCGAGGCTTAACTATTTTTAGGACCTAAGGTTTGGATTCCAGGATTGGATTTCCTATGAATGCCTTCCGAATTGTCAAGTGTCAAGGGTCAATGCAATTTAAGTAATTTTGACATTCGAATATTAGACGCATGGTCGAAATTATGTTTCGTGTTGTTCTATTGCTGCTACTATTTGTTTCTGTGGGGACAAGTTTTTAATGTTATTTTATACTTAATGCGGATTTTATTGGATTTAATTCGGTGTGGACGGGCCTTAAAATAACATCACAGCGACATAACACTTCGCCAAAGTTAACAAACAGAAGAAAGTGTTAGCCCGTGGTGGAGGATCCGGTAGCGGTGCGCAGGCGCATCACGTCGGCAAGGAAAGTGCTGACGACAGAGCCTCCGGTCGGAATACCGATCAGGCGGGGGCTAGGGGTCACGGCCGCGGAGTCGTAATGGAGTTATAATCACAGGCTAGCATACAACAACGTGTTACAAAAGTCCCTAACTCATTTAGCAGGGTGCAACCTAGTCATAAGGATGACATTTATGTACATTTTTTACTTTATACCTAACCTCAAAAAAAAAGTGTTTTTGGATTTAGTACAAAATTTATACACATTATTGAGTGCGTTGGTACCTACACTTGCATAGTTTTAAGATGATAAATTGTGAAAATCAATGAAAACCTTATTTTAAAATACTTTTCTCTTACATTTTATTAATTTAAAATTTAAATCACCGAAGGATTCGAATTATTTATTTATTTTTGGAAGGCTAACAGCTTTAAAAACACAATATTATATATACAAAGTTTAGAAACAGAGAGCCAATTAGAAGCCTTCACAAGTAGAAGTAGTTGATTGGGATTATCATCGGATTCTACAACTGTGTAAAAAGAGTTAGTACCGTTTGTAACACTATCTATCTAGATATTTATTCCGGATGAAATCTGAAACGCAAGGTGACGCGAACGTGACAGAACCTATCAGTGGTTCTAAGACAGAAACAGGATCAAAATAGTGCCTGTCGAACTATACTGATTTGCCTTGCCGGAGTTTTTACAGATGGAACCAAGGTACAACTAACAAGGACAAATAAATATTGGAAACTAGCAACTGATAGTCACTACACAGACGCATCTCTCAATGGGCATTGTTCTGATATCGAGGCACCCCGTTATTAAAATGTCGATTACAGAATACTTTATTACATTAGTACCACCTTATTACATGATTTTACGTTGTAAAGTTATCTCTGCCTCTGCGCGTCGTTCGTGCACCAAAAAACGCCGCGAGCGTTTCCATAGAAAGTGTTCACATTTGCTCGCCGCTAGATTATCGGCAATAATTTATGCAAATCACTGCTCTTGAGGTATTAAAACTATTATTTCGTTTGCCCACCAAACCATTACTGGGGTCACTATGCAAATCGTCTCTGACCGCAATTAATAATAAAAATAATTGCGGTTATAGATGGACGGACACGTAATACGTTATTCCTATGTTTTATTTCCACCACATGAAGGGATGCACATTGGCCAATAGTTTCAATAAGAGTCCTACTCATTAATGACGTTCCATCAAGGTGTAGTTTTATTGTGAACAAACCGGTCGCACCAATTCACGTTCCAATAAAATAAAAAAAAAACAATTAACTCGCATTCAAACGCCGTTTTATTTCATGTATATAATTTATAACGAACTTATGTGTTGTGGAGTGTTGGTCATCCTCTATAAATACTTCCGGTGAATTTTCTCATCATTTTCTCAGGTGATCTTGCGGACCATTTACGCACTGTTTTCCTTTTCAATTTTCCTGTGCATTATAAGCTAATGAACTGTTACCTCCAGCCAAATGACATCACACGAGGCTCGCCTCCGTTACACAACACAATGTAATGCACTTTTACCTATTCATAGCTAGTAAATAATTAGACATGTTTTGTCCCAGTCTGTTCCCAGCGGGTGGGGTCGTCCGCGCGTTGATGTCTAATGTATGGGGTTTTTGTGCGTGGATGAAAGCGTTTGACAATGTATGACTCTGGCTGGCAATTAATTTAAATAACGTGGGTATTTGCTTTTTATTCAGAGGTTCAATGTATTGGGTATGAGGAACTTCACGCTCACGATCTCTAAAGGTAAGATAGAGGTGATTCCTCCGTTTTTGTGAGAGAAATTGCGTTTTAATAGAGATGGGCTACGAGTTTATGCATAAACATTTGTTTGAATAAAATTGTTTTGCTATCTTCATTAAAGATCGTAAGTTAAATAAATCACTGGGTGTGTTATTTAGGGCGTGTCCACACGGCCGAATCCGAAGTGAATTTTACATTGCTGATGGTGCTAAAAGTAACCTTGCATTTAGATACAAAAATAATATCAATTCACTTATTTGTACATTAGTTGCCATCAATTTATAAATAAGTACGCATGAAAGCATAAGAAACGTCTACTCGCGTTAACTAAATAAAAGTTCTAGCACTTTTTTGTGTCAAAAAAGAAATGACCACCAACTGTCCGCGGCGGAAAAAATTGCCGCAAAATTGTCGCGATCACTTCCCATAAAATAACACCTTGTTATACACAAAACCACGCTACAGGCCGTATTTGTTCATTGCTGAACTCTTATTTCCCTAGGAGGAAGGCCTACATTTGCGTATCAAGTTTGAACAAATAAGTTTGTGGAGGCTATAGAGTTTGCGCGTGGCCCAAATACACGAACCGTCAATTACAGAGTAAATTGTAAGAAAGTGAAATTTGTGGTGTTTTGCGACTGCCAGTGTTACTTTAGGGGCCTTAGCCTGTAAAGCATTGGCGTCTCAATGGCGTCGCAGCAGAAGGACAAAAACGAGGTTTCCTCGTTTTCTCCTACAACCAGAGAACTAATCCTCTAGGATTAGAATCTGAATATTCTTTGCTGTACTACAAAAACATTAAAAGGACCGACAGCATTAATCAATCGTAATTGAAGCCGTCAAGTGGGAGCTCATTTTGGCACCATTGCGTTACAGACTAAGGCCCCAGCTCATGGCAATTTTACGAAATTATGTATCGGCCGGTAATGGAAATAGACCATTAGAAATCCCGTGCAAAAACGTTGGGGAATTATTACCTATAAGTTTAAGTTTAATAATTCTAAACTTATTGCGCCATCTCTCACTTTGAGTAGGCGACATCTCGGACAAAATATTTTCGGACACTTTGTCCGAAATGTCGCTTTATTATTTTAATATTTTTGAGGCGACATCTGGGACACTAACAAATAAAGCTGTTTTGTACAGTCGGATAAAAAACTCCCTACGATCTTATTTATGAGGAGACTAATAAAAATGTTACACACCCACATGCAAATAATATCTTGTGTACTCATGCAGTCTTCAACATTTGCTCTCCCCTTTTTGATGAAAAAGTACTAGGCTTACATAAGGTGGTAGGAGGATCACCACCTCAGTTCTCAAATCATTACGCGGGGTTAGGAACAAAATGATGTGAGAACTGAGTTGATTATACTCCTAGCACCTTATGTAAGCCTAGTACTTTTTCATCAAAAATGAGCCGAACGCGATCTGAGTGCCTAAATTCAGGCTTTAACTGTCAAGGAAAACGGCTCATTTAAGCCGCTTCAGCTATCCTAAAATAGGCAGCTGTGGTAACACTCTTTCTCTATGTATTATATTTGAATACTTTAGTATCTGACTGTACGATACAGGTTCAATATTTTGAGAGTGTCCGAGATGTCGCCTCAAAAATATTAAAAATACAAAGCGACATTTCGGACAAAGTGTCCGAAAATATTTTGTCCGAGATGTCGCCTACTCTTCACTGAGTTTAGCCATGATTGATAATATTTGTGTTTATCTATAGGTATACGTAGAATTCTCCTACTTTACAGCGCCAGAGTGGTCACTTTAGCCACCTAGAGTAGAGATGCTACTGGACACTGTAGACAAAGATGCAAAGGCCTAAGTTTTTCTCCTATTAATAAGCAATGAGCATAGGTGCTATGTAAGTTGTCAAATAAATCTGTCGCCAAATGTCTTTATCTATAAATCCATCGCTAACATAACAACCCGACAAAAAACCAAAACGGCGAGCAGAGTGCGTGACCAGTCGACAACACACAAACCATTCGAGTCAAAGTCAACAGTCGCATGCAGCCACACTACAAGGTGTTACAAAAGTACCTAACTCTTTTTACAGGGATCACAACCTAAATATTTTGTTTGTTCTATGACGTTCCGTTGATTTTTAAATTAATAAAATGTGAACGCTGTGGCGGGAGAAAAGTATTTTTTAAATAATGTTTTCATTGTCTTTCACAATGTTTTAACAACTCAAAGCTATGTAAATGCACCTACACACACAATCATATTTAAAAATTGAGCTAATACCAAAAACAAAAAAGGCATGATTTTTTTTAAATTTTGAGGTTATAAAATAAAAATTGTTTTTTTCAACTTTTTTTTACAGATTTGACATCCTGTTGACCACTAGGTTACACCCTGTTAAAAGAGTTAGGATGTTTTGTAACACGTTGTATACATCCAACCGATACTCATTAAATTACCTATTAGACAGAGCCCGAGCTTACTGCATCAATAATTTAATTAGCGACGATTAAAATTAACTTTTATTTTCTAAACAGCAGGGGCTATATTGTCCACATGCGGTGGCATTCGATGAGATAAAAGCATAAAATGCGCTCGGCTGTTTTCTCGAGCGAATAGCTGCAGTGAAACGGGCCACGGTTGGGGGAGCAGCACGAACGCAGCCGCTGGCGGCGCCTGCGCACATGTCGCGAGGTGTGGAGAACTAGAGACAACGCGCTATGTGAATGAGGCAGTCTAAATAGAGCGTAAATGGGGGGTTATGAACTTTGACTGGCATTGATTGGTTTATTTTTTTTGAGTTTTCGCACCTGGTCTCATAGTAAAAGTTGCTACCCCTTTCAGTCTCACAGGACCTTTCTGAATTCACGTGGCTAGAGCTCGATACACATTATATGGGCTGAACCAATTTCGATAAAACATAATATCTAAGAACACTCGCTAGAGAGCCTGCTCTTAAATTTAAAAAACCGCATCCAAATCTGTTTAAAAGAGCTATGGTGCCACAAACAGACACACACACACATACACACACATAGCAGTCAAACTTATAACACCCTTCTTTTTGTATAGGGGGTTAAAAATTGCGTCGAGAGTACCTAGAACGGCTAAGCGAGAATGAACTCTATTTTCTTGGAGATCGTTTAAAAGTCGTGTGCATAGAGTCTTATGGCGCGTGCGCGGAGGAATCAATCTGCGCATGATCATCGTTCACGGTTTCATAAGCATAACGTTCCCCGTTACATTCCACTTAGCCACTTAGCAACTCTTATTAGAAGTGCCGTAGGATGCAAAATCGTGTGCGCATGCGTTACGCTTGATGTGCTGATGATAGTTCTCTATGCAATTATGTATGATGCACTGAGAGCAAGCCGATTCATTTTTCATGGAATTCATTTGGTTAGGGTTTGCATATTCGAGTAGTTCAAGTAGACAATGTGGTTGTGGTACAGATACGTACCTAACTTCCAGCCAATTTGTTTCTTTTACATCAGTCAATTTGTTTATTTAATAAATTATAATATTATCATGATAGTAAGTATAGCTGACAGGATGGTATAGTTGCTGGGCAAGCCTACTCCATCTAAAACAATGTCCCAGGCACTGCAGCGCCGAGTGGTCTCTTCGCTCATCTAGTGTGAGTGAAGGTGCCATTAGACGCTGTATAAATCATTTCATTACGTATATGCAAAGGCCTTAGTTTTTTTTTATCATGAAAACCTACTAAACCCACTCCTATTCTGCTAATTTTAGTATGCCACCACAAGTCACAACATAGTATAAGACGACAGGTATAAATTCAGCGTTTAGTTAGTGGAACATCAATCCACATAAGGTGGGTGAAGTGAACGAACACTCAGACACTGAAGGGCATTTCAAGTTGGAGGTCCAGCATATCAAACAGGAGTGATCATTGATCAAATTGTTGCATACCACCCCATGGTTATTAATTTGTCTATCTGCTGCAATGACAACAACATCTAAATTAGGTCGTGACAGCCTCTCATCGTATAAAAGCAAAGACGCATTGTTCTTTGACAATTTCACAGTCTGATTCCGAACACAAAAACTCAGAACATTCTTCTACCGTATCATGAAGCTTACCCTTCAATATTAGGGTGTATCACCAAAGAAATAAGAGCGTCCTTGCTTCAGTTTTACCCATGGCGTATCACTCGCCATATAACACAATGAGAGAGCCTAAGACAATGAAGATAGGGAGAACAAGACAGTTTCATAATCGGAAGTGTAATAGTTTTTGTAACAGACATTATGAGCAATTTCGTTGTCATGGATACGTTGGATAATACTTCGAGGAAAGGCTAGGGAAATGTGGAGCGGCTATACAATCTTGGGTGCTTAACTAAATAACCGTCATTTAGGTTGGAGACCGAAGGGCTTCCAGAGAAAATCTTTAGAGCTGCGACTTGATAAATTAGATCTAATTATTGACGCCCAGTCTACCTAACTACAATAGCCATGTTAAGAAAGTCGTTCATGGAGATCAAAGAAGGGCAACGATAGTTATAAATAATAATAAAAACCTTTTGAAATCATTATGCATAAATAAAGGTTATAACTTTACTATCATGTTGTTAAACAATGATGATCTAATTGGACTAGGCATATTTTTTTTAATTTGTTCCACTTCTGATCAATGGCCTCTTACCAGCGTATTTATTAAAACAATATCATAAATAATGTAAGTAAGTATGTTCATTGTGCAATACAATTAAAGCATAGAAAGAAAATCTAGGCTGAGGTGTTGATGTCGACTTTACATAATAAGTCGATTTTAAAATTACCGCCTTTGCCTCGCAGTGGGCACACAGAATGAGAAATACTGCGCACGCGACGTGCTAGAAAGTGATACGAGGCGGGAATACCGACTGCACACTGTGCTGTGTACAACAATTATTTGTGTGACTTTTCCAAGGCTCTGTCCACATGCAAGGCAAGGCACTTTGGGAAAACGCGAGCAGTTAGCCCGCGACTTCGTCGGTGCAGACCACAGGAAAATTTTGTTTATGCCTGACCAAGTATAAGTATCTATTAAAACACAACTAACTAAACACAAAATAACTAGTATCTAACAAAAATAAAATAACTAGTACCTAACTAAACTAAAATAACTAGTAACTAAACACAAATGACTAGTATCTATGAAAGAAAACACAACTAACCCAAAGTTTGACCGGAGACTTCGTTTCCGTGAACTACAACGTGTTACAAAACATCCTAACTCTTTTTACCTACTGGTCAACAGGATGTCAAAGCTGTAAAAAAAAGTTGAAAAAAAACATTTTTATTTTATAACCTCAAAATAGAAAAAATTTCATTACTTTTTTGTTCTTGGTATTAGCTCAAATTAAAAAAATATGTTTGTGGGTGTAGGTGCTTTTGCATAGGTTTGAGTTGTTAAAACATTGTGAAAGTCAATGAAAACAATATTTAAAAAATACTTTTCTCCCGCCACACCGTTCACATTTTATTAATTTAAAAATCAACGGAACGTCATAGAGCAAAAAAAATATTTAGGTTGTGGTCCCTATAACTGGGTGCTATTACCCTGTAAAAAGAGTTAGCATCTTTTGTAACACCTTGTATATCATCGGCTCTACCAAATTTCAAAGGGGATGATCATGAAACTTTGCTTTTGTAAAGGCGTGAATCAAGAATAAGTGGTCTCATGTCAAAAACACCCCCAAAAAGGACAATCTGTTTTACACCGAATACCTACGTTGGATTTGCAAACAAGTCTGAAATGCTTTCACGAATCAAGACAATGTGACAAATGCTCGAATTCCCACGCCTACAATCTCATTTCAAACCGATTGTCACTTCTTGATGAGGAAGAATGCTAATTTGCTTTAATGCACGGACCCTTACAGAACAGCAAGATAAATTACTAATTTCAAGACGACACTGGCAACTAACAGAGAGCTAAATCACCCGGAGAAAGAAAAACAATTTCACCGTGAACCTCGCTTTAGTCAGCCCATAAATCCTGCGTCATCTTTCGAATACCAGCAGTAAGGTAGTAAAGTTAATGACGGTAGTTAAGATACCTGGCACACGGACGAGACGCCTAGGCCCGTGTGAAGAAGGCCTTGTGGCGGACATAACCATGATTATAACTATAACGATGCCTTGTTGAAAACTCTTACTGAGGTAGAGATGTGGAGATAGCATATACGTACACGCCTAAAGTTTCCCTATAATATTTTCCAGATGTAAAGTAAGGTCGTACCATATCAGTCGCAATCGCAAATATCTACAGACATTGAAACAGTTATTTATATAGAATTTTCCGATCTATGGATCGGAATTCAATTTTGATGTTGCTACTGCTGAGAGGCTGCAGCCCCACTGCACTGAATTTTCCGATCCATAGATCGGAAAATTCTATATAAATAACTGTTTCAATGTCTGTACATATTTGCGATTGCGACTGATATGGCTTCGCCCTTACTTTACATCTGGAAAATATTATAGGGAAACTTCAGCCCTACTTCAGCGTCTGAAAAGTTTTCCTGCGACCTTTTTTGCATTTACATTTTACTGAGGTATTTTACTCAGCAGTAGCAACATAAAAATGCATAGAGAGCACAAGATTATGAATGCTTAGAGCAACGCAACTTCAATTTAGCAATTTAATTTATAGCGTGAAGAGCAGCACAACTCTACAGCCAAAAGATAACACTATGGACAAATTTAAAAAAGTTTTTTATGGTCTGACTGATGTGAGGTAAGAGATACAATCCAGTGTCTACTTGCATATCTAGGAAACAACTGCGTTAGTTACGTATGTATGGCCCATGAGTATGTGAGATTATAGAGGCGATCAATTTAGATAAGATCAGACGCTACGAGTTTCATTGTACGGGTTGCCGGTTGCCAGTTGCTTCTTTGATGCGTGGACGCAGGGAATTAATCATCTTTCTCTAACATGTGTGGCGTAATGGAGGTACTAAAAAGTGATAGACTGGACCAACATTGAGCTTCCTCTTTTGGCTTTGATATAACTGAACATTTAATTTAAGTTGTCTTAGAAGGCTGTCGCTTGAACTTAATGTAGCGGGATAGAGTAAATGATTGTTTGCTTTGATTCGAACCGTTCAACCACATTTTGTGTTTTATATAGCACTAATTCGCTCGGGAAAGGACTAGAATACGCCATCTTCAGGCAAACCGCGCCGGCGCGGCGTTCTAACTAATTGAGCTACCGGGTCAAAGAACTAAGGCAGATACTTTGGCTTCGCACGGCCTCTACTTTTCTTATCACTCTATACAAATACTTTCGCTCTACTCTTCATCAACAAAGGTTGTATAATCCGCGTCAATAAAGAAACGATATGAAAATGGCGGAGGGTACCGATGGGTCGGAAAAAGAGGACACGAAAATATAATATGAAAATATGAAATAAATATGAATGTCCGATTGACGCAGGTTATACCGATAAATTATTGTGAAAAAACGCGTTCATGCTTGCTCTATAATTTTGTCTGTTCCCTCTATCTTGTCTTTAAATACTTATTTAAAATTTTGGATATAGTTACCTACTGTAAACCTACTGAACGTACGCCCTGAAACGACTTCCGATCACTGTTTGACCTCTACTTGTGATTTCACCACTCGGTCACGCTCAGTCTGTCAACTCGCGATGGAGGAAATAGGGTTATTTCTCCGAAAGATGCTCATACACCGGTTAAATATGGCTGGCCATGCTACTGCATTTTGGTAGAAAAAATTACCGAATTCCGGGAAGAAGTCAATCACTGCCCCCATTGTGATGTCATGTTACTTGCCTAGTCACACAAGGATATGGTTGAGCGATAGGAACATCGCAACGTTACTACATAGTAACATTGAATCAGTGTCGCCCGATTATCGGGGATGTGGTGTAAAATCTAGTAGTATAAGTGAAGTTTCCACAGGACGCTCGTCTTCTTGTTTCGGAGGTATAAATGCCGAAGTCTTGCAAAAAAAAAAACGACACTGGCTCGGGGAAGTCACTAACAATCAGTTTCGCAGCGTTCGGGTCATCGTACCTACTCTTCTATGGTCCCATAAACAGCTGGGTTAGTGATGGTTTCTAAGATCTTTATGGGTCTTAGCGAAAGTGCTTACCTCTACCGGTGTGTAAACTTGTTTTGCAATTTTTTTATTGCTTTTGTCAGTTTTCGTTTAAACATTATTAACATCTGACGGGGTCTGAGTTTTCCATAGATAAAAAGTGGCGAGAAAGCGTGATTTTTAGAAACAACTTGTAGTTAGCATTTTATTCAATAAATTACCGTAGTAAACGGTTGAATATCGAACCCTTTTAAGCCAAGTAGAAGAACGATACGGTGTTTACAAAAAAATACAATGGACTTTTTTTAAAACTCTACATCGCGTTTTCAGTTTTTGGTGTTTAAATAATTATCACATTTCGTGTGATCGTATTCTTCGAGGCTTATTAACTCTACTAAAGTTCTTAAATGTAACTGTGTCAATGGAAAAGCCACTTTTAGGATATCCAAAGGTAAGTTACACAACAGCAAATAATAAGGAAACCAAATTGCACGAGACATGATCCAACATAAACTTACGTATAGGTATATTAATCAACCAATAAATATTCTGACACTCGTCAAACCAATGTAACACGTCCTGCCATATTGTATAAGTACCCTAAAACCGGGACGATATAGTGAAAGTGTCAACTAACTGCTGTGAGAAAACCCGACGCGTCGTATAATGTAAGGTGGCGTTGCATAATTAGTCGTGGGAATCGTACAAATGTGTAAACATAAAGGCACCAAGTTAATTAAGGCTTGTGACAGAAATGGCAGTTACGGCGATGACAGAATGTTAAATTAACTTAAATTAGATTACTTCATCTTCAAGACTTTAACCACGAGGCGTGCAGGTGTGGACATAGTAGTATTTCGTTCACTTTGATGACTCTAAATACTCTATCTAAATCAGAACAAAATAAGATAAGAGGCAGTGCCAGTGTGGATTTAAGAAAATTCGGCGGATACTTTGGTCGATAAAACCATCAGTATGAGGAATAGGAATTTTAATAGGTAAGTGGTTGGCTTCACCATTTTTCCTATGTTCTTCAAGAACTTGAATTCTTTAATAAAATTTTAACTAATAAAAGACAGGCTCTTCCCAATGTGCTAGTTCTATTTTTGTCTACTTGCAGTAAATCAAGATAATTATGATATTTTAGATACCCAGTGGCTTTAGATGCCCACCATCCTCTCAACTCGGAAGGCACGCCAATACAGGCGAAGCCACTTCTTTATTAGGTTTTTGCATTGACGTAATGAGATGATTTATCCAGCATCCAGTGGCACCTTGACTCGCTAGATGGGTGAAGTGAAACGAAGATACTAAACCAGTGGGTTATCACACGATATTTTTCTTCTCTTCTCAGAGAGTAGGTGTGACCACGGTGTGACAGTGACCTAGTATTCCGGCTATTAAGAAATGTTCCGCGCTGTGGTCTTAGCTAGTCTCGGCTGTAAGTGAGAAAATTAATTGTTTACGGCTTCTTTGACCTTGTGAGAATCGAGGGCAGGCCTTCCTGCCAAAGGGCTTTTCTTCTAAAAAAGAGATAGATGCAAAAAAAATATTGGACTCTCTATGAAAGTTTTTTTGGCTCCGTGCCCGAATGGTGCCATACAGGACCGTAATGGACCGTAAAACGGGGCACGGGCTGTTTTCCGCAACTCGACGTCTCTACTTGCGCCTATTTTGAGTTTGAGGCAATGATCACCTTTTTATCTTTTATTATTAATTGCACCTTGGCGCAGGAAATACAGCTCGAACTCGAATGAACCGCGGAAACCTAGCAGACCTCCGTTTACTATAAAACGGGCCGGCATAATCAGTATCATTCATAGCGAAGTGGGCACTTTCGCGGACATAAGAGAGTTAATACGCTATGATTGCGTCCCGAGACACCTTTGTGCGTCTGTCCGCCGTTTGGACGTTGCACCGTTAGATTGTAAAGCACACTACAGACTAGACTATACAGGGTGTTAAAATACCGCCAACAGACCCGAAAGCCACGCATACTAGACACCAAAACAAAATACTTTTTCGATAAATTATTGCTGGGAAATAATTTTGGTTTTTAGGTTATAATTTTAAAAAATATTTTATCATGCACTGGACGTGTAACGCACAGAAGTCATATTGCGCGAGCGTAGTTATAAGTTTATGTTACTTAAGCTTGAAGTGCCGATGTTTAGAATACATTGCGGGTTGCAATTTTAACGTCGTTTTTTGTAAGAAATATTCATAATTTTGATATGGCTCCTTGAGAAGGTATGTTAAGAACTAGATACTGAATACATTTTTGCAAAAAAAAAAGTTCATGCGGCGACCGCGTGGTGTTCAGTGATGGCAAGAGTGAACTTTGTTTACAAGGTAGCAACGTTGAAATTTCTCGCAGTTCCCTAACGGGCGGGCGTCCGCGCGGACCCTGTGCGGTCGCCGCGTGACACAATTCGTGTCATATAAACGCACCCTGATTTTGCACCAAGCTAGGAATTTTCATTATTTAATTACCATTTATAGCCTAAAAGCTAGTCTATACGCAGGTTTATACTACACGCACATATTTTAGTCATTACGTTGTTCAAGTTCATATGAAAGGCAGAAATTGGGAGAAAGTCTGACCCGCGGTCATTACTTCGCAATGACTTCTGAAATTGGGACCCCTTGGCTTGACTATAGAGACGGTTGGCTGCACATTCAATAGTTTCGCCAAAATGGTGTAATTCCTAGCACTATAATAGTTAATTATGATTACGGTGGGAGTAGTTGACACACCTGCAATTTTCGTCTTGCCGATGTTATGGGTTGTTGAAGAAAGCTTTTTACCTCTCTAGTACTCGGCTCAAATGCTATTGTGCATTGTAATTGGTTGGTGTTAGTGACGGATATCCAACCTACCTACATACCTATTATAATAAGCACATGTGTGCTTATTCTGTAAAAAAAACCGCAACGTTTCTAGTCCTAAAAACTGGTTTATTTGCAGCTTCTATCTCCCGTTTAAGAGCTACGGTGCCACAGGCAGACACACCCTCGCACACACACACCCACACTTATAACGCCCCTCTTTTTGGGCCGGGGGTTAAAAATAAGTAGACGACACTAACACGAGTCCTGTCGTTTTCCGCAGGGGCTCGCGCGTGGCTGGTGGCGGCGACGCTTCACAGTCTGCTGGTCGGGGGCAGCGGCGGACATCACAGACGATCCATGCCTACACCCACGGTGAGATATGATACAGATATTTTAAGGCGCCGTTCATAGTAAATAGCCCGCGCGCAAAGAAAAATTTACAAAATCGATTCCTGTATCAAATACACTAAATGAATCGAAAAAGTAAACATATCAAACACTACAGGGTGCACTCTAAGTCGATAGCGGAACTTTAAGTAGGCTGTCTACCTACAAACAACTTTTACCAGGTGGCGAAAAAAATGGAGCACAAAAAATATCAGCTGTTCCATACAAAAGGTCGACTCAGTACTGCGCCAAATGTATGAAACAGCTGATATTTTTTTCGCTCCATTTTTTTCCGCTATCGACTTAGAGTGCACCCTGTAGAATTAGGTGAGAGCTATCTAACACAGCCAGTTTGGTGTTGATATTCAGAAACGTTCTGAAGATAGAATTTTCGCCTAAAAAAAATTGGCAGCGCGCTTTTTATTCAGCGAAAATATCTTGCAATCTGTTATGGATATCAACATGAAACTGGTTTCGCTGGCATATCATATTTCAATCATCCGCTCGCCGCAATCATCAGATCTTGTTCTGAGGTGCATTCATTCCACTTGATCATGTCAATTCTCTCTAACTATTGATTGGCGAACCTATACCTATTTATTTGTGTAGTTGTGTGTGACAATTTCACAAGGCAAGTTCTATGATACTACTAGGAACGCACACATAGAAACAAAATAACAATAAAGCCAAGAATACTTAGCTTTTTAGTTTGACGCAGTATGTTGGTGTACGCGATTTAAATGGACACGTTTCTTTTCCAGACTTTTCCATTGTCAAAAGGCGGTTGGAGGCCGGTGATCAACTCGGGGTTGCCAGGATACGGCGCGTTCGCCGCGGCGCCTCTCCACGCGCAGCCCTACAAGATACCAATCGCCGTCGCGGTCGACAACTACCCCTCGTCATCACGACCGATCTCCACCCGAGACGCCACGAAACTCACCTCTATAGCCCAATCCTACCGCCCAACGACCTTACGCTCCCTTCCTTCCACATCCCCTTCACACCCCCAAGGGAACCAACCAATAAACTCTTACTACAACCCCTTCGGTCTCCAGAACAGCGGAGGCCTCTCACACTTCAAAATCGTCCAGAACTTCCCGGGAGAAAACGTCGTGATACGCAATCCGCACAATCCGTACGCTGCCCGCCCCATCTACACCAAATACCCGACGAAATTCAAGCAGCAGTTCCATAACTCTGTCATGCAACAGCTGAACAACGTCCAACCTATACAGTTTGGCGTCCCTGTGTATCCAACGACGAAACAGCAGGAGTTCAAGCATGTGGACCAATACGGAAGGCCCGTGGAAGCTAAGAGGCCACAAGCTAACAGTGGTACGGAGATATTCAAGCCAGAAGTATACAAAGTACCGTCGGACAGCGACACGGCTCCTCAGTCTGTGAGCCAGCAGCAAGTGAAGACGGCTCAGCAGCAGAATGCGTCGCCGACGTTGAAACCCACCGGAAGCCCGTACCCTCAATATCAGTTCAAGGAAGAGAAGTTCGCGCCACTGCCGCCAAGTATATTAGGTAAATAAATATTATTTTGTCTATAGAAGTCGAGGGCACTAAAACTTGTTCATTTGTAAATTTCAAAACTCCTTTTACCTGCTTCCCAGACAGGAGTTCTTAACTTTAGTTTTAGTACTTTACTACACGTTATTATTATCTTGACGCTCGATTAGAGATCTCTACATCCAATACAAGTAAGACTCATAGTGGTTTTCATTGTTTCCAGGCACATTCAGCTCGTACGGCGTCCAGTCCATGAAGGGAAGAGATCCTTTCCAGCAGGCGAAGACGACCTACATACCTTCTCAACCGACGAAACAAACCGTCTTCAACTCATTCAGCTTTGCGCCCTATTTCAAGACCACTCCGAGCCATTTCGCCGTGACCACACCCAAGTTCCAAACCGCTTTGAACCAGATTCACTATGGAAGTACGCTACTGGATTACAAGGCAACTTCTGCACAGCCGCCAAAGGCTGTTGCCCCACAGAAAGTAGACCCCAACGCTGGCAAACCTAACTTTAAGCCGAGCCCGCAAGATCCATTCTCCAAACTCCACCAAAACGGTGACCAGAACAAGGTTTCAACGTACAATCCTAACAACGTGCAAACCACCACTGCAAACAGCTACTTCTTCAACAATTTCAACGACAGGTATCCCTCGCAATACACCCAAAACTTACAAAACCCGTACTATATCAATAACCAGCATGCCAATTTCGTGTACGATAACAAAAAGGCGCACATCCACGACAGCATTCCTTCGCATAACAACCAGCACTCCTCGGCCCAGTACGCTGAACCACCCAAGAGAAGACCCGAGAACGAGGCGACGCAAAACTCCATACCAGTCCCAGCTACATACGAAGTCACGGAAACCTACGAACCCGACATTATAACCAACTCCTCGCCGAATTCCTGGGCTGCTATCACCGATTCTTACGACCAAAGTGACAAGCAGCTGAAACCTTCGGAAGACCCGGTCACTAAAGATGAATATTCTGAAAACTACGGCAGGCTGCCAACGACTCAGCCTACAGACCTAGTTGACGAGTACGCGATAGTGACTGAGAGCGACAAGGGCTATGAAAACTCTTTGAGTTACGACAGCCACGTCGAAACACAAAGCAGGCGGCCGTTGGGCGACGGGTTTGAACCGATTAACAAGCACAAGCTCAAGGATTACTACTATAGAGTATCCACTCCTTCTCAAGAAGAATATACTACACATTACAAGAAGAAGGGCAAGCCAACTGAAGCTACTCCTATTCTCGAACAAGATTTATCAACTCACAAAACTAACGAAGACAATACTGAGGCGTTACCGACACTTCCACCTAACAGACATTTCAAGCGACCCAACGCTCCGGAAGCCATCGACAGGGACAAGATAAGGAAGCGCAACAAGATCCGTAGACGCCGCCCTGTTGGCAACAATAATGAAGAAACGAGCACGAGAAAATCGTCGACGGAAGCGCCTACAACAGAGGCTGATGAAATCCACACTATAAAGCCTAGAGTCCGAGCGCCTAAACCCAAACCTGCCTTGACCACACCCACTACATCTACTGATCTGTCCACCAGCGCGTTACCAACTATCTCACCGACAAGTCCCACAATTGTCAAGAAGAAAGTCGGCCACCGAAGACCTCAACCTACAACGACCGAAAGAGTCGAAGCCACTACTTTTTCTTACAAGGAATATGACCTCAACAAGGAATCTCCGATCATGAAAATAGCTACCAGGCCGCAGCACCCAAGAGTTACTACAGCCACGTACGATTATAAAACTAGTGAGACGCCGGACTACAGCCACAAACAAGACGAGAAGGATACTCCGACCAGTGATATCGCTGTCAACCTATCCGATACGTTGAAGACCAAACCAGAGCCTGTGAAACAGTTTTCGTTCCACAAAGACGTGAAGCCAATCGACGCTAAACTTGAAGTAATAAGACTGACAACTGAAGGAGATAAAAGAGACAGCACTGAGGAGGCTTCGGAATTAGCGACCACCACTGGACGAGTCGAAAGCAGCTCGGAGACACCGGGCAAGATCCAAAGACCAAGACTGAAGAACAAATATGAAAGTAGCAGACCGAAATTCAGTGTCAAAGATTACAGAAACCGGCTTAGCTCGACGACAACCACGGACAAACCCACTGAAGCTGTCCCGATTAAATTCAAGTTCCCACAAAGGCGGCTACCTGCGGAAAAGTATAGCAGTGACAACGAGACTGTAGAAAGAAAGAAATTCACACCTAAAGACCCCAGACATAAGAGCGGCAACTACAGCGAGGGCGATGGGGTAACAGAGACTGTCCACTACTCAACCAGACAGCCTTCGAGGCAAAGACACGCGTCGACGACGGAAAGCACCGAAGGGACGCCCAAGATATCTTCCAGAATAAGAAACGGCTCCAGAAGACCAAAACCTACTGAGGAGACTACCGACACATCCAGCTCGGCCCCAGTCCACATCAAAAGACCACTGAGAAAGAAGATCAAGGACTCCGATATCGGAGAATCCGTACAGGATCTATCAGTGACGGAAACTACAGTCAGATATGAGAACAAAGATGATATAACATCAGAACGGACAAGGTCAGAGAGCGCTATTATGAAAATCGCCAAAGATGATAAGAAACACCAGACAGAACACCTGGAGAACGCTTTCGAGCACTCCAAAAGAGTTTCAGATTTAACGTTAGCTGCCAGCAAAGACTATAATACTCCCGGTATGTTCAAGACAGTCTCTCCGAATAGCAGAAGAATACCTAACTACTTTACGATAGCCACAGACGATCCTATACTTCCCATTGAAGCGTTCTTCCCACAGTTAAACCAAAAGAAGGAATCGTAATTATTCCTATAAAATAATTCGCTTTTTTTCCTTATAGGACCCGCAAAGCGCATTTATGGGAATATAAGATGTCAAACACAAATAGTATGGGGAGTTATCTTTTGTTAGTGGTCCTATTAGGAAAAAGCGCGGGTTATGTTAGTTTTAATTTAAAAGTAACTGTAAAACCAAAAGTAATTTCTTCTGCCAAAGTGAAAATATTTTGAAAAGTTTTAGGTGCAATTTATATGGATCAAAATATAATTTATTTTCAAGAACGTCTGTGGACTGTATTTTGGTGCTCATTCTAGTTTGTAAGTAAAATACCTAATTTAACTTAAAATGTAACTTATCTTCAAGTTTGAATTGTATGATTGGTCAAGTATTATGTATAGAGATTGTGAGAATTTGTGTGAATGGATCCATGCAATATTTATATTTAAATTCTAGGCATTAATGATGTAAATAAACATTTTCTTAACAAAACATTTGTTTTATTATACTTCTGTTGCTATAAATAAAATACAAACTTACATAATAATATGAAGATAACTTATCCACGTTGTTTTGCTTGTTCGGCTTCTAACTTGCCCATTTTCTGGATACACTTCACGGCAGCTTGATGTATCGCCTTATCCAATTGATCTGCAAAAATACCAGCGTCAGTACAACTCCGCACTTATGTCTTTCCTGTATTCGTTAGAAAACTGACAAGGTTAGCCAGATATTGCGGGTTCAAGTCCTGTTACAATGCGTGCCACGAAAGAAGCTACCTGAGACCCCTCTTGATTAGTGACGATTTATAGATATCTTTAGCGGTATGAGGTCTGAGTGCGGCACGGAGCAGGCGTCAACAGGACGGCGGAAAGAGGTGCGGGAGGCGCAGTCAAGTCTCTTCTTTCGTTGCACGTATTGTATACCAGTATTAAATAAACAGAACTTACAGATCTTATGTTGCCCCTTGATAGGAAAGCGAAGCCTCAAACTGATCGGATTGGAGCATATGAACACATAGGGACTCTCGCTTTCACCGTCGGGGTACCTAAAAGCAAACAAAAAAGATGTAAAGTATTGTATGAAATGGGCAGTGAGATCCGGGGTCAAAAAATGCTCGAAACTGTTCGTGTACTGTAAACACTGGCTGCGTTTCTAAGATACGTTTTGGGTCACCTACCTAGTAGGCGCAAGAGTGGTCCCTTCATCCATCAGTGATTGTGTCACTGGGCGCTATAATGCAAAAGGCCTCCACTAATGTAACCCCCGATGGGATGGACAGACTAAATCAAGACTACTGTGGAGACACTGTATGAATCCACCCGGGAACCATGGATCCACCAGAGAAGGGTAACCCCATGAAAACTGTTTCAAAACCAAAAGTTGTGAGTTGTGGTTCTTACTTTTTCTGGTACTCCTCTTCGGGCAAGCAGTCGTCCACACTGACGCAGCCGAGCAGACAGCCCGTCGGGTAGAACGACGGGAATTTGAACTGTTTTTCTAAAACATTAAAGTTTTTTCAATAATTTAACGCAAAAGCATATACGAACTTATTATTATTGTTGCATACAATTTATATTGCTTGCTGCCCTAATAACTACTAAATTATAATTTAAAAACACCCCCTAAATTCTTGCTACAACTATGCATAATCTCATCCAAATCGGTTCACCCGTTTAAGAGCTGCGTTGCCGCAGACAGACACACAGACAGACAGACACAGACACACACATAGCGGTCAAACTTATAACACCCCTCTCTTTGCATCGGAGGTTAAAAAATCACCCACCAAAAGGTAGCTTGTGAAGCTAGCCAAAAATACCCAAAAATTTCGTACAACTTTCATCCGATCGAAAAACAACCTTACAGACTTCAGTCCATGTGGCTACAAGTATTCAAGCAAATAAAACCGCTACCAACTATTGTGTATCTATCGCGCGGCGGCGCCCGCGCGTCAGTTGGTAAATATATGGTTGTACCGAACGCACGCCTTATTATTCACAAGTGGCGAACGCGGAAAAAAAAAAAAAAAATAAAATAAAAATAAAAGCTAGCTTTATTATTCGGAGAAATTATGTCGATAGGAAAAGTGCGGGAGTTCGTGGTAGAGACGGGAAACTGGACAAGTTACGTCGAAAGACTAGAAATGTACTTTTTAGTCAATAAAGTGGCGGAGGACATGAAACTGCCCACATTGATTTCTGTGATTGGAGAGGAAGCTTACGATTTGTTGGCTACATTGGCCAGCCCAACCAAACCTGCGGAATTAACCTACGCCAGAGCGGTGGATTATTTGGCGGGCCACCTTCAGCCAAAACCGTCAATCTTGGCCGAAAGGTACAAGTTTCGTCAGCGGCGTCAACTGACCCATGAATCTATAAGTGACTATGCGACAGAGCTAAAGAAGCTGTCTAAGAATTGCGATTTTAAAACGGCTCTCGATGACAATCTTCGCGACCAGCTGGTGTGTGGGTTGAAAAGCGAATTGGTAAGACAAAGATTGTTTTCCGAAGAGAGCCTGCAGTATAGTCAGGCTATACGACTAGCTCTGTCATTGGAGGCTGCGGAACGCAATGCTAGTGCAGTGGATCAAGGGAGTGTGATGCCAACCGAAGGAATACACGAAATCAAGATAAGAGAGTGCCCAAACTGCGGCGACAGTAGGCACAGAGCTAGCGATTGCTGGTACAAAGATTACTTGTGCAGCGCGTGCAACGAATTCGGTCACCTAAGGCGGATGTGTCCAAAACGGACCAGGGATATGGAGTACAACCATGGGAGACGGTCGAGGCCAGCGGGAACTGCTGGTAGATACGGAAACCGATCACGCGGCGGGCGCGTGATCAGCCGCGGTGCTGCGGCGGGTGCGAGCGGCAGAGCTTCGCGGGGATGGAGAACCGCGGGACGCGGGGGGCGGGATCGCGCCTCAGTGCACTTGTTAGAGGAGGACAACCGACCAAGTGACAGTCAAAGCAACTCCGATGAAGAAGAGCCTATATACCAATTGTCATTAAACCAATATAAACCGGTATGTATTGCTGTTAAGGTGCAAAATCGTTTGTTAAATATGGAAGTGGACACTGGATCCGCATTATCGTGTATAAGTAAACAAGCATACGAAGAATTGTTTAGTGATTTGAACTTGAAACCGTGCCGGATGAATTTGAAATTTTATGATGGCTCAATTATTCAACCGGAGGGATACCTAGAAACGGCGGTCAATTATAAGGACAAATGTAAAGTTTTGGATTTATATGTCGTGGATAGGGGAACCACAAACTTGTTAGGTAGGCAGTGGTTAGCTGAACTGGATATTCCAGTGAGGGTTCCTAATGTTTACGTGAATAACACTTCAATTGATCAATCAGACAAAAATAATAAAATAAATCAACTTATTTGCAGACATGAGTCATTATTCGATGGCACACTGGGCACGTACACGGGCGGGGAGGCCCAACTATTCGTGCGCGAGGGTGCTGTGCCGGTCTATTGCCGGGCTCGCTCCCTGCCGTATGCGCTGAGGGCCCGCGTGGACGCTGAGCTCGACGCCATGCTCCGTGCTGGCGTGATTGAGCCTGTGGATCACTCGGACTGGGCCACCCCTCTGGTAATAGTTAATAAACCGGATGGCGGTTTGCGACTCTGCGCGGATTACAAGGTAACCCTAAATCGAGTCCTTATGGTTGACAGATACCCGGTTCCAAAAGTAGACGACCTTTTCAGTGATTTAAGTGGTAATAAGTACTTTACGAAGTTAGACCTATCGCAGGCATACAACCAGATACTGTTGACAGAAGAGTCAAAAAAATTTACAGTGATAAATACGCATAGAGGACTTTTTAAGTACAATCGTTTAGTTTATGGGTTATCCTCTAGCCCAGGGATTTTTCAGAAATTAATGGTTAATACTTTAAAAGAAATAAAAGATGTAGTGGTGTTTTTTGATGACATTTTGATAAAAAGCAGAAATTTAGAAAGTCATTTAAAAACTATTCAGAAGGTGTTTGAAACGTTAGAAAAAAATGGGTTGAAAATTAGGAAAAATAAATGCGAGTTTTTGGCGGGTCAAGTGCGTTACTTGGGATTTATAATAGATCAAAATGGGGTTCGGGTTGACCCAGATAAAATAAGGCCAATTGCGACGATGCCGCATCCCACCAGTGTGACGGAATTAAAGTCTTTTATAGGTATGGTCAACTTTTACGGGAGGTTTATTCATAACCTAAGCAATTACCTAAGTCCACTTTATGAACTCCTTAAAAAGGGCAAGCACTGGAGCTGGGGAACGGCTCAGGAGGCGGCTTTCGAGCAAGTAAAGCAACTATTAAGTAACGCTTGTGCATTAGCGCATTTTGACATTTCCCAGGAAACTGTGGTAACCGTCGACGCTTCGGGACGGGGGCTCGGCGCGGTGATCGCGCAGCGGGGGCCGGGGGGCGAGCGTGTCGTGGCGTATGCTTCGCGCACGCTGACGCAACCTGAGCTACACTATAGCCAAATTCATAAAGAGGCACTAGCGATTGTTTTCGCAGTAGATAAATTTCACCAATACATATATGGTCGGAAATTTATACTACGAACCGATCACAAGCCTCTGGTGACCATCTTTGGCCCAAATGTGGGCGTCCCAAGCGCAGCCGCTAGTAGGTTACAGCGATGGGCGGTAAAATTGTCTGCCTACGACTTTGACATTGAGTATATCAGGACCGATTTGAATACAGCTGATGTACTGTCCCGCCTAATTAGGTCCCATAAAAATGAATCAAAAAATGAAAATGACTATATGCCTTAACAAACTTATTTACATTTCAGTACAGACGCGTTATTACTAGACGCTAACATTCTGAAACGAGAAACGCGTTCAGACCCTATTCTTAGCAGGGTTTTGAGCTTTATTAGGGACGGTTGGCCCAATGAGGTCGAGTTGAGGGAACTTAAGCCATACCAAAATAGAAAAAATGAGCTGTACGTCGAGCTTGGCTGCATTATGTGGGGTCACCGAGTGGTGGTGCCCCCTGCATGCAGACAAAAGGTACTTTTGGAGCTGCATGACTCGCACATGGGGATAGTTAAGAGCAAAGCCCTAGCTCGCAGTTACGTATGGTGGCCCGGGGTAGATGAGGCGGTGGAGGGTGTGTGTCGCGCGTGCACCGTGTGCGCCGCCGTGGCCGACGCGCCGCCCACGCACGAACCACACTGCTGGCCATGGCCTTCACGTCCGTGGTCTCGCCTACATCTAGATTTTCTTTCCATCGCGGGTATGACTTATATGGTGGTAATTGATGCTTGTTCTAAGTGGATTGAAGCATTTAGAATGCAAAGAACTACAGCTGAAGCCGTCATTTACGTATTAAGAGATTTGTGGGCGAGGTTTGGGCTTCCAAGGCAGGTAGTGAGTGATAATGGCCCACCGTTTGCAAGCGGAGAATTTTGTTCTTTCTTGAAGCAAAATGGTATAGAGCAACTTTTCTCCGCCCCTTACCATCCAGCTTCTAATGGAGCTGCAGAAAATGCGGTGAAAATCTGCAAGCGCACCATAAAAAAGGCCCTAAAACAAAAAGTGGATGTCCATGCAGCCCTATGCAGATTTCTATTAGCGTACAGAAATATCGAGCACGCAACCACGGGGGACAGTCCCGCCAACATGTTGTTAGGGCGCAGCCTCCGCATGCGCCTCGACTGCCTCAAACCGGCGCGCGACGCGCGGGTGGCGGCGCGCCAGGCCCGCACCGCGCGGGACGCGGGCGGAGCGCACCGCTCGTTTTCCCCGGGAGATGTCATTTGGTACCGAGATTATCGAAGCGTAGATAAATGGCTCCCAGGTAGGGTCACTGAGGTCTTAGGAAGTACTGATTATACAGTTGAGGCTAGGCCAGGAACCGAGGTACATAGGCATGTCAATCAGCTAAGGGTAATAATAAGGGTGAAGGTATTGTGTATCTATCGCGCGGCGGCGCCCGCGCGTCAGTTGGTAAATATATGGTTGTACCGAACGCACGCCTTATTATTCACAACCAACCTGGATATAAGACTCGGTATCGGTTCTCAAGCTGCTTGACGAGGTCTGGATCGGGAGGCTTGGCCGTTGAAGCGATCCACAGTCTACCGCGGTGGCTCGTGTACCAGGATCGGCCTTCGTGTCTGGGGAAGATAGTGCCATTGTGAACCTTATGCACTTAAGAGTAAGAAGTACCATAATTTTCACCAACACTCCCAAACATTAATGAGCTCCATTAGTCTCCTAACACAAATTTTAAATACAAAAATAATCACTTTAATTTTGTTGGAGTATTGGTGAAAATGAGCGCAGGTAGGTATTCATATTTTACAATAATCAAAATAATACTACTTCATTGCCGTGAAACAAAAGTCGCTACACAAAAATGGCTCAGTTGACCTTCAAAATAAAAAAAAACTGAAAAAAAAGAATTTCCCGCCACGCTGCTATGAGTTCCCTGTACAAGCGTGGGAACTCGGCGATGGCCAAGCGCGTGAAACACTGTTTTCTTTAGCTGTTTCGTTCGAAAAGTGAGAGGCAATGCGGCTGTATGAGTCTACGCGTGTTCGTGTCCTTTCGCGAGTATGTAGTTGTAATGTAATAGATCTATTTTCCCAAAATTTTTCGTAGTCCAGCTGCCATTTTAAAATTTAATTAGTTATTTAAAAAAAAAAACTGACAAGAACAATACATTATTGATGTTCCCAAGATAGTTAGACTCCAATGGACAGTGTAATAACGTAAGTAAATAACAGCTGAAAGTTATCCCTTTTTCGCTCTAATTTCTATCAGGCAATTTTTTTTACTATAAAAACTATTTGCAAACCTTCGTATTGGTCATCTACTGATATAAACAAAGTTTCAGCAAAATCCAGCCTGTAGTTAAGAAATTAAACCTGAACTACGTTTGTATGGGAAAATGGTGCTCTAGCGCCCTCTTAAAAGACTCTACAGGGTGCACTCTAAGTCGATAGCGGAACTTTAAGTAGGCTGTCTACTGATCACTACAAACAGCTTGTACCAGGTGGCGAAAAAAATTGAGCGAAAAAAAAAATCCGCTGTTCCATACAAAAGGTCGACTCAGTACTGCGCCAAATGTATGAAACAGCAGATTTTTTTTGCGCTCAATTTTTTTCGCCACCTAGTACAAGTTGTTTGTAGTGATCAGTGGACAGCCTACTTAAAGTTCCGCTATCGACTTAGAGTGTACCCTGTAGTGAAGGAAGATTGTACGTACAGTTTGATCCCGTCGACGAGCAAGGAGGCCCAAGGTTGGTGCATGGAGAGGCAGCGGCCCGTGTCGGTCATCTCCTGCAGCTCGAGGTCCTGAACCCGCAACCCCGACGGTTGTACGCTGCGGGCGGCCGACGCGTACGGACGCGCAACTGACTCGTCAAACTGTGGGTTGAGAAAACGCAGTAATCAGTTATGTTTCCAAACGGTGGCGAGAGTGGCCACTGATAGATATCAATGGAGAAGATTCATCCATTCCCGGAATTCGACAAGCATTGATCACGATGTTCAGACATGAAGGACCGACTGCAAAGAAGAGAAGAAGTTATGTTTATCGTTCGGTTCCGTCGGTGTCGACGTCGTCTGTCCTGTGAGTGAATGTGAATCTCATCTAAAAATATGTCCGAAGAATATTAAACCCACAATTTGGCGGCTGTGGTGCGCCCTAAAGTGGTGGACCCAACAATAAAAATTATCGGATACCATCGTCATGGGTAGCAAATTAAAGGGCTTTAAAAGACCTTTTTAAAAATGTATAACACATATAGCGTCAACATACGAAGTAGAAGAAAAAATATTTTTAACTTCTATTTTGATTTCAAGTTTTGGAGGTAATTTTGGAGGTCACCCAGAATAGAACCAAGAAGGGCAAAACATTCCAATTCTATTCATAGCCAATCCCTAAATCCGGGCTACAACTCTCCCTTACCTGAAGCATAGGCGCGTTAACCCCGGGCGCCACACCTCTCTCAGCCCTGTCGCTGTTGAACCAAGCCGCGTTGGTCGCCGCCGCCGCCGTTAGCTCTCGGATCTGCTCCTCGTTAACTTCGTGCTCGATGGTCTGGTCTTGTAACTACGCTTGCTGGAGACACCTTAGACACTGCAGAGCCTGACAGGTGTAGGCTTGTCCAGCCTATGATAACCTTTCTTTCAGCCTAATCGGCAGGAGAGACGCGCAAAGCTCCGAAAACGTTTACAGTTATTTTGCATGTTAAATCTGTGGACACCTGGCTAGTCGTACCGATAGCAGATGGCCAAAGTCCATTGCGGAATGGCGACCCCAAGAGAGGAAGAAATCGGTTGGCAGACCACCAGCTAGATGGGCCGACGACATAGCCCAAGTAGCCGGAAAACAGTGGTTGCGCCTGGCGCAGGATCGTGAGATGTGGCGTGAGTGCTAAGAGGCCTTTACTCAGCAGTGGGTGTTAACAGGCTGATGATGATGAATCGGTGGAACGCATGTTATTAACGCGCCATCGCGAACGACAGCGACTGTCAAACGCTACGAATTGCCGTCAAACAGTTACCTGAAGCATAGGCGCGTTAACCCCGGGCGCCACTCCTCTCTCAGCCCCGTCGTTGTTGAACCAAGCCGCGTTGGTCGTCGCCGCCGCCGTTAGCTCCCTGATTTGATCCTCGTCCACTTCGTGCTCGATTGTTTGATCTATTTATTTCGCAAGCTAATAACACTCGCACTATACTGCAATTCCCAGTTATTGAGTAACTTTAGACAGTGATTTACCTCTTTTACTCTGTGGAATAGAATTAATTATGGAATTTGACGCACCACATATAAAAACATGCTATCAAACTCAATAACTGGGGATATATGGATGAAGAGAAGTGACCCTCGGCCTCAGATACTACAAGATATACAATTTGGACTAAGTAGTGTGGGCTTGTAGTTAGAAAATCGTAAAAAGTCAGTTACCTGAAGCATAGGCGCGTTAACCCCGGGCGCCACTCCTCTCTCAGCCCCGTCGTTGTTGAACCAAGCCGCGTTGGTCGCCGCCGCCGCCGTTAGCTCTCTGATCTGCTCCTCGTCAACTTCGTGCTCGATGGTCTGGTCTTCCACTATCTGACGGCCTGTAGGTAGGGTAGGTACTAGGTAGGCAGGTAGTCGTGTGAGGTAGTGGCCACCTCAGGGGCCTTAGCCTGTAACGTAATGGCGTATCGATGGCGACCCAGCAGAAGGACAAAACCGGGGTTTCCTTGTTTTTCTCCTACAACCAGAGAACTAATTCTCTAGAATTTGAATCAGAATATTCTTTGCCGTACTAGAAGAACATTGAAAGGACCGACAGCATTAATAAATCGTAATTGAAGCCGTCAACTGGGAGCCCATTTTGGCACCATTGCGTTGCCAGACTAAGGCTCCTGGCCCCTGTATTATTTAAAATATCCACCGTAAAAATAACGGTCTTTAAGTATCAAAAAAAGGATTGTTTATTTCAATAAGGGCTATTTTCGAGTGTTTTGACGCTCGTAGGTTGAGTGGAATTTTTAGATAATAGAGGCGCTGGTGTCAACATTTTTAGATAATAGAGGCGCTGGTGTCAACATTTTTAGATAATAGAGGCGCTGGTGTCAACATTTTTAGATAATAGAGGCGCTGGTGTCAACAGTTTTAGATAATAGAGGCGCTGGTGTCAACATTTTTAGATAATAGAGGCGCTGGTGTCAACATTTTTAGATAATAGAGGCGCTGGTGTCAACATTTTTAGATAATAGAGGCGCTGGTGTCAACATTTTTAGGCCGCGCAAAGGGCCTCTTACATGGCTTAATGATTGTTATTAATCAATAACAACCGGGACCAACGGTGTAAGTGCCTTCCGAAGCACGGAAGCGCTTAGATATTATTGCCACTAGCGGTCACCCATCGAAAGACTGACCGCGCCCGATGTTGCTTAACGTCGCCAATAGATTGAGAATGGCTAGTCCAACTAGGTGTGAGCGCTTTATTGTTGAGAACGGAGATATTGCTAAAGAGATTTAAAGCAAAAACCTTTACATATCCTATTGTTCTGTGCCCATATTTTAATTTATTGTACAAGTACCTGTCTCAATTATTACTTTTTCGAAGAAGTATTTGACAGAACATCGAATAACAAGCCGAAGAAAAAACATACCAGCAAAATCAAATGTCATCTTCTTGTTCAACCGCGAGGCGTGTTTCTTGTCGTGCAAGCTCTGCTGGTACTTGTTAAGTTTCTCCTTCTCACTCGCACTCAGCCAGACCGAGTTCGCGTTGAAATAGTCGCTGTCGTCGTCCGTCACCCGCGTGCGGCGTTCACTGGAGTAGAGAAAAAAAATTAGGCCTTTAAATTATATCTCCCTCTATCTGTAACCCTGATAAAGATAGAGACAGGGAGAGTGATCTCCCTCAAAGTAAGAAAGAGTCAAAGAAAATTCTCTTTATTTATGTCACTCTCTCTACATCTCTATCCTTCTCTCTCTCTCTGTCTCTCTTTGTTTCTATTTGTTCTCTTTATGTCTCTGTGCTCTATCCTGTCTCTTTATCCTCTTTTTGTCGATCACTTTTTCTACCCCTGAGAAAAGACCCAGCTGCCTATCCTAAATGGCCCACTTTCAACGACAGTTAAAAGCTGAATTCAAAGCCCTTGGTAGATGGCGCTCATAGGCTTGGCCATACAAGAACCGGGATATGGCTGTAAAATTTCGCTTACACAAATTAATAATAATATCTTTAGTAAAAGCGAAATTTTATAGCTGTGAAAACGGCTCAGTTTAGGCTATATCTAAACAGAAACCAAATGATCAAGCTACCTACCTAGTACGGTCATACTCCAGAAGCCTGTTTCGGTGAGAGAGGGCGGCCTCCCAACCCTTGGGCCGGGCCTTCTCCATAAGATTCTCCATCAGCTTGGCGGCCGCCTTGGTCTTTGCGTTGATCTCTTTCTGCTCCCCTGGTGTGCATACCTGGCGGGAAATATTTTTTGACTTTTTCAAATCCTGTATCTCGGTGACTCTAGGAGCTAAAAAAAAGTTACTTGTTCGAGCAACAACTAGCGCCGCCAATGAAAAAAACAAAATATCTTCTTTTTGCGAAGTAGCTACTTTTGGCGATAAATGATTGCATTCGTAGATTCTAGGATCTAAACCTTGGGTCCTAAAAATAGTTAAGCTTCGGTTTGAGAACTTGCAGGAGAGTTTTTGGCAAAAAACGCATCCAAAAAGACGATATGATTTTTTTTTCATTGGCTGCGCTAGTTGTGCCTACTACTGGGCCTTAAAAGAACCGTTTTCAATTTATTTCCTAAAATCTGAAATAAGTCCGAAAAAATTGTGGTTTATCGCCTTTGTGAATAAACGAACGTAGCGGTCAAACTTATAAGTATAACACCCCTCTTTTTTTGGTCGGGGGTTAACAAAAAATGTATGAATATCGCGAATTACCAAGTTCCCACAGAACAGACAGGGCCCGGAGCCTTCCTGCTTGCAGATGATGCGGCCGCACTGGAGGCAGTTGTTGATCAGCTCGTGCTTCGAAGCCTGGCAGTCGCAGTGGTGCCTCCCTGCAAGGGAATACAAGGGGAACACCGTTCAAGTAACAGAATGGTAACCAAGACGTAGAAAATAGCGGACGTTATTAGAAGAGACCTTTGCCTATACTTAAATCCACAAATCCGGATTATCGTTTGACAGACATAACTGTCAAATTCTAAAATAGGGCAACATTATTTTTTCATTTGAATGTTTGCTAATGCTTTACCGCAGGCGTTAGTATTTCTTCTAATTGTTGTTCTGTGTTTCTTGTAGTTAATAAATGAAACAGGACTTATGGTAGAATCTGTTTTAATAGCTCAAATTAGCTCAAAAAGGAAGTCTATATGTTGCTTGCTTCTAGTCCGAAAACAATCTGACAATATTATACTAACGCCTGCAGTAAAGCATTAGCAAACATTCAAATGAAACAAAAAGCAAATAATGCCTACCACGGGCGCGAACAGACAGTTATGTCTGTCAAACGATACTCCGGTGGATTAAGGATTTGTGGATTAAGTATAGATGCACATTGCACATTGCACACTGATCCATTCACAATCCAGAATGGATCAGTGTGCAACGAGCAATTGATGTGTAATTGAGCCCATCAAGTGCGCAGACAAACGAGACGAAAATTGTACTAAAAAAACCTATTCAAATTCACAAATCAGTGTGCTTATTCTGTAAAAAAAAATCCGCACACTTGCTAGAAAAAACCTATTTATTTCCTGAAAACCTGTTTATTTGCAGGAAAATACAAATAAAAATCTAATAAAATATTGTTTATTTCGATAAGAGCTTTTTTCCTGCAAATAAACAGGTCTTGAGGAGCTACTGTGCGTTTTTTTTGCAGATTAAGTACACTGTTTGGGAGCTAAGAAGCCACAGATAGACAGACATATTATGAGGCTTATTGCAGACATTTCTAAACTAAATTTCTAAATTACCTTTCAACAAAACCACTTGTACATTCTTCCCCTCCTGCGAATACAGGTTAACAAACTTGGTTTTCTTCTTTCCTGTGGGTTCCTTCTCTTCGGTAACAGTAGGTTTCTCCACTACATTGTTAACGGGCTCCACCTGCTTGCTGGCTTTTGCTATCTTCTTCTTTTGCTGCTTTGGTTGGGAAGTCGCTGAAAAGATGGCAAAGTATTTTATTATTATTGTATTCGAAACGGGTCGAATCGCGATTGGTTTTTAGGCAAATTAATTACCTTATTTATCCCGACGTTTAAATATCGCGAATCACTAAAAGTGAATATTTTATTATTTTTGTAATGGTGACCCATCATTGTGAAATAAAAATTTTTGGACTGAATATTCTAACAAAGATGTATTTGAGGTACATACTAAATTATGGCTAATGCTGAAATTGTGTTCACCATTTCCAGCTATTACTACTAATTACAGATTATTGTGAAATAGATACCTATACCAAAAATGTAAAAACGAAAAAAACTAAAGAAAAATAACTTAGTATTCTACGTAAAACTGGCCAGTAGGCAAACAATAAAAAAAGGTTTGTTTGCCAAATACTTAATTTTTTTATTTTTATACCCACAAAAGAATGTGATCCAGATTTTTTTAAATATTATTAGCCTTACCTCGATGAGGAAACTTCTTACGCGCCAGCTCTGCATGGAAATTTTTATGTTTGGGATCATCGAAGTCTAGCAGGGTCTTCATATACTCGTTGAGATCATTTTCATTCTTTATGTCGAGGATGTAACTGAAAATGTTTGGTTATAAAAATATTACTTTCCACTTATGGGCTTCCTAAGTGCCTGAGGACGTAACATGATAATTTAGAAGCTTTAGACGTAATGTATTTATTTTGTCATTCTGTAAACTTGAAATTAACGCAAGAATTCGTAACAAGTTATCACAAACAGATGCTGTTTACTTACTTGATTAACTCCTCTGGCACAGGAAAGTCCAGTAAAGTGGAGAGCGATTCACTGAGCCACTGTTCCATATTATCTTCGTAAGCAGCCTTTCACTGAAGAACGAGTTAGTAAAGCAATCCAAAATATCAACAAACAACCAACTCACAAATTAAAAAAGAAACCAACTCATCACACCGGTCAGCTGTTGTTTGGTTTTTTAGTGCAATGTTGCCATGCCAAAAAAATACATTTTGGGTGATGGGCGCATAGGGCGCCTTTATCTGACAGGATTTACGTTTATAAAGACCGTAGATTTTTTGTCAAGTTGGCACCACTGCTAAACAACGTCAAACGTTCTCAGATGGTACAACCACCCGTACAACAATATGCATAAAAGGCAAACGTTGTACAACTGTTGAGCTTTTTGCAAGCTAAGAAGCATTCTGTATTGAAACCTCGGAACCCTTGTTGAATATTGAATAATTTGTGGAATATGATTTGATTGCAAACAAGCTGAAAAAATCGAAAAATACGCAAAAATAATTTAGAAAAAGCTAAACCAAAGAAATATGGCTCAAACACAGTTTGTAGACGAGCTAGTGCGTGAATATTTGCTATACAGAGGCTTCACTTCCACAGTCAAAGCTTTCGATAGTGATCTCAAGGCTGATAAAGACAAAGGTTTCAGGGTGGATAAGATTATTGAACAAATCCTACATTACATCAACGTTTCTGACCTCAATGGCTTGAAGGAGTACTGGTCCCATATAGACAGCTTGGTTTTCTCAAAGTTGGAAATCCACTTTCAACCAGGTAAGTGCATATTCGAACTGATGATAGAACTAACTTGAAAGGTCTACAACTAGGTCTAAACTAGGAGAGGAGATAGCCATCAATCTGTTAACTCCACAAGCTTCAACATCTTATTTGCAACAGCTCACTGACTGTTTTTTATTTTTATTTCAGCGGTTCGCAAGATGGAGTACAGTCTATACAAGCTCTACCTTGTGACAGCGGCGCAGGCCAACGGAGGAGTCAAGAACGAACGGGTGGCCGAGTTCCTGGCCAAGATGTTGCCTGAACTACAAGGACAAAATGAGTGGAGAGACTGGTTCAGTAAGCATCATGTCAACCGTTGTAGAGCGGATTGTGATTAGACCAATTCCTAAAGACATCATACAGACATACATACATTTCTGAATGTGTACATTACACCCTAAGATACAATTATTAACTGTGTACACCCTGTGGTTCTATAAAGTTCATAGGCCCTTGGCCCTAGGTCTCAGGTGTTAACCACCTGGCTTGCAGTAGTGCCAGTCTCTTTCTGCCAATTTTTGCTAATATATTGTTCTTGTGACCTCGGGGAGCCAATACCATGACAGGGTTAAGATTTGTGACTTCCACCTTTTCATTCGGTTTTATATTTACAATTCCAACCACTCATATTATTTGGGTAACGCTAGGTGAATGCTTATGGCTATAAACATTTTCGTTTAACCAACAGTTGAGGGGCTAACTAATACTTCACGCATTCTTTTCCAGTGCTGCCCTTCATCCAGAAGCCTGAAGAGAACCTCTCGTTCAGCCTCTACTTCACGCGGAGCTGGCAGGATGCGGTGCTTGTGTCACTGCACAACCTTCTGGCGACTGTGTTCCAGTGCATGCCGCAGCCGACCCTCACCAGCTATGAGGGGGACGCGGCCTGCATCAAGCGGCTGCAGGATGAGCTCGCTGCTTGCAGAGGGCAGGGGAGAGTGAGTAACACAATGTACACTTTGGTCCTAAAAGAAGGAAAAACTAGATGTTGCACAGTGAAAAACATAGTATACTGCACATTTTAAATAAGCACATTTTAAATTTGTAGAACATTAGTACTTTTTAATAATATTAAGGGGTGAGCGTGACCTCTGAATTTGCGATGCATAAAAATTTGAGTGTTAAAATCGGAACCCTTCTTCCCTAATACATTTTACAGTTATAACCTGGGTAAAAAAGGCCCTAAAATCGGGTTTTTTTCATTGGTCGCAATAGTTGCAATTGACCTACAGTTTGTATTTGTCAAACTGGGCCGAATATTCAACCATCCTGTATTGATTAATTAATTAATTCCCTAATTAATGTTTTCGTAGGATTGCAAGAGCATTTTACCATATTTTTTTAGTTTTATTTCGTTTTAAAATTTTTGCTAATGTTTCGATACCTTTTCAAGGCTCGTAGTCACTGTAGACTGATTCTTCTTTCTTTTCTTTCCAGATACAACAGCAACAACCAACGGACAAGACCTCGCCCACGATCGGGCACCAGTCCCGCCTCGCGCAGTACTCGGAGCGTCTGAGCGGTCCGCTGCCGCTGGTCGACGACTTCTGCGCGGTCCCCGCGGAGAGCTGCGACCCCGCGCGCGAGGCCAAGGGTCTGCGCGGCCTCATCCGGCAGATGGGCGGCTCGCCCGTTACAGCACGGAAGGGCAGCCGCTCGCAGAGCCAGAACTGAACGGGAGCTGCGCCTCTATTCTCTAAGAAATCCACTCAACCTTTGAGCGTCAAAACACTCGAAAGTAGCTCTTATTGAAATTAACAATCTTTATTTTTTTTTTAATTTAAAAACAGTTATTTTTACGGTGGACATTTTAGAGAATGCAAGAGCTGGTTCTCATTTGAAAAATAAGCTAGAGAGATACATTGAAATGACGTGGCAAGAAATACTTACTACTCAGGCTCATTTACAAAAACAAGCAAGACAGAGGCACGCTGATATGGCGCTCTTAGTAAATAATACTTATGTCATTAGAATTCGCATACTCCCGAGGTAAATGAGGGAAAACGACACACTTTTTATGGCCGTAGAAAACTGGTCCAGCGGCAGGACGCCGCGACAAACATTTGGATCGTGACCAAGGATCGTGCTTAGCGCCATCTTGCTTTCTTTAGTAAAATAGCGCCAGGAGTTGTTAATTAAACAAATGAGAGCGTCTGGGCAGTCCTTGGCCGCTGGTTAACGGCAGAGCCAGAACTGAACGACTAGTTTCACCTACAGCCCAAGCAAAAGGTGTACTGTTTATGTAGGAAAATGGTGTTCTCATAAAAAATGTCTCTGGAGAAAAAAAAGTCATTTATCCATCTATAAACGCTGTATAAAATTAAATCATCTCATTACCTATGTATTGTATAGATGCAAAGTTTTATTTGTGATAGTATTCTTTAGGTATTATTTTTAGGAAGTAAGCACGCTTAGTAAGTATGTAAATAAAACATTCCTTTTAAGTTTTAACTTTGTACGATTTTAGTAGAACAACATTGAGGCATAAATTAAATTATATCTAAATATTTCGAATATATTCATGTTTTTCAAATTTATAAAAGCATGCATTGCGTACCGTATCTACTCTCCTCAGCAAGCATAGCATAAGGCTGGGTTAGGGGGTTTATAACTGCGTTTAATCTCCGGGGAGTATGACTGTATCTCACTCTTTTGACGTAGAGCGCGATAGACAGATTATAAACCTATAGATACTCTCTAACCCAGCCTTATGCTACGCTTGCTGAACAAATAACCCAATCTGAGACTCTCCCACTCTTTTCGATATGGACGATCATGCTAAGCTAACTAGAAACCTTTTTTGTCTCTCATAGGTATTCTGTAATATTCTGTGAATATTGTGAATATTTAACTTCAAAGTGATTTATTCACACAATAATTTTTCTGCAATATTTTACCAATTTTTTTGTACCTACAGCCTACATTGCATTCAAAATACCGATTCACAATTTTTTTATAAGTAGAGTTGCTCTAATTTCTGAAACAATTGATTCTGACAGAAAAATTACAGCTTTCCAAACATCCATCTCTCCCTGCTACTCCCCACAGCAAACCAAGCCCACATCTTCCACCAACTCCAACCTCTAACCAAGCACAATGTCTCACGAGTTCGCCAAGGACTGTATTCGCAAAGCCGAGGCGGGTGCCCGCAAGTGGTACCAGCACCAGCTGATGGGTGTGCTCTTACATGCTAAGGAGAAGCGCGCGCGCAATGTTGACGTATCCATTGAGATGGCCAATCAGCTCATGGAAGTAAGCATGTGCCGCATTATTTAAGTAGACAACTATGGGCCCTAAAGTCAAAACTGTAATCGGTGTAGCGTAAACAGGGGGTTACCCTTGACGCTATTGCGTTCATATTGGCTAACTGCCGGTTTCTGAACTGAGAAATTCGCTAAGCAAATGGGTAAGTATCGTCCTGTCTCTGCAGATTACTCTTAGGCCTTAGGCCCGGTTTCTGAGTTGAGAATTTTGCCAAGCAAATACTTTACTATCGTTCTGTCACGTTCTTTTGTGAGAAATCCGCAGGGGCAGAACGATATTTAAGTGCTAGCTTAGCGAATTTCTCAAATCAGAAACCGGCATTAAGTGTTTTAATTAATATCTCAAAGCACTTTGTTTTGGTGTCTATCAAATATAACACTAAATGGTGTCTATTATGCGTGCCTTTCAGGTCTGTAGGTGGTCTTTTAACACCCTGTTCGTCACTAACACCCAACAGGGGCCTTAGCCTGTAACACAATGGCATATCAATGGCGTCCCAGGTAGAAGAACAAAACCGGGATTTTTTCGTTGTTCTCCTACAACCAGTGAACTAATCCTCTAGGATTATACTCTTAATATTCTTTGCTGTACTACAATAACATTAAAAGGACCGACACTGGACTGACATCATCAATAAATCGTAAATTCTCAACTCAGAAATCAGGCTGTGGAATGCACTACCACAGAGTATTTGCACTAGTCTCACTTTAAACGCTTTCAAGATGCGGTTGAAAGAGCACTATCTGTCACTAACTTAACTCCTCCATTTTCATTTATATGTATGTATGTATAGCTTGTATTGGTAATAGGTATTTAGTCTAAGTAGTTTATTATAATTAGTAGGCATAATTAGGTTATTTTATAGTTTATGCAGTAATATTTAATAATTTTGTGCACGTATGTTTACCTGTTATATCAATCTAAAATTCCTATCCCTCAAGGTTTGCTGGAAGAAATCTCTTACAGAGATAAGCTCGCCTTTGTACATGTCTTTTCTTATCTAATGTGTCCTGTAATGTGTTTCGTGTGCAATAAAGTATAATAATAATAATAAATCGTAATTAAAATCGTCAACCGGAAGCCCATTTTGGCACCATTGTGTTACAGGCTAAGGGCCCTGTTTTAAAATCAGTAAGTGAAGCTGTCGACTGAACGGCAGTTAATTTTGACCAAGTTTTTTCCACCTAACTCCATAAACAACCCAACCCCCAGATCCTAAACGCGCCCGCTCCGAAGCCCGAGCCGGTGCCGCCGCGTCTCGTCGAGAAGTCCTACGAGGTGAACATAATGCGTCCCGTGGAGCCTGAGCTCATGGACGTACTGCTGAAGGCTCGCGAGAGCGGCGCCACTCAGCGATACCTTCACGAGCGGTACAAGAAGCCTCCTGAGGACAAGTTGGTTACTTTATCATCTTTACTTTACATTGGAGCGGTGGTGGTCTAGTGGGTAGAACAGTGGACTCTGAAGCAAGAGGTACCCGGTTCGATTCCCAGTGCGGGCATGTATCTATGACTTTGTTTCATTTCAAAGTTACGTACATTTGTGAATTTGTAGTAGCGATACCACTCGCTAACTGTGAAGGAAAACATCGTGAGGAAACCCGCGGCTCAGTTGGCTCCACACGTATTGACCTGTCTTTCCTGTGGGCTTGGTCGACTAAGCTGTCAGGATGGTATAGGTGGTGGGCAAGCCTACTCCATCTAAAAACAATGTCCCAGGCACTGCAGCGCCGAGTGGTCTCTTCACCTATCTAGTGTGAGTGAAGGTGCCACTGGACGCTGTATAAATCATCTCATTACGTAGATGCAAAAGGCCTTAGTTTTACATTACAGCGGCTTGCCTGGCGCATACATTTTACGGCCAGAATAGATGTCTTATGCAATGAAACGAATTTTGGCGGCCCCGTCGCTTTCCGCCTTACTCTTTTCTGCGAAACAAACTTTGCTGGCGCGATACAGATTCGTAGGAAGGTAGTGTTGTTCGTAGTAGTTTAATGTGCAACCAATAGGAGTCACTACAAGCTAAACTGCTCTACATAGCCCTCAGTCACGTCTATCTAAGAACAGGGTGAAAATAAAGCGTCCCGTGGGTCCGAGCTCATGGGCGTACTGCTGAAGGCTCGCGAAAGCGGCGCCACTCAGCGATACCTTCACGAGCGGTACAAGAAGCCTCCTGAGGACAAGTTGGTTACTTTCATCATCATCCTGCAGTGCAGCAGACATCATCTTGTATCCTCATTCACATCAGTTGCCGCCAGACGACTTGTGTAATAATGAGATATGGTTGGTGTCTCGTCGATGAGTCAAATCATAGCCATGTCAGACGTTATTCCTAGGGATCGTCTGGGTACACTCCTACTAGGTATAGGTACTTGGACGCTGCATTATCTTCTTGTCTCCGAAACAAACTTTACTGGCGCGATGCAGAATACGTAGCACGGTAGTGTTGTAGAGTTTCCCGTTCGTCCGATAGAGTGAGCTGGTTGGCCACGCACGACTATCTAAGAACCAGCAGAAGTCCTGTGAGGTGAACATAAAGTGCCCCATAAAACCCGAACGATAAAAAGTTATGCCTAGGCGACCGACCAGCCAGATCATACTTGGAAGTTCTTTAAATACCTTCAAACTAAGTTACGATAAAAACTTTGCTGGCGCGATGCAGGGTCTAAAGAGTTAATGTTCACTGACTACTTGACTAGGGCAAGCAGCAGTTTCCTATGCGACCGACAGATGTCGCTACATGCGAATTATCGCTTTAAGGCTCCGTATAAGGCTAACTAGCGCCACCAATGTTGAAAAAATCATATCTTCCTTCAGAAGAAGTTTCTGAAAAAATCCTAAGATGAGCTCATGCGCCATGCTTTTCTAGGTTTTTAAGTGTAGGTACCCAACTCAATTTCTAGTCTTAAGCTAAAAAATTTTCGATAACCGCAAAAAACGGCCGCTTTTGGCGGTTATCGAAAATTTTTTAGCTTAAAAGTAAATTTCGAAGAGGGTATCTACACTTAAAAATCTAGAAAAGCATGGCGCATAGGCTCATCTTAGGATTTTTTCAGAAACTTCTTCTAAAGGAAGATATGATTTTTTTAACATTGGTGGCGCTAGTTAGCCTTATACGGAGCCTTAAAACCTCAGAACAAATAAATCAAGTGAAAACCTAACGTACCAGGTTCTACTTCCGCGAGTCCGGCAACTGGGACTACGGATGGCAGCAGAAGCAGTCGCGCATGCGCGCGCGAGACGTGCACCACGGCAAGTTGGCAATCCTGCGCGACACGATCTATCGCACGCGCAACATCGCGCCCGATCCGCCGCACTATGCACAGCCCAGCGCGGGCAATACCAACATCTGCGGGGAGTATCAGTGCAACTTTAACTAGGGTCAACCCTTTGTGTGGTTGAGTACAATACGTGCCACACGAAATAAGAGACTCGACCGCGCCTCCCGCACTCTCCGCCGCCTCGATGACGCCCGGTCCCTTCCGCACTCAGACCTCATACCGCTAAAGAGTGGCTAAAGAGAACGACAATAAATAGTTTACTGCGCATTATGTCAAACTACTTGGAGTGTATTATACACACGACAGCACGTCAGAGTGTACACTTTTGTTGTAAAGTCGCCCGTAACGTAACCGAGTAGAGTGCTAGCGTGTAAGGGTTGACGTCCTGTCGTGTGTACATTGCACATTGCCATCATAATTTGAACTTAGATGCTTCGTAATAGTCGGAACATTTTGGAGTAGCTCTGCCAGATAATGAGTTAGGCACCGCCCTACAAACGCATTTTTGCATGAATCTTCCTTCTGCCCCTCTACCCTTGACGCATGTTTCCAATGCGGCCGCAATATGGCGCAATTTACAAAATTTTATATTTTACAAATTAAGACGCATTTTGTGGTTTTATTGAATAAAACCGCCTTACCTTTGAATAAACATTACAAAATATTTAAAATCAAAGCCTTACTATGCGAATTCAAAGAGAAATTAATTTTTAAACTGTTTCAATTGGATCGCAATAGCGTCAAGGGTAGAGGGGCTGTTGGGAGCCAAACGCGAAAATGCGTTTGAAAATCGCTGTGTGACCGCGGCTTTACACACCCCTGCAGTTTTCGTGGATAAAGTTGAGTGCAGGTAGGGAAGCACAACTTCAAGATAAAAGTTATATCCCAATATCGGGTAGCGGCATCTCGCTTCACGCGGTGACATAAAGCAAGATGGCGATAGTCGATAATGGAATAAAACTTTTATCGTGACATTGTGCTCCCCTAGCAGCATCACATAGTAGGTAGAACTTCCTAAATAAATCAAGGGTTTAGTGTTTTTTCGTACATTATGGTGTTAGGTAGGTTTCTAAATACAAAATCAAAGTACGTTTTAATAGCAAAAACATATATTTTATACTTTAATTATTTACAATAATTCAACTTTTATTTACAATATTTAACAACAGCAAAAATGTACCCCTTATTAATAAGGCCACATCTCACTGTTAGAAAGGGAATTATTCGAAATGAGAAAATGTATAGTTACAGATGAAATAATTTACACCTAAATTTCGCTGTGCATCAAGAAATTAAGCACTGGCAGGTCAATTGAAATGGATGAAAATGTAATGATAAGTCAGAAAACTAAATAATTATTTTGTGTATACACGTCTTTTCAACTCATACAGAATTAAATCATTCTAAATTACAAGGAGTTGGTTTTTTACAGCATCATCTATCGAATCAGTACAATTAACCAAATTAATACTCAATAATAAATTTACAAAATACGAATTAATATAAAGTTACTTATTTATAAAATAACTTACTGGTCTAGCAAACGTAGCGTAAGGCTGGTCTAGGCAGTACATACGGGAGTTATCACTATAAGTATCTCACTCTTTTGTTTGACGTAATGCGGGATAGACAAAGTTATAAACCCATAGATACGCTCTAACCCAACCTTATGCTACGCTTGCAGCATGAAGATCATATTGACCTTTGACAATGCAAATCCGATACTTAGCTTGTTCTTATCTGATAGATGACCAGAGAGAGAATGTATTGAACGCTATCGAGTTCTATATGGTCCATCATGCTACAAGACCAGCCCCGGCGGCACGACACCGCGACAAACGCTTTTATCGCGCTTTCTTCAAGTAACGCCATCTTGCTTTGCTTTAATTAGATAAAATAAAGCAAGAACAAGTTTGTTTTCTATCGGAAATGTGGCGGTGGTTAATATTCCATCGATGGTGAATGAAAATTGAAACCGTTCAAACGAAGAATTTATTCGTAACGCAGGACCAACCTGCTTGCCGCCATCTTTTTTATGTTTTTTTAAATGGCGGCTATGTATGAATATTTGTCTTGAAGAATTCGTTTCCTACCACCTATACCTTGGCAACTGTAAACATTTCAGTGTGTAATTTGCACGTGTTTTTATTAAACTCAGTACTGCCAACGTTACGGCAGAAGTGCTAACGAAACGCTCTCCAATAAATCGTCCAAACAACCGCTCGCTTTTCCTAACAAGTCACTAAACAAAATAAATCTTAATGCAGATAACATTAGAATAATAAATATGAGACAATTTTGTTCATTTTACATTATAGTTCCACATTTTGACACAATAATATGTACATTTTTCTTTATTTATCAGTCCATGTAATTATGAAGTTAAGTTAAAACATTGTGCACAGAAGATATTTAGATTTATTGGCTGACAGGATCTAATGAAGTGTGATTATTTATTTCTTACAAAGATCGCATTTCAACTAACACATTGTTCACATTCATAAATAGGACGTTACAGAAAGCTCCTCTCATACAGAAGTGGGTAAAAGTTGCTTGTATTTAGGAATATTGACGTAGTATTGAAACTACCTCTTGGGTATGACAGGACATATCTGTAACAACCCATAGATCTTGTCTAGCAACAAACCGTTAGCCACATCCTTATTCCAGCTGAGGGATCAATGAGTGAGATCTATTTAAGGTTATTTAAAGTTCTATCACAAACACAAACAGGATGTACTTAGTCTGATATGATTTTTTATTGTCATTCATCAACTCTGGGTCGGTCTTTCATCCAAATACATAATACGGCTAACAAAAACTTTCGTAACCAGTGCACGTTTACTGAACACACGACAGCACGTCAGAGTGTAAACTTTTGTTGAAAATTCGCCCGTAACGTAACCGAATAGAGTGCTGGTGTGTAACGGTCAACGTGCTGTCTTATATACATGGAAAGAACGGTCACTTTTAAACCGGCGCTTGCAAAACATGTAAAGCTTTGCTCCTCGCCCAACCAGAAACTAATCGTCACTAATCTGGGTGCTGGTTTGAAAGCGAGACCAACAAGGCGCTGGATTTTCCTTTGGTTTTTAGTTCTGCAAGCGTAGCATAAGGCTGGGTTAGACAGAGCGTATCTATGGGTTTATAACTCTGTCTATCCCGCTCTACGTCAAACAAAAGAGTGAGATACATAAAGTTATAAACCCATAGATACGATCTAACCCAGCCTTATGCTGCGCTTGCTTTTGCTATAGTTATACTACCTGCACTTCTTTTGTATAATATTACAAAGAATGAAACAAATGTTTATGTCGGCTATGTTAAAATAGAGGATTGGAAAAGTTTTACGAAAGTACGAATAAAATGGAACCTTGAGTGCTAATACAAAGAGCATGTTTACACATTCAGTTATTACTATATTTACATCGGTAAGAAGACGTAGAGTCCATACAACAAATCAAATTGACGTTTAATATCATACACTAATTGCTATTCTCATCGTTTAATACTCTAATGTCCGAACGACATACGCTCCACATTCATATTGCTACTTATACAGGGTAAGCTATGTAAACTGACAAAATCGGAATCTGATACATGAAAATTTAACGTCGCTCCATTGAATTTAACGTCAACGAATGGCACCATCGCTCACACTTAGTGGAGTGACCACACGAGCGAGTGCCTAGGACATGTGTGAGATGGAGTTGGCTTCCCCAGTACTTATACTATGCTCTCTCTGATTGGTCAGCCTTGTCCACAAGAAAGAATAGGTCCATATGTGTGGAGCAATCTAAAGAACATTCTAATTAATTTTATTCTACAGAGCCTTCTGTGTCCATTTTGTCAGCCATTAAATACACCCTGTATTTTCATGATGACTACAGTACCATTTGCTCCCATACATTTTCTTATTCTTAAAAGTCAACAATCATTAATACGCAGGCAGCACAATAGGCTAAGCTAGGCAGAAGAGAATGAACAAATCATGTAGGGTCACAATAGTCTTAGCAGCTATGAAAAAAAAAAAGCTGCTTTTAATGATGAAAGCTTCGATCAAGGATAAAACTAGATGCAACAAAGATCTCTGAAATGTGTCTGGAAAAATAGATGCCCAAATTACCTTTGGGTGCTTATTTGCTCGTAGTCCATGCAATTAAAGTAAAACTGTACACTAATGCAATAAGGTTGACATTCGAATATTAGACGTATGGTCGAAATGATGTTTCGTATTGTTCTATTGCTGATATCTTTTGTTTCTGTGGGGACAAGTTTTTATTGTGAATTTATACGTAATGCGGATTCTATGGGATTTAGTTCGGTGGATGAAAGCAAGCCGCTTTGCACAGTGATTGAAGGGACAAAAATAAGCGATTTGACCCGCAGCAGCACAAGTTAAAAAGTATACCCTTTTCATATTTTTTTTTTGCATAAGTGAGTAAAAACTGACAAATTAAAAATTAAAAATTACAAATGGTAGGATTTTCGGCAGCCATTATAGTTTCATTTTATACTTTTTTTTTTTTGTTATACAATAAGTAATTTCCTTTCGATTAAGATATCAATCATTGAAATCGGTTTACCCGTTAGGCTGTAAGAAATTTTCAAAGTTTATTTTTAGAAGTGGCGCCCTCTCTGTTCCTAAGGGATGAAACTTGTGCTGCTGCGGGACAAATCGCTTATTTTTGTCCCTTCTATCACTGTGCAAAGCGGCTTGCTTTCATCATTAAAAGAAGCTTTTCGGTAAAAAATGGCCATAGCTGCTATAGCTACAATGTTTTGCGGTACGGATCGACAGCAAAACTATGCTGTTTTTTTTTCCACAAAATATTTCTCAAATTATCGAAATGTATGGCCCATTTAAACCAGATATTAAATTTCCCCTCCTGTTTATTAGGTAACTAAAGCTAACATAAAACTCCTTTTAAACATACCAAATTGTACTACCCCTCCGGACAACTTGTACCACTAGCCAGTACCACTGGTAATACTAGTGGTACTAGTTTGCCCCACTTGTACTACTAGTTGTACAATTTCAAAGTTGGGTTGTAAACAGCGACGAAGGACGAACCAGCATTTCTATATTCAGTAGGCTGTTATACCTTTGCCTAGTTTAGTATTTTGTGCTGAAATTAAGTAATGTACACATTTACAAAGGAGCTACTCGACAAACATACTCAGATCCGTCTATCTGGGGCATTCGACATACTCGTGCATTCAATTTGACGCTCAATGCACTACCCGTCTCGTGGACTACAAGATATTTGTTGGTTGGAACAAAACACCCAAGTTACCCTTTTAATTTAGGGCTTATTGGGGAATAAGTAGAGGCACAAAATCAGTGTAATGTATTTCAGTGTATTCTATGTTGAAATGAGAAGTAGCAAGCTTTACGTCTTGTATAGATCAACAAACGGGCGATACATTGAGGCGCATTTCACCTATACAATATTCTACAAACTATACTAAGAACTACATTAGAATCTCAGGTTAAGTCACTGGTGTGGAATAGTTCAGTCCGTCTGAGAATGTCTTTATATTTTACGTTAGTTCCAATTTTAAAACGTCAACTGGCCCGGGACAGTTTTTGGATAGGGCGGGTTAGCACCTAAGCCCTGTGATTATGTCTTGTACTTCAAAGTTTAACTGGTGAGGTTTTTTAAACAAAATTAATCCAATAAAATGCAAGGCAGTTCAAGGCGCATTTAGTTTGATCTCGAGCTTTTGAAAACCGGTTGGTTTCGCTTGTAACAACAAAATGATTTATTATACAAGAGATGCTGTCAATATAATAATTTTCAACATAAAAGTTAAAAAAAAAGTATGACGCGAGTCGCGACCGTTCTGAAACACCAAAACTGTGTTTTTAACCTCACCAGTGCTGTATTTAGTAGCATTAAGAGAACAAAGTTATATGCACTAAAACTTACATTGACACCATCACTAAAAGACACTAGAGCACTCACTTGCTTCACAAGTATTGTAGAATGACAGTGGAGAACTATTAGAGGACTATTCTTGTCAGATTCGGGGCCGAGTCAGCACTTCTTTTCCCGTATACCTTCTCTGGACTCACACGGGTCACTTTAGTCTCTCCTGAGAGTAAGGAGTCGATAGTTTTCTGGTCCAGAACTCCGAGAAGACTGATGCGTTTACCAGGAGTGTCATTGTCACATAAAACATAGTTTCACAGTCTGCAGCGGGAATCATTGATGAACGGAGTCCCATTTTAACTTCTTCATCAAGAACATCTGTCTTATCAGAATCTGTGAGGGATTATAACTCGTGGCTCAAAACCCCGATGCGGGAGTGAATTAATGTCTGCGAGTCTTTAAAATTGGCATTTATATGTAGGCCCTAGGTCGGTTTCTCGCCTCACGGGTCTGTTGATAAGTTGCCAGCGTTTCTCACGGAATTAAAAGGCAAAGTTGGTCTCCCGGCTCGGCACTTTTGAAAAGTCCCTTGCATTAATTGCCTGAGCCAGACCTTGTCTTTGTGGTCCGTCTCGACATATCACGTCGACTGTCTGGGGAGAACTTAACATAAATAGTCTGTAAATCACTTTACTCGCCTCACTAAGTGTTGGTGGGGTTGGGAGGCGGCGGCAGCGCGGGCGGCGCGCCAGCCGTCCATTGTATGAGCGCGTGTTGGGGCATCTGCGTCGCTTGGAAGTGGTCCTTGAGGAGGGCCTGGGAGAAATTGCAGTGCATCTGGTACGCTTCGTTCTCGCGCTCCGTGTCGCCGGAAAGCCGGTATAAGTCTGGAAAGAGACGTAAAAATGGTAAGTTTCATCCTTGATATGTCTGTTTTCCGGCCGATCGCTGTAACATCCCTGCTAGATTAGTAAGCCATAAGCGTCTATGATGAAAAGGAGGAACGCCTGCACGATCGCTAAAAGCCATAGATAACATGTTTAATGTTTCTTCTTCCCTCTCGCGTCTATACTTTGGTGTGTCAACATTGTACATAATCTTTCATATGAAATTAAATTAGTTACAAGCTATTTTCAATCAATCTTTTCATTCTATCAGTTTATACGGCTGGTTATCGCGTAGCCTGCCACCTCTAAATATGGTGGAGGCCCAGGAGCTGTACTAGATCAGTATATTTTTTTTTACAGTGCGTAAGGATGGTTACAGAACAATAGCCTACTGAGAGCGTCTAAAACGCCTCACGTACTTTTCACCGACGCTTCAAGACACGGATAGGGCGCAGTGGTATGTTACTACAGAGTCTATCGGGCTGATTGTTCACCTTTAAGTATGGCGGAGGCCCATAGCTGTACTAAATCAGTATACTTTTTTTTACAGCGGTTGTAAGAATGGTTGAGGATAGACAGAACAGTATTGAGAGAGTGCCTCATGTACTTTTCACCATCGCCTCAAAACACGGATAGGGCGCAGTGATATGTCTAGCAGACATTACAAAAGTGTCTGTAAGGTTGGTTGTTCACCTTTAAGTATGGCGGAGGCCCATAACTGCACGTGGACGTCCGGTATCTTGCTCGCGAGCTGCATCGCCGGCGTCACCATGTTCATACTCTCCCGCGAGTTGTTGATGGAGAGGAAGATATGTCCGAGTAGCACGAGTGAGCATGACGTGAGCCGGTTTAGGTCCTCGGCGTTCGCCATCTTGAGGGTCTCCCGAAGGTAGCGTCTGTGAAGGAGGTGGCTTGGTTATTTTTAAAACTTAAACTATATCGATTTAACGGTTTCATTTACTTTTATTTTATCTTTGGCTTGGTTAGTTTACATCGGCTGGGCGCGCAAGCTAGACTATCAGAGGCCCTTTTTGGTCCTTTAAAATTCATCTTTCTTTCATGAAAATGAGAATGAAGTAAAGGAGGGAAAGTTTTAACTATTTAGGACAATGGTAAGGTAGTAAGGGTAATATGGTTTAATTCGTTGACCTGAGTCGAGCTAGGTCTCAAATGTATGAACCATCGATCTCAACTTGAGTGGATTATGGACCTAAAGGCTAATGGAATCATTCATTCAGCCCCGGGGCACAGTGGAGTATTTGGCATTAAAACTTGGCCAAAAATATTTTACACTTCGAACTACCATTATTTGTGTTTATTTCCTATAAGAAAGGATAAATGCGTAAAAATATAGTATGTATGTCTGTTTGTCCCTCTGTCTGTCTATCTGTCCGTCTGTCAGAGCCAATTTTCTCTTAAACTACTGGACCGATTGAGTTAAAATTTGATACACATGTGTAAGGCGGTGACCCAATTACGGACGTGTAACGTAAATCAATGAATTTTTAAACTTGGAGACCACTTTTGGGGGGTAAACAGAAAAAAAAACATATTATTTTGCAAACTATATCGTGTGATATATCAAATAAAAGGGCTCATTGTGAGGATCCCAAATATATATTTTCTATAATTTTAACTTAAACAGTTTTTAAGTTATTTGAGAAAATAGGCGAAAATTTACCATTGTCCCCCCTTATCTCCGAAACTAGTGGGCCTAAAATTTTGTAAAAATACAGAAAATAGGTCTTTATTTATAAATTACAGGAAAACCTCTAAAAAGTCCATGGTGTGTAAAAAAATATAGAAAAATATAAATTTTGTAGCATTAGTTTCTCAACTCAAAATACAGATGGCGTTCCACAGTCTTTCATCGCGGATTGTGGTATGGACTTTCGACTAATGTATCTTACCTAGCTATGAACGTTTATGCGTAGACTATGTGTATGAAAATCTACGGAACCCAAAATAAAAATAAACTAGGTAAAGCCACGGAGCCACTCAGCGATGTTTTCCACGAATCTTGCTTTAATTATTCGAACTGCTAACTATTTTTACCTGAATATATGTTTTATATTGGCAAGTTTTTGTTTGATGTCATCAATCATTGCATCATCTTTGGAATAGGAACTTAAAATGTATTGTTCCATAAACTTAAATTTTCCATCAAATGTTGGCTCACTCGAGCCTTGAATTATGTTATACAACGCGTTCCGAGTAATTAACTTTAATCCCGAAGTCCCTGTTTACAAAACAAACAAAATCTAAGAAACAGAAATTTACAATAAGATCCTATGTACTAACAAAAAAAAATCATTAAAAATAGGGGGGCGGTTTCGGGCGGCTATTTTTTTGATAATATTCTTCTAAAGTGTCCACTCTTGAAGGTACATTAGCTTTTGTAACCAAAGAATGCTAAAGAATACAACAAAACCACTTCGAAATGTTGTAAAGTAAGAATTTTTGTTATAGCAAATCACTACTTAGTTTCCAAAGGTGAAAAATAAAAAATATTGGGATTTTTGTGGAAAAAAGTAATAGTACACAAAGTAGATACCTGGCTGAAAGGAATCCATCATAAAAAACAACCCAAAATCGTATGCTTATTAAATTATGAATATTTAAAGAACAGGAAAATTTGAGCGTTTCGAAAAATCATGCGACCACTTTAAGCAAACTGTAACTTCCGAGTGACAGTGCGGCGCGCTGTGTTGCGCTAGCCCTTTGGGCGCCCGTTATTATTTGGATTATGTTCTTAACTTCCAGAAGCAAAACAATGAGATATGGACTACCAACTTTGTCTGGCGCCATCTTGCTTTTGCGTAAAGTAAGAGGGCGCCACTCTATAGATGGCAGAATAAAAACCTTTGTCGCGGTCTCTTGCCGCCGGGCAGGAACCAATCTTCTAATCTAAAAGCAAACAATAGTGTTATTTAATCTGCAGCTTACTTGGCCTCATTGTATCTCGCTTGGAAGAAAGCCTGTAGCCCCAGCACGTAGTATGAGGCCGCCCGAAGGCCGTGCGCGTACGGCGGTAGCGCCTCTGGCCTCACCTGGAACAAACATACCTTATTATGGTAGTTGTAGGTAGGTAATCGTATGAGGTAAAGTCTAATCCAACCAAAAACATTTTCATGTAAAAAATGTTGCAAAGACGAGACAATACACCTCGCACTATCAAAAAGATATCAGATCTCATGTACAGCCAAGCTTCTAACTCTACAAGATAAAGATAAGATAAAACCTTATTTATTGCCAAAACCAAAACATTACATTAAAAAAAATACACTTAAAACAGAGGTTATCGTTTTAGAATTATATCTAACAATGTTGGCAAATGGGGAGAGCTCAGCTTTCTGCTGGTTACCATGATTGGTTCCCAGCGCTGGTTTTCAGCAACCCCCAGCTCTTGAGGTGTTATTGCGAGCGGAAGTAAATGCAGGTATACACACAATTAAAATAAAATTTAATTATAAAAAAAATATACTATTAAAATTACTAAGATTTAAAGAAAGGCAGACCAAACGAAGTATATCACAAACTCTACACCTTAGTCAAAATATGTGGCTTGGCCGTTTCGTTACTAAAAGAACTTGTAATAACAGAAAAGTAATAAACAGTGAATACATGTTTATTTTTTCACCTTTCGCCCATATAACGGTAGCGAAATTGCCCAGCCACATATTTTGACTAAGGTGTCTAAACTACCATTACGTACTTAAAAAACAAGCGAGCTGTTGTGGGTAGATATTGTCAGCTTCAAATGGAAAAACAACTAAAACCGCACTCACTTGTTCCATTAACTGCGCCAGGTCGTTATCCCGCCGCCCTCTCAAGTAGACGATCGCCAAATTCAACTTCGCGAACATCCATAGATCTCGCTCTTGTGACATCTGGAAAATACAAAACACACATGTTTTAACTGCCACAAAGCAACATTGAAGCAGTGTCTCAGCTTAGTGAATTAGTCCGCGCGCCAAGAAAAAAATACAAAATCGATTCCCATATTAATTACGGAATCGAAAAAGTGCTCTTATAGAACCTTCGAACTAGGTGAGAGCTATCTAAACACAGCATTTTTCATGTTGTTATTAATAACAGCTTACAAGATATTTTCGCTGAAAAAAAGCGTAGCGCCTTTATTTTTTCAGCGAATATATCTTCAAAACGTTTATGAATGTCAGCACGAATTTGGCTGTGTGTTAGATAGCTCTTTCTCAATTACGAGTAATTGACATAGGTATCGATTTTGTACATTTATCTTTACGTGCGGGCTATTTACTATGCCCCTTAAACACCCAAGGAACTAAACTTACGTGTATGGCTTGATGGAACTGCGCCTCGGCGGCTTCCATACAGTTCATGGACATCGCATAGAGCCCCAGTAGACAGTGCAGTTGGGGCGTGTGCGCCGCCGCCGCCGACTCTGGAATTGTTGACCAAAGGGGTCGATTAAAAAGGAGAAGTTATTAAAGAATTTTGTCATCCCCGTCGCTTTCTGCCGGCGCGGCGTCGCATTTTTTCTGCATCGCTGCAATATATTATATCGCTGTACATTGTACAACTCGCGAGTTTGTCGAGTCTGCGAAATTAGCATTTTTTTATAATTTTACACCCCCTCACATCCCCGACCCCTTGAAGTTAAGTGGAAGCGTTGTCGAGCCGTTCCGAGCTTCACTCAACGCGATAACCGGCCTTCGGCGTCGTGAGACGGGGCCACGCGCCTTTGCGAAGTACGCGCCGTCTTAGACACCATATTGAATGGGCACATACCTTTCTGAAGTACGCGCCATCTTAGACACCATATTGAATTGATCACATACCTTTCTGAAGTACGCGCCATCTTAGACACCATATCGAATTGGTCACATACCTCTCTGAAGTACACGACAGCACATCAGACTGTACATTTTTATTGCAAAGTCGCCCGTAACGCAACCGAGTAGAGTGCTAGCGTGTAAAGGTCGACGTGCTGTCTTGTGTACGTGCCATCTTAGACACCATATTGAATTGGTCACATACCTTTCTGGAGTACGCGCCATCTTAGACATCCTACTGAGTTGGTCACATACCTTTCTGAAGTACACGCCATCTTAGACACAATATTGTATTAGTCACATACCTTTCTGAAGTACGAGCCATCTTAGACACCATATTGGATTGGTCACATACCCGTGGGCGCCACGGTGAGCAGATGCGCGGCGCGCGCGATCTCGCCGAGCGCGTTGGCCTTGCCGCCCGCGACCAGCCGACAAAGCGCTGAGTGCTCCACGAGCGTCACGCGGAGCCGCCACGCGAGCGCTTGGCTCACCGCGCTGCCGGTCGTCACGGCTGCAGGGGTAAGAGGTCAAAAATAATGTTTTCTTAGTTTGCACGGGCACTTTACATTATCCTACTACACTTTTGTACATTATTAAACTACACAATGTTTGTCTTCGTTTGTTTTCCTTTATTTCTTTTTGGCCTAATTAAAGTACACTTTTATAGGATTAACAATCATTCTGTATGGTTTTTACATTTTTGTCAACGTAAAAACCAATTAAACGAGTGTTAAATCCCATAAACGTGTACTTTAATTAGGCCAAAAAGAAATAAAGGAAGAAAAACACATAAAAATAATTTTGCTCGATCCAGGTTCGAACCCTATGAAGACTATTCTTCTCAAATGCATAACAAGTGATTTGTACATTATTGGAAGACTTTTTTATGAGAATGATGAGGCGGTATAAATCGAGTTGTTTCACATAATATGTCTAGCTAGACAAGTCTAGTAACTGCATATTTTCAGGGGGTGACAAAACGTGATCTTGATAAGCGCGCCGCCGTCTTGAAAGACATTTTGAAGTGCGCGCCATCATGGACGCCATATTTGTTTGTTACACTTTATTGCACATAAAAAGTATAATACAAAGACTATTATTCTGTTAACTAACTATATCATATCCATGCGTGATGTGACAGATAAATTACATTAGTCTTTGGTAAACGTGTGTTTTATTAGAATAACATGGTAGTAAGAGAACGTGTACAAGAACATTGAATATTTTGAATATGTAATACAAGCAGAGATGGCGGAGATGGCGGGGCGGTCTCGAAACCTTTTTACCGGGGTGGCAAGAGGTGGCCCCAGATAGAAAAGAGGGGAGGACACAAGGGGAGGCCTTTGCCCAGCAGTGGGACACAAAACAGGCTAAATAAAAAAAAAACAAGCAAGTTACTTACGCGTGAGCTTGTCGATTTGCGCGAGCGCCTTGTCGGTGTATTTATGCGCCTTGTCCATGTATCCGGCTTGCGCGGAGTGCATAACGGTGACGAGATACACCAGCACGTAGAGTTGTTGCCGCGAGACCCACACGAAGGACTCGCCGGACGCCGCGCCGCATACCGCTGTGGCAAAGGGTTATGTGGGCACGGGCGCTTTGGGCGAGAGCGTCGCTTCAAGTGCTCCTATTATTTCTGGGCTGTGGCCTTATAATGTGGTAGATAGACAAGGTCATAAATAGAGCAAATGGTTACTGGAATGGAGACCCAGAGCGAGCTATGAGTTGAAATGAAGAGATACTGCAGTGGCAAAGAGTTAGCACGGGGACTTTGGGCGCAAAGGTTGCTCTAGCATTTTACATAATAATGGATCTCCATTCAGAGATACATAGGGTAAAATAAACTTTTCGATTTGTTTAGTGTATTTGATACAGGACTCGATGTTGTGCATTTTTCTTGGCGCGCGGGCTATTCACTATGCGCGACGCCTCATACGCTCAGGTTTCCTCACGATGTTGTCCTTCACCGTTAGTGAGTGGTATTGCTACTACAAATTGAAGTAGCAAGGGGACAGGTGAAAATCGCTAGTTTATAAACGGAAGGACTGTCAAATTAGCCCTTCAACATAGTGTGTATTCTACTCACCATCATCGTCCGGCCACGTGGGCGCCATGATGGTCTGGATGCTCTGCTGCAGCTGCTTCAGGCATGGCTTCACACTCTTCACTTGCCCGGCCATCAGGTAGTGACATACCTGGAAGAGGAATAACAATAATGTACAATTTAATAAACATGTCCGTGAAATTCATCTCATGATTTGAAACGGATTTTAATCAAATACAAATATGTACATGCATGACGAATGCCCAACCAAGGATTAAACTCATGGGTTAGATATATTTAAGTGTGGCTTTTCAATAGGTGAATTGACACAGATTTTAATCTAATACAAATACACGTTGGTGTGACAAGACACATATGCCCAACCAAGGATTAAACTCATGGGTTAGATATTTAAGGCCCATAAGATCAATCACAGTTTAAACTCAATCCATAGATTAAACCTCACATTTTGTAAGAAAGTTAATCGACAGATAGGGTTTAAACTAGCCTTTTTGGTTTAAACTGTGATTGATCTTACGGGCCTAAGTGTGGCTTTTTATGAGGTGTTTTGTTACACACAATACAGTTCCAATTCGCTAGTTTTTATTGCGTAACGAACAGCTTATACAATGATAAGGCAACGTCAGCCTTGACTCCGTTTTAATAGACTTATTGTTAACAATGGACGCTCTTGGGTTTTCTCATGACAGCGTAACGGTGGAGTGGATGAATCACAAAATCGTGAATTTTAATGCTGCTTAGACATGCAATTTGATATGTCTTCTTGTGGACCATTTATTCTTTAATTTGTAAAGCAACAATACCATGTTATTAGTATAAATTATAAATTAAAGCTGATGCCAGCTAATCTGCAAAGTATCATGACAGAGTGGAACCATGGAATCATACAATCCTGATGATCTATGACTATTTTACAACTTAAACTTTCGTAAGCACTGAAAATTTTATACTTTTATTATTTCTCGGAATAGCTGACATGTTTCGACCTCGTCCGGAAGCCTTAGTCATGGAGGAGGGACGGACGACGCGTTTTTCGCGGCGTTCATCCGCCAATAAACATGTCGGCTATTCCGAGGAATAATAAAAGTAAGTCAAACTGTTAAATTAACATAAATAGATCTGATACTAACCCAACCATTTTCTATGCTTACAGTACGGTCGGCCACAGCCACAGCTACCCTATGTTAGCTCTTACCTCGCGCGGCATAAGAGCGCCAATCGAACAAAAAGGGGTATCCTAGCGTGTGACTGACTGTACATGGCCAAAGACATCCTTATAAAGAGTGAAAGAGGTGAATGGCAAACGTGCCAGGGGAAGGGCTCCAACCAGATGGTCTGATGCGATAAGGGCAGCGGCTGGAGGAAGCATTCACCGGGCAGTTCATATGACGGAAGACCGCTCCCAATGGAAGCGAGTATGACATGGTCGCGATCCTCAGCCATGAGGAATCGATTAAGAAGAAGAAGAAGAAAGCCAAAGAGATCACTTGGTGAAGGAACTGACCTGCAGGACTAGGAAGAATACTTTGAGGTACTCTTTCTGATGCGGACTGCCGGTCCATGTGTCCACCAGGTGCCCCGCTTGGTTCAGTAGAGGGAGTACTTCTTGGATCTTCTTGTCTATTAGCAGCAGCTGGAAAAAAATATTTTTATTAATTATATCTTCTTTCACTTTCTTTCCACTCTTAGCCAGCAGTGAAATAAGAAGAAGAAGAAGATAGTTTTTTGGCCAAACATGCAAGATACTCACCATCACCCTGCTGAGCAGGAAGAGGACCCTAGTATACGCAGCATTGGATAACTGAGCATAGTCCACCCCCACGCCCAGAAGACTGCTCGCAACTTCATATTCCCGCTCTGTCGCATGGATTTGCTGAAAAAGATAAACAACTAAATTGACAATTTTTCCTCAACACAAAACTGTAAGTACTGCTTGCCAAGGCATCCGAAACTTCTCTAAACTAAAAACTAAGGCCTTTTTGCATCTACATAATGAGATGATTTATACAGCGTCCAGTGGCACCTTCACGCACACTAGATGGGTGAAGTGACCACTCGGCGCTGCAGTGCCTGGGACATTGTTTTACATGGAGAAACTACTCAACCTATCACTTAACCGCTTGATTGGTATAAATTTTTCTCCAGTACCCTCAGGGCGCCTATGAGCCGAAGTAATACCAATTGGTTAATGCACAGAAACTGCACAGTCACAAGTTTTTGTTGATATAAAATGTATTCCCACATAATTTTGTTAGAAACTGGTCTGCGATACAACGGGTTAGTATCTAAAATGCAAGGAGTCTATTTGCAACTACGACACATGATAGGTATTAATGTAGCTTTCTCATGAAATGCTTCTTAGATTAGTTCTTTTTTAGAGGAGTTGTTGAGACAGACCACTTTGTTTATGATTATCTGATACTAACCCAACAACTTGCTATGCTTACTGTACATGACCCGAGACATCCGTATAACTCAGAAGAACGCAATAAATAGCTTAGATACTCACTGCAAGCTGGAAGATAAGTCTACAGTGCCAGTAAACACTATGTTGTGACAGCTCAATGGCTTTCCGTAGAATAGGTTTGGAGTGGCTGGGCTGGCCCTGCTGCTCGAAGAGCTCGGCCAGCACGCTTGCCGCCTCGAATTTGACGTCGTCGAACCCATTGATCGTCTGGGACATACACCACTGCAACGAAACCACATCATGACCCACATAACAGCTTTGTTTACATTCACTACCTGACTTTAGACAAGATTTTTCGGTTGTAGTACAAGTTTATTGGGCACTTTGGATATTTAACACGCTGAAGGCGAAGGTAATGAAGGTTTCTAGGTAGATAAACAGTAGAGAAAAAACTTACACTCTGCTCTAAATGCGTTCTCGCCAAGTCGATGTTTTTGGTGTGTGTCAAAAGGATATTTCCGAGTTGTAAATGAGTCCGGGCCTCGACCCTTTGTGGAGGTTTGAAATTAAACACGGCCTGTAAGCACTGGATACAACTTTTTATGTCAGGAGGGTTTGATGTGCGGAAATGTTCCGCTAAACCAAGTAAAGAAATATACCAAGCGTCCTGCGTTGACGCCATTTTGACATTTCTGCTTGGAGGGAACGGTGCTGCCACACTACTCTGATTGCATTCTACCACATTGTGTTAATTTATTTCCATTTTTCCATGATAAAATATTTCATCATCAAAACCAATGACATTCTAATACAAATGGACAACTCATAGGCGCTCGAAAAACGTAACTGAAAAATTGTGCTTAAATTCAGTGTAAGCACAATATTTTCATTAGACGTTTGATGACTACGCAGCTGACAACATGCCAAAATGTGGTACAAAAAAGTGCCGAAATATCACCTTGACGATGCGAAATAAAGATGGTGTGACCTACCACCGGTTAATTAATATTATTTACATATGATAACAGGAGAAAAGGTACAAATATTAAGAGGAAACTATTAAATTTTCAATAAAAACCATTGATTGTAAACAAATGTTCCTGTTTCTTTCTCTCCCGCGGGTCAGAAAGAGATAGACAAAATGATGCTTGAAGAACATAGTCAGAAAAGAAAACAATGGAGACTCCTTTTGTAAAGTAAAAATTCTAAGGACTAAAATTTTTCGCACAGTTCTTGCTCTATCCTTAGTCAGTTGAAAAGGGGCAGGCATTTTCACTAACATGACAGTTCGACCTGACCAATTCACTGAGTAAGATTATGGGATAGGCTTTAGTTAAAATAATATAAAAAAAACTACCAGGGGCTTAAGTCTGTAACACAATGGCGTGTCGATGGCGTCCCAGTATAAGTAGAAAGACAAAAAAGGGGTTTCCTCGTTTTTCTCCTACAACCAGCGAACTAATCCTCTAGAATTAGAATCAGAATAATATTTCCTGTACTGACAACAAAAAAAAAAGGACCGACACAGCATGAATAAATCGTAATTGATGCTGTCAACTGGGAGCCCTTTTTGGCACCGTTGCGTTACAGACTCAGGCCCCAGGCCCCGCCACACTGATACACGAATACTTCATCCTCTTCCTTCGGCAGAAGACCAAAGTCGAAGATATCTGGCTAGGCGGGAGTACCAACGGTGGACTAGGGCGTCACGGAATGTTGACCTAGAATGGGTCGAGGGTCGGTGTGTAGACCGAAAGCTCGATGACAGTGTCAAAACAGCGGGAGGACAATGGACGACATTACCTGCCATGGGCCTATGCCCAGCAGTGGGCTTTATTTATGGGCTGGATAAATAAGTAGATTTGTATCACCTGGTTTTTTAAACTTCGCTGTTATTATTTTCCTAGAAGCTATAGAGCTATTCGAAAAGTCGTAGAACAACATTTGTTGGAAATCACATTTAGGGGTTGACATGTTTCAGGAAAAAAGCTATTTACAAATTATACTTACCTGCCTATTTTTCATAGTTTTGAATATAAACTGTTTAAAATAATATCCGCAACATTTAACAGATTTTTTTCCCCATAACAAAAAACTAAAATAGGCTATTGCTACTCCACTGCTATCTTTATTCCAATAAACTTCAAAAATCAACTTACGTAGCTTCAAACTGCGTGATTGATTTACATTTCGGCTTAGTGACGCAATACATTTTGAGGGCTTGAAGTGTCAGCAGGAATGTAGAAATAAAAAGTCAGTCGAAGAATAATAGGGTGAAATTAGCGTGTGCCATGTTTCGACTTGGTTATTGTACGGAACAGTTTGTCCATTTGTATTGGAATGTCATTGATCAAAACCGAAAGAATAGCTTCTTAACCCCCCTTGACGCTGCGACCAACACTCTTAAGGCTGGAAGATAGTAGTGTGGCGGGAAATTCAAAATTTTCACAGTTTTTACATTTTGTAGTTAAACTGAGCTATTTTTGTTCAGCGATTTTTCGTTCGCGAGAATAAAACCGTATTCTTTTCATTATTGTAAACAACAGAACAACAATAATTCAGCCGATTATGTGTTCTGGTCTACGACAAGTTTTTTGGGCAATACCACTGCTTAGTAGACCAGAACACATAATCAGCTGAATTATTGTTGTTCTGTTGTTTACAATAATGAAAAGAATACGGTTTTATTCTCGCGAACGAAAAATCGCTGAACAAAAATAGTTCAGTATAGCTACAAAAGGTAAAAGTCTGTGAAAATTTTGAATTTCCCGCCCCCTTGCTATCGTCTACCCTTAAGGCTGGAAGATAGTAGTGTGGCGGGAAATTCAAAATTTTCACAGTTTTTTACATTTTGTAGCTAAACTGAGCTATTTTTGTTCAGCGATTTTTCGTTCGCGAGAATAAAACCGTATTCTTTTCATTATTGTAAACAACAGAACCACAATAATTCAGCCGATTATGTTTTCTGGTCTACGACAAGTTTTTTGGGCAGTACCACTGCTTCGTAGACCAGAACACATAATCGGCTGAATTATTGTTGTTCTGTTGTTTACAATAATGAAAAGAATACGGTTTTATTCTCGCGAACGAAAAATCGCTGAATAAAAATAGTTCAGTATAGCTACAAAATGTAAAAGTCTGTGAAAATTTTGAATTTCCCGCCACCTTGCTATCGTCTACCCTTAATGGCGATGGGGCTTGGCAGCATTCCAAAATCCGCTCGTCATTGTGGAGAACGATATCCATTCTATATGGGGTACTGCTATGCGTCCGCCAGGACGCCTTCCATTTCGACGTATCATGAATGTGAACGCTAGCTTTAGATTTTAACTAGTCCTAAAAAATAAGTGGTCAAACCTAACATGAAAACATATTTATTTCTGGACAACAAAATGGTAAAAAAAATCTACCCTTCTTAAATTGAATTTCTCTTAGCTCTGGCAGCATTATTTCTTCCCTCATGTTGGTGCTACTGCAAGTGTTTCCGTACCGCTAGCGCCCAAACCAGCAAGTCTAGCATGAAGAGCCATACTTATGGCTCGATAGCGTTCGATGCAGTGGTCTTTAGAGCAGTCCCCGTAGCATGACTTTTATCGAGGCGGATTTATCCAACAAAATGGCGGTTTATCAGCATTTTTGACGTCTATAGTGGGTTATATATCGCTTTCGACGCTATATAACCCACTATAAACGTCAAAAATGCTGATAGACCGCCATTTTGTTGGATAAATCCGCCTCGATAAAAGTCATGCTCCCCCCGCGAGTGGGTGAAACCAGCGGTTTATATCCCATACATTTGTTTCGAGATGACCGGACCCGAGCAAACTCGTCGCTCGCTACACATCGAACTTTGGACTGTTCATGTTACACTTTTGCCTAGAACGCCTGGAAGCTCTCCCTACATAATGTGCGGGATAGATAGCAAGTAGATAGCCCAACCAAAAAGACTGCAATGTATCGCATGCCATGATTTATTTTCGTCAATATAAAAAAAATATGCAACATGATTTAATAAAAGGGCTTGCCCACCAACAACAGAAACAAAGCATGTAAATTAATATATTATGTCATTTATTCGTCAATGGTCATCGCTCCGGAGTTGATATCGTCGATGATATCGTGCGGCGCGCGTCCGTCGACCGTGCAGCCCACAGACTGTGAAGTTCCTAGGACCTCCTTGCATGTGCCGGCAAGGTTGCGTGCCATCGAGCGGGCCTTCATTGTCTTGGCGATGCTGATGATATCGTCCATGCTGATGTTGCCATTGTGCTTGACTGGAATGGAGAAAAAGTTTGATCAGATTCTTGTAGATAAAGTTGGTGAGGCGTCTCTATTAGGGACCCTATGCCGGAATGGCTGGCCGGACAACTTTAATAAAAAACTTAGTTCCGTCTATGTTCTCATCATCATTTTCCACGCACATTTGCCCTCTGCTGGGTATAGGCCTTTTCCCCTTCGCGCCATCTATGTTCTATTCTTAGGAAATAGTTTGTAGAAAAGTCTAATGGTAGTACGGTCACCAACATGCTAGGAAACCTCATGGAAGCTCACAGCTTGCAGCATGAGTGTGTCAAATAAACAAGGTGAACAAATCCTACTCACGGACTCAGAAATCAATCCTCCAGCCAGAATTCATATTTTTTACTAGCCCTGTCTCTATGAAATGTGTACTTTGAAGGACTTTGCTGTTGTCCTTTTACTTAATTTAGCAACAGATTATATAGCTGAAACTCACTGTTCTTCTGCTTCTTGCGGTCCCGTGGGGGCTCCTTCAGGGCTTTGATGATGAGGGACGCTGCAGAGGGCGTCACCGAGATCGTCGCCTGTCTGTTCTGGATGGTCAGCTGGACGGTGATCTTCAGGCCCTTCCAGTCTCCGGTCGCCTTGGCGATGTCGTCACCGACCTTCTTCGGGGACTGGAATGGTTCAGCAGAATAATGTGAGCATTGGAAAGATAATTAGAAGGGCGTTTTATTGAGACTGGCTAAACTCTCTCGATGCTCCTTTCTTGTGCATCATGAATACTGGTTATGATGTATGCGACACATACATCCTGATTGATGGATTCAATTATCACTGGATTATATTCTAAAAGGTCTTCACAAACAAAGTTCTGCAGGCTGACAAAAAGTCATATTACCAGCCTACTTTCTTACACAAGCAACACATTCATTCATCAAAATAAATTACTGAAAATACTTTGATTACCTTTATTCATCTCACGTTCCAAAATTCTCACAGCACTCGACTAAGCCTGGTCCGCGACTCCTTATTTGCCAGATCCTGATTGAATGAAGGTGATGAGGTTAACAAAAGACCCTTTACGGGCCTCTTGAGAACCTAAACCCAAACCTACGCCTACTAAACTAAGCGTAGCCAATCAGGGTCTGGCTATTGGTTATTCGGAGTAGCCGCGACAGGGAACGGATCCTGAGTCACGGTTTCCTTCCATCCGCCACCCGGAAGGACGCGCCTGGTAGGGAGGCACCCCCCAGGATCATACAATCACTTGCATTAACACTGTCTATTGAGCATGACTTTTTAGAGTTTTTGACTGCTTCTGCTAGCCTTGAAGCTTTTAGGTATTTGGTGGGATGGACAAAACGTCTTAGCGGCATGTAAAACCACCAATTATTGCCATAATCACAGAGATATAACGTAAAAACTACCTCGAAGAGGTTATGTTGAGGTTAGGTTGGAAAGTGTGCGTTTTAAAGGTACTCACCAGACCAAGGGGACCAATTTTGGGGGCCAACGAAGAGGTGGCACCGACTTCTCCACCAACACACCTCAAGTACACTGAAATATAGACATGAAACGTGAAAATATGCTTCGATAGTCACAGCACTGGTCAAACACTTATTTTTCACTTTTAAGACACATACCGACTTTAACTTCATTGGGATCGAATTTAGGTGGCATTTTGGTAGGGTTTTAATTAATCTCCCGTCGATTAATATGCAACAGAGATCCGATTAAAACGGATTGGAACGCGAACCGCCACAAGACGTTCGTAAACGTTGACAGCTCGCCGGAAAAGAAATTGTTTAGATTTTTGTTTGACAGCTGTGTCTGTCATTTGATTGTTGCCAGCATAAAAAAGTAAATAGGCCCACTGACCTCCATTTAGCTTTTAATTTGTTAAGCAAGGGCTGTCCATTTTCACGCCTTGATGCATGGTGCGCATCGAGCGAAGCATGCATGGGAGCAAAGGAAGTCAGTTTGTCAGTTTAATGAACCGATGCACAGGACGGCGATGTGTAAACACTTTTCGTGGAGGTGTGTGTGAATGTGAGAACCAGTGGAGAGGCTTCCATCCAAGTCTGTACAGTTTGTGTCTCTACTCGCTCGACTCTCGCTCGACAGGTTTAACATTGTGAGAAAAATAAGAAAACACCGGCTTTTTCTCACAACCTGTGAACCTATCAGTACACGATTGCGTTGGAACTTTGGGCCTAGACCTGTGTTTTGTGGCTTAGGCCCGGTTTCTGAATTGAGAATTTTGCTAAGCAAATGGTGGGTAGGGTAGTATCGTCCTGTCTCTGCAGATTTCTCACAAAAGAGCGTGACAGAGCGATACGTAAGTATGTGCTTAGTAAAATTCTCAACTCAGAAACCGGGCCTTAGACCCACAGTACCATGGATAAGATATAAACTACCATATCGCAGCGCAGGGTAGTTTTTAATTACAAAAATAGTGGTATCCCCAAAATTTGAATGAAAGAAATGAATGGAATGAATGGTATCCTCGTCCGTGCGTCTGTGTGTATCTGTTCTTTTTTGTTATCTGTGCTGTCTGTTTAATCTGTGTTGTGTGAAATGATGACAAATCGTGAAATACAGTGATATTTTATTATCTAAGTTTTTCCTACAAAACGAGACGAATACAATACTTTTAGTGAATTTCACCACAAGCAGTGACTATGGCGAATGACGAAGTGGCGTTGAAACAGTTCCTGGGGAAGTACAAGCATTATGATTACACTTGTCGAGAGGTAATCAATGTGATACAAAGATACAGAAGTCTGACCTATCACCAGGAGGCCTTTGTGTTCAACAACGGCGCGCGGAAAGACCTGCTCAACCTTGAGGGCACGATCCCGGTCAACTACAAGGGCACTTTCTACAACATCCCCGTGTGTATTTGGCTGATGGACACCCATCCACAAAACTCTCCACTTTGTTTCGTGAAACCAACACCCGATATGTGCATCAAGGCATCCAAGTACGTCGACAGCAACGGCAAAGTGTACCTGCCCTACTTGCATGAGTGGAGCGACAAGGGATCGACCCTGCTCAACCTTATCCAGGCCATGGTAGCAGCGTTTGGAGAACTACCGCCAGTTTACTCGAAGCGGAACGATACGCGGCCTCCTTACCCTGTCAACTCCTTCATGCCCGCGCCAGGTGGCTACCCAGGCTACCCTCAAGTCTCCCCACAACCTGGGTACCCTACACAGCCTGCCCCATACCCTACTACATCAAACATGCCATACAACTTTGGGACACCCTACCCTGCACCAGGAATGCCTGTAAATGGGACACCATACCCTCCTCAAACAGCAAATGTTACACCATATCCTCAAGCAGCCAACTACGGCCAGAGCACTGACATAGCTGGTGGAACAATCACCGAGGAGCACATCAAGGCATCCTTACTATCTGCTGTAGAGGACAAACTCAGGAGACGTCTCAATGAACAGTCTCAACAATCACAAGCTGAGCTGGAAACTCTGAGGCGTACCCAGCAGGAGCTCCGTGAGGGCAAAACGCGCCTTGAGGACATCTTAGTAAGACTGCAACGGGAGAGAGCGGAGTTAGATAAGAATGTAACAATTTTGCAAGAGAAAGAAAAGGAGTTAGAGGCCGCGGTAGAACGTTTGGGTGAACAGGAGGGAGTGGATGTTGACGAAGCTGTGGTAACTACGGCCCCTCTCTACAATCAGCTTTTGAATGCATTTGCTGAAGAGGCCACTCTAGAAGACGCTATTTACTACATGGGTGAGGCTTTACGTAAGGAGGTGATTGACTTGGACACATTTCTGAAGCAAGTACGTACATTGGCCCGTAGACAGTTCACACTTCGAGCACTCATGCATAAGTGTCGACAGAAGGCGCAGCTGGCCTGCTAAATAAGACCTGGGTATGATGACAAAGGATAATGTAAATGGATTGCTTTATATTGCAACTTTATATAATGATGGTTTGATTGAGCATGCCATGGTCTCAGAGTCATGTTGTTGATAGTTTCTATCACAATACTATATTTAATTTTTTTGAGTTCTCCATAATATTTTTGAACTTAAACTTTCGTAAGCAGTGCACATTTTTCTATTTAGTAAATGGTTTAACTCACTTGTATTTTTGTCGGTGTAGCGTTTACTAAATAGAAAAATCTCCATAATATTGTTAAATGAATTAGGTAACTATTTAGACAGCCTACTCTATGCTAACTTCATAATATGCATTTTTTATTTCATTAGTGTAAAGTAAACAACATCACCATTATGTAATCATGATGAATGAATGAATACTATTTAGTGTTAAACCAAATTGTTATCACAAGTACTATAATATGAGTTGTATTATGAATATAATCGTTATGATCTTATTTAGTTGTTAAACAGAAGTCTTTGTTAGCTTGGGATTCAATTAATAGATAGATACTGTGTGTTTTCACGGAGTTACGAAATTGTGACTAACTCATCAAGTCATCACCTAGGATCAGTTTTTCTGTTTTATCTGTTATATTGTTTGTTCAGGGTGGTACCGTATTGTGGCACGACTGCAGCCAGCGGTTCCAGTAATAATTTTATCTTAGTAATGTTTTAAGGTGATAGACAATAACTTAGTAAGACAAACAGGCACTATCTTTATCATAATTTAAAATATAGTTTAATAAAACATAATTTCTGTGCCATGTTGCCAGAAATGTAATGGTTATATAGACTAGACGTACATAATTACGATTTTTTTTATAATTAGATTTATATTTGATACAGTTAGAAAAATTTTGAGAATTATTTATAATAATAATAATAATAATAATAATAATAATAATGGTTTATTTCAGGCAATAAGTTCTTACAGATCTAAAATAACAAGCCCATATAGTGTTAGTATAATCTTAAAAGCTACAAAGGGTTAGTATGGGATAAAATTATAGTAATAGCTAACTGGAGACCTGGGGGGCCACCCGCCACCGGGGCAACGTTGCCGTCACGGCTCACACCTTCTTCTCCAAATGCAGGCGAACCCAGTGCCCCAGCATTGGGGAGTCCCACCTGTCAGCCAGTGTGCTCAGAATGCTGTTGGGACTGCCGCGCCAGCGCGCCAGTAGAGACGCGCATCGCTTCCTGATGACAGCATCGAACCCGTCAACGTGCGCCTCAGCAAACATACCTGACGCGCTGCAGAACCGCGGCAGTCGCATCAGCACTCTGAACCCGTTATTATACTGAACGGACATGTGACCGTAAGCCTGCTGAGTATAATTGAATATTTATGCCCTCATCAGATATTTTTAACAAACATTACATATTTCCGACCATATTTAGTTTCAAATTGTACTGCCAATCTTAGGTCAAATATAATCATAATTTAATTTTCTTTTTAGCATAATAGATAAATGCATACTATATCAAGTCTTTACATGAAACTACTATTTTAATTTTATGAACCTATTTAAAGAAAAAAAAAAACCATTGATGTCATGTGCTAGAAAAGATGTGCTATTCATAATGTATATTGTAAGAATCTTAAATCTTGAATGCTACCTTCAGATGCTTATGGCAAAATAATGTGTACACTGGCTCTGTTCCCATTTGCTCCTAATACAGTCCCAATGTACAGTGAGCGAACTCCAATCCAGTACCCATTTGTTTGATTTACGTACTTATGGTACGCGCGATAAGAGCTGCGATGGCGTAGCCGTAGCTGTCGCTGACTGTACCAACCGATCTTGTAATGTCTAGCTACCAATAGTGTCACTAAAGTAACCAACTAAATAATAGACACTAAAAACCAACTTGAGGACGAAGGATTATGATATGAACCCATTTCCTATAATATTATAATAATGTACTTGTACAGTTTTTTTTCGACAACACTAACTTTTAGCGGCCACCTATAATAATCGTTTATTTCAGGCAATTACAAGTATAAAATAACAAGCCCATACAGTGTTAGTATAATCTTAAAAGCTACAAGGGGTTAGTATGAGAAAAAGTGATATAAGGTACCTAACTGGAGACCTGGGGGGCCACCCGCCACCGGGGCAACGTCTCCGTCACCTATGCTAACGGTTTTTTTTCTTCACAAGTGGACGAAAATAACAATGGAAATGTTAGGGTGTCCGTTTCGATTGCTAGGAGGTTCCTAAAAGTAAGTTATTTTTAAAATGGCGCTGCTGGATTTCTTGGGCCATTGGGTGTGGTCCGTCCATCAGTTGCTTGTAATGATAATAAAATATCGTTTTATCGTGTTTGATATCAAGAGGAGATTGTAAATAGTGTAAGTTTTTCATTGAATATTGTATAACCAGCCATGTTGTAAGGCTGTTGAATTTTGTCACAATAAAGTTGAAAATTGTATTCAGATATTGTTTTTATATTGAGTGGCAATCCATGCGTCCTTTCTGCGACCTATATTTCCTATCTACATCATGCCCTGTATTACTTTAGCGTGGGCAAACCTCTGAAAGGCATCCGCCTAAAATGAGGAGTGACTTCGCCAAGCTTTCAGACCTTTTTTTCCATTTTGAGCAACTACCTACTAATTAAAAACATATTTGACGATTCTCGCAGCACTGTATCGGCATCTTTAAAATTAAAACAAGTTATTAAAGGCTGGCCATTCGTTTATTTTTATAAAATATATATAAAGCTTTGCAAAGTAATAAATTAAATGCCTTTTTAACTGCAATAGTGTAAAGTCCGATTTTGAGTCTTATTGCTACTTCTTTTCGGGCTTCTTTCCCTTTTTAGCCGCGGCCGCTGCTTCCAGATCTATGGGCGCCGGTTTCACAAAGGGGATGAGTTCCTGGTACTGCTCCGGCATCCATTGTTTCAACGCCTCTGGTACCTGGAAAAAAGTAGTGGGGTTATAATTATTATAAACAATGATAAATACATTTAAAAACCCGCATTAGCATATTATACAGGGTGGATTTTTAAAACGGGGCAGCAAGGTAACCGTTACCGTTATCTAACTATCCAGCCCACAGACTTAATTTTACGAGATATTTTGAACTGCATTTACGGATTGCGGAAAAAAATTGTCTGCAACAGAATGCTAATATACAGGGTGTTAAAAGACCGCCAACAAAGCGGGAAACCACGTATTGTCCTCATCATAATGAACATTTTTGCCCAAAGAACTATGCCTGGGAAATCAACGGTTTCCGAGATAATGAGGTTCAAAATCGGACTTTTCAAAACTTTTTATTGCATTAATGTTCTAATATCTAGTTCTTAACATACCTTCTCAAGAAGCCATAACAAATTATGAATATTTGTTACAAAAAACGACGTTAAAATTGCAACCCGCAATGTATTCTAAACATCGTCACTTCAAGCTTAAGTAACGTAAACTTATAGCTATAGTCCGTTTCCAGGGCAGGCGGAAAAGCGATCATTGACACGAAGTACTATGTTACCGTAAAAATATAACGATTCGTGTCGCACTCCGTCACTCTCCTTACATTTCTGTATCGTTTGGATATCGAAGCGTGTTTTTAGGTACGGGGTGGGGTGAGAGTTCCGGTCAGTCAGAGATAAAAAACCTGTTTCAACGTGCTACAGGTAGCGTCACGGGTTATGAGAGCTCGACGAAACTGGTGGGGATTTCTGCGCAAGCGTGTACAATCGCACATCCTCATCATCAGAAAACGATTGTGAAACTGACACTGATGAACGTGACATCCCTGTTTAATATACTTAATGTATACTCATACCAACCTGTTTTTTTTCCGCCACTTTGGTGTCGTTTCACCTTAACATAATTGTTTAATTTAATAATTACTAAACCTCATCGCTCATTAATGTGCCAGTTCGTAGTACACTTGTCAAAAATTCAAAAAACCTTTGGCATAAAAAATGTTGTTTATTTCTGTGATCCTCTCAAAGGTTAATGATCGCTTTTCCGCCTGCCCTGGAAACGGACTATACGCTTGCGCAACATGACTTCTGCGCGCTACACGTCCATTGCGTGATAAAAAAAAAACAAAATTATAACCTAAAAAACCAAAATCATTTCCCAGCAATAATTTATCGGAAAAGTACTTTGTTTTGGTGTCTAGTATGCGTGGCTTTCGGGTCTGTTGGCGGTCTTTTAACACCCTGTATGTTTTTTTTAAAATCCTAATCGATCATATTTCTTTTTGGAATCAAGTCTTTCAATACAAGTCTGTACGTTTGCCTTATACGCCCCGCTGCATGCACCACCGCCGCTCCCAATTTACGACCTTAACCCTTTCAAAATAAAATGCAATATACCTTGATTCCCTCCTCAGTCTGGTTCACCTCGAGCACCGCACAGATGACGCGTGTGGTGGCACACATGGTCGCGTTCAGCATATGCACGTACTCTGTTGCCGCATTCATCTTCTTTGTTTGCCCGTATCTGTGGAATAAATAGAGAATGTTTTTGTTTTTTTTTCTAAAGCACTAACCCGTGCTAGGGAATAATTTAAACATTTATAATAAGTTGAAAAAATTCACTCGGGACAGGACTTGAACCCGCAACCTCTCGCATACCGTGCAGGCGCTCTACCAATTGAGTAGACGGAGACTAGTTGAAGAAATTCGCATTGACAGTTACTTGACTCGGTAGCTCAATTGGTAGAGCGCCTGCACGGTATGCGAGAGGTTGCGGGTTCAAGTCCTGTCCCGAGTGAATTTTTTCAACTTATTATAAATGTTTAGAGAATTTTTTGTTGAAAAACACGTCTTCATGCTTTAGAAGACTTGCCTCGGCTGCTGATACTGCGTCCATAGTTTTTATACCGCCATCAACGAGCGCCATTTTGTTTAATTTCGCTACGTAAAGAAAGATGGCGTTGCTCGATAGTAAAGGTTTGGCGCGATATCGTTAAGATTACTCAATAACTTTACTGGTGATTAACTGATTAGAGAGTAGATGCTATACTTTGGGTGAGTAAGGTGTACCAAGCTCAGGATTGCCAAAATATTTTTTATTGCGCTATAGACAAGCGCCATCTTGCGTTTTTGGCGTCACTCGATAACAATTTTTGGCGTTGTGTGGTGCCAACAGGCAGCAGGCGAAGCATAAGGCTGGCTTAGGCAGCACGTAAAGATAATAAAACTATATGCCGAAGTTTGACGTAAAGTGGGATAGATAGAGTTATAAACCCATGGATACGCTCTAACCCAGGAAAAAACTGACCTGACTTTGAGCCTCCTCGCTTGATACTCTAGACAGTTACTGCAGGACACCAGCTCGCGGAAGGCGCCGGAGCCCGGGAACCAGGCCTCCAAGTCCAGTTTCTTCGCCGCAGCGTGGTTCAGCGCTCCGGAGACGATGTTGACCACGCGGTACGGGATCCCGAGGAGTTTATAGAAGTCTTCGGCGTTTGTGATCATCTCGTCCATCATTTGCCAGGATGCGTTGTCGTGCGGGGAGGTGAGGACGAATTGTTCTACCTATTTGTAAAGGGGAAGAAAGCGCATAAGTTTTCAGTCATCAGGCACGTAGTTTAGGAACATGGCACAAGTTTGTGACCACTGAGAGGGTCATGCTATTAGGATGGTGTAGGTGCTAGCTAGGCAAGGCTACTCCATTTACAGGGAAACTGAATTCGTCAGCCTCAAGTTGACAAATCTTTCTACTGGCTCATACAAACAACCATTTATTGAGCTACGTATAAAACATCTGATAGTATATTTTTTTGCATCAGAAGTTCGACTCGCGCTAGAGACTAATCATCGGTCTCGCCCTGCCCTTTAGAAACCTTCACTAGCTCGGTATTCAATACAAGCACTCGCCGCAAACAATAATATTGCATTCTTGCATAACAGATAACTACTATTTTAAACATTTATAATAAGTAAGTTGAAAAAATTCACTCGGGACAGGACTTGAACCTGTCCCGAGTGAATTTTTTCAACTTATTATAAATGTTTAAATTATTCCCTAGCACGGGTTAGTGCTTTAGAAAAAACAAAAAGTAAATAACTATTATTTAAACAAAATAAAAGACTCACTTTCTCAAACTGATGAACGCGGAAGATGCCTCGAGTGTCGCGCCCGTGGGATCCAACCTCCTGTCGGAAGCACGTAGAGAGACCCGCGTATCTGAAGCCAGGGACAAATAGGGTTTATAAGGGACAAATAGAACAGACAGACAGTTGCACAGCGGAGACTTAGTAATCGAGTCCCGTTGGGTACCCTAAAAACTACCTGATGGGCAGGGAAGCCTCAGCCAGCCACTCGTCGCGGTGGTAGGCGGCGATCGGTTGCTCCGAGGTGGCTATCAAGTACTTCTCCTCGACGGCTGTATCGCCCTTGTTTTCCGAGCCTTTGCCGACCACCTTGTATAGCTCCTCGTCGAATTGGGCCAGCTGGGCTACCTCTTGCATCACCTGGGGAATAGAGGTTAGGAAAGGTAAAAATCTAGGTGCGTTTGGTGGCAACGACATACCTAGTCTTCAAATTCATCAATGCCGCATTGTTCCATCATTGGCCATTGTTACTATCATCCGATATTAGTCACTGGCTGCAGTGTTTTCTTACTTTGAATGATTCGCGATCTTCATTCTTCACAGCTGCCACCCCTAGCCATTTTACCACCAAAATTAACCGCGTGTCGACCTGTTTCGAACACTTCCGTCCAAACTTCAGGATTAGGAGGACAGCGGCTGGAAATCGTGTTGTGGAGTCTTGGACTTGGACCTATAGGTCCAAAAGTCCACGAATGGAGTGCTTTTGGGAGCGTTAGTTTTATGAAAAGCAAGATGGCGCTAATTGATCGCGCTATTAAAACATTTATCCCGAAATCGGTTGTTAAAAGCGAAAAGAGACGCTCACCTCCTTCTTCATAAAGAAAGGCGTGTATCCCTTCTTCAGAAGTAGTCGCAGCGCCAAATGCACCAGAGCTTGCTCCAGGAATATCGCAGGGCCCTTGAGATAGAAGCCGCAACCACCCTAGCCGCCAAGTATCATCAGCAGCTAACTGCATTCAAAGCTCTTCTTGTGGCTTTATCGTCGGCCAGTGTTATAATCAGCCGATATAAGCATACCTACCTTGGGTTTGTACAGAAACACTGCCAACTGGATCGTGTGGCAATCCCTGAGTTCCTTATTTAATGGCCTTGCTCGCTCCAGGGAAAAATTGAGGAACTGTACCATGCAGCTAGAAGATGTAGATGTGTCGTGAATGTGAAGAGATGGTTCCATAATCGGCTAATCAGCTGCTACTAGTGATCGGTTGTTTAAAGTGACAAGCAACTCTCACCTCCTTCTTCATAAAGAAAGGCGTGTAGAGAGGCGTGTATCCTTTCTTGAGCAACAGTCGAAGAGCAAGCTGCACCAATGCCTGCTCGAGGAATACGGCGGGGCCCTTGAGGTAGTAGCCGCGCCCGCCCGCCACCGCCGTGCCGCGGACGTCGTCCATACCTGGTGGAAGATGAGGTCGAAATACTTAAGGGCTACCTTGGGCGCAGTGGCGTAGCTACATAGGGGCACTTCCCTCTCCAGACTACCTTTTTTATTATAGTGGCCCTTTTACGGACAGCTTAGGTCATGAAAAGGGCACACTAAGTCCAACAAACGATCGAAACCGAGTGCCTATGTGCACCATACGTGCTATGTGCAACATAGGGGCAAGGAGGGGCAATGTCCCAGGGCCCCCAAGCTCAAGCCTCGGCTTAGAAAATAATTTTGAATCGGTGAATTTTGGGGCGCGCCGCGCGCATTTTTTTTTTTCTTAGAACAAATAAAGTGGTTTGAAATTATTTATATAGAGATTTCTCTTAATAAAACCTTAATTTTGACTTAATAAAACCTAAACAGTTTAGTTGGGGCCCCAGTTTGTTTTTTGGCCCAGGGCCCCCGGTTATCTAGCTACGCCACTGCTTGGGCGCCGAAAGGAGGGTGCAAGGGGGTGCCCGAAAATTTACATTTTCATTCACAAGTTTTTTAAAAATATTTTCCATGTGAAACGGCTTAACTTTTGTCATGTAACATGTTACTAAAAACTTACTTTATGTGTCAGAAGAAGTTTTAATTATTTTTTTTTGTTTTTAAGATTATTAACTGAAAACCTTTGTTCACAAATATACGTCCATCCAATTAAGCTTGTGCATTTCAATGCACTTGTTCCCAACTCAGTTGCTTGTTGGCAGAGGAAACTTTATTAATAATATTAATTTGTTTTTCACAATATTTCCATTTGATTTTCCCAATTTTTTTATTTATTGGTGGGCCACTGTTTCTGCATTGCTGCTCTAGAGTGTGATTACCTCCAGAGAACCTATAAGCGGTCTGCTAGGTAGTTGAATAATACGCTAGAAAGTATTTAGAGAGATTTTCTTTCATGAAAATGCAAATGGTGGACTTTTCAGTAAGAGCAATTTCTTCCAGAGAACCTTTATGCTAATCATTCTAACTGGTCTGGTAGGTAGTTGATTAACATCAGATTTTATGGAAACAGAACTTGAGATAGCAAATAGTTTGTCTCAAAGTATGATAAATTTTTTTTTTTTTTTTTTTTTTTTCTCTTCTGTTTTCCGTAACTTGGCAATCTGTTTGCAACAATGGGCCATTCACTTGTCTGTTTAAATGTCTATCTGAGAAAATGCATCCAGTGAGCCTTCCTCATGTCCTGCTGGCGAATCTATTTTTCAGGGTGGGGATACTGTGTCTCCTCAATCGGGTGAATTGCACACTTCCTGTGCCTTCAAGTTCAGCCGCGAGTTCATTTACATGTTTCGATAGTCTTATTTGGTATTTATCGCTATATTTAGCGATCTCTTCCTTTACTGTAGCGATTTTTAGGTCCATCTGAATGTATCTGTTGCTTATGTAGTATGGTATGTTGAACATTTTCCTGATTGTTTTGTTTTGAAATCTCTCCAAAATTTCGAGATTGCTGTTGCTAGCCGTACCCCAGAGCTGGATTCCGTAGGTCCAGATAGGTTTCAGGATTGTTTTGTAAATAGCGATTTTGCTAGTTTGCGATAGTTGTGATTTTGGTCCAGTTAGCCAGTACATGCTTCTTAGTTTATGATCCAGTTGCTTGCGTTTTGTCCAAATATGCGTTCGCCAGGTAAGCCTGCGGTCGAGATGTATTCCCAGGTATTTGGCATTTTCGGCTTGAGGTATTTCTTTGCCATAGAGCTTGACTGGTGGGCAAGTTTGCCTTCTTAGGGTGAAGGTCACGTGAACAGATTTCGTTTGATTTGCCTTGATGCGCCATACGTCCAGCCATTTCTCAATCTGGGACAAGTGGTCTTGCAGTTTTGCAGATGCAACATCTGGCTTCTCGTGGACAGAGAGGATCGCTGTGTCGTCTGCGTACGTCGCGGTGGTGGTTTCTTGACGTGTTGGAAGGTCAGCAGTGTATATTAGATAGAGGACTGGCCCCAGGATACTGCCTTGAGGGACTCCTGACTTTATTTCACACAACTGCGAATTTTCTGTGTTATGTTTAACTTCAAAGCATCTGAATTCCAGGTAGGATTTGAGGATATTATAAAAGGAGTGTGGGAGCATCTTCTTTATTTTATACAGAAGTCCTTCATGTCAAAGTATGATAAATGCTTCATTTTCTTTTACACACTATTTACACAAGTGCATGGCACCAGAAAAATATGGCTTACATCATGTTTAAACAAATACTTGTAGAGTCAAATTCTGTTAAAAAACTATTGTTTGCGATGTAATTTTTGAAATATTATACATTTTTGATAATACACTGGCAATAACAAGCTTTTAGTGTGAATAAGTAGGCCACCAGAGTGTACTGATTTTTTTCAATGTAGCATAGGTAGCTCAGCTTTGCTTTTGGCTGAACTAATCAGCAGATGGATTGAAAAAACGTCACAAATACAACTTAAGGCGCTGGGCATAGTGAATTAGCCCGCAAAGAAAAATGCACAAAATCGATTCCTGTATCAAAAACACAAAAAAACTCGAAAATGTTCACATATCAAACCCTAGAATTAGTTGAGATCTATTTAACACAGCCAGTTTCATGTTGATATCCATAACACATTGCAAGATATTTTGCTTGAAAAAAAAAACGCCGCCTATTTTTTTTCAAGCAAAATATCATAAAACGTTTATGAGTGTCAACACGAAACTGGCTGTTTTAGATAGGTCTCACCTAATTCTAGAGTTTGATATGTGAACACTTTCAATTTGTTAAGTGTATTTGATACAGGAATCTATTTTGTGCATTTTTCTTTGCGGGTGATTCACTATGCACAGCGCCTTAAGTCATTCTTCTTACCATCAATCATACAAATAAGATCCACATGTGAATATTTGGTCCTAGTTTCACAGTCGCCAAACGTCCTCTCCACTTTGTTATGGTCCTCGTCATCATCAACGGGCACGGACTCGTGGAGATGGTTGCCGACTTCCCTCAGGGCTTCAGAGCGGGCCTTCTCCGCTGTCAGGAGGCCTTGGTCATTGCGGACCATTGCTTCGTCTATTAGGATGCGGACCTGAAATTGGTTTTGCAGCATGGTATGAGTTAGAGACTGTGAAGGATGGTACGAATTTGATTTGACCTGTATCCAGCTGTGGGATGAAGATATGATTCCAACGAATTAAACTCCATATATTCAGCCAAATAACCAATTTGATAACAGAAAACTTGCACTATTTCTTCTGTACGGTAGAGCAGACTTAAAAACTCATTAAATTGCATCACAAAAACTTACCTTCTTGATTTGATTCACCGTCAACGGCTTCAATTGATCACCGGTCAGGTTCGCGAGGTTATCAGCTACTTCTGAAGGCACTGCCTCGTCCTCGGGACCAACAGGCTCCTTGCTCTTCATCTTCAGACCTATCTCTTTGCTGCAGACATTCTTCAGCTTATTCAAGTTGTCGGCTTCGTGGCGCAATCGTCTCCAAAGAAGATCTTGCTCGACCACTGTATCCACAAGAGCTACATCTTTGTACCGTTTACGCTGGTTCTCTCGGATTTTATCCGGGGTCCCGTCTTTGTCGGCACGAAATAGGTCTAGGTCGAGCACCATGGTGTATTTTTGCGGTGTTTGAGCGAGGAATTTAGCTAATTTTGTGCCACTGAAAAAGAGAACGGTCCACGCAGCACATGAGCAATGCGGCGAACTGTTCAGAGAGTTCAAAACTTGAAACTTGTAAAATAATTATTTTATTTTGCTTTCAAATGTTTCAAAGACATACATGATTAAAATTTTAAAAATTATACTCATTGGTAACAGAGACCTAAAGAAAGTTATTTTTAATCTAAAAAGAACAGTATAAATAATTATATTTTCAATAACAGTTTTTTAAGGAGTGGAAAAATATTTATGTATTTGAACGAATGCCTATAATTTTGACGTTTCTTAAAATGCGTTCAAAATTAATTATTTGTTTGAGTTGAGTTAAAATAAAATAGACACTAAGAAATAAATCCTACATCATGATTATTTCTTTGAATTCGCTGATGTAATTTGATTATATCCAGCTATCATGTTAGAGTAGCTCATCATCATCAGATTGTCAAGTGAGAGTGGTTCATCATCATCGTTGCAGCTGGCAACACTTGCTTTTATCTGTCAAACAGCGAGATTCTTTGGCGGGAATTTGAAAAAGTTAGACGCGCTTTTTGATTTTTCGTGAAAAATTTCTGCAAAAGTTGTTAAAACAGGTGTAAAATAGTGTGAATTGTGTAAATATGGACGGAAACGAAGGAGAGGGGGAGACTCCCCCGAATCCGAAGATTCGAAAGAGGAAGGAGGTCTCAGGTGGCGGTGAGGAAAATGACTCTAATAACTATGCTCCATACTATAAACCAAATTACAAGAGACTATATCCGGAAAATTCGGGTAATACTGAGTTTAAAGTGTTCGTCGAAAGCAAGGACAGAGAGCGCTTAGGTAATAAAAGCCCAATTTACCTAAATCATATCTTTACGACAGACATAAAAGGTGTGGTGGCTATCCGTCGCATAAATGCTACTAAAATCGCTGTAGTGTTCAAGCAATACAACACGGCCAACAATTTCATAAACAACGAAGCTTTCATGGAAAAGTATAAGTTCAAGGCTTACATACCCGCAGCTCAAATTGAGCGTATAGGAATCATACGATTTGTACCTACGAGCATTTCAACCAAAGAACTTTACACAAAACTGTCGTCGATTTACGAAATAGTCGCGATACGACGTTTTACAAAGAAGGCAGGGCAGACTGTGACCCCCCTTCAGACTGTCAGCGTCACATTCCTGGCAAACTCCCTACCAGACAGCGTTCAATATGACCTATTCGCTTATCGAGTTTTCGATTATGTCCCTCCCTTGCAACAGTGCTACCGCTGTTTCAAGTTCAACCATTCAGCAAAGATATGCAATGGAAAACAGCGTTGCAGCTGTTGCTCTGGTGAGCACTATTACAAAGATTGCGACAAACCGAATGAGCTTTGCTGCTGTAACTGCGGCGGGGCTCATTTGGCCATAGCTAGGACGTGTCCAGTAAAAATGAGGAAAATGTTGGAGAAAAAGAACAAAATAACTTATGTAAGTGTAGCAGATTCAAAGAAATCGGATGTGCAATTTCCTCCTTTGCCGGATCGTTCCCATGCTATGAACAAAACTGAAAGCAAAATTGTAAATAAGCCACATGATGTAAATAAAACTAAAACCCAAACTGAGAAGGTGAGTGCTATCTCTTCCACTCCTCCCACAAACATTAAAGCGCAAATCATTGCAAACAATGATGTGTTGATGGCCCTTGTCAACACCTTAGTGCAACTAGCTAACAATCCCGATGGGATGTCTATAAACACATCATCGATCAAAGACATGCTTGTTAAGAATCTGTCAACATAATGGATCCAAACACTAACATAATATCACAGTTACGTATTGCTCAATATAACATACAGAGTGCTAATAGTAAAAAGCAACTATTAATAAGTTTTTTGCAAAAAGAAAATATTGACATATGTTTACTTAATGAAACTTGGTTGAAAAATGATCAAAATTTTAGAATTCCTGGCTATAACATTTACAAAAAGATTGGTGTTAATATGCATAATGGTGTAGCAATTTTAATAAAACCTATTTTAAAATATAATGTCTTAGATACAACCTTTTATGAAGATATTCAAAGCATCGCTATATCTCTATCTACAGAAAGAGGCACCATGACTATACTATGTGTATATTGCCCACCTAATAGCAGTCATATTAGAATAAATAGATTATCCAATATTATAAGATATCTCCCTAAACCTATATTTGTAAGCGGCGACTTCAATGCGCATCACATTGCATTTGGTTGTTACTCCACAAAGGGCCGAGGCCAAGATTTATATAATGTCATAGACGACTGTAATCTATACATTCTAAATGATGGTAGCTTCACCACAGTTAATTATCCTACGCGTAATCCTTCGGCGATTGACGTATCCTTTGCGAGTGCTGATCTGGCACCATTGTGTGAGTGGTCTGTCCACGATGACGCAATGGGAAGCTACCATTTCCCAACGATTACCAAAATTGCATTATCCATAGATAAATACCAAGTGAATCCACCTGTTGACAGATTTTTATATGATAAGACCGACTGGAAAAAATTTCATGAGTTTTCAAAGAGTGCTTTCAGCAACATGTCTGTTGACAATGATGACCCAATATCCTCTTATAACGGATTTTGTTCCTGTCTTGAAGCCCTTAAGCAATCTGTAGTTCCTAAATTTGTAAAAACAAAAAACTTTAGAAGTAGACCTCCAGCTCCCTGGTGGAATAGCACATGTGAGGATAGTGTAGTAGCATCCTACAATGCCTTGAAATTATACAGAAGTGATCCTACAGAAAACAATTATATAAATTACAAGCGATTGGACGCTTTTAAAAAAAGAACTATAATAGAGCAAAAAAAGAATGGTTGGAATGACTTCTGTAATACTTTCAATAGAACTACACCATTGAGTAAAATTTGGAATCTTGTTAGGAGATTTAAGGGCATTAATTCTGGCAATAGATCATGCAGGGACGAATTTGTACAGCCATTTTTAACAAAGTTGTCGGACAATAATGGCTTGACTGATATCAGCACCTTTAAAAACTATTTTGATCTTAATAATGAGGACCCTAGTGTATCTTTTTTGTTAGACCCATTTTCATGGACAGAATTTACTTTGAGTTTACAGTCGAGGCGAAACACTACCCCAGGTCTAGATGATTTACCCTACATATTAATTAAAAACCTTGATGAATCTATTCAAAATTTATTCTTAAAAATACTAAATAACCTTTGGCACAAAAAAATTATTCCAGTGCAATGGAAAACGCAGTGTGTTATTCCAATACTCAAAACTGATAAACCAGCAGATCTCGCAAGCTCATATCGTCCAATTTCACTATCCTCATGTCTAGGCAAAATATTCGAGAATATGTTGAAGACCCGTCTTGATTGGTATTCAGAAACACATCAGATTATTCCGCATGTACAATATGGATTTCGTAGAGGGCGTAGTTGTGCAGACAGTTTCACTTCTCTCATAGCAGACCTGAAAAGAGGAAAGAATAGCAAATTACATACTGCCTGTGTGTTTCTGGATGTCCAAGGCGCGTTTGACAGCCTTGATCCTGGCATACTTGTAAAGGTATTGACTGGTAGCATTGGAATACCAGGAGAAGTCTCAAAATGGATTTATGATTTTTTAAATGATAGGACACTTTATGTAAAACATAATAATATCCTTTACGGTCCTAATAATGCCTCCAAAGGCACAATGCAAGGTGCAACTCTGTCACCTCTTTTGTATAATTTGTACACTAGTGAAATTTGTAAATATGTAAATACTAACGATGTAAATATTCTGCAGTTTGCTGATGACTTAGTCTTGTATAGTACAGATTATAACCTGACAAGAGCAATAGGAAAAATTAACATTGCCTTACAACAATTAAATACATATTACCAAAGTAGATTGAGGCTAAAAATTAATGCTTCTAAAAGTAGTTTAATGATTTTCAGTGATGATAATCCTTCTACAAATGTTACTTACAATGGAGATACAATTAAAAGAGTTAGTAAGCATAAATTTTTAGGTATTATCATTGATCAGAAGTTAAATTTTGAAGAGCATGTAAAATATATTTCTAAAAATGCCCTGAGAGGGCTAAATATATTAAGATGCCTTGCTGGGGTATCTTGGGGTGCTGATCCAAAAATATTGTCAATATTGTACAAAGCAATAGTCAGAAGTCATTTTGACTACAGTAGCTTAGTTTATATAGATAGTCCTTATGTACATAGATTAGATGTAATTCAAAACAAGGCACTAAGAATAATTTCTGGCGCTATGTGTTCAACTCCCATAAGGGCCATGGAAGTTGAAACAAAGATCATGCCTCTGGCTATAAGGAGAATATTACTAGCTGAAAGATATTGTGTAAAGCTACTGTCACTAGAGAATAATAATGTTATTAAAAGTATATTACCTCAAATGATAAATGCACCAGGTCCAATGGCTGCAGTCGAAGATGTGTTGAGTGGTAGATCTCCACAGCTGTGCCGAATATATCTGGAAGTTAATAAAACATGCAATAGAGTTAAGAAGCAATCTCAGTGGCCTTGCTACACCAACTCTTTCAGCAGTATAACCCATCCTGTAAATATCTTAACTTCCACTGTTTCATGTAATGTAACAATGAAGTCTTTCCTTGAAGAAAATGATAACTTTTATGTTTTATACACAGATGGAAGTAAACGTGATAATTTTGTGCGATCAGCTGTTTATGATCCACAGACACAATTTTCTCAAAGTTTTTGCTTAGATAATAACTGTACCATATTTACTGCAGAGGCTTATGCCGTTGTAGAAGCATTGAAATTGATTAACCATATTAATAATTGTACAGAAGTATTGATTCTAACAGATTCATTAAGTCTAATAGAGAGTCTCAGATATCTTAAGATACATTACAAAACTAATTACATTTTATATTTAATTAAAAACTTAGTCTATCAATTGTATCTTAGAGGTACAAACACAGCATTCATGTGGATACCCTCACATAGAGGAATTTCTGGAAATGAAATAGCAGATAAAACTGCATATGAAGGGATTAACCCTTTAGATGTTAAGTATGTAGTAAATGTCCCAATGTCAGATTACCATAGTTCAATAAGATTAGATATGATGTTGCTCTGGAAGCAGATGTGGAAGAAGGACCAGGAACAAAAAGGAAAATGGTATGGAAGTATCCAAGAAAACTTACCAGTTGAGCCGTGGTACAATAAGCTTGAGTCAGCCAGCCGAGACTTTATCACAACGATTAATAGGCTTCGATTTGGCCATTCCACCACACCTTCCCACCTAGCAAGGTTGGGAATCACCAGATCACCAGAATGCAAAGAATGCAATACACAGCAAGAAGCAGACGTTGAACACCTGTTATTTAGCTGTCAGAAATATTCCATCCACAGACTCATTCTTGCCAGTGAACTAAGTGAAATTCTACCTAAAAATAGTGATCCCTCCCGCCACCATTTGTGTGATTTACTAAAAAATGTTAAGTGTTATATTCCGCTATACAAATACATCAAAAACAGTGTCGGTAAAATCTAAGTGCAGTGCAATAAATAAGACTGTACAACTTTCCCTAAAATAGTGAATAATGAAATTAAAAAATAAATGAAGACTTGGCTTAAAGGTCGTGCAACCAAGCCATAAACTTTAAAAAAAAAAAAAAAAAAAATGTCAAACAGCGATTGAGTCGGCTCATTTTTTCTTGTTAATTTCGAGGATTTTTCAGATTATTTTGCCCCTATGTGGCCCTTATCACGTCTCAGACGAAAGAATCGAAGTTCAGGCGTCCACTAACGTATTGTGAGTACCACTTGGCGGCTCATGTCACCGCCGCCAACTAATTGTTTACACGTCTTCGCATCCACCGTCGTATTTACAAAGGGGAGGAGGCGGCCTTAATTCACAATAAATAATAGAAAAAAACCTGTCTTCCGATTAGCAATAATTACATTCGCAATAACTTGCGCCTTGACTTCGAAAGCCACATAACTTTTCAACTTTACTTTCGGTAGGAAATGTTAAAATGATTCCACTGAAAGACAACCAGGATGTGGCGACGTTCCTTGTCATCAAGCACTCGTGGAAGGGGAAGTACAAGCGGGTGTTCTCTGTGGGGACCCACGGGATCACCACTTACAACCCAGACCGGCTGGAGGTGACGAACCGCTGGCTGTACTCCGATGTCATCACCGTCGCCTCATCCAAACACAGCAACCCGGCGTTGAATCATGACTTCACGCTGGTCATGAAGAAGGACAAGAAGGTGGACTCCATGAAGTTCTCATCGGAGCACAAGTGCCTGATTTTGACTGAGGCTTTCAAGTACAGACACCTGTTTGCTGAGAAACCTAAGGATGTGTTTGTAAGTTGAGAAAACTTTTTGTTTGCAATGTACTGACATTCTGTGCTTGATAAGGTATGAGATATTTTAAATTCTGCTAAAATCTTAACTGTCTTGTAGATAAGTTGGATATATTACTATCTGACTTTGAATGAAATGGATAAAACTTACAGTTTATTGACATCCTTTGTTTCCTAATTAAAAGTTTGGCAATCAATTTGATAATACAAATATTATCTACCCCTCTATTAGGTTACACATGCATTCTTATCTCTGACTAAACAATACTAAAATAATACATTATCTCACCGTAAAAAATATATACCTACCAGAAGATTATGATTTATCGGTACGGTATGGTTAAACCTAGAATACTAACTGGGTGTAGAATAAAATTAACGACCTTCTATTAATTGCTGCACTATATTGCTGAGACTAGCTGAGTTTTATTAATATTACTGCAATGTCTGAAATGCCTACATCTGTATTCAAAGAACTTGCAATTACTTTACATTGGGTTTGTAGGATACAACAATGATTTCTTTCAGTACTTGTCTTGTCACAGAGTCTACATTTAGTAGCTTTAACAACCCACTACAAACCAATTTTCTGTTCTGCTCCAAATTTTTATATTCATGTTCCCCTCCTTTTCCGCAGAGATACCATGCCTACAAGCACCACTGGAGCGGGACACGCTTGCCCGTAGTCCTAGAAGTCAGTCCCACGTCATTGGAACAACTAGACCCGTCCACACACACATTACTAGCCAGCTACCCATATGCAGACATACAGGGGATACTACCCGTAAGAGACGTCTCTGGAGGCATAGTACTGGCCGTTGGTGGATATTCAAGACTGCATATGTTCTCAACGTCAACGGACCATCAAACGATCATAAGCAAGATGCTGGAGATGGCCAGTCTAACGCTCAATATAAGTATCAAGGTGCTGACAGCTATGATAACGCTGGACGACTACCACAATCAGCGGTTTGGAAAGTATAGGTGAGTGGATTTTTAGGTTTATAATGACTTTTTAGGGTTTGGTAAGGAACAGCCCATTTTACCATTACCATTAACATAGGGTTCAGTACCCAAAGAGTGCCAAACAAAACCCTATCACCCTATCCTCTGCTGTCTGTCTGTCTGTCCATCTGTCTAACTGTCCTACCGTTTTTGCAATAACTAGAGCAAAATGTATAAAAGCATGTTTGTTGTATGGGGAACCCCATATTTTTTATTATTTTGTACTATATTTTTGGCCTATCACTAGACTTCCCAATCAGACATTATAATAAAGGTAAACCATCTTGACATTACCTATCTAATCTATCTACAGTACCAACTCATTATTATCTGAGATTAATAATTAAATAACTAGCCAATAGATTTCTCAAGTTCAAATATGTTGGTGCCTCTGCTAATCCTTTCGCCAAAAATGGGCTCGAAGGCATGTTCATTTGATTTGCCATGCTTCTTTTCATGTGAACTATGTGAACAGTATGCTCATTGTGCAGTTGGACACTGTGGCTTGATATTTTTAATGATCTCATTGTTTGTAAGTAATACAAACTAGTGTTACAGAAGGTCCGCTTTGAACGGCTTACGCCTTTCGGTAACTCATCGAGTTCCTATGCAATAAAGGCCTTATTATTAATTAGTTGTATTGTTCGTTGTTATTATTGGACACAAATACATATAATTTTACTATTATTCCCTCCAAACTGCCTTTCACCTTTCGGTAACTCACCAAGTTCTTTTGCGATTAATACCTTATTATTCTTAAGTTGATGTGTTCTTTGTTTTTATTGGACTCACATACATATTATTTTACTATATTTTACGACGAGTATATTCCCTCCAAACTGCATGAAACATAAAACAAATCTTACTTTTTGATAGGTAAGGATATTTTGGTAGGATCAAAATAGGGATAGAAATTAATTACAGTAGAGCTTCTGGATAAGCCTTACTTTATTGACTATGCATGTGTGCTGTCTGTGTGCAATCAAATTATTACATTATGATTCCAGCATTCAGCTTTTTTAATATAAACCGTAACAATATACTGACTCAGTTAACCTTGGTCAGGCTTTATTTATGTAATGTTACAGTCCATGGATAGGTGTAATTTATTATTGATAGCAACGCTCGTTTTCTATACATACAATCAATACTTTATTTACGGATTCAACAAAATTGTATCTACCTGTGACCTAATGGACTTTCCCACCATTAAATTTGCCTAAATTAGGAATTACGTATGTGAATCACAGTAAGCTGCTGCAACCTGTAAAATCCCTAACTGAAAACATTGTGAAGTAACTTAGGACATAAAATCAATTGCAGTCCGTCTCTTGAAAAACTTCAAGGCTCTTTGAGTCCCTGGGCCCCTCTAGGGAAGTCGTAAAAATTCGTGTTGAGCGCCAAAACGCAAAAAACAAGATTATCGCCCCTGCGTGGGAGCGAAATTGCGGAATTGCAAAAACGCGCCTGTATGCGGGACCCTTTATCGCGCTCCTGAGTTAATTTTAAGACGAAGTGACAGCCTCAAAGGCACAAAATTTGTCGATGTCGTCCGGAAAATCCTGATTTATTACTGCATAAAGTAATCAAAACAGGACAGTATTATTTAGCTTCGGCTTTAGTTCAGGAAACGGCAAATGTATCCTTCGAAACCAAAACAAAATATGATAAACTTTGCGTAATGTATCGGTGTTCGGTCATGGCTCGTCAAATCTAAACCTTATTTTCTTTCCAGTGGAGATCAACATCAAACGTCGCTGAGCGAGTTCGTGGTTCAGAAGGTGAACCCGGCCCGTCACATGGAGCCGATGCGACGTACCCTCTGCTTCTCCGATACCTGCATTCTGGAGCGAGATCCGCAGACCTATTCTGTAAGTACTTTCCCTTGTGAGGAAACCCGCTGCTTAGTTAGCAACGCAAGAATTGACTTTGTCTTTCGTATGGTCGAAATTATGTTTCGTATTTTTCCATTGCTGCTACCATTTGTAGGGACAAGTTTTTATTGTGATTTTTATACGTAACTAGCTTTTGCCCGCGACTTCGTCCTCGCAGTCTTTTTTTTTTTCGCGAGTTTTTCCGTTGTTTTAATTAATGGTTATTCTGCTATTCGGGGCGGAGAGAAATCGAACAAATCAAGAATCATAAAAATCGGTCCACCCGTTCTCGAGTTATAAATGGTGTAACTGACTTTGTTTTATACAGGATTCTATGGGATTTAGTTCGGTGGTTCAACTATCTAAAATGATTGCACGTCCTCTGTTTTCAGGTCGTGTGCCTTCGCCCCTTGAGCGACGTGTTTGCTCTGGTCAGAGACACCGAACATCCTCAGAAGTTCGCCATTGAATACCTTAACGGACAGACACGCACCTATTTAGCTGGGGAAAGGTATGAACAAAACTAAGCATTGTTAAACTCCTCTAAAATAGAGTCTTATAAAAATTTGATAAGACTCTTTATTTATTTAATAGGTATTTAATAGGTAAAGGTCGGCTAAAGTCAACATCTTTCAACCTGGTTTAATCACCAGGTGTGCCCATTGCGAATTGAAGACTTTTGTCATGTTTAATCACCAGGCTTGCCCATTGCGGATTGAAGACCTTTGGGGACGTCCATAAATTACGTGAGGCGTTTAAGGGAGGGGGTCGAGCCAAATGTTACCCAATCTCATGTGGGGGAGAGGGGTCGAAAAATCACCTCACGCCCCCTTTTATGTCTGTTTAACCCTTAAACCACCTATCTTCTCTCCAGGGACGCACTCCTAGCATCTTTGATGGACGGCGTGCGGTCGGCGGGCCAGCGCGACGTGCACGTCCGATCGTCGGCGACGCCGCGCGGCTGCCGGCTGGGCCCCTTGCATCAGTGCGTCGACGAGGAGACAGAGTCCAACCATCTCAGGTAACCGCCTGGTTTTCTGGACTATTCACTTAAGAATCCCCTGGAGCTCTACAGCCCTCTCGCTCGCACTTTTCAACATTTTTATTGATTGTAAGAGAATTATTCAACTTTGGACGATAAAATAAGGATAGTTGCAGACATAGATATTGAAGCTATCGACATGTGGACAAACTTTTAATTTCACATTTCTAGTTTTAAAAATATACAGGGTGTTAAAAGACCGCCAACATAGCGGAAAACCACGTATTGTCCTCATCATAATGAACATTTTTGCCCAAGGAACTATGCCTGGGAAATCAACGGTTTCCGAGATAATGAGGTTCAAAGTCGGACTTTTCAAAACTTTTTTTTTGCAGAAATGTATTCAGTATCTAGTTCTTAACATACCTTCTCAAGAAGCTATATCAAAATTATGAATATTTCTTACAATAAACGACGTTTAAATTGCAACCCGCAATGTATTCTAAACATCGGTACTTCAAGCTTATGTAACATAAACTTATACCTACGCTTGCGCAATATGACTTCTGTGCGTTACACGTCCATTGCGTGATAAAATATTTTTCAAAATTATAACCTAAAAAACCAAAATCATTTCCCAGCAATAATTTATCGAAAAAGTACTTTGTTTTGGTGTCTAGTATGCGTAGCTTTCGGGTCTGTTGGCGGTCTTTTAACACCCTGTATATTACAAAACTACTACTTTTAACCGACGAAGTTCAGTGATATTTTTTATATGTATAAGATAAAAGATAAAGATAAAATTTATTCAAAAACGATAAATATATTACAATAAGTTAAAAAATAAAATACAGTGGAGTTACTTGAAATGCATCCACTTATGAAAAGGATTTCGTAGACACTCGTTAAATCCTTGTTTGGTCATATCCTATAAAGTCATAAGCTTAATTTGTCAATGCAAACGCCACTATCGAGTAAGGCCATGAAGTTATGAAGAATCTTAACGTTTCTTGTAGCTAGCTACAAGAATAAAAAAAGTTTACTTACATCAAAATCATATTTATTAATACCTACCTTAAAACTATACTAATAAAACACATCGGGCAAGCCCCTCTTTTTTACCTCTTTTTGAATTTCAGACTTTTCCAAAACCCAGTGGGCATGTCGCGTGCGGAAGTGATAGAACGGTTCAATGCGAACGTCGGATACAGTGGGCTAATATACTCGGTCAGTCAAGACGTAAGTACCTAAATAGTATATTTCATTACAAGTGCGGAAAGGCTGTCATTGCAAAGAGTTCCGACAAATGGCTACCCGAGCCGAGGCGCAGCCGAAGGCGAGGGTTGACAGTCGGAACAAGTTGCAATGACGGTTCCGCACGTGTACTGAACGACTATTTTTAATACAGTTGCGAAAAAATGAAGCAATTTAATAAAATAATAACAACACAATAAACTCAACTAACTTAACATTTTTGACTTTTCCGGTAAAATGTTCTCCGAAGCATTTTGTGCAATAAGGGATTTTCTGACAGCTAAAAAAAATAAAAAAATAGTTCTAAAAGCTGTGACAGATGGCGTTGATACGACATGTTTTATATCACAAAGTAAATTAGTGCTTACTACAGCGAAAATACTTCTTCACTTCATTGCTCTGTGACTTCATCTTTCATCGTCGTAGCCGTCATTCCATTTTACCGTACATGAAAAAGTGCACGATTTTGTTAATGTTCTTGTATGAGTGAATAGTAAATCCGGAAACACTTCATTTTCTCCACAACTAATACCTAAATGTGTTTGGACGTATGTACGTAGGCCAACGAGCGCGAACTGGCGTAAAAAAAGAACATGTCTCGTCAGCGACATCTAGTTACAAATTTGGAACTACAACTTATGAGCTGTCAGAAAATCCCTTATTATACTGAGTTCCAGTGGTGTTAATAAAAAAAAACTAGGGTCGTAATTACTCATTTTGTGCAACAAACCACTAGGTAAAGCAAAGAAAAATTCTGAAAAATCAAAATGGCGCCAACCGTAGAATATAAGCAGAGTTTTTTTTTCTTCACCCATTCTGGTAGGCAAAGGCAACTATGCCCATACAGCCAAGTCTTCGGTAGACGTTTTTTATTGATAATGAAAATGAAACCTAACCAAACTCATTCAATCAAATCATTAAATCTGATATTGAAACAAATTAGTAGCTTCTTTTTAGAAATATACGTATTTGCATGAATCATAAAAACTTTTTTCGAAAAAAGTTTTTATGATTCATGCAAATACGTATATTTCTAAAAAGAAGCTGCTAATTTGTTTCAATATCAGATTTAATGATTTGATTGAATGAGTTTGGTTAGGTTTCATTTCATTTCATCTCATTAAATTTCATTTTCATTTCATATCAATAAAAAACTTCTACTGAAGACTTGGCTGTATGGGCATAGTTGCCTTTGCCTACCAGAATGGGTGAAGAAAAAAAAACTCTGCTTATATTCTACGGTTGGCGCCATTTTGATTTTTCAGAAATTTTCTTCGCGAGTTTAGTTGTTTGTTGCACAAAATGAGTAATTTCGACCCTAGTTTTTTTAAATTAACACCACCGGAACTCAGTATAATTGCACAAAATGCTTCGGAGAACATTTTACCGGAAAAGTCAAAAATGTCAAGTTAGTTGAGTTTATTGTGTTTTTATTATTTTATTAAATTGCTTCATTTTTTCGCAACTGTATTAAAAATAGTCGTTCAGTACACGTGCGGAACCGTCATTGCAACTTGTTCCAACTGTCAACCCTCGCCTTCGGCTGCGCCTCGGCTCGGGTAGCCATTTGTCGGAACTCGTTGCAATGACAGCCTTTCCACACTTGTAATGAAATATACTATTGCCATGATTGTACTAAAAAGATCCAACTTCATATCAGTAAGTGGTAGCTAGATCTTGCGAAGCCTGAATAAGCATAAAGTGTTATTTCCGTTACAAATTCTTTATAATCGATAGAAATATTTTGTAGAATTTTTAAGGCAGCATGCAATTGGAATTACATTTTATTTTATTATTATTTCTTGCTGCACGCATACTGCATAAATTATACTGTTTTATTGCTTATCCAGACTTAATATGCGTGCATGAATTTATAAAATCAATCACACTTTTTAACTTAATCTAATTGCAATAAAATAGAAATATGTAAATTTTCAAAGTGCTCTCCGTATTTCGACTAGACATGGTATAAACTCATGAACGTAAAATCTTACTCCATTTATTCACTTCGACTAATTTTCCATGACATAATTTTCTAACATTTTAAATGGGGATTTTTCCAAGTGTCCAAGTGTTGGATCTGTGGCTTTCATATAGACCATAGATTAATTGACCGAGTTTGACCCATTCTTATTTTGCTTTATACTACAGGATGCCGCCTGGCAAGATAAACTCTAATTTTTAATTCGAGTCCACGAAATGACAGTTGCTACAAAGGCTTTATCTGACAGTTCCATACTAGCAACTGTCATTCCGTGGACTCGAATTAAAAATTAGAGTTTAGATAGATGTTTTACTGAACAAAGTAGTTTTTACATAAAATTACAAGAATATGGCGGTAGGCCAAGATCTATGTGAGCTCTCGACCTTAAATATCCTGTGCTGAGTGTGCTGGTAATAAGGCCTGAATTATTTTCATTGTAATGTCACTTTTGCGTAAGAATATACCAACTCGCATGCTGCGGATACCAGTACTGCAGTAAAGCGCCTAGTGCGTATTCGCATGCATCTGATGTCAAGATGAAAGAATTCAGGCCTAACACGTAATGTTGTGTGCGTAGGCGCCGACGCCCCTGTTGTGGCGGTTTCTTACATGGGATCTTGTAAGTCCCTCACGTTCGTATTTATTCTTTGCTGCTTATTTTTATTTATTCGTATTTAATATTTGCACTTGTATACAGGGTGTTAAAAGACCGCCATCAAAGCGGGAAACTACATATTGTCCTCATCATAAGGATCATTTTTGCCCAAGGAACTATGCCTGGGAAATCAACGGTTTCCGAGATAATAAGGCTCAAAGTCGAACTTTACAAAAAATTTTTTTTGCAGAATTGTGTTCAGTATTGAGTACTTAAAATTTCTTCTCAAGGAATCATGACAAAATTTTGAATATTTCTTACAAAAAACGACGTTGACATTGCAACCCGCAATGCATTTTAACTATCGGCACCTCGAGCGTAAGTAGCCTAAGTTTATGTCAACGCTTTGCGCAATATGACTTCGCTGCGTTACACTTCCATTACGCGATAAAATATTTTCCAAAATTATAACCTAAAAAACCAAAATGATTTCCCAGCAATAATTTATCGAAAAAGTACTTTGTTTTGGTGTCTAGTATGCGTACCTTTCGGGTCTGTTGGCGGTCTTTTAACACCCTGTATAATTTGCGTTTTCTCCACGTCTTATCATGTGGAATAATCTTACTTATGTACATAAATCCATTGCCTGGTCAAGGGTAGAGAATGGGAATTTTTGTTATGCTATGAATCACACAAGAGACTTTGATAACGTTGATAAAAACAGAAAGAAGGCTTTTATGCGAGTCACTCTCTATCCTTAAATCCTGATTGAGGTTCATATTATGTTGTATGTAAAAGGGTTTTCGGTAAAATATGATACGCAGTAGTGTTGCCATGGAAAATTCGTCGTTAGTTTGTGTAAAATGCGCTTGGTTCACTGAGCTCGACTCCCTTCAACTAATAAAGGCAACGGTTTTAAACCGTTGCCTTTATTAGTTTTTTTCCCTACTACAGATCCAAGATGACAAAAGTTATTACTTGTAGGGAATGGAGGAGAGTAGCTTGGTTGGATTGGTACCTACCTTATTTAATTTGATGCTGTAAGAGTAAGATGTAGCCTGTACAATTGTACATGTCCCACTAGCTGGGCAAAGGCCTTCTCTCAGAGAGAGAGTTCGAGCTTAATCACCACGCGTGCTCAGTGCGGGTTGGCGATTTTTGCGTTGAGGGTATAATGCCTCATACGCTCAGGTTTCCTCACGATGTTTTCCTTCACCGTCAGCGAGTGGTATTGCTACTACAAATTCACAAATGTACGTAACTTTGAAATTAAACAAAGTCATAGATACATGCCCGCACCGGGAATCGAACCGAGGACCTTTAGCTTCAGAGTCCACTGTTCTACCCACTAGACCACCACCGCTTAGTTTGCTTAGTCTTACAGAATTTGATGCTGTATGATTTGTATACCAATCTTATTTATCACTGGGCGCGGTATCTTACGGGCTTTTATCTATCAATTTATTATTGGGGCTGCTGGCTAAATACTCCAAACCATACAAGCTCTAAAGAGCACTGACCTAAGGTCTTCTTTTCAGCGGCTCTTTGCGGAGAACAAGGAGAAGTTAATAACAGGGGCGTTGACTGCTCTGGTCAATAGTGCTTCTTCTGGTGCCAATCTGTCCTCGAAAGAGCTGGAGGCGCAGTTTCATGCTCTGAGGAGGTTGTGCGCTAGCAAAGTTGGCTTCGCGGCCTTTACTGCGTTGCCTGGGTAAGTAATCAAACTTACGCTTAGCCGCGGCGGCACGATGTCGCGACAAAGGTTTTCGTAGTACTTATAGTAGTAATAAACCAAAATGGCGCTTGTCAGTGCCAGAAAAAAAATGTCGCGGTATCATACGGGGCTAAGTTTTATGATATTGGCATCACTCGACCCTCGTGTATCTTGTCCTTTAAAGGTAAACCTTTTTCCCAATGCTAGTACAATAAAATAATATTCTATTCAATTTTATGCTCGTGTAACATATGCTAAACCATTTTCGCAGTCGTGGTGATTTCAAATTGTACCAAATTCCAATAGTTGTTTAGAATCATCAGTAGAGTCTAACACTGCCACTTTGCAGCGAAAAATAAATCACATGGTATAGATAGTCTGTTGATACAATACGCGCAACGAAAGATGAGACCTTGGCACATTGATTGACCGCTAGCGATGTGCTCATGTATTTTATATGTTTTTTTTATCACTGCGTTAGCCTTTTCAAACTTGCTGCGCGTGTGGGACCCGCTTGTCGATGCTAGCCGACCGTGTGGTTTCGGTCTCGCACACTCTTTTATTTTTTCATTCAATTTGAATCTTCGTGAACCAGTCCGCAGCCGATCGCAATCGAGTTCGCACGTGCGCGCGCCCAAAATATTGTATTTTTCCATGTTATGTGCTAGTTTTGCAAATAAACCAAAGCTCTTCCTTTCATTCAGCTTGGCATCTCACATTGGTTTTCTCCCCCAGTTTCCGCGAGTGGATCGGCTCAGCCGTGGTGGCTGCGCTGCGCCGCGGCGACGCCGCTTGTTCACACGCAGCCCTCGACGCGGTCTGCGCTCTGATGCAGCCGATGCACCAGGAGCCTGACCTGAGACAGGAGCAGTTGAATAAAGCTAGCATGCTGTCGAGTGCGCCCTTCTTGGAGGGGCTACTTTCTATGTGGGCCGATCACGTGGTAAGTTCAGATTCAGATTCATGCATTTATTTGTTCTTCTTGACACACACAATAATACACAATAATATTGGAAGCAAAAACACATGTAGATTACGACATAAATAAAAAAAAAACAAGTTTTTGGGGTTGGGAAGGTTGAACCACCAAACTATCTGTAAACTCCGTGCAATTTTAGTGGTTTTAAAGCCGAAAGTATTTTGTTGCACTGGTGATTCTGAGCCAAATTACAAAATTTCATTCCAAAACGCGCGCACTCCTCCATACAAATGGTGTCGATTGGCGATAGCCGTTTGTATTGGGAAGTGTTTTTTTGTTTCGCTCGTTTTGACGTAAAATTTTGGAATTTGGCTCAGAATCACGAGTGCAACTAAGTACCTTCGATTTAAAACCACTAAAATTGCACGGTGTAGAATCAGGTCTGCGCTCTGATGCAGCCGATGCACCAGGAGCCTGATATGAGACAGGAGCAGCTGAATAAAGCCAGTATGCTGTCGAGTTCGCCCTTCTTAGAGGGACTGCTTTCTATGTGGGCCGATCACGTGGTGAGATTTTTTTTCATCTTCCTAACCTCCCGCCGCCGCCGTCGGGAAAGATCTTGATAGTAGAACGATGATAATATAATAAATCTTGATAATAAATGAAGATAATCATCATCATCATCAGCCTGTTAACACCCACTGCTGAGTAAAGGCCTCTTCATGCTCACGCCACCTCTCACGATCCTGCGCCAGGCGCAACCACTGTTTTCTGGCTACTTTGGCTATGTCGTCGGACCATCTGGCTGGTGGTCTGTCAACCGATCTTTTCCACTCTCGGGGTCGCCACTCCGCAATGGACTTTGTCCTTCTGCCATCAGTACGTCTCGCCAGGTGTCCTGCCGACTTCCACTTCAAAGAAGTTATGCGTTTTCCGACGTCTGCCACTTTTGTGCGGCTTCTTGAAGATATTAAAACGGTATTATTTTAAAAAGTTTTTTTTATAAAGTTAAAAAATTCGCTCGGGACAGGTTTTGAACCCGCAACCTTCTTGCATTCCGTGCAGGCAGGCTTGCAGCTTGCTAGGGAACTTTATAAAGATTTTTATAAGGTTAAAAAGTGCGTGCAAGCCTGCACGGAATGCTAGAAGGTTGCGGGTTCAAATCCTGTCCCGAGCGAATTTTTTAACCTTATAAGAATCTTTATATTTATCTTTATATTCTTATAAGAATCTTTATAAAGTTTCCTAGCACGGGTTACTGCTTTAGAAAATACAAAAAGTGGTATTATTTTAACTATAATTTATTTTCAGACGGCCGGCAGCGGCGCGTTAGTGGTGGCGGCCATGTTGGATTTCCTCACGTTCGCGCTCTGCGTCCCTTACAGTGAAACGACGGACGGGAAACAGTTCGATCAGCTGCTAGAGATGGTCGCTGCTAAAGGACGCGTGCTCTTCAGACTTTTTGAGGTGAGTTATGGTAGGAGTAGGCTTGCCCAGCACCTATACCATCCTGACAGCTTAGCTGGCCTAGCCCACAGCGTACTCCATCTAAAAAACAATGTCCCAGGCACTGCAGCGCCGAGTGGTCTCTTCACCCATCTAGTGTGAGTGAAGGTGCCACTGGACGCTGTATAAATCATCTCATTACGTAGATGCATAGGCCTTAGTTTATGGTAGGAACATTGTCAAAAAAACTATTCGTGTTATACCCATCTCCGGGACACATTTTCGAGATAATTACATATGAAGTAGACTATTTAAATTATGTAAAATTAGCCAAACTAGTCATTTGGTTCAGCTATTGCATTCCTTTTATGTGTAAGACCAAATTTTTTGCCCCAATGTCGTTGGCGTAAAAACGTGTTTGTATAGATTAGTGGAAAGGAGCCTCGGCTAATGAATTTAAAGTGACCTTATACCGCAAAGCTAGTACCGCTTATTCAGATGCATTGTATGACGAAACGCTTTGTAGATGGGAATCAAAGACTAAGATCGCCACGATACAGGTTCGCCTAAGTCTAATTCTTTATTCAGGATAGTAAACTGACAGATGCTAACTGTCACTTTGCAATATAATGTTGCCATATTTATTGTAATAGTGATGCATTCCACTCGTTGTGCGATTCAGCTCAGTCACAAAAAAAAAAGCGAAATACGAAATTCCGCATGGTAGCCCGTGCGAGCGAAATACGAAATTCCGCATGGTAGCCCGTGCGTCAGGAATTCCGGACGGAAAAAAAACGTTCGGAACGCAATATTTCCATAGATCATTTAAAAAACACAATTTTTAACGCATTTAACACTCCTCAAAAAAGTGGACCAAAACACACTTTCACATTTCTAATTAATAAGTTTTTAGTTAATTTCATATAATAAGCTTTTCATCAATCGGCCTATAAATCGATTATATCGATTACGCAATTCGATTCATGTCAAACATTTTGTCACCACACTATTTAATTTTCACCAGAGACTGGTCACACCGTAAACGTCAGTGTACTATCTTGAATGAAGAATTAGACTTTAGTGTGGGATCACAGTTCAATCCGGCGTAAAAGAAAAACTACCCACCATTATATTTTAAGTCACTTATTTGTTTTTCCTTATCGTTTTTGTATAAAGATTTGAGATTGGTTTTTATTTCTCTCCAGCACCCCTCAATGGCCATCGTGAAGGGCGCCGGCCTGGTAATGCGCGCGTTGGTCGAGGAGGGCGGCGGCGGCGTAGGTCCGCGCATGCAGTCGCTAGCGCTCGCCGAGGCGGCGTTACCGCGGCACTTGCTCACAGCGCTGTATGCGCCGGCGAGACTGCACCACAGACACCTGGCGCGACATCTGGTGGCGCTGTGGCTGGCGGAGCACGCGCCCGCCGCCAACTTGTTCAAGCGGATCATGGTGAGTGTCCTGTGAACAGTATCTGCTCACAGCGCTCTATGCGCCGGCGAGACTGCACCACAGACACCTGGCGCGACATCTGGTGGCGCTGTGGCTGGCGGAGCACGCGCCCGCCGCCAACTTGTTCAAGCGGATCATGGTGAGTGTCCTGTGAACAGTATCTGCTCACAGCGCTCTATGCGCCGGCGAGACTGCACCACAGACACCTGGCGCGACATCTGGTGGCGCTGTGGCTGGCGGAGCACGCGCCCGCCGCCAACTTGTTCAAGCGGATCATGGTGAGTGCCCTGTGAACAGTATCTGCTCACAGCGCTGTATGCGCCGGCGAGACTGCACCACAGACACCTGGCGCGACATCTGGTGGCGCTGTGGCTGGCGGAGCACGCGCCCGCCGCCAACTTGTTCAAGCGGATCATGGTGAGTGCCCTGTGAACAGTATCTGCTCACAGCGCTGTATGCGCCGGCGAGACTGCACCACAGACACCTGGCGCGACATCTGGTGGCGCTGTGGCTGGCGGAGCACGCGCCCGCCGCCAACTTGTTCAAGCGGATCATGGTGAGTGCCCTGTGAACAGTATCTGCTCACAGCGCTGTATGCGCCGGCGAGACTGCACCACAGACACCTGGCGCGACATCTGGTGGCGCTGTGGCTGGCGGAGCACGCGCCCGCCGCCAACTTGTTCAAGCGGATCATGGTGAGTGCCCTGTGAACAGTATCTGCTCACAGCGCTGTATGCGCCGGCGAGACTGCACCACAGACACCTGGCGCGACATCTGGTGGCGCTGTGGCTGGCGGAGCACGCGCCCGCCGCCAACTTGTTCAAGCGGATCATGGTGAGTGCCCTGTGAACAGTATCTGCTCACAGCGCTGTATGCGCCGGCGAGACTGCACCACAGACACCTAGCGCGACATCTGGTGGCGCTGTGGCTGGCGGAGCACGCGCCCGCCGCCAACTTGTTTAAGCGGATCATGGTGAGTGCCCTGTGAACAGTATCAAGCACAAAGTAGCTGAATGTTAGCTGGAATTCAAGGAAGCGCTTCGCGCGATTGCGCCACCTAGACGCTAGATACTGGCTAGCTGGCATTAGAAGAGCGTGTGTTTATAAGACACTCGCTAACAGCCCAGTTGCACCACCGATATCTGCGAGGCATTTCGTCGCGCTCATTGTAAGTTCCTTTTTAATACAGTTGCTCAAAAAGTGGCATATTGCAGGGACGTATAGCGTTCGGGATGTGGGCTATTACGCACGCGTGCTTTTTTTTTACCTTTCCCGCACTCGTGCGTTCTCTTTCCCAACTGTCAAAATAATGTCTATTAAAAAGAAAAACCAACCATGAAGTTTTTACTAAAAAAGTTTTTATGATTCATGCATTATACGTATATTTCTAAAAAGAAGCTACTAATTTGTTTCAATATCAGATTTAATGATTTTATTGAATGAGTTTGGTTAGGTTTCATTTCATTAAATTTCATTTTCATTTCATATCAATAAAAAACTTCTACTGAAGACTTGGCTGTATGCATAGTTGCCTTTGCCTACCAGAATGGGTGAAGAAAAAAAAACTCTGCTTATATTCTACGGTTGGCGCCATTTTGATTTTTCAGAAATTTTCTTTGCTATTGTTTGTTGCACAAAATGAGTAATTTCGACCCTAGTTTTTTTTAATTAACAGCCACAGGAACTCAGTATAATTGCACAAAATGCTTCGGAGAACATTTTACCGGAAAAGTCAAAAATGCTAGGTTAGTTGAGTTTATTGTGTTTTTATTATTTTATTAAATTGCTTAATTTTTTCGCAACTGTATTAAAAATAGTCGTTCAGTACACGTGCGGAACCGTCATTGCAACTTGTTCCGACTGTCAACCCTCGCCTTCGGCTGCGCCTCGGCTCGGGTAGCCATTTGTCGGAACTCGTTGCAATGACAGCCTTTCCACACTTGTAATGAAATATACTATTGCAGCAGTATTTCAAGCGAATCATAGTAAAAAGTAAGATGTGGCCTGTACAATTGTTCATGTCCCACTAGCTGGGCAAAGGCCTTCTCTCAGAGAGAGAGTTCGAGCTTAATCACCACGCGTGCTCAATGCGGGTTGGCGATTTTGCGTTGAGGGTATAATGCCTCATACGCTCAGGTTTCCTCACGATGTTTTTCTTCACAGTCAGCGAGTGGTATTGCTACTACAAATTCAATACTACAGAATCATAGTCATTTAATTTTGGAACGGTGTCTAATGACGTAGCGCGAAGCGTAGCATTCTGAGACATTTTCTATCGGCGCAGTTACATTTAGACGTACTTATTTTTGGTGTACAATAAAGTATTCTCTATGTGTATGTATATCCAACCTTTATCCAACCCATCAGGTCACTAACAACGGCCCTTCTCTACCACAGTGTCTTTAGCGACCGTGCCAACTAACCATTAACCTTGTCGGCAGCCCTCCGGCCTGCTAACCTTCCTCGAGTCGACCGAAGCGCCGCCGGCGGCCGCCATCGAGCAAGAGGAGGGCCGAGACAACTTGCAACTTGCGCAGGCCACGATCAAGCAGCGCGCCGCGCATTGGGAGGCGCTGGATCGCCAGCTCAAATATGTTGAGAAGCATTTGGAGGTAAGTTAGTTAATCGTATGAGGTAGTGGCCACCCGTGCCAGTTTTTAGGCCGCCCAAAGGGCCTCTGACATGGATTAACGATTGTTATTGAATTAACAACAACCAGGAACAACGATTTAACGTGCCTTCCAAAGCACGGTCACTTTCCAAAACCATCAACTGCCAGAGCATAGAAGATACTTTCATTTCCAAATCTAATGACAATCTATTTGAATTGAAAGCTTGATTGTTTATTGTTTTTTTTTTAAAGCAAAGGTGAAGAATTTATTGCGTAATAGATATTAAATTAAAACTATAAATATACAAACTACAACTTAATTAGACCAACTTATGAGATAAATAGAAATGAATACATGAACACTAAAGTATCAACATTTAGTGTTCTACCGTTGTCTGTTATACGGTTACGGTAGTCGTGGCTAGACCGATGTCATTATCTAGCCCGATGTCATCATTGTGATTTTAACTCTTGCATTTACTAGAAGTTTACCAGCCTCTTTATATAATTTGGCAAACAGCTTGCGAGCCAGTTGATCAGGGAGGTGAGTTAGGAGCTCTTTTAAATTTGTTGTCACATTCCTGATTTCTGTCTTCACTGTGTTCATTGTGTATTGTTCGTTTTTGGCCAAAAATATTGGCACGTTTACACATTTCTAAAATGTACACGGTTCATTTTGTATGAGATTTAATAACCGAGTTGTCTATCTATCAATACTCTTGTTTTTCTGCATTTCCAATAGGGTCACTTGTGCAGTTTTAGAGTCACTAACACTTGCTGTACGCAATACAGACAGACCGGTTTTAAGATTGATTAGAAAAAAAGAGCCTTTTATCCAGTGTTAAGTTGCGAGTTATATTCGTACTTGTCAACATCCGATAATGGTATTTTTTAAATGTGTATTATGTTTATCTTTTGGTCTTATACAAAGAAATGTTTTTTCTCTAGCACCTATGAAGCGCACTTTGACAGTAAAAACTCGACTTTTGGGACGCACAGCTAATGCCGCCAATGAAAAAAAAATCACATCTTCCAGATCCTATAACTTAAGAATGCAATCGATTCTCGCCAAAAGTGGCCACTTTTGGCGAGAATCCATTGCATTCATAGGTTCTAGGATCTGAAGTCCTAAAAATAGTTAAGCCTCGCGTTGAGAAATCGCAGGAGCGTTTTTCATCCATCAAAAATCAATCAAAAAGATGAGATTTTTTTTTCATTGGCGGCGCTAGTTGTGCGTCCTATTGCGTCTTAAAGACTTTGTTGTGTTTTATTATCAGCACTACGCAGGCCTAGCCCTCAAGCACTGGGCGGCGAACACTGGTCGATCCACCGCGGAGCGCCGCGCTGACCCGGCGCAGCGCCCGCTGGTCCTACGGCGGCGGCGCGAGCGGCTCAAGACCACGTCCAACTGGCCCATGTTCTACTACCAGTTCCACCGGGACCACGCGCTGCCCAACCTCATATGGAACCACACGGTGAGTGAGACAACCCTCTCTCTGTCATAGTACTAGCACTGAAGCATTGAAGACTTGGCGCAGCGGCCGCTGGTCCTACGGAGGCGGCGAGAGCGGCTCAAGACCACGTCCAACTGGCCCATGTTCTACTACCAGTTCCACCGGGACCACGCGCTGCCCAACCTCATATGGAACCACACGGTGAGTGGGACAGACCTCTCTCTGAAATAGTGTTAGCACTGAAGCATTGTAGACTTGGCGCAGCGGCCGCTGGTTCTACGGAGGCGGCGCGAGCGGCTCATGACCTCGTCCAACTGGCCCATGTTCTACTAACAGTTCCACCGGGACCACGCGCTGCCAAACCTCATATGGAACCACACGGTGAGTGGGACATCCCCCTCTCTCTAATAGTACTAAGTAGGGTAGGAGCTGAAGCAAGACTTGGGGCAGCGCGCTCTTCTGTTGCGGCGGCGGCGCCTGAGATGGATTTAAAAAAAAAGAAATGTACACACGACCGCACGTCGAGCCTTACACGCTAGCACTCTACTCGGTTACGTTACGGGTGACTTTACAACAAAAATGTACAGTCTAACGTGCTGTCGTGTGTACCAACACCACCGTTCATTTATTCGAATGAAATACTTAGGTCCACTTGCGCCAACCAGGGTTAGCCAGTTAACTCTGGGTTAACGTCAAAAATTGTATGGAAATGTCAAATTAACTCAGTGTTAGTTGGCTTACCCTGACTGACGCAAGTCAGCCTCATAAATCGGCCCAAACAAAAACTTTTTCTACCCTGATAACTGACTTGAAATATTCACCTCAAATGACTTACTTAGAAATCGGCCCAAACTAAAATCGTTGATACCCTAATAAGTAACTTGAAACATTCACCCGCAGACCCGCGAAGAGCTCCGCAACGCGCTCGAAAACGAACTCCGAGCTTTCGCGGCGGACCGCGAGGTGGCCGGCAACACTCTAACCTCGTGGAACCACTCGGAGCTGGAGGTCCACTACCAGTGTCTGCAGAACGAGGTCAAGATTGGGGACTACTACCTGCGGATACTGCTGGAGATGAGGGACAGCGAGGACAGCCCTATTAGGAAGTCGTGAGTGTGCAGTGTTTAGTATTCTTTGTCTGTCACTAGATGGCGTTGCTTCTTTTCGGTTTAAAGACTTTGCTAAGGACATTCTGACTTCTATGTCTTCATTTCCATTTCTTTGCTTCTTCTAGTTGCAACGTGTGAGCAATGCATTAGTTAGCCGGCCTAAGATGGCAGCCGTTTGCAACGTGTGAGCAATGATTGCATTGCTCACTAATGCATTCTAATGCCGGCTAACTAATGCATTGGCATTAGTTAGCCGGCCTAAGATGGCACCCGTAGACTTGACTTTCGGCTAAGTTTTTGTCTTTAGTTTTCATAAATTATCTGTACAGAAAAGGCAGACTAAAGTCTAGTCTACTGCCGCCATGTTAGGGCTTCAAACATCACAATACATACACTCTAACTACAAGCTGATAAATCCAACGGACTTTGAAGTGGCCGGCAACACTCTAACCTCGTGGAACCACTCGGAGCTGGAGGTTCACTACCAGTGTCTGCAGAACGAGGTCAAGATTGGGGACTACTACCTGCGGATACTGCTGGAGATGAGGGACAGCGAGGACAGCCCCATTAGGAAGTCGTGAGTGTGCAGTGTTTAGTATTCTTTGTCTTTCATTAGATGTGCGGAGGTTGAGAGCCACTTCGAGTCGCCAGCGCAGTAAGTTGACCTAGCGTAATGAGTAGAGGTTTCGTGGTCATTGTAATTTAATTTATTCAAGACAAAAATGTGACTCTTTAGCAGCTTCTTTTCTATTTCTTTGCTTCTCTTAAAAGAACGTTTAAGGAAGGCATTGGCCTTCTCTACCCGTGTCGCATTTTTCCAATACGGCCGCAATATGGCGCAATTTTACAAAATTTTATAATTTACAAATTAAGACGCTATTTGTGTTTTTATTGAATAAAACAGCCTTACCTTTGAATAAACATTACAAAGTATTTAAAATCAAAGCATTACTATGCGAATTCAAAGAGAAATTAATTTTAAAACTTTTTTTCAATTTGATCGCAATAGCGTCAAGGGTAACCCTTGACAATAATAAAAGTACTGAAAAATATTTAATTAAATCTTTTATTAAGTTTCATAGAACATAATTAATTTGAAAACAGCGCATTTCTTCAATAACTTCATTGTGATGTCATTTAGCTGTTAAAATCGTCGATCAAAATGTACGTTCTAACTTCGCCCCTATCCCCCTGCAGATATGAGTTCTTCAACGACCTGTACCACCGTTTCCTGTCGACGCCAAAGGTCGAGATGAAGTGCATGTGCCTGCAAGCGATGAGCATAGTTTACGGACGGTACTTCGAGGACATAGGACCCTTTGCGGACACCAAGTATATTGTTCAGATGCTGGACAGAGTGAGTGAAATTACAATTTATTTTCATTGCTTGGACTCGAAAAGCGAGGCCTTATGTTTTCGTCTACGAAGTAGCACTTTACTTATGGATGATGGCCCTATAAAATATAAAAAAAATGCTAATAACATAAAGTTCGGTCTGGAAAATTCCATTAAAATGGCGGAAAAAGCTGCTCGAAATTGTTTTTGTTTAACTTTATTATGTTTTGCATTATTGTCTCATGTATGTCACGAAAAGCAGACTTTGTGCAAAATGGAATTCTCAAATGGCATCAAGAAACCACCAGTCAATAAGGTTAAAATTATCATGTCTTTCTTGTTTTTTACAGACCTGTGATAGAATGGAGAGAGATAGGCTTGTACAGTTCTTAGCGAAGCTGATATTGCATAGAAGAAACGTTAGCGAAATATTAGAATGGAATGGTATTAGGTAAGTAATTCTTTGTTTTGTTTTTATAATCTTGAAATAATATGACATCATTAATGTTTTACAGTTAACACTTTTGAAACTAGCAGATGTTAAGCTTACTTAAATACTTTAAACTTTTTTTTGTTGCCGCCAGACCTCCTGTGGGAATGGCATGGTTACCTGGGAAAAAGTAGTGCGAATGCTAGAGTTTGATTGATCCTTCTTTTAACGGAGCTTCGAATCGACGTGAATTTATGCTCAAAAAGGCCTGGAAACGATTTAGGCTATTATTAACCTCTATAGAAAATATGTCTCTCCCTTATTTGAAAAATTCATAAATGCGACCACAAAAGCAAGTACGAAAAAAGATTCATTTACAGATCTCCCCGCTTTTTCCACAGAATTCTAGTGGACCTCATGACCTTAGCCCACCTTCACACGTCGCGTGCGACCGTCCCGGCCCAAAGCAATGTCATAGAGGGCGGACCCACGCAGGGGTCACCTTCGGAGTGGTACTACAACGTAGAGAGTGGGGATAAGGTCACGCGCCAGGGACCCGTCAGCTTACAACAGGTGGGTGTGGTGTAGTGTAGTGTACAACACAAGGGTACAAAACCAGGTGCTCCATGACACCATTGCACCAATCTGTCGCCAGAACCGCTGGTGTACCCTTCAACGGCCAAGTCTCACAACATTAACTATAATAATAAAGAAATCGCAGTAAGGAACCTTAAACTTGGCACGACTTTGTCTAGATTTCATTACTTTTTAGAGATAAACAAGCAGCTCCATCGAGACCTGGCTAGTTTTTTACAGAATGTTTTTGGTGGGATACATTATTTACATCGAACGTAAAAATATTATCACAAGTAAAAAAAGTACCTACATAAAATCAAACCTACTTATTACTATCTACGTAATACTAAGTATCTAGCTACTTTTTTTGTCCAGCTTTACTAACTCTGATCGTTCTTGGATAAGAAGCATGGTAAAGTAAGGCTGCTGTTCTTCTAGTATAAGTAGGGGACCTGATTATTGACAGGAAAGAAAATAGATAAATAGAAAAAGAGAAAGAGAGAGGGCGAGAGTAAGTAAGGGAGCGAGGTAAGCGGAGAGCTCAGCCCATCTTCGCGCGCAACGGTCGCGCGTTTCGCAGTGAGAATGATGATCGGGTGATCCTCCTACTCCTATCATCCTCCTATAATGGCAACAATCATTCAAGGAGAGGCAAATGCGTCTCAAACCTATAATGAATGCGAATTGTTGTTTGATAGAATGACCTTGTATGGAAAAAACGCTATATTAAACTAATAAAATAACACTAACTTTTCTCTCCACAGTTGAAAGACCTCTACAAAACCGGCGAGATTAACAACAAGACCAAATGTTGGGCCAACAGCATGGAGGGTTGGCGGGCGTTGGCCGCAGTGCCCCAACTCAAATGGACATTGGTGTCGCGGGGAAATGCGGTGTTTGACGAGAGTGCCTTGGCGGGCACTGTATTGGACCTCCTCATCACATGCGCCAGATATTATCCTAGCAGGTAAGCTCGTACAGTCCGCCACACGCTAGGATACCCCTTTTTGTTCGATTGGCGCCCTTATGCCGCGCGCGATAAGAGCTACCATGGGGTATCCTATACTGTGTCCGAACGTACAATTAAAGCCGCGTTTTCACAGTCAAAGTACAACGAAGAGCACCGACCAAGTAAGCTAAAGCTTCTGATTGGTCGGCCATTTTGTTTTATTTCCATCCAAGTCAACTTTTACGAGTAGAGTCCCGTCCTAGTTGACGTTTTTGTGCCCATAGACAACATGTCAGAAGAACCGACCAATCAGAAGCTTTAGCTTACTTGGACGGTGCTCTTCATAGAGTATATTGTGCTCTTCGTTGTAGTGTACTTTGACTGTGAAAACGCGGCTTTAGAAAATAAACCTAAGTTTAAGAGTGCGTTTCAGTTCTTTATAGCAAGAGATCGAAAGGCGGGCTGCAACCATTTTCAGATTGTTTCAAGGGCATAAACCTGTTTGGCATGCGGTAGTAAATATTAGTTTACTTTTAAATTGAAATTGAATGGAATGAAAAATTTGCTACATAGAGCTTTTCCTTACATTCTAACTGATTTTGTGACATTTATCGAACGGATCAAAATTTTGAATGCGAAAGTGGGTTCACAAACGGGAAAAGGAAGGGCTAATGGAAATTTATGTAATTTCGAGAAACAGCTGTTTGAAGGTCGCAATATGTTCCTTTTAGTCTTTTATAGATTTTTTGTTATGCCCATATAACAGGAAACCGTCCCCTTTTAGTTTGTTTTGAACACGTCCAAAATCTAAGGGCCCGTTCAAAATTCATCAACTGCAATTATTGTTGGTTTGATTTGGACAAATATGTCGATGAGCCCCTTCTTTTCCTGTACCCTTCCCCATGTGATTGTATTGTATTAATTGAGGTTAGTCTTTTTCTTCAACAGAGATGAAGAGGACGCAGTAATCAGACCTCTGCCGAAAGTAAAGCGGATGCTATCGGAGCCATCGTGCTTGGCCCACGTAGTGCAACTGTTGCTCACTTTCGATCCCATACTCGTTGAAAAGGTACGAATCAATGCCTATAAATATATTTTTTTATACAAAGTATTACAAAAGATCCTAACACTTTTAACAGGGTAATAGAACCCGGTGATAGCGATCACAACCTATTATTTTTTTTGCTGCATGACGTTCCGTTGATTGTGAATGTGAATGGAGTGGCGGGAGAAAAGTTTTTTTAAAAATGTAGTTTGGACTGAAAAGCGCGAAGTTTACATCAACAGTTTACGGCCTAGTTAGGCCTGAAGACAAAGTAAGAATTTCTTAACCTTAACCAACCTCATTATATTGTCCTCATAATTTGTACTTTATTGCTTTGGAATAGAGTCTGCGACCAATTAAAACTAGCTTCTGCACGGAAAGGATTAATAAATAGCTTATACATATGGTTAGAGCGCTGGTACACAAGACAGCACGTCAGACTGTACACATTTGTTGTAAAGTCGCCCGAAATGTAACCGAGTAGAGTGCTAGCGTGTAAGCGTCTACGTGCTGTTGTGTGTACTAGCCAGAGGTAAAGAAAAAAAACCCTAAAAATATCCATGTACATTTCTAATAGGTAAAGAAAAAAAAACCCTTAAAATATCTATGTGAATGCTGAAATTAATAATTTGTACACCGATTCTAGCTTCTATAAATACGTGATATAAACTCCAAATTCCTCCGTCCAGGTGGCGACACTGCTTTACGAAGTGATGCAGGACAACCCCGAGATCTCGAAGCTGTATCTGACTGGCGTCTTCTACTTCATGCTTCTGTACACCGGCTCGAACCTGCTACCCATCGCGAGGTTCCTCCGGCTGACGCATATGAAGCAGGCCTTTAGGGCTGACCAGGTATGTTTAGTATAACAATTCTTGGTCGAGCTTAAACTTGGGTTTCCTGCTAAATAGGTGCGGTGCGGCTAAATAGCGGTGAATGACGTCACTAAAACGTTGTCTATGAAAACAAGATGGCGTGTTTTCCTCGACAAATTTAAATTATGACTACGCTCTCATAATATATCTCTATGGCAAGCGTAGTCAAAAGCTGTGTCTACGACTGCCATGCTAGCCCTGCAGAACGCCTTAGAGACTTTGTCGGGAACATTGGAAACTGCTACATAATCTACACATACAAATACCTCATCGCGCTAGAAAATATTAGTAGTAAAATAAAGCTAGATGGCTCGAGTCGAAAGTGGGATTAAAACTTTTGACACGTTGTCGTAACGCCTAGGCTGCTGTGAGTGACATCAAATCAAACCACCATCAAAACGATAAACATATTATATCTACGGATTGATCACAGAAAAAGGAGTGGACGGGGATGATCTTCGTTGTAAATTATTTATGAAACCCAGCGTACTCATACGTAGTAGCAGCTTGACGCACATTTCCTGCTTTAATTTTCAGACCAACTCAGACATAATGCAGCGCTCGATTCTCGGCCAGCTGCTACCTGAAGCGATGGTGTGCTACCTCGAAAACCATGGCGCGGACAAATTCGCGCAGATCTACCTCGGCGAGTATGACACGCCCGAGGCAATATGGAACTCCGAGATGAGGTGGGTTTTATGTTACGCAATATTGCTCAAACAAAAGAAAAAGTAAGATGTGATCTATGTATACTCATCCCACTAGCTCTGGACACAAGCCTAGAAACAAAAATAATAACAGATAACAAGGGCATGTGGGTAGGAACATAATACAGTACTGCACCACAACCAAACCTCGAGGCATCCGTGGTTAGTTCACATAGCATATAGACTGGACGATCCCTCGGTCAAAAGATGATCTCGACCTCTTAATGCTATAAAAATAAACTGTAGTTAAACTGGCTGATACCGGAGCCGGCAAGGTCTTAAAACAGCACTGCGCCACAAAAAAAACCTCCAGGCATCCGAAGATAATTAGACCGAAAAGCACGGAACTAAAAAAAAATTGTAAATTTTGCGAACACGTACGAAAATTTTTATTCCAGTAGTGTTTTTTTTAGGGACTATTTTAACTTTGATCCTACTGACAAGAACCTATGTAAAGGTCTAATTTTTCAATATTTCCTTACAGACGCATGCTAATGATGAAGATTTCGGCTCACATCGGCGAATTCACGCCTCGGTTACGCGCCCACATAGCAGCGCGTTACCCATACCTCGCCATTCCAGCTGTGCGATACCCGCAGCTTCAACACGAACTGTTTTGCAGCATGTTCTATCTGCGGCATCTGTGCGATACAACGAAGTACCCCGACTGGCCCATACCCGAGCCTGTAAGTATTTTACATACAGCACTGCGCCCATACCAAAGTTCCTGGCATCCGTTGTTAGTATAACAGATAGTAACAGACTACATAACCTTGCCGTGTATGCGCCTAAAAAATTTTTCCCTAAGATGTTTTTTTTTATTTTGTTTGCTCCCGTCTAAATGTACTAAAAACTTTAATTTTTCTGCAGGTTAACCTCCTAAAGGACGTCCTAGAAGCGTGGCGTCGTGAGGTCGAGAAGAAGCCTCCCTCCATGACAGTTTCAGAGGCACATGCGGCCTTAGGACTCAGCGGTACGGGCCACGACGAGGCAGCCGTCCGCAAGGCCTACTATCGCCTGGCACAGCAGTACCATCCGGATAAGAACCCTGGCGGTCGGGTGAGTTGGACCACTGGGGAGGTCACGGTGTTTTGGTAGCTTTGCATAAGATTGGTATGTCAGTATTTTTTATCTGTGGCTAGAAAATGTCAGATAAAATAAAATAAAATAAGCGAAGTTGTATGATATCCAGCTCGTAATTTAATCTGACTGCTGGAAATAGGCCATTTCATGCCCAGCCCCTCAGTCAGAAGCCAATCTTGTCCATTTTCTTCCCGCCGTTGTCTTCGCAGTATCATCGACCTTGAAGGATCGAATCTACTCACTGACCGGCGATCCGATTTTCGATCATTCGATCATTGTTCCACTCTTGTTAGTGATGCATTTTTCAAGTACTCCGGTCACAGGCCAGGTCTTTCACGGCCTGGAACGTCATCCACTTTCCTTTTTTTCTCTCCCTGAAATTAATCAAGCCAAGTTCAAGGAAAACTGGCAAACGCACCGTGTGTTTATTTACACGAACCATTACGTTTTTCCAGGATCGTTTCGAGCAAGTGAACCAAGCGTACGAGTTCCTATGCAGCCGCAACGTGTGGAGCGGCGACGGACCAAACGCTGACAATATCGTGCTCATATTGAGGACGCAAACCATACTGTTCCAGCGGTACTCTGAAGGTACGCACCTTACGCAGTTTATCAAGCAACTTTCAATTTGAAAGTTCAAACCAACTTCAAACCGCATTTTTTGACTCGAGCTATTGCTACCTGAATTTTTAGGATATTGAGTTAATGAAATCGCTTATTCGTTCACTCAATATCCTTTATTATATACAGGGTGTCCCAAAAAATAGTGTCAAGCGGAAGTCCAGAGATAGAGCACCCCTAGGGGTACCCGAGTCACCACCATGTATGTTCAGCGATTTTTTGACGTTTAGAAGTTATGAGGCTTTTAAGGTTTTTTTTGGGAAGAATTACTTTTTTGTATTTAACTTTTTCAATATTTTTTTTCTTTATTGGGGTCTTAGATAACTAGTCTATCATCAAAAAAATTATGATCAGCTTTGAACTTGTAAAAGATACCGCAATGCCCCCGCTTGACACTATTTTTTGGGACACCCTGTATGGCGTTTTGACTCATTCATTCCACGATTCCGAGACAACTCCGTTCCACTGTTTCAATCACGATCATAATCAGTACAACTGTGAAATAAGATTGTTTTTGCTGTCCTATGGTATCCCAGAAGTCCAGAGGGCCCTTACAAGGTCACGCCAAGATTGTGATGGACTTTAATTTTCTGAAATAATTATATTTGTGTTTTTTTTAAACCGATAACTAAATTACTCTCTAAAGCCGAGTTTTCACAGTCTTATAACAATACAACGAAGAGCGCCATCCAAGAAAATAGACGCTTCTGATTGGTCGATCCCATTCGAGCCAGAGACAAGATCGCTAAAATGTAAAAGCTCGGATAAAATCGACCAATCAGAAGCGTATATTTTCTTGGATGGTGCTCTTCGTCTTTTGTTATTTGACTGTGAAAACGCGGCTTAAGTTTGCTATAATCTTTTCCCTTCCTTCAACAGTGCTAGCCCCATACAAGTACGCGGGCTACCCGCAACTCCTGCGCACGGCGCGACTGGAGGCCGAAGCCGAACAACTGTTCGCACAACAAGACGCGCCCGCCTTACTACCCGCCGCCTGCGAACTGGCGCACGCGACCGTCAACTGTAGCGCGCTCAACGCCGAGGAGCTGAGACGGGAAGGAGGCTTGCAGGTAAACGACTAATGCCCCTTTTCACCAACCACCCCACCCCTAATTTTGGGGGACCCTTTAACGCAAATTATCTGCGCCTCAACTCAACTCAACTCACAAGCGTTGTGAGTTGAGTTCGTATGGTCCCTCATCCACGACCACTAGACTTGCAGAGGCGCAGATAATTTGCGTTATTATATTCTGTTCTACTAACAAGCGTTATGAGTTGAGTTCGTATGGTCCTTCGTCCGTGACCGCTAGACTTGCAGATAATTTGCGTTAAAAGGTCTTTTAAAGTTAGGAGTGGTTGGTATAACGGGCATAAGACCTCCGTATGAACACTTACTACCCGCCGACTGCGAACTAGCGCACGCGACCGTCAACTATAGCGCGCTCAACGCCGAGGAGCTGAGACGGGAAGGAGGCTTGCAGGTAGGTAAACGACTAAGGCCTACGAATGAAGACTTACTACCGGCCGCCGTCTGCGAACTAGCACACAGCGAAACGCGTCTCCGTACACATCGAATTACCATTTTGTTATAAGAACCACTTTGACTTACCGTTCCTTTTCTCAACACAGGTCCTCCACGAAGCCCTAACGCGTTGCGTGTCCGTCCTTTCGTCATCGACGGGCCCGGGCGACATCGGCGCCGCCGTCTGCGGACACAGCGCGCGCTGCTTCGCCGTCGCGGCGCAGTTCACCGCCTGCCTGCAGCTCTGCGCCACTCTACCGGGGCTCTGCGGCGATCTGGTGCCGCTGCTACGGCGACCGGTGAGTCAACACACATATACTGTCTCAGTGTGACGTCACTTCGCCGTCGCGGCGCAGTTCACCGCCTGCCTGCAGCTCTGCGCCACTCTACCGGGGCTCTGCGGCGATCTGGTGCCGCTGCTACGGCGACCGGTGAGTCAACACACATATACTGTCTCAGTGTGACGTCACTTCGCCGTCGCGGCGCAGTTCACCGCCTGCCTGCAGCTCTGCGCCACTCTACCGGGGCTCTGCGGCGATCTGGTGCCGCTGCTACGGCGACCGGTAAACTTAGATAATTGATTATTCTATTCTATTCTAAACTTCATTACATTTAATTTTGTGGCTAAGGGGTTGTGCGCCCCTTGCCACATTTATTGAGAATCGAGTCCATGTAGATTTTATAACAGGAAGAATAAGCAAGAGATATAGGTTGAGAACGAAGAATAAACGATATTTAGAATTTTAGGATAGACATTTACGTCCCATCAAAAATATTTTCATGTAAAAGTTGTTGCCAAAACGAGACCATACACCTCGCACTGTCAAAAAGCTATCAGATCTCATGTAGGGCCAAGCTTCTAACTCTACACGCCCTAACTTCACAAACTCTAAACCTTAGTTACAATATGTGGCGTCAATATACCTAACAGATTGTAACTCGTCCCCTCTCCCCACAGAACCTCGGCGACACAGCCTGCGCGGGCGCCGAAGCCGTGGCGGCGCTAGCGGCGCACCCCGACTGTCGCCAGCAACTGGCGCAAGCCGGCGTCATACCGGCGCTGCTTCCCGCCGTGTTGCACTACGACTATACACTTGCCGAGTCGGGTGTCGAGACAGACGTCAAGGCGAACAAACAGGTGGGTCCACACTGTCGCCAGCCACTGTCGCCAGCAACTGGCGCAAGCCGGCGTCATACCGGCGTTGCTTCCCGCCGCGTTGCACTATGACTATACCCTCGCTGAGTCGGGCGTCGAGACAGACGTCAAGGCGAACAAACAGGTGGGTCCACACTGTCACTAGCCACTGTCGCCAGCCACGGTCGCCAGCCACTGTCGCCAGCAACTGGCGCAAGCCGGCGTCGCTTCCCGCCGCGTTGCACTACGACTATACCCTCGCCGAGTCGGGCGTCGAGACAGACGTCAAGGCGAACAAACAGGTGGGTCCACACTGACGCTGGCCACTGTCGCCAGCCACTGTTGCCAGCCACGGTCGCCAGCCACTGTCGCCAGCAACTGGCGCAAGCCGGCGTCGCTTCCCGCCGCGTTGCACTATGACTATACCCTCGCCGAGTCGGGCGTCGAGACCGATGTCAAGGCGAACAAACAGGTGGGTTCACACTGTCGCCGGCCACTGTCGCCAGCCACTGTCGCCAGCCACCGTCGCCAGCAACTGGCCCACGCCGGCGTCATACCGGCGTTGCTTCCCGCCGCGTTGCACTACGACTATACCCTTGCCGAGTCTATTACACACTTACAGATAACAACAATAAGAAAACTTTATCGGGCTGAAGTCACCCTTCAAAGTTTAGAAAATTAGCATAATAATTTTAGGGACCATTTAAAAGCTATGGCGAATGTTACATAAGGATTATGGGTTTTATGAGCTCATTAGTCTCATTTTTTAAGTTAATCGGCATTTTGAGTCAAATTGGTCATTGGTAATTGGTCACTTGAGTCAAACAGCTTAACAATTACAAGAAAGCAAGGAAATCATTCTCCTCTGAGATCGATCTTCAGTAGCAGATCAATGCTGTTTTCGTACCGAGCGTCGAGATCGATTTAAGAGTTTAGAGTCCTTCTTTAAATACCACTAATTTTTAAAACCTCGGTTACACGTGGCTAACAATTGGCGCTGATTAACGCCGCCAAAAAACTAGTTCACTAGGCAGTGACTTTGCTGGAGAACTGACTAAGTAACTGACTAAGGCCCGGTTTCTGAAACTATCGTTCTGTATAACCCGTGCCATTAAAGAAAACATTTAGGATGAACTTCAAAACACTCGCCCTCTCGCTCTAATTAATACAGTCAAAGCGAGACAACGCTAGGTTTTTAACTCCGCCCTAAATGTTTTCTTTAATGACACGGGTTATACAAGGGCGTCGCCAGCCGATGGCGCAGGGGGGGGCAAGTTGACTTTACCTACTACAATTCATACTTTTCTCATTCTCTATGAAAGAGAAAAGTAGGTATGAATTGTAGGTAAAGTCGACAGCACATGAAGCTTTTCACTTGTACTACGAGCCTTACATCTACAGCCAGAGCGTAGTTGAGCGTACGGAATATTAGGAGTGGAATTGGTTAATTCATTCGAGTTTCGACGTAAGGGAATGATTGTTCAAGGCTTGAATTTCAAGCAAATTAACTCAAAGACTTAGGACTTTGGTTGCATTATATTTGGCAACTTTTTTAGAATCTCTAGGGGGGGGCAGCTGCCCCTCCCTGCCCCCCCTTGGCGACGCCCTTGGTTCTGTAACGTTCTTTTGTGAGAAATACGCAGAGGCAGAACGATATTTACGTGCTTGCTTAGCGAATTTCTCAAATCAGAAACCGGCAGTAAGGCGTTATTGTCAGGTCTTCTCGCTGTCTTCTCAAAACGGTCGACCCATCAAGTTTTAGGTTAAGTCCAAACTTCCAACTACATCAAACTAATAGCGTATTCTTTCATCCACATCAGGAGGTGGCGAACAAACTAGCCAAGCTGTGCGTGGTAGCGCTGGGCAAGTTATACGGGCCGCATGACTCACCCGGGCCGGCGGACGAGCGGATCCAGACCGCTCTGCACATTTTACTGACGGCACACTTGTGTCGGCGATTGAGTGGGACCGACCAGCATGAGGTAAGCTAAGCTGTCAGGATGGTATAGGTGCTGGGCAAGCCTACTCCATCTAAAACGATGTCCCAGGCACTGCAGAGCCTAGTGGTCTCTTCACCCATCTAGTGAGTGAAGGTAGCACTGGACGCTGTATAAATAATCTCATTACGTAGATGCAAAAGGCCTTTATTATACAAGGTGTTAAAAAAGATGCTAACTCTTTTTACCGGGTAATAGCACCCGGTGATAGGGATCACAACCAAATATTTTTTTTGCTCTATGACCTTCCATTGATTTTTCAATTAATAAAATGTGAACGCTGTGGCGGGAGAAAAGTATTTTTTTAATATTGTTTTCATTGAATTTCACAATGTTTTAACGACTCAAACCTAGGCAAATGCACCTACATTCATACCCACAATCATATTTTAAATTTGAGCTAATACCAAGAACAAAAAAGTTAAGATTTTTTTTCAATTTTGGGTTATAAAATAAAATTTGTTTTTTTCAACTTTTCTTACAGAATTGACATCCTGTTGACCAGTAGGTTACACCCTGTAAAAAGAGTTAGGATGTTTTGTAACACGTATTGACACTATGCATTATTTCTTCCAGCTCCTTAAAACCCTAACGTCCAACTGGCGGACGCCGCACCTGGTATGGGACAACAGCACCAGGGCCGAACTCAGGGACGTACTACGGAGCATCAAAACGTCCAGCGAGGATGACCCCCTGGCGCCACAGTTCACGTATAGCGCGCACGAGGGGCTGTTGGCTGTCGGGGGGGTCTACGTCGATATCTACAATGAACAGCCCGAGTTTGCTATTGAGGTGAGAGTATAGAGAGCTTGTCACGTTCAAAATTGTGTGTTTTTGAGTTGTTTTTGGCTTATTTTGAGTTTAATCCAGCGCCGGAAGCTCAAAACCGTGATAAAAGTTTTAATTCCGTTGTTGATTGACGCCATCTTGCTTTTTTCACTGCGAAAAACAAGATGGCGCTGTTTAATGGCACGATAAAAGTATTCGTCGCGGTGTCATGCCACTGGGGCAGGGCCTCAGGTCTTGCTTTCCTCTATATTTTTGTGTCTTTTTTCATACATTATCTCAACAGCAATAGTAAAATAAAGCAGAGTAAGTCAGGCGGTTAGAATATGACCTTCGTTGAAATTGAACTGGTCATGAAATTGGTCAATTGGAACTTAACTTGGTAGAGGAAGGCCACGGCAAAACTATATTGACCAAATTAAAGAGAAGGTGGATGTCATGACATGACGTACCAGGCTGCGAAGGAACTGGCTTGTGACCGAAGTTCATGGAGAATGTTGCACCGAAAAGAGGATTTATTTTAAATATAATGATGATGGAACTTCGTTTCATTGGCGTAGATAAAATGGGAATCTACAAATTGGCTATCGACAAGAAGTCACTTATTATGATTCCCTTAAATTTGCCGCTTAAAAGTTGACGACTAAAGTCAAACCACATTTATTTTACACGGGCTGTCATTTAAAGCGGTTGTGAACAGTCACTAGGTTTTTAAAGATATTGACTGAATGTTTCACAAGTTAGTCCTGTAATAATTTCGTTTGTCCCCAGAATCCTCAACAGTTCATTCTGGAGCTACTCAAGTTTATCCAGCAACAGACCCGCATGGACTTGAGCGCGGAACGAGTTGAACATATTACTATGGCCCTCACCGCGCTAGCCAACGTTATTATTAAGAATCCTGGTGAGAAAACAGTCTTTAATAATTCCAATAATTCCAACTACAGGGTGCAATCGAATTCGATAGCGGTAGACCCAGTACTGCACCGAATGTATGAAACAGCTGACATTTTTTTCGCTCCATTTTTTTCGCCACCGTCGTTTGTGTTGATGAGTAGACAGCCTAATTGAAGTTCCGCTATCGAATTCGAGTGCACCTGTAGTAAGAGTAGCGAGACGGGACAAGAGCGCATAACTAAACTATCGGTTCGTGTGAGTGTAGTTATGTGTCAAGTCTCGCTACTCACAGCGGACGGAGCGGCCAAGTCAGTTTTTGGGCACTTTATTGTGTAAAATGTAAATGTATCTCGCTGTGATCACGCCAGCACAGGGCACTGCTTGCGATACGCCAAAAAAAGGTCTTTGCATAGAAACTGGGACCTAGGTCCAAGCATAGAAAGTTACACTCGCAGCAGCCGGGATCTAATAGTCTCTTATCTTTAGTGCTACTATCATCATGAAGGCACGAATCAATACAGTTGATTGTCTTACAGAATGAAACACTTTTTAACAGGTATTTACACTCGCATTGTTTATTAAAAAAAACTAAAAAAGTGAATAAGTGTTTACACTATCATTCGATTTTGTTCACAGGCGTAGAAATCCAATGCATCGGGCAGTTCGGCCTCATATTCGGTCTACTATCCGCTCGCGCGCACCCCAACCTCCAAGAGGCGGCGCTGCGCGTCGTCATAGCAACGTCGGGCAGTCGAGAGTGCGTGGAAGACATCGCCGCCAGTGGAGTCTTGGGCCATTTGTTAGCCTTGGCTGGAGGAGCCAGGAACGGCAAAGCTGAAGCTTTGACGGCTTTGGCCGCTTTGCTGGCCAGTACGTCGTTGGTGAAAGAGGCTTTGGCCAAAGGTAAGCTATTTTTTTCATACTATCTTCGAAACTACATAGTTTATGGAAGACATAGCGGCCAGTGGAGCCTTGGGCCATTTGTTAGCCTTGGCTGGAGGAGCCAGGAACGGCAAAGCTGAAGCTTTGACGGCTTTGGCCGCTTTGCTGGCCAGTACGTCGTTGGTGAAAGAGGCTTTGGCCAAAGGTAAGCTATTTTTTTCATACTATCTTCGAAACTACATAGTTTATGGAAGACATAGCGGCCAGTGGAGCCTTGGGCCATTTGTTAGCCTTGGCTGGAGGAGCCAGGAACGGCAAAGCTGAAGCTTTGACGGCTTTGGCCGCTTTGCTGGCCAGTACGTCGTTGGTGAAAGAGGCTTTGGCCAAAGGTAAGCTATTTTTTTCATACTATCTTCGAAACTACATAGTTTATGGAAGACATAGCGGCCAGTGGAGCCTTGGGCCATTTGTTAGCCTTGGCTGGAGGAGCCAGGAACGGCAAAGCTGAAGCTTTGACGGCTTTGGCCGCTTTGCTGGCCAGTCCGTCGTTGGTAAAAGAGGCTTTGGCCAAAGGTAAGCTATTTTTTTCATACTATCTTCGAAACTACATAGTTTATGGAAGACATAACGGCCAGTGGAGTCGTGGTTGCCGGAGATACATTCACTGAAAATCTGTCACCACCTAAAATCTTTAACAATATATAATTTACTAGATAAACCTGTCAGGATGGTATAGGTGCTGGCTGGGCAAGCCTACTCCATCTAAAACAATGTCCCAGGCACTGCAGCGCCGAGTGGTCTCTTCATCCATCTAGTGTGAGTGAAGGTGCCACTGGACGCTGCATAAATCATCTCATTACGTAGATGCAAAGGCCTTAGTTTAGATAAACCAATGTTTTACTTCGGGGATTTCGTGCGGGCGCGAGAATTTATAGTGGACTGTATTACGACGGTTGCCGGTAGATCGCTGATGTGTCTTCAGGAATGAAAGTTAGGAAACGAAAGGACTTACCAGATCCGATAGCGAAGGGGGTCCGAGGTCGGCGTACCTTTGGTAGGAAGCTGCTTCCAGCTCCTCGACCGATTTACCTTCCACAAGCCGCCCACCTTGAGCAGCGTAGCCCGACCTGACGACGATCTTAACTGGCGCGTCCTTCAGCTTCCTGTAGTATTTCTTGTTTGCTGTGCTGGCACACAGTTTATTGATCTAACCGGCGCGATGGTTCGATAGGATGCAAAATGGCGATAAATTGTTACGAAAATCGAAAGGGACTGTCGCCTCGATAAGGTATTGTAACGAACAGACGGTTGGAAAAACAAAATGCTGCCAACCGCAGCCCCAGTAGTGGGGGTAATGTTGCCAGTACAACCACGACAAAAAACTACTAAATGAAAACTAAACACCCTCATTAAAAAGTGCTTTATCAATAATCGAACCCGTCCCCTGTCCCTCAGGAGCTGTGATATACCTACTAGACATGTTCTGCAACAGCAAGTTGCCGGAGACGCGCGAGGCGGCCGTAGAGCTGCTGGCGCGGATGATGACGGACAAGCTGCACGGACCTAAGGTGAGGATGATTTTATATGTTATACATACAATAAAAATAACAAACAATTCACGGGCAGAAGCTAGTGCTTCTGCCCGTGAATTGTTTGTTATTTTTATTCTGGTGTAAGCTACCTCTATTTCAAATTTTATCTAAATCCATCCAGCCGTTTTAGCGAACTTATTGCTAACACCTGTCGCGCAGGCGCTAGGCACGAGTAATGCATATTGTTATTTAATTTTTTAATTTTATTTAATTTTATTTATTATGGACACCAACCAGCGTTATCAATACAAACTTTGCTAAATTATCTGAATTCTAACAAAGTGAATTATAGAAATTCCACGGCTTAATTATTCGAGGTATAAACTTTACAACCCTATAACTCGGCAACCCCTCGACCGCTGTGGCTCATTTTCGAACTTAAAAAATGTTTTAATTTAATTTACCCGCCTTCGAAATTTTATGACGATCCGACATTTACTCAAGTCATCGTCGAACGAACATTTATTCGTACAAACATACATACAATACAAGTCCCGGATTGTTCCAGTAGAATCGGAGAGCTTCTCTCGCTTCGCTCGCTCTTTAAATTATTTGTGTCCGTCTCTCAGGTCCGTCTCACGATATCGCGTCACGTCCCGCCGGTGTTCGCGGAGGCGATGTGCGCCGGCGCAGCCAGCGCGGTGCACATGCTGGACGCACAGCACGAGCATCCTGAGCTGGTGTGGACGGACGACGCGCGCACACGGGTCTGCCGGGACGTCGGCCAACTCAGGGATAGGTGGGTTAAAGGCTCAACTACACATTGGGCCAACATAGGCCAAGCCAATTATGGTATCCTAGGCAATAACACACTATAACATTAATTAAGTAATTGTTTTATTGAGCTAGCACACAAGTCGAACGCTACACCATCTTGGAAGGGGAGAAAGAGAGAGAGAGAGAGAATATGGGAACGAGACGGAACGGCTGCGTTCCAAGGTGATATACTTTTAAGCTGCGTTCTCACACCAATGATCACCAATGCGCGCCAGTATGGAAAATCGCCCGCCAACATACACAAATCCCTCATGTACACATTGGCATTTTTAAAGAATATGAAGAGCTGACGGCAAACCTCCATTAGTGGAGAGGCACGCCAAGAAGAGGATCAAGAAGACACAATGGCGTTGGCCTCTATTGGCTCATGTTGGCCCAATGTGTAAAGGGCTTTAACATGTTGTTCGCGGAGGCGATGTGCGCCGGCGCAGCGAGCGCGGTGCGCATGTTGGACGCACAGCACGAGCATCCCGAGCTGGTGTGGACGGACGACGCGCGCACACGGGTCTGCCGGGACGTCGGGGAACTCCGGGATAGGTGGGTTAAAGGCTTTGGGCCAACATGGGCCAATGATCACAATGCGCGCCAGTATGGAAAATCGCCCGCCAACATACACATATCCCGCTGTGCACATTGGCGTTGGCCTCTGTTGGATCATGTTGGCCCAATGTGTAAAGGAGGCGATGTGCGCCGGCGCAGCGAGCGCGGTGCACATGTTGGACGCGCAGCACGAGCATCCCGAGCTGGTGTGGACGGACGACGCGCGCACACGGGTCTGCCGGGACGTCGGGCAACTCAGGGATAGGTGGGCTAACATTTTGTTTAGTCATAAAAAAATAACTTTTTTAGTACCCTCTACATCATGGCTCCAAAATCTCTAATGGTTCAAGACAAACCACACACAACTCGACTCTAGCCGCAACATCACGGGTGAAAGTGGCCGTAATGATAACCGACCTCTGATAGGAGATGTCACCAAGTGACTAGCGCCAGTATGGAAAATCGCCCGCCAACATACACAAATCCCGCATGTACACATTGGCGTTGGCCTCTATTGGACCATGTTGGCCCAATGTGTGTGGGGCTTTAACATTCTGTTCGCGGCTTTGAGCCAACATGGGCCAAGCCAATGATCACCAATGCGCGCCAGTATTGTTGGTAATACCAACACAATATGGGTGTTTTTGGGCCTTTTAGATGGCAACACCTACTTTCTTCTTGTTATCCGCCATCCGATGTACGCGTGTGTGCTGCTAATAAGGCCAAATATCTAACTACGCCGTTGCCTTTCCATCAACAAAATACCTACAGTCCAATCTCCAGTCCAGCTGCGTTCATGGTCCTTCTCGCCGGATCGCCGGATGGAAAATCGCCCGCCAATATTCACAAATCCCGCATGTACACATTGGCATTGGCTTCTATTGGACGATGTTGGCCCAATGTGCAAAGGGGTCTTTACATTCTGTTCGCGGAGGTGATATGCGCCGGCGCAGCGAGCGCCTACTATCCAATTACATTACAACTACAACTACATACTCGCGAAAGGACACGCACACAGGTAGACTCATACAGCTGCATTGCCTCTCACTTTTCCCGCGCCCCGACTCACTCTGGGTGAAGCAGCTATAGAAAACAGTGTTTCACGCGCTTGGCCATCGCCGAGTTCCCACGCTTGTACAGGGAGTTCTTAAGCAACAAACATAAGAATCATTACGTCTCTAACAGGCACCAATCCAACCAGTTGCGCGATCCCAACGCCACGTTCGAAGATCGGTCCGCCCTAGAGCGGGCGGCCGCGGGCGAGGAGTCCTGGGCGCCGCCCGGCGAGGTGGTGGTGGGCGGGGTGTACCTGCGGCTGTTCCTACAGAACCCGCAGTGGAGCATACGGAGCCCCAAGAAGTTCCTCCAGGAGTTGCTCACGGAAACCCTGTCGGCGCTCGCCAAGGACGCCGCTGAGGTGAGACGAACATTGTATTTTAACATTTTCATAATAAGACGCACAAATAGCGCCGCCAATGAAAAAAAATGATATCTTCTTTTTGGATGCGTTTTTTAACTAAAAACTCTCCTACGATTTCTCAACGCGAGGCTTAACAATTTTTAGGACCTAAGGTTTGGATTCCAGATCCTAGATCCTACGTAAGAAATCGATTCTCGCCAAAAGTGGCCACTTTCGATAGGATCTGGAATCCAAACCTTTTTTATGTAGCCCCCATAGTGTCCCACTGCTGGGCAAAGGCCTCCCCTTTTCACTTCAATTTGGTGGTTTAAAATAGTAATTAAGCCTCGCGTTGAGAAATCGCAGGAGAGTTTTTAGCAAAAAACGCATCCAAAAAGAAGATAGGTTTTTTTTTTTCATTGGCGGCTCTAGTTGTGCGTCCTATTGTGCCTTAACACTCATTTTACATTTTCCTAAAGTGTCATTGGGCATTGATCAGTGAGGCATCGATTGTCGTAAATTGAAAACGATTTCGAGGAATAGGGATACTGATTACTATTAGGGGTTTAAATAAGTAAAATCACAACGGATTATTAATATTTATCGCCAAAAATGTTTACTTCATTTTTCTTTCGATGACGTCATCATAGCCTCTAATGCGGTAGTTCCATTGCCAACAAATAGGTATTTAAAAAAATACATTCGTCAACAACAACTGTCAAAAGTGTCAAATAACTGAGAAAATAACCTTCTTGTTGACTTGACACTGACGTTTGTCAAACGTCAACATATTTTTATTTTTTAAAAGCATGAATGAATGCAATGAACTTAGTACATAATGCCATTGGTGACGTCATACACAAAACTTTTAGATATTTTAAATAATTAATAAAAAAATATTTACATACAAAATTAAGAAAATATTCAAATTAGTTGCTTATATTTGTCTATATTTTCGATTTATAGAATAAAAAATAGGATGTGACGATGCCCGATGAGGATCGTGACCATCACTTGAAGGTGGCGGTGAGTTGAGTTCTCCATTGCGCTCTCGCGTGATTGGTGAATCAGATTTTTGACACCATTATAGCAACATCCAGTAACTACCTGTTCTTATGGTGTAGAAAGCATCTTAAAAGTTATTTACAGTGTTTGCTCGTAACCTCAGACTACACGTAGACTATACTATACGTTACATCAATAGTGCTATCATACACGTCCTCACTGATATAACAATCTCCATCCAGGGCGGCCGCGGCGACATCTGCGCGAAGGCGCTAGCGGCTCTCCTCCGGTCTAGGCCGGCTCTGGGGGAGGTCTGCGCGCAACTGGGCGAACTCCCCCGCCTGGCGCGCCTCCTACCCTCCTGTCCTCAAGCCTGTGTGCCGGTGTTAGTAGCTGTCGCCAACACTCAGGTACATTTGTCCTTTTGCGCGAAGGCGCTAGCGGCTCGCTCTAGGTTAGTAGCTGTCGCCAACAGGCAGGTATCTATCTTATTTTCTGATTTAGAACCGGGCTTAAAACCTCGACGTCACTTCGATACAGATTATGTGTCATCTCCATCCCTATTCTTCCTCGGAACGTGTCATGAGCTTCAGAACGGCATAGAGATTAAATTTTAATGTTCTTACGGTCTCGGATAAACTGTCCCAACTGTCTAAGCGTTATCTAGCAAGAGCGTTGTAGTCACAAAAAGTGTGTTCCAAAGATTGCCGTTTCTTAACAGGCTCTGCAGAACGAGTCATATTAGACATAATACACGCTAGTTGATAGCCCTGCTCCCCTTGGCTAATTGGTGGTGGAGAAGTGGCTATTTATGTGACAGTGCTAAAAATTACAAAATAGGTAGTAAACGGTAAACAATTAGGTCCACAACTATAAACGAAACTGTTCAGGTTTGTACATTTTCTTTCGACAGTCCTGCGTGATGGCGTTATCGCAGACGGAGGTGATGTCTGGCGTCAAATCGGCCGTCAAATCGTGTCGCGAGTGCGTCGGCGGCGCTTGTGAAGCGCTCGCCGCCATCTTTAACAGCAGTGTCAACACTGACAGATTGCTCTTGCAGGTAAGTGGATATTTGTTAGGGATCTCTTTTCCTTTCTAGGCACGAACTATTTTTGGAACCTAAGGTTTAGATTCCGGATCCTAGAACCTAGGAATAAAACCCGCCGCCGCCAAGAGTCCACTTGTAAAATTGTTCAGCCTAGGCATTTTCATTTTACGGCCCGTTTTTTTTAGCAAAAAACTAATTGAAAAAGAAGATATTTTCTTTTCAATGGCGGCGATAGTGGTGTTATCCCCATCGTCTTAAGATTAACTTAGCAAGCACCTTGATATAAGCAAGGCTTTATGGGCCAACTTCGTTAGGTCTTACCGCTGTCAAAGTACAAATACATAATACTCGCTCTAGCGGCAACAGCGGTTTTACTGTTACACGAAGTTTTCTCTCGACGGATATTGAACCGAGGCATTGGATTAAACTAAAACTACCCCCTCAATCTCTTCACAGGCGCTAGAGACGGACCTAATCGGCGAGCTCCTCTCGCTCCTCGAGACCCGTTTGGACGGGCAAGTCGCCGCGAAACTGGTAAACGCTCTCAAGGCGATGTCGCGCTCGACTCTCCACGGCGAGCGAGTGCGCGGCGTGCTTGCCAAGTCGCCGGTCTGGGCGCAGTACGCGGCGCAGCGACACGACCTGTTCATTACCTCCGCGCCGCAGGGGCACGAGCTCACTGGTGAGTGTGAACGAGGCACGAATGGGAAAAGTTTCGCAATTAGTTTTTTCTAACTCTCGACACGACTTGTTCATTACCTCCGCGCCGCAGGGGCACGAGCTCACTGGTGAGTGTAAACGAGGCACGAATGGGAAAAGTTTCACAATTAGTTTATTTGAAACTTTCGACACGACTTGTTCATTACCTCCGCGCCGCAGGGGCACGAGCTCACTGGTGAGTGTAATCATTTTTTTTGTTGTGTTTTTAGATGCAGTTCTTGAGCTATATTTTATTGCTGAAGAAGAGGAGCAGTAGAAACTAGCGCAACCTATAAAACCTATCATCTCAGACACATCTTTAGTACACGTTTTTTTGCAATACTGCATCCTAATCGATATAAAATTACTGGATTAGCCATTGGATCGCGGCAAGTCGCCGCGAAGCTAGTAAACGCTCTCAAGGCGATATCTCGGTCGACGCTCCAGGGCGAGCGAGTGCGCGGCGTGCTCGCCAAGTCGCCGGTCTGGGCGCAGTACGCGGCGCAGCGGCACGACCTGTTCATTACCTCCGCGCCGCAGGGGCACGAGCTTACTGGTGAGTGTGAACGAGGCACGAATAGAGTTGCGCCATTACTTTGTTCGGCACAATCGACACGACTTGGAGTGAGCGAGGTAAACAATGAGCCGTTTTCACGGTTGTTAAATTTCGCTTTTTCTGAAGATATTATTAACATTACTGTGTAAGCGAAATTTGACCGCCACATCCCGGTTCTTGTATGGCCAAGCCTATGAGCGCCATCTACCAAGGGCTTTGAATACAAAAAATACAAAAAGGGAGAGCTGTTTCCTCCCTGGATAATTATTTTAGAAACAATAGATTCAGATTCAGATTAATTTTTTTTATTCAATATGCTATAAATAAATTATTTACATTGAACGTCAAAATATTATCTACAGTAAACAATGTATATAAATCAGATACTTATTACTATCTAATACTAAGTATCTAGCTACTTTTTTTTTCTCCAGCTTCACTAGCTCTGACAATATGTTTATGCCATTCAATTAATATGTACCTCTGCCATGTCCCTATGTTTTCCTTTTTTTATTATTTTAATTAGCTTAATAAAATGTATTTAAATACTTAAAATAATAAAAAAATAGTGACATTGAATGGATGGATGGATTGAATGGATCTTAACGAATCTTTTCTCTTTGTACCAACAGGCGCACCCCACACGGCCGGCTACCTCACCGCCGCTCCGGTGAACATCCCCGCTCAGCCGCCGCCGATCGACTGATCCTAGTGAGTTAGCACGTACGTTTGTAGTTAGTTCGGGCGCCCGCCGCTAGATGGCAGAGCTGGTTTGTAGTTAGTTCGTGCGCCAACCGCTAGATGGCGGCTTGACTTATAAGTTCTGGGCAAAATAGAGGGAAAAAGAAGGCCAGGAAGGAGGAAAATGACATTGCTGTGTAATATCAAGGAATGGACCGGCATCAAATCCGTGGAAGATTTATTCTGCCATGAACAGAGAGCGGTGCAGGGAGCTGACTGCCAACCTTGAGTGATGGAGAGGCGCTTTAAGAAGAAGATAAGTTCTGACCCAGCAGCAGTGGAGTAAAGCAAACGACTGCATGATATTTGGATGGAGATATATTGCAGACTTGAGAGCCAGTTTCGGGTCCTATATTGAGTCTGTCTCTAGACAAAGTTCTTTATCTACAAAAGGCTAATGGTGCGTCCACACCGCAGTTACATTTTGTAGAGCAACATTTTGGAACAAGATAACTTTCATTTAGGGTAACTTTCATACTAAATTAGTGTTATATGATGTTGCAAAATGTTGCTCCAATAAAGAGTAACTGCGGTGTGGGTGCACTATTATGTCGGTCACGCCATTTGCTATACAAAGAGTATCTCACACTTTGTTTTAGAGGCAAATGCTCCGAAACCCATGAATGTATGTATGACAGAACTGAATGAAATTTTAATGGAACAATTTGAGAAAAGACAAAAGGGCAGTCTCTCTTGAACACTAAGAATGAATATTGAATAGTACTCAATCGTTAATCCATAAAATAAAGATCGTCTACTTACCTACACCCCAAGTATTACGAGCCAAAGTTAATATTTGTCTTTACGGTGTTTTTTATACTACGGATTATTATATAAGTAGTGAGCCAGAACGGTTATCTATATATATTTAAACATAATAAAAATTTTAGGGTATGCCTTTGCCCGACTTTTTATTCTAATAAAGACAATTTCGTCAAAAGTGACACTTCAGACTAAAAAAATACTATAAATTATAGTTTGGCTCACTGTGTATAAAGTGCATGATCTCTATTCAAGAAAAGAAATCAAACCATGTTATATTATGTAAACTTTAGTGTCAGTAGTTAGATAACTTTTATACCTATCGATCTGTATCATAAGATAGATATATGGATAGAGAAAAGTGTAGAGTTCACACTTTTGTATTGAAGAGGTTTACTTCTATAAATGGCTCACAGAGTGCGCTCTGAAACGGTAATTTAAAATTATTATTTAGTTAGCTTTCTGTTACTCAACATTTATTATTATTATGCTTTTTAATACCAATGTATATTTTACAAGTTAGTATTTAAACCTAGTTATATTATGTTACTTATTATGAGCAAGGTATTTTTTCTTCTTTACGTGTCGTTAACAGCTATCGTGACTTGTAAGGCAATTTCGGAAAGTAAAATTAAATTCTTGCCATTTTAGTAATTTTAAAACTTTCCTTTTCTCGAGACTGAATTCAGTTTATAAAATGGTGAATCTTAAAAAAAAATGTTACTTTTTTTTTACGGCTCGAAAGCCATTCCGTAATATAGCGTCGTGATCATAGCATCCAATAGTTCCTTTCTATATTCTCTGACGACAGTATCTAGGTTGAATATTTTATGTAACATTGGTTTCATTACAATAATTTATTCTATTTCAATTTAGCATCTCAATAAATCTAAACTAGCTCATGTGTCGATACTTTTTTGATCAATAAATATGTGATTTATTCATAGAATGAAATCGTTTCGCCATATCATAGGATTTAAATTTATCTAAAGTTATGTTTGGATACCGTACGTTAGTTATCCTTTTATTTTAACGTTTGGAGTCCACACTTTTCAAAAGACAACGACTAAATGGCCGATAAATTGTGTCCTGATTGACTTCTGTATGTCGAAGGGTTGACTTGCCTATAAATACGAGTTTAGATGTCAAGTTTGAATGAGGCTAGCGTTTTAGTGCTCACTAGTTGGCGCCACTATCAAGAAAGACCGTGAAGTATAGCTGTTAAAGTTAGATATTTCATAAAGTTAGTACCTACTTAAAAAAAGTTGTCTTGCATTTTCCGAAAGATATAACTGCCCCTACCCTTGACGCATTTTTCCAATACGGCCGCAATATGGCGCAATTTACAAAATTTAATATTTTACAAATTAAGACGCATTTTGTGTTTTTATTGAATATAAAACAGCCTTACCTTTGAATAAACATTACAAAGTATTTAAAATCAAAGCATTACGTTAATTTGAAATCTTTTTCAATTTGATCGCAATAGCGTCAAGGGTAACCCCCCTGTTTTAAAGCAGTAGTTAGTAGCGGGACAGCAACTATTTGCCACAATTAATCTCAGACATTGCAAAATATTCACAACATTATTCTAATTAGAAATAAACCCGCGTAGCCCATACAAATAGCGACATTTTTGGACCTCGCGCTAAACCAGCGTCCCTAGCGGCTAATCTGAGCACGGTAGCCCTCATTGGCTTTATCTAGCTGGTTTTAAGCTGGCTGTGAACCGGATTCCTAAGTTAAGGGTGGACGATAGCAACGTGGCGGGAAATTCAAAATTTTCAGTTTTTTACATTTTGTAGCTAAACTGAGCTATTCTTTTTTTCAGCGATGTTTCGTTCGCGGCAATAAAACAGTATTCTTTTCATTATTGTAAACAACAGAACAACAATAATTCAGCCAATTTATGTTTTCTGGTCTACGTAGCAGTGGCACTTCCCAAAAAACTTGTCGTAGACCAGAACACATAATCGGCTGAATTATTGTTGTTCTGTTGTTTACAATAATAAAAAAAAATACTATGTCATTGCCGCGAACAAAAAATCGCTGAACAAAAATAGCTCAGTTTAGCTACAAAATGTAAACAACTGTAAAAATTTTGAATTTCCCGCTACGCTGCTATCTTCCAGCCTTAACTGCTGGTTTTTGTTACAACCATGTCCGGTTGCATTCGCCTTTAAAAAATCAGGACACAAACTATCAAAATAAAAATAAACTGATTGCACCACAGGATGTTTAAAAATATAGGATATGGCTATTTTTATACATCAAATAATTAGCACTAAGTTAAACCAATGTAAAAATATACAAATATTAACTGTTAATATAAAATATATATCCCATGAAATTAAGATGGCGACGTTTAATTTGTGTAAAATAAAAAATATGGAAACCGTAAAGTGTTTTTTTATTACAAATAGAAATCTTAAATGCAACGATACATCATTATGATACACATTTACACAGCACAAATTCGCTTAAAGTTTCACTTATATTTTTATTATTGTTTTACTTTAATTACCTCAAAGGGATATCAGAGGCACTAGATCTAACTATACATACATATAATCACATGAAATAAAACTTTCACCCTGTATTCAACTTTACATAAATATTTTATAAGCTACGACACTGCGCTAGCGCAAGGCATACGTTTTTCAGACTCACTAGTAGAAAAATATTTATGCACTTAATGTAAATAATTTTGAACACTGCACTGGCGCATGCACGTAACCACAGATTTAATCTGTGCACGTTTTAAGGTTTTAAGCCCAAAATGTTTTTCCTTATCGTTTGTTTAAATAAAAATATTTGATATTTGACAAACCTACTAATCATCTTATAGACGGAAATAAACTAAGTACATTGGTAAAGATTACTATAATTAACGATTTTATCCTACGACCACATTTACATACAATTAAACATAGCTACAAAAAGATCACCTCTTTAGGTGGTTATACTTTTATTACGAAGGAAGGACACAGTAAAATCGCAATTATTCTGCCAATGTCGAGTTTTGGAGAAACGCATGTTGTTTCTAGAATTAGGTAAATTTATAACACCGAACTAAACATCGAAGACTTATCAAAAATCAAAATAATGTATTTGTTGAATGTACAATAACCCTATCTTTTTTAAAAATAGGAACAACGATCCCCTGACATTAGACATTTTGTAGCACCCTTTGTGTCACTATGATTATTTTAATCTTATACATTTATCACACAATTGAGTTCAGTTTCTTATTCACAAAATTATACAACTAAAGAATGGCTTTTTCGCGAGGCTTACACTAATAACTATACACAATTTAAATACAATACACGTAGTAAGAAGAACCATAATACAATAGAGCTCAATATTGCGCAATACAGAGCTCAGTCTAAAGCATTATTGATGGCTATGTAGCGAGAATAGATTCTGCCAGAATTTTTAATAAGGCTAGTAGAGACGACTGTTGATTACGCTCTCAGCTGGCCTATCACAAGTATGGGGTAGGCCATATCTATAGGTACCACTCTATGTAGATCGAAAGAGGTAGGATAGATATTATTTAAACAAGGTGTTGTTTTGTAAAGCGACACCCGACCCAGGGACGCATATTTACACGATACTGAAGCAAAAAAAAAACTGTGAAAAATACCCAAAAATCATTAACGATAGGAATAAGGACATATTGGTCCTTGTGCTCCTACCAGTAGCAGAACCGAGTAGGAGGAAGTGGAAAAGGTTCAAATTGAGGCCTTCCTTACTATTATACTACCGCCACACTCGCAATATCAGGCCCCAAATCAAGGGCGTCGCCAGCCGATGGCGCAGGGGGGGGGGCAAGTTGACTTTACCTACTACAATTCATACTTTTCTCATTCTCTATGAATGAAAAAAGTAGGTATGAATTGTAGGTAAAGTCGACAGCACATGAAGCTTTTCACTTGTACTACGAATATTAGGAGTGGAATTGGTGTATTCATTCGAGTTTCGACGTACGGGAATGATTGTTCAAGGCTTGAACTTCAAGCAAATTAACTCAAAGACTTAGGACTTTGGTTGCATTATAACTATTTGGCAACTTTTTTAGAATCTCTAGGGGGGGGCAGCTGCCCCTCCCTGCCCCCCCTTGGCGACGCCCTTGCGCCAAATCGCGCGCGCGTGCTTTGAGAAGCCCGGGGGTGTACGCACGTCGCTATTATTATACAACGTGTTACAAAACATCCTAACAACTCTTTTTACAGGGTGTAACCTAGTGGTCAACAGGATGTCAAATCTGTAAAAAAATGTTGAAAAAAACAATTTTTATTTTATAACCTCAAAATTGAAAAAAAATCATAACTTTTTTGTTTTTGGTATTAGCTCAAATTTTAAAATATGTTTGTGTGTGTAGGTGCATTTACATAGCTATGAGTTGTTAAAACATTGTGAAAGTCAATGAAAATAATATTTAAAAAATACTTTTCTCCCGCCACAGCGTTCACATTTTATAAATAAAAAAATCAACGGAACGTCATAGAGCAAAAAAAATATTTGGGTAGTGATCCCTATCACCGGGTGCTATATTACCCTGTAAAAAGAGTTAGGTACTTTTGTAACACCTTGTAGAACAAATTGAACAAGGTAATTTTATGTTTAGTTTCAAGCGTTAAACCTTTAAGACCGATGTACCTTAAGGCTGGAAGATAGCAGCGTGGCGGGAAATTAAAAGTTTTTACAGTTTTTTACATTTTGTAGCTGAGCTATTTTTGTTCAGCGATTTTTCGTTCGCGGCAATAACATAGTATTATTTTCATTATTGTAAACAACAGAACAACAATAATTCAGCCTATTATGTGTTCTGGTCTACGACAAGTTTTTTGGGCAGTGCCACTGCTTCGTAGACCAGAACACATAGACGGCTGTATTATTGTTGTTCTGTTGTTTACAATAATGAAAATAATACTTTGTTATTTCCGCGAACGAAAAATCACCGAACAAAAATAGCTCAGTTTAGCTACAAAATGTAAAAAACTGTGAAAATTTTGAATCTCCCGCCACGTTGCTGTCATCCCACCTTAAGACCGATGTACCTTAAGCGTAGATGGACTAAGTCGCGTTTTGCCTAAAACTATCGTCCCTAAGTCCGGCATCAAAAACAACACTTTGTATCATTGTGAACCTATAAATATGTGCTACACCGTTATTGTGCTAAACTGTGGCTTCAGAGCTAAAGTGTACCCTGTGTCAAGTGCTATAGGAACCAAAACTACACAATCTCCGAGGGTCAGACTACTTGCGTCCTCGACAGCGTGTCTGGCGGCGACGTGTAGTGGTTGCTCGAAGTCTTCAGAGGCTTCTCGTATATCTCGCTCTTGTTGCTCCAGTAGCGTTTGGTTCTGTTGGAAGATAGAGAACTGTTTGGATCATTTTCAGCAGAAAAATACCCACCTAATTTTGGTGGCACTTTTTGAACGAGCGAGCGAAGTTCTCCGAGTCTACTGGAACAATCCGGCGTTTGTATGTATGTATGTATGTATGTATGTATGAATGTTCGTTCGACGATAACTTGAGTAAATTTAGTCGGATCGTCACGAAATTTGGTAGGCAGGTAAATAAGGTAAAGAGAATTTTTAAGTTCGAACATGAGCCAAATCTGTCGAGGGGTTGCTGAGATATGGGGTCGCGAGTTCAAAGTTCGAGGCGAACCACTAGTTATTTGTGAGTTTAAAGAGAAAATTACGTTCTTACTGCAGTACAGTTAAGTGTTAATTTCAACAATACATAACTGTTCACTAAGAATATCAGGATAAGAACGTTGCGGAAATATACTAGATGGACAGCCGCTGCTACTTTGATGCTCTAATTCTCTGATCTGATGGGGATACAATAGTGTGAATATAAATGAATTTAACTACTAGAGTTACAGAATGTTAAAACCATAAAAGAAAAAAAGATCTCGACCGTATACGGCCGGTCGTTGGTCAATAATTTACGTAAGTAAAAAATACGTAAGTTATGCAGTAACTTGATTGGAGCCGGCTTGAAAGTCCAATATGGTGCGAAAGATGATGCATATATTTGGCTCCATGATCTTGCTTCTGGTGGTCCTATATCTTGATACTTGTAAAATTCGAGGACGGCGTAAATTAGGCAGTAATTAGCGCCTCTGACATGGCTTAACGATTGTTATTAATCAACAACAACCGAGACCAACGGTTTAACGTGCCTTCCAAAGCACGGAAGCAGTCTGGTAAAAATACTAACTTGGCTATAAGGCCCATGTACCGCGGCATCTTAGGCGTGGGCGGTGCATAGTCCCCATCCACGTCCAAAGACAGGTAATCGTCTGCGCAGGCGCTGTTAAGTAGCGCGTCTAGCTGTCTATGCAGCTCCGCGAAGGTGGGTCGGTCGCGGGCGCGCTCGCGCCAGCACGATACCATGATCTCGTATCTAAGGATTAAGGAAAGACATTCTTTACAGTAATAGCTGCGGTTACGGCGTCCTGCCGGGCTGAAATGGCAGCGGTAGACTCTTTTGTCTACATTTTCATTCATAATTTCTACAGCAAACGACTGCCGTAATAGAGCCTCTGGTAACTGTGCCTACAGCGATAGAGGAACTTATCTATGGGGTTCGACCAGTGTTGGATGCCAAGAACTATAATAATAAGTGGCATGACTTTCATTCCACTGCCTGGGGCTCTTATATTTATCCCACTTCTGATATCAGGCCTTCAGATCCCACTTCTGATACTCGATAAAGAGATCCAAAAACTTTCCCCGAGATGTTCAGATAAAGAGTACCTATAGCTTAACTGGGCTAAGATGATGGGTTATGTACCCATCCGTTAAGACAGGCGTCATTATATTCAAGCTCTAGGTCGTGAAGCTTGTAGTTATATTGCGTTCAAGACAACCCATTTATAAGTTCAGAGTTTCAGATACTTACAGTGACTTAGAGCAGTTGTGGGGCCTTGGCATCCTGTATCCACTCCGTAGCAGGCGCAGCAGCTGTGTCGCCGATACCCCTTGGTAGGGGGAGCCTCCCACCGTCACCACCTCCCAGATGACCACGCCGAAGGACCATCTGCCAATGGGTTGAGTCATAACAATTTGGATTTTTACCCTTATTTTAACAGATACTGCCTAACTATTGTTACTAACGTCACAAATGGTTTTTTAACGAAAATACTGTTAGGGGAGTTCCCTTAAGTTAGGAAGTCTGTGCTTAGTCTCTTTAAAATGGCACATTTGTGGCTGAATTGATTCTCCTTGATTCAAATCATTTAAAGGTATTGCGTAGTTTTGTTTGCACGTTGTAAATGACCTACTACTAAATGACGCACTATACTACATGACCCACAGGCGCCTTCTCTTCTCTCTAAGAGAGAGAGAGCGTTTAACCTCAATCAACAGGCTTTTAGCCCAAATGAGGCTTATTTAGACTAAATGAGCTGGCGACTGTGACTGGTGCTGGCCATTGGATCTATGTCCGTCGTATTATGAAACCATTACCATGGCCATTGTTTCATTGAAAGAAAAATGGGTTTCAACTTACACATCACTCTGCGACGTGTATATCCTGTCCACCAAGGACTCCAACGCCATCCATTTAATTGGCAACTTCCCAGTTCCCTTTTGCTTGTATTGGTTCTCCTGATACACATCTCTGGAAAGGCCAAAGTCGGCTATCTTCAGCGTCCTATCACTGGTTACTAGGACGTTTCTCGCAGCCAGATCTCTGTGGACCACTCTGTTAGAAGACAGGAACTCCATCCCCATTGCTATTTGTCTACAGAAGGATAGTAGGTCGACGGCTGTTAACTCTGTGTCACAAACTCCTTGAAGATCGTACAGTTTGTTCGCGACGAATTTGGGGTCCAACTGTGGTTTGGTCTTGAACAGGTCATTTCGGTATTCGGCGCTGAGCTCGAGGTTGTTGTTGTAATTGTTCTCGTACTTGCTGTAGTACTTGGCGTTGCGTTTTGACACCATTATGCCGAGGGCAAACCTGTGGGAGATCGGATGTTTATTTCAATTGCCCTGCGTTTCATTCAAGTCACTTTTGAGAGTTTATGACCTAACTATAAAGCAGTCACCGTCGCAAAAATCTGAGCTTAGAACATGATAGTTAGCAACATTGCGCTTATAGACTCCTCACCTTAGGAAGTTCATCAGGTCCCCTTGACTGCAGTACCTACTCTGACATAGAGCATGGATACCGGATTTCGGTAATACCGAAAAACCGGGATCCCGGACTAAATATCTACATTTGAAAAACCGGTATTGTATTATCTTAATACCGGTTTTTCGGTATTTTCGGTATTACAGATAAAACTCTGAAACAAGTGTAGACTATCAAAATTTCGCGCGCTGTGCGGAATAGTGATGTGAACCGGTTTTAGAAACCTACAAAAAAAAAGTTTTTTTTAAAAACCTATAGTATAAACGGCGGTTTTTGTTTATTAATTAAAAACGATTACTTTCTTATTTTGGACTGCAGTCCAGGGGCCTTAGCCTGTAACGCAATGGTGCTTAAATAGGCTCCCAGTTCACGGCTTTAATGGGGTATTTCCTGACAGCTTTAAAAAATAAAAAATAGTTATAAAAGCTGTGATAGATGGCGTTGATCAGACATCACAAAGTAAATTCGTGCTTACTACAGCGAAAATACTTTTTCACTTCATTGCTCTGTGACTTCATCTTTCACCTCATTCCATTTTGGTACATGAAAAAGTGCACGACTTATTGTTCTTGTATGAGTGAATGGTAGAACCGGAAACACTACATTTTGCTCCATCACCAATACCTAAATATTGTGTTTGGACGTATCTACGAAGCCCAACGAGCGCGAACTGGCTTATGAAAAACATATCTCGTCAGCGACATCCAGTTACAAATTTGGAACTACAACTCATGAGCTGTCAGAAAATTGCCTATTACGATTTATTAATGCGGATTGCGGATGGTCCTTTTAATGTTTTTGTAGTACAGCAAAGAATATTCTGATTCTGCAACTTTTTCTCCGAGTGCGCGGTCAGTTTGTGATTGAGTGAGTGTGTGTATTTGTTTTCACGCCGCTAGAACTGCAGGACGAATTTGCGTGAAGGAATGGAGATAGCTTAGAAACCAGACTAACATAGACTATAAATAACGAACTAAATTCGTCTGGTAATGTCGATAACGGAAAAAAAGTCTACGCGGACGAAGTCGCAGGCAAAAGCTAGTATAAATTAATATTATCGTTCAATTAAATAAACTCACTTATTTTAATTTTTCTATTTGTCTATTTTATAATTATTCAATATTTTTTAATATAACAAAAATGTAATACCGAAAAATACCGAAAAACCGGTATCCCGGTATTTAAAATCTTGATACCGAATGAATACCGGTATTGGGAAAAGGCTCCGGTATTCCATGCTCTACTCTGACACGATCATTAATCGCCATTTACTGAACTAGCCAAAACTAAGCGGCAGTATAACAAGACCCATACTCGACGAGAGTCCCACCTTGCCATGAACTACCTGGAAGTCTCTAAACCGGCTGAGGTAGCCCGAAGCAAGAAAAATATTATCAAGTAGGTTTCATGGATTTTCATCTTGTCCCTCGTTTTGAATACTGCAGGCTCTTGTTTCAATTAATCATCCAAGGGAAGATACCAGGTAGGAGGAGACCTGCAAGACCCAAGATATAATGGCTTGAGAACTTACGCCATTGGTTCCAACAATCCACGAGCTCCTTGTTGTAAAGAAGAAATAGCCAATATGATTGCCAACCTCCGATAGGAGACGGCACTACAAGAAGAAGAAGGCTCTTGTTTACGATTCCAAATGCCACTGTTGCAAAAATGGTAAGCAACATTTGCTCTCATGGACTTCTGGATCCTCACCTCAGAAAGTTCAGCAGGTCCCCTCGACTGCAGTACTCGGAGACGATCATCAGTCGCCGGCGGCTGCAGCAGCCGACCAGGCTCACCACGTGCGGGTGCGCGCCGACACTCTTCATCAGCTCCATCTCGGCGCGGAACGAACGGATCTCTTCCACGGACGGACGGTCTGGAAGCGTCCAGATGTTATGTTAGCTTGATTTGAACACTTTGAAGACGCCTAAAAAAATTATTACATCCATTAAAGCCTCGTTCCTTCGCTGTGAAGTGGAAGTGTCAAATAGGAGAGCGAAGCGCATCCTAATCTTCTCTGATTTGTATTGTATTGATGAGTAAAACGACTCATAACATTTGATGATGTCCAAGTTGTGCTGTATCTATTGAGCCAGGCAGGCAGGCAGAAGCAACTTGACCACAACTTTCTTGTTTGCTGGTTGAGTGATACTCTATGGCATGAAAAGCTGGCTCCAATGTACCAGGGATATGCTCTTACCTTTAAGCTTGGTCATTGCCTTTCGGAATTTTGATCCCCAACCTTCTTGCTCCATGTGAAAAGACTCCTTTAACAGCCATGCTTTATCTCTTAACTTCCTAGCTTCTCTTTGGCAGCTTTATTTCCATATTTAGGTGTGTCAAAAGCTAGCTTTAACTAACCAGGCACGTTCTCTTACCTTTGAGCATCTTGACTCCAACCTATGGCATGAAAAGCTGGCTCCAATGTACCAGGGATATGCTCTTACCTTTAAGCTTGGTCATTGCCTTTCGGAATTTTGATCCCCAACCTTCTTGCTCCATGTGAAAGACTCCTTTAACAGCCATGCTTTATCTCTTAACTTCCTAGCTTCTCTTTGGCAGCTTTATTTCCATATTTAGCTGTGTCAAAAGCTAGCTTTAATTAACCGGGCACGTTCTCTTACCTTTGAGCATCTTGACTCCAACCGATGGCATGAAAAGCTGGCTCCAATGTACCAGGGATATGCTCTTACCTTTAAGCTTGGTCATTGCCTTTCGGAATTTTTGATCCCCAACCTTCTTGCTCCATGTGTGACTTCTTTAAAAGCCCCTAGCTTCTGTTTAGCAGCTTTGTTTCCAGATTTTGCTGTATCAAAAGCTATCTTTAACCAGGCACATTCTCTTGGTAGTTTTATTTCTAGCTTGTACTGGTTCTAATGAGCGAGGCAGCAGCACTTACCTTTGAGCATCTTGACCCCAACCTCCTTGCTGCCGGGCTGCATGACCCCCTTCCGGACGACGCCGAAGGCCCCCTCCCCGACGACCTCGTGCAGCAGGAGGCGGTCCGGCGGCACCTCCCACTTGTCCTCCACGAAGGACGGATCAGGCAAGAACGAGTCCACGCTGAAGTCCTTTGGTAGCTTTATGTCCAGGTTGTGCTGTTGGGGAGGGCGTTTGGTCATGATTTTGACACCGGTTCGATGGCACATCAATGCGTATTGGATCCTGCCCGGCTATGCTGCGCATCGCGACTTCATTCGCGGCACGAAAGGATTTCGACGTGAAATATGTCGCAAAAGCTAACATGGCTGGCTACCCTCCGCGACTAATAAGATTTTGAAGTCAAAAACAAGTCTATAAGTGACAAACTACTGTGCAATTTTCTTGTTTTATGTTTTATTTTTTTGTTTAGTACGTTATATTTTGTTTTTGTGTTTCTTTTTAGTTAAGTCTATTTTAAACTGTATTTTTTTTTTTGTAAATTTAAGGTGTGTTTGTGTGTAATAAATGTCTTTTCTTTCTTTCTTTCTTTCTGTACGAACTACAGTCGCTTTTCGCAAAAAGACTTGACACTAACATTACTACTCGTACACAGAAGCAGAATCTCGCGGTTAAAAGTTATACCGCGGTTAAAAGCCGCGACACGAGTTTTATCTAACTCGTGTCGCGGCCTGCCATCCTAGCCCGGCTGCGGGGGGAGCATGACTTTTATCCGCCTCGATAAAAGTCATGCTACGGGGACTGGTGTGATATTAGGTCTGAGTTCTTATCGGTCTGATGTTAGGCATCACAACTCGCACTGCAATCGTGCGTGGTATCAGCTGGAGTTGCACTAAGCACTAAAGCGATTTGGCACTATATTAATCGCCCATACACAGGCTCCGCATGGTGTCGCCCTTACGGCGGCCTACAAACTCTGACACCAGGGGTGGCCACTACCTCATACGATAACCTAACCATAGGATGACCGCTGCCGATGTTGCTATTTCTAGATAAGCTAGGGCCTACTTACTGGTTTATGAGCGCTTTAAAGAACTAGCGAAAGGTAAAAATATTCAAGGGTTTATGTTAGAAGCTAACGATCGAACTTACCATAAAGTATTTGCTCCTAAAGCGGTCACGCCGACGCGCACGCAGCCACAGAGCGATGCCGACGGCTGATATGACGGCAATCAGTATGCCACATATAGAGCCGGCCACGATCACGCCCACCGACGGACGTTCCAGATCTGTAATACAAAACGCCTGTGTTTGAAGGTCTTTTTTTTTTTTTTAATTTATTTAAATTCTTAATTAATTAATTATATTTATAAGAAACAATCTCGCCAAACTGCAAAGCAGTTTGTTGGCGATGCGCTCTGATTTTATTACATTATTATTATTAATCTATATATTTAATTCAGTAGGTACTTTATATAAAAAAATATTAATTACATAAAAGACACAATTTATCAATTATTATTGCGTTATGTGAGGTTAGGTTCATAAACTCAATCACCCCCTGTCAGAGATACAGACTGTAACATGAGGTGCTTGAGTTTATGTTTAATAGAATTTTTACATAGCTTTTCTTCAGCAAGCAAGAGAGGATATTGGTTACAGATCCTGGGAGTCATAAAAGCTCTCGTTCGTTCTCCATAGTAATTGTTAGCTGTTGGTTTGGTTAGTTTACGTTTTTTAACTGATCTTGTATAATGATTGTGACTGATTGGGACTTTAAAGTTCTGGCTGTAGTATGTTTCTAGTGCAATTTGGTACTTAATTTTAGTCTGGACGGGAAGAATTTTGCAAACGTCAAATAATTTATCATAGTTCTTATTACATTTTAATTTAGTGTTTTTATCAACTATTTGCTTAATAATTCTTATTTGTAATTGTTTAATTTGGTCTAGGTATGTTTTAAAGGTTAGTCCATAACAGCTCAATCCGTCTGCTAGAAGTCCTACATAGAGAGATAGATGTACCCATACAAAAAATAAGTACCTATTCATAAAATTACAAGGAGGAGCAGTGAGAGTTAGAGTTATAGATAGGCCACTTTTCAGCGACTGAAAAAAATTACGGATGATTTTAAGGTCTGCTAGAAGTCCTACATTGAGCGATAGATGTAGGTACCTATACAAAAAATAAGTACTGATAAAATTACAAAGAGGAGCAGTGGGACGCACAGTAGGTTACAATTCAGCGACTGAAAAAACACCGGATGAATGAAAAGCGGGAAATTGGCAAACGATGATGATTTGAAACCACTTTGGTTTTGTTACTTGATAATGCACAAAACGTTGCTTTATTACCAGTAAGTAGATAGTCTGCCTTTTCCCGATTTCCAGTCAATTACAATTCATGAATACTTACAAAAGTCTCAACAATATTTGACTAGTTTCAAATCCAAGTACAGGGTGGCCAAAGTTTATTGCTTGTAACCTTAACTTGCTGCCATTTTGTCAGAAAGTTGTTTGGTAACATTCGCCAAATGTATAAATATCGCTACTCATCAAAAGTCAGTAAGTATGTCCGAAGAGGCAAAGGTTCGTTCAATGGCTTACCAGGAAAAATTGCTCGGACTTGAGTTCGTTGTGGTTCGAGGTCCAAACTCGCGCTCGGTATCGCAGTGACTGTCACAGTGAATACGCCCGGCCCTTTCACGCTTGATATTACTGCACTTGTGGAATTCTGAAAGAGAAGAATGCATCATAGTAAGCACATGCGCCAGTATAAGAATTAATGCACCCGAGCAACCTCTGCCTGAGAGGAAGAGGCATCGTAAGGAGCGAACTGTAAATCAGTTGGCATTATGCATGGCTGTTAAGTAGATATACATCGACACGAACTATCAGCCATTGATTGAACGAGCGAGCGAAGTGAGAGAAGTTCTCCGAGTCTACTGAAAATTCCGGCGCTTGTATGTCGTCGACAACTTGAGAAAATTTGGTCGGATCGTCATGAAATTTAGTAGGCGGGTAAAAGAAATTAAAAGATATGGGATTGTAAAGTGTATATGCAAAGCGCGCGCCCCTGCGCGAATGACTTTAGCGAGTTTACATTTCGGTGTGAACCACTATTTATTTTTTTGAGCCTAAATAATCGATCTAAATATTATGTTGCGGACTCACCCCGTCCGCAGTGACGTGGTGCGTAGTGTTGGCCTTCACGGAGACGTTGTAGCTCTGCGGGGGGTGCTCCGGTCGTGCCCAGGTCACTGTGACGTCATAGGCCCCGCCCCATGTCTCGTCCGTGTACACCTCTATGTCGCTTGGTCTCTGCACGACTGTTGGGCGAAAAGTACTCGGTGAGGACTTTTTACCCGACCGCAGCGAAGCACATTATTGCATATTTTCTGGTACGGAAAACCAGGCGGATTGACGTAGTCAAGAAAAACCACATACGTTTATCAACCTTTATCGAGAAATATGTCGAGAGGTCGATGTCCTAACCATTAATACGTAGTAATCCACTCACAATCGGTTTCAAATAGGAGCAAAGGTGTTTTTCAAAAGGTGCAATTTTTCTGAGGCTGAGTGTAGAATGCAGTGCCTCCGAAGAAGATACCAAGATAAGGGGGAAGAGGAGAGAGACAATTAGGAAGACTGCCCATGTGGGATTAAAGCTTGGAAGAGAGAGAGAGTGGGCAGGCAAACTTACCACATATATTTTGGACGCACTCCGGCACTTGGTAGTATAGTGTCCCGTGCCCGTAGTCATCGGAAACACTGAATTCGCAATTTTTGTTCAGCCTCAGCCCGTGAATCGTGTAATTACTGGCATTTGTCTGAAAACCAAAACGGTAAAACTCTATAAAAGTTGTAAGAAGAATTAACAGTAACTGTTTTAGTCCTCGACTTCGAACATATACGCACGACATCTTTCATACCATATTTTTAACCCCCGTCCCAAAATTAAAACTCACGAAACTAATAAAACACTCACCACAATTTCGATCTCTTCACCGGGAACGGCGCAGTGATTCTTCACAGTAAAATTTGTACCTGCAAGAATACGTATAAACAACTTTAGAGTTGAGAAGTTCAACTGACGAACTTCGCTGCTAAAAAGCTAAGTCGCCTGCAAATAAGAGCAAGCATGTACGTGTACGGTACAGTTTATGCGCTGTTTTTTTTAGATAAAAGTCTGTTGTTGCTGGTAAAACATGAGGTTCTGGCAATCGTAGTGATTTCAAATTAACCATTCAAACGTAAAGTACAGACCGATAACCTTGCCTTCGGGAAATCCACGATCTCTGTCAGTGAGCAAGCAGTTTACGACTAAACGAGACTAGCCATTCTTTCTGTTCACCAGAAGGAATGGAAAGTAGTGTGGCGCAAAGTGCACAATTTTCACAGGTTTTTAAATTTTGTAGCTAAACTGAGCTATTTTTGGCCAGCGATTTTTGTTTCACGGTAATAAAACGATATTATTTTCTTTATTCTAAACAACAAAACAACAATCATTCTGCTAATTACGAGATTTGCTTCTTGTTTTTTGGGCAGTACCACTGGTTTGTCTACCAGAAAAACAAATCAGCTTAAATATTGTTGTTCTGTTGTTTAGAATAATGAAAATAATTATAATTTTATTGCCGTGAAATAAAAATTGCCGAACAAATATCCCAGTTTAGCAACAAAATTTAAAAAACTTTGAAAATTTGGGCTTTTCCCACCACAGTACGGACAATCAGACTAAACTTACCTTCTGTGTTATTCCAACCGAACACAGCTTTGATTTTCTTCTCACCGGCATCCAACTCGAAGTCACTCAATCTCTTCACTTGATACGGCGGTCTCTTCTTCCAATTGGGTATTTTGGAGCCTATCCTCCACAACCCTGGTCTGCCCGATCGGTTCAGGGTGGTACTCCAGATCTGCAGGTCGCTTTGGGCCCTGGTCTCGATTTTTATTGACGTTTTCCTCGAAAAGACGACGCCGTAGTTTATCTGAAGGAAAACATTGCATGTTTTTTTTCCTGTTGTAGTTTCTGCGTTATTTACGAGTATATTGTGTTTTGCTTAGGTTGGCCTTGAGCTAAGTATACTGATTATTGGACTAGCTTAGAATAAGATTTGTTCGAAATTAGATTCCTTTCTGTTGCGCTCGCAATCACGAACAGTTTTTTTTATGAATACCAGCCACTCTGTACTAAACATATTTCAACATACAAAAATTGGTAGAGCAACAAATGGCGAATCTTGTTTTTAACCGACTGCGACGAAGGGTTATTTATTTAGTATTTTCAGTATTTTTGACAATGTTAACTTACCATAGCATTCGGGTTGTTAGAGGGTACCAAAACAACCAATTGAAGATCTTCCGAAGGCGAAACCTGAACTTCTATCAGCTTTTCTTTCCGGGACGTCATCCATGCTTCCGAACTGACTGATGATTCATTTGAGGGTTCTGAAAATTTACAAGTTTCGGGTGGAGTATCGTTTTAAAGTTAGAATCCCTTTCATGAAAGAGTTCCTTTCACATTTTCACATTTACAATGATAAAGGGACTATTTTGGTCCAACAAAGTGGTTATAAGACCAAAATGTGGACTGTGGGTGGATTATTAATTTGATAGTGATAGTGAAATATGGTTCACACGGTCCGATATAATCGTTATAAGTAAGCAAACTTACGTTTCAAATTTCCTTCACACATTGCTCGCTCATCTTCTTCGTCTACGTTCTGAAAATAATGAAAGAGAAAATGTTTAAAAACATTAATTGAGGATCGAAGGATACAAAACTTTCTGACAAGTAGGTAGAGTCGGTATACAACGTATATCGTATATCGGTATAAAAAGAAAAAAGGTTCGAATTGAGTAACTCATTTTTTTATGTCGGTTGAAACTCACATATGCAGACCCAGGTTTAGGTAACCGAATATCTCGCACGTTGCACCATGACTCAATCGCTACGGAATGGCAGGTTTCACGCGCCGCCAGATTTGTCAACAGATTTACTGAGGTAGCTAGCTTCCCGGTTCGTAGTAATAGTGTAGGTTCCGATTATTTTGCGTTTCGCGGTCTATGGGCGCTTATCCACAGCACCGATCCGATCCAGGGCCCTGTTGCACGTACGCGACAAGGACTTATTTGTCGGAAATTGACTTATTTGTCGGATTGTGAAGTAAATGGTGTTGCACAAACATTACAAATAAGTCAGACTGCGACAGGTGAATTATTGACAAATTGTCAAGACTTGACAAGCGTTGCACAAAGCTCGACAATTGTAAAAAACCATGGTAAGATTCACCGACAATTGTATTCGACAAACTTGTCATAGTAAGTGACGAATTTGTCAGCTCTCGACATATGCATAGTCACCTGTCGGAATTGACTGACAATTTGACAAATATGTCGAGTCATCTTGACAATTTATGGTTGCAAAAAGCAAATCCGACAAGTTTTTCACAACAATTCTTACTTTTTGCCTGTCGCGTAAAATCTTTTGTGCAACGGAAATATGTCAAGTTGTCGCGACAATTCGACAAATTTGACAATTTTCCACCATGACTTATTTGTTGCTCGAAATCGCTTGTCGCTTGTCGCCTGTCACCTGTCGTTGTCACGTTCGTGCAACAGGGGCCTGATATTTTATCGACGCCAATAGCGAATTTTGGCGTGGATAAAATATCGGATCTGATCGGTCTGGTGGACAAGCGCCCTACATCGACAACACAGAACGTATTCCACGATTTAGATTAAGACGATAAATCACGCTAGTATACAATACATAGGCCCGGTTTCTGAGTTGAGAATTTTACTAAGCACATACTTTACGTATCGCTCTGTCACGCTCTTTTGTGAGAAATCTGCAGAGACAGGACGATATTTACCCATTTGCTTAGCAAAATTCTCAACTCAGAAACCGGGCCATAGTTCTCTATCTCTCTACATAATAGAACCTTTGATTTAATATACAAGGTGTTAAAAAAGATCCTAACTCTTTTTACAGTATAATAGCACCCAGTGATAAGGAATAACCAATTTTTTTTTGCTCTGTGACATTCCGTTGATTTTTATATTAATAAAATGTGAACGCTGTGGCGGGAGAAAATATTTTTTTAAATACTGTGTTTATTGACTTTTGCAATGTTTTAACAACTCAAAGCTATGCAAATGCACACAAACATATTTTTAAAGAGAAAATTCCAAAAACAAAAAAAATATGTAATTTTTTCAATTTTGAGGTAATAAAATTCGGTTTGTTGACCAGTGGGTTATATTGTACCCTGTAAAAAGAGTTTTGTATCACGTCGTATAGGGTATTACAGAAAGGTCAAGGGACAGGACCACACGAGCTACTTCTCGGAACCGATCTACTAAATACGTTGGCTGTGTTTGTCAATACGCGACCAGAATAGCCCACGTAAATCACTTCAGATTTGATGATGTCGTTCATAGTTTACCGATTTGCTTAGCAATAATTCGTTGCAGAAAAGACTAAACCCCTCAACTTCATCTCTATTTTTTTCCTCTGTGTCTCTATTAACGTTTTTATCACTACGTACACACGAAAGCACGTCGACCTTTACACGCTAGCACTCTACTCGGTTGCGTTATGGGCGACTTTACAACAAAAGTGTACAGACTGACGTGCTGTCGTGTGTACGTATAAGCGAACATCATCGAACAATAGGAGCGGTGGTATGCTATGAACTGAATTTAAAGTTACGTATAGTTTTGAATTTGTAGTAGCAACACAACTCGCTAAACGTGAAGGAAAACATCGTGAGAAAACCTGAACATCTGAGGCAATAACCACGCGAATATCACCAATTCCGCTCTCTCTCTCTATCTCTCTCTCTCTCTCTTTGGGAGAAGGCCTTAACCCAGCTAGTGGGGAATTAATGTACACTCTTGTACAGGCTACTCAGGGCTTCCCAAACTTCAGTTTGCGACGCACAGGTTTCGTATTTTATCTCGGCGCACTAGCTAGTTGAAATGGGGTACAATGTTACTAACTAAAATTCAGTATTTAAACTGACACACAATAATGTATTTTGTATTGGAGATAAACATGTGAATTTTTGCCTCGCGGCGCCCCCTTTTACTACTCTCTGCGGCGCACAGTTGGTTTTATCTATTGTCAAAGCTCGATGTTTTCTTTTAATGTTTATATTTATTCGAAATCACATTGTCGTTGTGGTAACCAAAGATCTGACGATAGGTAGTTACACACTATAGCACGTCAGAGTGTACGCTTGGTTTTAAAGTCGCCCGTAACGTACGTAACCGAGTAGAGTGCTAGCGTGTAAGCGACTGCGTGCTGTCGTGTCTACAAGTAGCATAATCTTCGCTGCAGCACTTTGGGTAGTGGTATTCGGCGTTTCGTATTTCGAGGTCATGCAGCGCACCCAGTACCAATGGAGGGTATCTAATGTTTTATTAATTCTCAATTTGGAAATCAAACAGCTCCAAATCAGAATATGAATACGATATCAGAATGCCCTAAGACATATTATCCAGACCAAAAACAACGATACGTAGCTTTATTCGCTCGGCCTAGAAAAACATTGCTGATTATGATGAAATCTCAGACTAGATGTAAAGTATTCCTTTGTTTACATATTCGGTCAGAGATGACGATCTACAGGGTGCACTCTAAGTCGATAGCGGAACTTTAAGTAGGATGTCTACTGATCAATACAAACAACTTGTACTAGGTGGCGACAAAAATGGAGTGAAAAATATATCAGCTGTTCCATACAAAAGGTCGACTCAGTACTGCGCCAAATGTATGAAACAGCTGATATTTTTTTTGCTCCATATTTGTCGCCACCTAGTACAAGTTGTTTGTATTGATCAGTAGACATCCTACTTAAAGTTCCGCTATCGACTTAGAGTGCACCCTGTACTTATAAGGCTAGGTTAGACACCATAGATAGCTATGCGGGCTGACCCGAGATTCATTTGAAATTCAAGTCTGTAACGGAAACTGACGGTGGGTTTCTGCTTATTTTTCAGCTATATTTAGCTTAGTATAGCCATACTCAAAGTGTGTTCCGCGGAAACCTAGGGTTCCGTGATACCCCTTTAGGGGTTCCGTAAGAGTTTAGAAAAAGTATTCAAAACACCTCTCTCTGGTAGACCGTTCTGACGCGGCGTATCACGATTCACGAGGAGCAGCCGAACTTAGTCATAGTAGGTATAGTACATACAGCCTTACATACATACACTCGAAAAACTTGTTTTATTGTCTTCTTGTTTTATTGTAGGGTTCCGTCAAGTATTTCGCTTTCCAAAAGGGTTCCGTCACCAAAAAAGATTGAGAACCGCTGGCTTAGTAGATCCAATGTTTAGAAGTATTGTGATATTTTCCTTCCAGAAAAAAAACTTTAGGCTGCACTTCATCTTTCAATCGAATCGAGTCGAACCGGGGGGTCATTACAGGGGGTCATGTCAGGGGGTCATGTCAGGGGGTCATGTCAGGGGGTCATGTCAGGGGGTTACAGGGAGTCATGCTGGGGTCTCATGATAGGGGCCCACTGACATGACCCCCCGGCTCGATTGAGAGATGAAGTGCAACTGAATATTTTAACACATATCAAAGTAATTAGAAAAGTAATTGAAAACTAAAGGAAATTGAAATTGAAGTACAGGTAATTCAATTCAATTACTTTGTAATCTAATTAGTAATTCAATTACAAAGGAATTGACGTACGCCCAACACTGCCTGCCACGGTGGCTAGTGGACGTCCTTTGCCTCTCCGGATGTTTGGGATTTGTAATGTGCATTTGACAACACGATTGTCGTCTCTCCTCTTTTGTCTACCATTGCTAATGATAAATAGTAAGCTTTTGTACATTTTAATGCGCTACATCGAGAGCATGGGAGAAGATCGAGCTGTGAAGAGAGCATATGAGGGACGTCCCGTATAGCGTAGGCCGGTCGGACGTCACGAGTATACTCGTATATCGCTGGGAAAATGCGTTAGAGAGCGAGCTCCAGGTAGAGGATTGAAGGGAGTGAGACAGAAAGCTGGCATCTTGGTTGCAAAGGCCAAGATCCACTTCGGGTCGCTGAGCCAACAATGCGTCGCTATGTCGCAGTAAATTGCGATATGTTACTGTTATCATTTACATCGCTAGTTAGTGGTGAGTGGCTACCACATCTCACATGACATGTCTCTACCTGACAAGCGCCTCATTTGGGATTCAACTCTCCGCCTGTCCTTCAGGCGTCCGATCCGAAGCTGAAACATTCTCGATACAGCGACAGCCATTAGGATTCTCATGAATTGATGCAAACATGGAGATTTTGCTTACGAATCGACAGCAGGATAGACTATGTAGGTACTCAAAGCGCCATATTGGTATACCGATTGTCTTTAACATAGGTACCGGATGTTTTTTTTAAGCCGCTAAGGAGGTGGATTGCCATGGCAAAATTGTATACTCTGCTAGCAGTTGTGGATCCAGGATTTTGGTTTGGGGGGGGGGCTTCAACCCAAGATTTTGGTTTGGGGGGCAAGATTCTGATTTTGATCAACCCAAGATTTTGGTTTGATTCTGCTGGACTGTGATTATAAGTTTGACCGCTATGTGGTGTGTGTGTCTGTCTGCCAGTGGCACCGTAGCTCTTAAACGGATGAACCTATTTGGATGCGCTTCTTTCTTAAAAGCAAGTTTTCTAGCGAGTGTTCTTAGATATGTTTTATCAAATTCGGTTCAGCCGTTTATGGAATATGATAATGTGAAGCTAAAATGTCAAGGGTATTTTGAATTTACCAGAATTTAGTTTTGTTTTTAACTTCTCCAGAAAAAGTTATCTTTTTGAATTATAATGAGACGTACTCTAGGCTACACTTTTGCTTACCTGATAGATATAGTAGCACACTCTCTCAGCCAACTTTTCCAGCTGCAGTTCAGATATCGGCAACGTATTTTCGAACTCCGCCCCGATCTGAACGGCCGCCAGAAGAAGCAGCAAGCTTAGCCCCACCACTTGCATTCTGCTTTCAGATCGTAGTAGCAGTAGTAGATCGTAGTAGTTTCGGAGCGTAGTTGGAACCGTAGTGGCGATAGTAGTTGGCTTTCTACTATGCGAGTAGGTAAGTTGATAAAGTTTTTTTGCTCGGTGCAGTGCTAATCTGTAAAAAAGATTTAAAATATTTAAGTAGTTGTATCAATAATGCAAGATTGTTTTAAGCGAGAGGCTTATCTGGTTAACCTGTGTGTACCTAAGTGAGTGTAGTTGTAACGATTAATTGTCTACTTTATGGAATATATATTTTAATACAAAACTTGAATCAGGGCCATGTTTGGATTAAAATAGTTAAAGTAGTAATACATGCAGATTCATCATCATCATTATATTTAAGAGTTATCCTCTTGTCGATTATGCAGATTATGCTAGAAAAAATAAAAAGTTTACCCGTCCTACGATACGTAGGTCGTAGGTAAGTACGTTAATTTTGAAGACGTAAATTGTATGGATGATTTATTTTAGCTACTTTTCATGTTCTGTACAATTATCAGCAGAACAGGCCTTCGGCTTCGAGCCCACGAAAATGCAAGGTACAATAAAGGTCGTCTAGCAAAGACAACAAGTCAGTCGTGATGGTTATCGGTGACTGACCGATAGCAGTCACAAAAAACATTATTGACGTAGAAAATTGGGAACTTTCACACCTGTGCTTTCGCATAATAGTTTATTTTCGGATATCTGATCTGTTGTTCCGTTGTTTTGACGGGGAAAATTTTGCAGCAACAATAATAACAAAACCATCCATACAAAACAACTAATACATTTAACCAGGCAGATAACAAAAGGGCTGCGGCTAGCCTGCGGACGTCGAACCTTAGACTTCCGTGGCAATAACCACTGCACTGAATAATATTCAGATTTACAATAATATTTTTTTCAAAATATTATTGCCCCTAAATCAAATGAATTTTATTGTGCAGTCAAGAGAGATATTATAATTTTCTTATTGTATTAGTGAAAGTTGCAATAGGTCTTAAATAAAGTATTTTTTTAAATAATTTAAAAATGTTACATAAATAATACCTACTGGCACCAAAAATTCAGTTAACCAACCAACCTGAAATCGAAAAGCCAATCTCCAACAGCACGTGAAAGAGTCGCACGCGCGTAAATAAAAAATCCGCTCGGAAAATCTCTCATGAAATGCTCTCGGAAAAGCTTGCCGCTCGCACGATTGTATCGCCCGCGCGCGCCGCCCCTTCACTCGAAACTGGGGCGCCAGAAGCGCCCCTTTAAGCCTAAGCTTACACACGCACCCGTCATACAAATAAAAATAGCTTCTAGCACGGAGGGGCAAGAACCAAAGTCAAGTGGCACGGCGCGAGCGCCGGCCGCGGTGATGTATGTAGTCGGCTTGTTAGGTGATCTTGTGTAATTCGTCTCCGACCTACCACTGAGATCATCGAAATAAGATTACTACCGGCGGGGCAATGACCGCTCTCCTATTGATACGGCAAGGACGTAATCGCGCTTAATTAAGAATTCTGAGGTGTGTAGGTAAAGTGGAACCTCGCACGTCGCAACTTGTTTCGATATTTTCGTAACACTGTCTACGATTTTCTGCCTTGAGGAAAATTTTAAAGAAAAATGAAGAGTTGCCAAAAAACTGGTTATATTTGTACCCTTTGCTAGGCTTTCTGCTTTGCGAAAATTTTGTTGCATGGCAAATGTAGGGTTGCTAATAATTTGCCATAGAATCTGAGAGTGGGAAGGTGATTCAAAACAAATGATATAGAATAAAGGATTCAAATGTTTTATATACGTATCTTTTTACATTCTTCATTTGGAACTTTTATACCCTGTGGTGCCGCTACCTACGTTTTCGGGGTTTACTAGGCCTTTGCATCTACGTAATGAGATGATTTATACAGCGTCCAGTGGCACCTTCACTCACACTAGATGGGTGAAGAGACCACTCGGCGCTGCAGTGCCTGCGACATAAGATATTCACACTAGTCAGAAAACACAATCTCTCCCTGTCTTACGCTTCCTACCTCCATTCCACATTGAGCTCACGCAGGTCCTTTTCCACCGCGTCTTTCCAGCAATACTTGGGAGGACCGACCGACCGACGACACATGGGATGTCCTTCGTAGGCTCTCTTTGAAGCTCGATCCTCTCCCATTCCTTTCTTTTGACGTAGCTGAGTAGGGGAGCAATTTCAAGTCAAATACTTACATATTAATGTACTTTTCCACTCGCAGGCAATATGTATGGCTCTCGTATGGCAGAACGCAACAGATAATATGTCTCTCACTCAAGCAATCGGTATAACAATCGATAGATAGATCGAATATTCATTATTTTACACCAAACGAATTATTTACAGAGAAATTTCTTAAAACTAATTAATATTCGATGGGTCTTATTGACAAAAGCAATCTCTACCAGACGGCAATACCAACCACTTCCTAACTGAAAAACTTGAAGGAATCACGCTCTACGGTGATGATCAAGCCATCCTTAAATATTAAGTAGCGCATCATCAAGTAGTTATTGCATCAGTAACCTGTATTCCACGTTTGTTAAAATTATCTTAATGACCTTTGGTGAATTCAACTGCAAGAATTCGTAGTGATTATAATGCTGCGATAAGCACTCATTCACAGTAAACCACATCGTCTACATTGTAAATATCGCGTGCCCCGTGCCCAGTGACCTTCTAGTAATCTTGAGCGTGGAACTCTGGCGTCGGTGTGGTCTCGGCTTACAGTTTGTTCCAATCCAGTTTTAACTTATGCTTCTCCATCATTGGAGATTTGCAGTGAGTTCCTTGCATCGTTCTCTATCTATAAAATATTTTATCGCTTTTTGTGGCCACTTTTGGCAATAAAAGATTAGGTTCTAGGATTTGGAATCTAAACCTAAGGTCCTAAAAATAGTTAAGCCTCGCGTTGATAACCTAACGTTTTGTTTTTAGCAAAAAACGCATCCAAAAAGAAGATAATATGTTTTTTTTTCCATTGGCGGCGCTTTCGTAAGCACGTAGTTTTACGCGTTATTTATTTGTGTCGCAGGGATATTGTCAATCCAGTGATATTATAATTACCCTAGTGAAATTACAATTAACCGAATTATTGTCAATTGCCTCCATTTCTTACAATTTCACGGACTTATTTTAATGTTATTGTAATTTCACGGGAACGCTGTAGTGGTTTTATAATAACCCTAGGTATATTATGAGTCAAGTTTGTAGTGGGGGTCTTCGTGCGTTTTGATTGGTCAACGCTTCTTTAACCGCCATTTGCTTAGGAATTCAACATAGAGCTAAGAAAATATTACAGTGACCAGACTCATAAAACAAAACATCGGCCGAATAATAGTCGGACTCGCGCACTGAGGGTTCCGTACCGCCATACAATTAAAAATATATGATTGTGTGTACACATGCGCTCATGCGTAAGTCCGACTCGCACTTGGCTGTTTTTTATTATTTGTTGTTATACTATAAAGCTCTAGATCTACACCAAGTTTGACGCTTGTAATATTACCGTTTTTGTGATAGAGCATAAAGTATAAAATCACGTTTGTTCTATGGGGACACCCCTTATTTTGTTATTAATATCTAATTTGTAGTGTCCCCCATTAAAAATATTCTGTCAAAATGTCAACTGGCTAATTACTGGCTAACTAATTGTGAGTTACATTAAGATAAAACTGCGATATTAGACATCCTTGCAATAAAGCTTGTGATTTCCAGAAACCTGTCTATTATTTTGTAACTCTATGATTCCAAAATTGTCAATTCGAAAACGGACCAATCATTGACCGTCTGTCAATCTAACGGCAGTGAAATTGTCAACTTATTGCAGCCTTGCAATATCACTGAGTGAGTCTAGTGAAATTATAATGTCACTGAAATAAGCTCGTGATATTGTGAGAAATGGTAACGGTTGACAATAATCCGGGTAATTGTAATTTCACTAGGGTAATTATAATATCACTGGTTTGACAATATCCCTGCGACATTTATACTTTTTCATGACAGTCATATTCCGTGGGTATTCCGTTGGTTGGATATTCGGGCTAGAACTTGGATCTAGAAAGATAGAGAAAAATCGTAGATATTTAACCGTTGAAATTGACTGATTGTTTACGTTTTTCGAAAATTAGACGTGAAAGTGAGTACCTATCTCTCTGTGGCGTATATTTAAGTACGTAGGTACCAATAAATATATTAAAACGACCTTTTGTTGTGTCCGTTTTTTTCACACTACGATCCTGCATACAAAAGACTTCAACGCTCAGAAAAAAGTAAGTTCTGCTTAGAGCACCCCCTAATAATAAACAGTGAACCTGGGGAATAATGTTTCTGTGTTTTTTTTTTTTAGTACAATACGATATAGTTATGCATCTACTTGCTTCTCTTTTCCGTTTTCAGTTCTGCCATCAAGGTTAGCTGAAAGAAATCGCCCTAAGACATAAGACCGCAATTTGTACTCTTATTTAAGATTTGCTCTGTTGGAAACACTTTCTGATGTAAAATAAGGAGTTCTTTATCTTTCTATTTATGGTAATATGTATAGAGCAGCCGTCACTTTTTCCTGATGAATGTCCCACATGAAGAATGTTTCATTTATCTAAGTTGACTTGAGGTATTACTAAGAATAGCGCACGATAAAGTAAAGTGCCATTAATATAAGCTTACGTCTAGCGTACGTCTGACTAATACAATAGATACGTATCGCGTAATTGTAGTTAGGTATGTACTATCATCTTTCGTTGAATTACGCAATTGCTTTATTTGTGGCGTCGCGAATTGCGCAAATTCCAATTCTCAAAGCAGCGAAACTGTAATCTCTGAAACCGAATAGAAACTGGAACACCTGAAATCACATTTAAGTTACCAATTGGGTACGCAAAGTTTTTTGTTCGAAAGTCCGTTATTGGCTTAAACTTATCTTTAGACAATATTGAGAAACTAATTTAAATATTTTTTATTTTGGTCCAGTAGTTTTGTTTTTATGCGCTAAAATGTTTTGTTCCTATGACCGCCAAACGTATGCAGACCGTCGCGTGAAGGTCATAAAACCGTATCTTTGAAACGTTGTAAAATCCAAACTACTGAACCAAAATAAAAAATATTGAAATTAGTTTCTCAATATTGTCTAAAGATAAGATTAAGCCAATAACGGACTTTCGAACAAAAAACTTTGCGTACCGAATTGGCTGAAATAATTGAACGAGCGAGCGAAGCGAGCGAAGTTCTCCGAGTCTACTTGAACAATCCGGCGTTTGTATGTATGTATGTATGTATGTATGTATGTAACTATGTATGAATGTTCGTTCGACGATAACTTGAGTAAATTTAGTCGGATCGTCATGAAATTTGGTAAATGAGGCCAAGATATTTTTTAAGTTCGAACATGAGCTAAATCGGTCGAGGGGCTGCTGAGATATGGGGTCGCGAGTTCATAGTTCGGGGCGAACTACTAGTTATAAGTTTTTTTAAATATGTATAGAGCTAAGAATACTCTCGATGTATGTAGGTGTACTTAGTTTCCTTTAAATGAAAACATAAGTAAATCAAAATTAGTTCATGCGTTTGGAAGCTATTATGCCACAAACACACACAAACCCTCTCCCCAAAAAAAAAAAACGCGATTCTCGTCGTGATGGATGTTAATAGGTACCTATTCAGAGCATTTAGCAACGGAAAATATTTACATTATCAGGTCACATATAAATAATTAGGCGCTACGCACAAAGATAAGTACCAACTATTTTGGTGATTATAATATTTTTATGTATCATCACATCATTACTATAAATTGCAACACTATTTTGATTACGTTATGGCATCAATTCGATTGCATTATCATCTTGTGTGATATCAATGTTATAGTTTTGTTTACGCACAATTTAGGAAAGGCACCTTATTGCAACAAACAAGTGCGAATCTGGATTGATTTCGATACTTTAATTATTATTATGTAGTTTATCTTGTTTGTTTGTTATTCATCAAAAAAACATCATAAACTCAAAAAAATCGGCGAAAAGATGTTGAAACAACAGCTCTGACGCACTTTTAAGTCAGACTCTAATAAGCTAATAAGTCAGCAAGATTTACTTTAATAGCTTTAAATTGGATTAATCCTTTTTCTGGATATGCTATCAATGCTCTCAAGCTATTGACCGTCTTGTCTAAATAACACAATGGCATCATCAATTATTGTAGAGTCAATGGCTCACAGCACAGATTTACAAGCAACAACATCACACTTTTATTAGAATAAACATCTTATATTCTCTGCATAATAGCATTAATAATGTACAGTTCAAAGTACCATGCATCTAGGGCGCGGGTTGCTGACACTGCATCTCGCATCGTCAATAGCTCGCGCAGCGATCGACTGTTGGCACTAGCCCGCAAACAGACTACTACAAAACCATGTAATAACAGTGTAACAACTACAATAAACTACCATAAATAAGTAACACAAGATCTTCTCCTTCCACCACCGTCTCATCATCACCCACACGAATGTGTAGTATGGCCACCACCATCAGGCGGACTATATACACAGGGTGTCCCAAAAAATTCTGTCAAGCGGTAGTCCAGAGATAGAGCACCTCTAAGGGTACCCGAATCACCCCCATGTATGTTCAGAGATTTTTTGACGTTTAGAAGTTATGAGGCTTTTAAGGTTTTTTTGGGAAGAATTACCTAGCATTGGTTATTATTTTTTTACTTTTTTTGTATTTAACTTTTTAAATTTTGTCTTTTTTTATTGGAGTTTAAGATAACTAGTCTACCACAAAAAAAAAATTGATCAGCTTTAAACTTGTAAAAGATACCGCAATGTCGATCCAAAGTTCAAAAATGCCGTTTTAGAGAAAACATCATCGAAAAAGTTAGTATGGGGAGAAAAAAAAGTAGGGGTCTGAAGGATTTTTGATTGATTTCAAAAACTTTGCTACAACTTGAACCTTTAGAAAAGCACAAAAAATCTGTCACTTTATGGGCCTTTTATTCGAGTAATAAGCGGTCAAAGGTGAAAAACCGGAATTGGGAGAAATGTAATTTCGATCGGTTTTCTTTTATTTTTGTTGATTCGGACAAAAAACATCGGAGACAAGCTTAAAATCATCTGTCAGTACGGCCTGTGATGGCCGTGGGGGTGATTCGGGTAGCCCTAGGGGTGCTCTATCTCTAGACTTCCGCTTGACACAATTTTACACCCTGTATGTAGGGTAATAGAAGGAACGCTCAGAATTGGGTGGCGATAGGTTGATGAAGAAGATTAGCTGCACAGCAGTATCTAAGTAATTCCTTTGCAAAAATAATGTTATTATATTTAATTCATTTTCGTAAGCACCGAAACTGAAACGTAGTTATCAGCGAATGCTTGTATTGAATACCGAGTCAGCGAAGGTTTCTACATAAAATTGAGCCACGAGCGTAGCGAGTAATTCAGGTAATTCAGAAGCACGAGACGCAAATAATATTGCTTCCGTGCGAAACATACAACTTTTCATCTAACAGAGCGAGGAAATGATAATGATTAGAAAAACTAGATAGTTTAAAATAGGCTTTTCCACGATGGTATGTTAATGCTTTCCGAGCCTTGGAGATGAAAATTAAAATTACCTTGACGTCCTTGTAAAGGCAACAAATCAATAAGTAGCTTTATTTCGAACGCAATTCGATCTAAATGTGCAATGGAGATTACCTAAAGCACACATGAAATATAACGCCCAAGTGTATTTATGGCTCGTACTTACGTATTCATCTTAGTTTAGAGGTATATGTATTAATTTCTAATGATTGCTAGCGTTTTAGTGCTTTCTACAGGGTGCACTCTAAGTCGATAGCGATACTTTAAGTAGGCTGTCTACTGATCAATACAAACAACTTGTACTAGGTGACGACAAAAATGGAGCGAAAAAAATATCAGCTGTTTCATACATTTGGCGCAGTACTGAGTCGACCTTTTGTATGAAACAGCTGATATTTTTTTACTCCATTTTCTTGGCCACCTAGTACAAGTTGTTTGTATTGATCAGTAGATAGCCTACTTAAAGTTTCGCTATCGACTTAGAGTGCACCCTGTAGTTAGCGCCACTATCAGTAAGTTCATGAAGCTCTTAAAGTTAGTTATTTCGGACGTAAAAAAAAGTTTGCTTACTTAAAAATAATATTTAATACCTACCTTAAAACTGTACCAATAAAACACAAGCCCCGTGTTCAAATAAAAATTAGAACACAATTTTGCGAAAGATAGAGTTTCAAAGCAGTGGTTAGTAGCGGGACAGCAACTATTTTGTCATAATTAAACTAAGTTGTTGCAAAACATTCACAACATTCTTCTAATTAGAAGTAAACCCGCGTAGACCATACAAACAGTGTCATTTCTGACCTTACGCGACACTAGCGCCCATAGCGGCAAATCCAAGCGCAGTAGCCCTCATTGTTTACAATTTTCCGCCACCTCAGGGTCCAACTCCGCGCCTATGACACGCAAATGAAGCCGCGGCGAAATGTGAGTCTATCTTGCTATACTCCCTGCGAGAGGAGGCCTATGCCCTGCGGTGGAACATCCCTACAGACAATGAACTCTGTGCCAAAGACCCCAGTTGACTAGGGCCGCCGGGACCCTATCGCTCGTCTATAATTACCGCAGGTTAATTACTTCGGTGACTTATCATGTAACTTTTGCGAATAAAGTTTGGAGTTAGCGACCGGGTGACCGAGGCGCCAGCGGCGGGCGCGGTGGCGCGGGACGAAGGCTTCCTCTCTGTAAACTAGCCAGGGTTAGGGCCCGGCGTTTATTTTGACTGCAAGTCGAGTCTCTACCAGGCCAGACCAGCGCCTTTATTCTCTATAATAAAATCCACTCAACCGTCGAAAGATGATGATGATGATGATGATGATATCCTTCATCCCTTATCAAAGACATAGGGCTCGAAGAAGTGATCTCCATTTTTCGCGGTCTTGCGCGGCAGCCTCTAGCATACATGCTCTGCCAAAGGCAAATACCTAATAGGAGGTAGATAACCATATTATTCGTCCCCGGTAGAGCTAAATCAGACGTCATTCAATGAAACGCTGCTTAGGTACTTTTTCGGGAAAAAAAGCCTGCCATTAGTTTACGAAGTTTAAAGAAAATTACTGACTATGGACTCTTCAAACCACCCGTTATTGAATGCTGATAGGCAACCTTTAGGTAGAAATAATGATGAACTTTGAAACTATGGTTTGAAATACCAATTTACTACAAACGGTCTCTTAGAAGTTGGCGATTTTAATTCAAATATTCTGTCGTGTGTGACCGTAAACCTGAATAGTGTCTCGTATGAATGATATAAAAAATACTAATAAATATGCTAATAAGATCACGTAGTGTAACATCTACGTAAGAAATCAAGAATGTCAGAACCCCTATCTTCGAATTCGATTGAAAACTAAACACTCGCTACGTAGCTACCCAACCTAGGTGTACCTAGACAATATACTTGAGAATCCTTGAAACGGTTATTTTAGAAAGGGAACAAGTCAGATTTTTCTCAAATGGCGATTTTGACGATAGATTTATCTACACAAGAAACATTCATGAAAATATGTTTCTTTCCATCTTTCCAAAAGAAACATCCATGCATTTTGTGCAGAGGTAGGCTTATTAAAAAAACTCTGTTTCTTTGATGAGTTCAACGAACGAGAACCTTGAACCTATAGGACCAAGACACTGTAGTTTGACGAAAAGTTTATCTTTTGAAATGTGAGAATCATGAAGAGCTACGAGAATAGTTCTCTAGCATATTTTCGGCTCATCCACGATATTTGTGTGGTGTTTGGGGTTCCGTTCCCAAAGGCGGTACCCATTGAATTTGGAGTCCAAACATACCTATATCTCTTTGAAATATATTTTCAAGTAAAAGTCTGATTTTTAATTCCGTAGAATTCTGACAGCTGCCATTTTTTGACATGTCAGAGATTACAAACATTTTTGGCCAGGCACATTTTTCAATTTCAATAAGAGTCTGAATATCTGAGTCTATACATTTTATTTGTCAGTGAATGTACCCATTTCTATTAAGTGCAGGGCTCCAAATTAAAAGGGGACTTACGGCGAGTGATAATTACGTCCCTTTACATCACAAAAAGTAAAAAAGTACAAGGAAATTAAACATTATTTTATTAAAATCTCTAATCATCATTAATACTAATATCACTATCACACTAATGAAAATCAATCAATGTGACAGACGCGGCGTGACAGCATACTTTATTTTTTTAAAGGTTTAATAAACCTGAATTCGTATGGGAGTGTTTCCAGCTAAAGATTGAAATAAAGTAATTAAAATTAATTCGATATATTGTTCGTGATATTGAACTATTTGGTACTTTGCATTAGTTCATTTGAGTAAGTAAATATTAAGTTTTATCTTTTTCTAGGTAAAATATAAAAAATATCTAGCATTTTTTTTTTATTGTCCTCAAATGAGTCAAATTTTTCCCTTTTTCGGTAGAGTGCTTTTCTAGCAGCAACACTTATGAAATGTCAGGATTCTACGGAATAAAAAATCAGACTTTAATAATTTTTTTTGGTATCTTTCAAGATTCACGGGTCCATGGGGATCCGGCCCTTTGAGGCTTGCGTGGGGCCGAAGCCAACAGCACACAGGACTTTTAAATACAATTTACTCAAAAATATGTGATGGGTGTATCTGCTGCATTTTATCTCTGGATAAATACAAGAATCTACCCAGAGACAAAATCTCTGATAGATACAAGGACTATTGCAAAAAAAACATAGGGAAAAGAAAAATCTGGGCTGTGGGAGGGTCAATTAAATAGTTGGTCCGTTTCAGTTGGCCGGTTTAGTTGGTTGGAAAGTTGGAATGGAAGAAGGGACAAATACACCTTTTGCGTTGTGCTGCGGCGGTACGAAACCCTCAACGGAGTCCGACTCGCACTTGGTCAGTTTAAACTTCCGTCGCGACCGGGCGGGTCTCCTTCACACCTGTCGCTCGCGTGGGGTCGTCGGATGACCGGACAGACGGACAGACTGACTGTCTGCGTCATTTATTACTATTAGTATTGGCCACAAGATAAAAGGTTCACTACCTCGCGCGGGTTACTTGCCTGGCACACTTTGTCTTGCAGGGGTGGCTTACTCAGAAGTGAATTCCAATTTACAATGTACACACGACAGCACGACAGAGTGTACACTTTTGTTGTAAAGTCGCCCGTAACGTAACCGAGTAGAGTGCCAACGTGTAAGCCTCGACGTGCTGTCGTGTGTACCTACTTACCAAGAACCCTGTTTTCCGATCGTGGACTGATTTCGAGAGAAAATATCGAGAGCGCCCGAAAATTTCACTCTGAAACGCACGACGAAAATCGCATCCTAAGGAAGCTTCACCGCCCCCTTCGCGACCCATACGTAAAAAAAATACCCCCGACATTTTAGCTTCAAAGCATATCTCATAAACTGCTTCAAATAAGCATATCTCATAAACGGCTTATACGATTTTGTTAAAACGTATCTAAAAACATTCGCTAGAAAATAAGAAAACCGCATTCATATCGGTTCACCTGTTTAAAAGCTAGGTACGTACGGTGCCACTGACAGACACACAGACACCCTCACACACAAAGCGGTCAAACTTTTAACACCCCTCTTTTTGTATCGGGGGTTAAAAACAAAATTCCAAGAGTTCAAGAGTAGCCTACAGGTTACTGAAAAGCTGTTGAGTGCGACTGACCGTGTTATCTTCCTTTCTTATTAATAAGTTGAGGGCACAGACTTTGTTTCGAGGAACAGTGACTGTCTCAAACGGTTCATTGAATGGAAGTACCGTTTAGCAACGAGATAGAAACAATGAGGATCATTCGCGTTTTAAACCAAGTAAGTATGCAGTTTTATAGAGACATCAAAAATAAAATATTCTGTGGAAAAAAAAAGATTCGGATAAGAAATGACGAAGTCTCATAGCAATTTTATTGCACAGGGTTTTGAAAATGCTCTGAAAAAGTTCAAATCGGTTCAGGCGTTTAAGAGGGCGTTAGAGCACCATTTTCCCATACAAACGTAGTTCCGGTTTAATTTCTAAACTAGAGGCTGGATTTTGCTGAAACTTGGTTTATATCAGTAGATGACCAATATGGAGGTTCGCAAATAGTTATTATAATAAAAAAAATATGTAGTCAGAGCGATGGGTTTTTCGCGCCGAAAAAGGGGTTACTTTCAGCTGTTATTTACTTAACTTACATTATTACATTGTCTATTGGAGTCTAACTACCTTGGGAACATCAATAATGTGTTGTACTTGTCAGCAAAAAAAAGATTTTTGAAATACCTAATAAAATGTAGAAATGGCAGCTGAACTACGAAAAATTTTAGGAAAATAGATCTATTACATTACAACTACAACTAGATACTCGCGAAAGGACACAAACACACGTAGACTCATACAGCCGCATTGCCTCTCACTTTTCCCGCGACCCGCCTCGCTCTGGGTGAAACAGCTATAGAAAACAGTGTTTCACGCGCTTGGCCGTCACTAATTCCCACGGTCCTGAAGGGGCCTCTTAACCGCTTGATTTGCGTTAAAAAAAAACCAGTACCCTCAGGGCGTCTATGAGCGGAAGTAATACCAATTGGTTAAGCTGTAGGTGCACGTGTGTAGGTGGGAAACTAGGAACGGACATAACATACATATAAACATAGATACATAGATGGATATCTAATAGGGTATCTTCTACCTATCATTGCGGGTAGTTACTAGTACAAACCAGTATTTTGTTGCGTTTCCTGGCCCTGTTATACTTTGTTAATATTCCATTAGCGCTGGAGACGTGGAACTAAAGCAGTGTTTTGAAATTATAATTTATTTGATTCAGCTGACTCCGGAGCTCCGAGGCGAACCAATCATTCCAATACTTCGATATAACAGATAGAAACTAGCACAACATGAAGCTACACCGTAGCTTACCTAGAGAACGAAGTGTTGTACGGTCGCCCATAGTCTAGGATGACCCATATGGCAGCTGTTACTGCGCGGGGCATAAGGGCGTCAATCGAACCAAAAGAGGTAGGTATTTAAGCGTGTGGCTGACTGTACATACAACCGAAGTTAGTACACACGATAGCACGTCGACGCTTACACGCTAGCCCTCTAGTGACTTTACAACAAAAGTGTACACTCTGCCCCTCTACCCTTGACGCATGTTTCCAATGCGGCCGCAATATGGCGCAATTTACAAAATTTAATATTTTACAAATTAAGAAGCATTTTGTGTTTTTATTGAATAAAACCGCCTTACCTTTGAATAAACATTACAAAATATTTAAAATCAAAGCCTTACTATGCGAATTCAAAGAGAAATTATTTTTTAAACTTTTTCAATTGGATCGCAATAGCGTCAAGGGTAGAGGGGCTGACGTGCTGTCGTGTGTTCATACACTTACTTACCTACAACAAGATTTTTTGTCGGCTCCTTATTTTTATAAATAATTTTTGTTATTGGACATCACCACCACTTTTCCGGACTCTATATCTCTACAATTTGGTGCAACGTTGACAGGTTTAACTAAAAACTCCACAATACCTATCACCCATATCTGCTACACCACTGCATTGCGGATCATTACCTCAGCGGCATTGTCAAATCCTATTTTTAATTCTATAAATCGAAAATATAGACAAATATAATAAACTAATTTGAATATTTTCTTAGTTTTTAATGTAACTATTTTTTTATTAATTATTTAAAATTTCTAAAAGTTTTGTATAATATGACGTCACCACTGGCATTATGTACTAAGTTCATTGCATTCATTTATGCTTTTAATAAATAAAAATATGTTGACGTTTGACAAATGTCAGTGTCAAGTCTGTCAGTGGATAAATGTTAGGTAGCTCAACTGGCGAAACCATACTTTATTTACCTGTTGTAAATTGTTATTTATGGTTTTTTTAATAAATAAAATTATCTTATCTTATGTTATCTTAAGTCAACAAGAGTTGTGTGTTTCGACACGGTTTCGACAGTTGTTGTTGTTGACGAATGTATTTTTTTAAATATTTGTAAGCAATGGAACTACCGCATTAGAGCCTATGATGACGTCATCGAAAGAAAATGAAGTAAAAATGTTTGGCGGAAATATTAAATATCCGTTTTATTTTTTTCTTATTTAAACCCCTAATAGTAATCAGTATCCCTATTCCTCGAAATGGTTTTCAATTTACGATTAATCGATGCCTCCCTGATCAATGCCCACCTACGTCCCTTCATCCCAGGGCCAGGTCGCACGCGCCGAATATTTCCGATTTGTTTAACTGCCTCCCGCTCTCTGTATCCCGAACCATATGAATAATGAATGACCACTGCACCTTGAAACTGTAAAAAAAAGCATTTTGACTAGCAATTCTCAAGTCTGCATTTTAGAATAGGGTCAAAACAATGACATGGACTATACGGCATTATGTAGAGAGCCAATCTCGCGATGTGGTTGACATTTCGCTCACAAGTCTCGGTAGGTAGGTGCCAGGTTGTTTTTTAAGCCTTAGTCGATTACCTAATGGTTTTATTTTAGAACTCCACGCTCCGCCGGTGGATTGACCTTAGAGGACCCTTAAAAAACGACCTCACTTTGAGAGATCATTAACTTAATGTAATGGTCTAAATATCGACGTGCCCGGTCGTAGAACCGACCGACGCGTCTCGGTAGGTTCCGCAAAATAAATTATTATTTGGCGATTTTTTTCATTCCTACTCTGCTCCTGAGCGGTTACTTACGAAATTAACGCCAGATTTTGAAAATATATAAGTTACCTACTTAGGCACCTAACCAGCCCCGGAAGCACAACTTCAAGATAAACGTTTTATCCCACTATCGGGTAGCGGCATCTCGCTTTACGCGGTGAAATAAAGCAAGATGGCGATAGGCGATAATGGGATAAAACTTTTATCGTGACATTGTGCTCCCCTAGCAGAACATATTTCGTCATATAATGTAAACCGGCTGGTCGTTGAACTCAGCGGTCTGCCTGCCTGCCTACCTATTACGACCGACGCCTTTTCGTATTAAAATTCAATTAGTCGTGAATACTCGTGATTGGGGCTCGATAACGTTTTTGTGAGTCTAAGGCCCGGTTTCTGAGTTGAGAATTTTACTAAGCACATACTTACGTATCGCTCTGTCACGCTCTTTTGTGAGAAATCTGCAGAGATAGGACGATACTTACCCATTTGCTTAGCAAAATTCTCAACTCAGAAACCGGGCCTAAGCAAGGTCTAGGCTTGAGATTGATTTCGGATTTCATAATAATAATATCTTTATTTAATCAGATAACTGGGATCCATTGGGTTACAGACTAGTTTAAAATAGAAATATGCATCATGTGTTACCGATCGGCATACTGCGTGCTTTTGTAGTCGCTGAAAAGCGAGAGGTGAGGTGGCAGAATCGATTGGCCTATTTGGGTGAAAAAATATTCTCATAATTTTTTTTGGATATTGGGGAAAAATATTCATGACTCCTAAATTGTCACGTCAATATATTTTCTGAATACCAATTCTTTTTGCGCACTTTCAAAAGTTTCAAAAATATTTCTGAAGTTCTATAGAATCCTCAGTACCTCAGCATAGTCTGACGATTCCCAATTTTTTGCGAAGAAAAAATTCCATATTTTGTACCAACACCGGATATTTGGTGCAGGTAGCCCATTGAGTTGTCCCGTGGATGTCCCAGTAAGTAGGTAAATAACACGGTAAGTAGGCCCCTCACAAGTACCTACGTATCAATGGAACGATGGAAAAAGTGGTCGTTTCCTTTCAGACCTTTTCGGTTATTAAAGGAAGTCGTTTTGTAATCGTTGCTATCTATACTTGGTACTCTTGGTAGTTGCAAATTCATATGTTTCGCAAAAACATAAACTTAGACAAAAACAAAACTGTTTCAAAATCTGTGTCCCAAATGTTGTTTGTATTTTATTCTTATTTCCAATTCGGTCCACAACTACACCTTTCAGGCCCCTCATAAATGTTAAATAAAAGTCAAAAACGAAAACCCGACGGCGAAACAGATTTTATTATTAGGTAATTTATTATTTTTTTATTTTATTTACTTTAGGTCAGTAAAGTGAAAGTAGAAAATCAGATCCAAAGAACGATTTATCCAAATATGAACCAAATTGGACAATAAAAAGGGTACCTATTTGAGGTATTTTTTGGTGCAAATTGTTTCAATATAATATGATACCTACCCACGATTGTATGCGACAAATAATTGATAAGAAGAATAAAAATAATGCCTCATTTGTTGATATCAGTCAAGTAGGCTGTATTCTTTCTGCCTACATATGCTACTGATGACAATTCTCCATTTCACGTAGTCGGGTAACAAAATACGAATAATGTTGCTTCAAACTCGCCAGTTGAATCGAAAACAAGTCACGTAAGAAGGTAGGTGTCTAGGTAGGTAGGTACCTACCTATGCCCAAAGAAGAACAACTCAGAAGGTTACCTACTATTGCCTGATCTCTCACTCACCCCGACATAAATACTGCTTACCTACTTATTATAATCTATGTATCGGTACTTAGGTATATCAGCTTATAGTCAGCCTAGCCCACAGGAAAGACGAGTGTCAAGTGTTAGGTGCTGGGCAAGCCTACTACATTCAAAATAATTTATCAGAAAGGGTGGGCGGGAAAGCCCAAATTTTCTGTTTTTATTTTGTAGCGAAACTGATATATTTTTGTCAGCAATTATTGATTCATGACAATTAAATAAATAGTATTATTTAAATTAATCTAAATAACAGAACAACCATAATTAACCTAATTAGTTTTTTGTGCTCGAAAATACAGTGGTACTAAAAAAATACTCTTATAGTTTGTTTTGTTTGGCCAAATCTCATAATCAGCTGAATTATTGTGGTTGTGCTGTTTAGAATAATGAAAAGAATACGGTTTTATAGTTGTGAAAAAAAAAATTGCTGAACATAAAAAACTACTGTGAGAAATTGTGTATTTCCCTCCACGCTACTTTCTTTGAACCATGCGCTCTATCTAACTAATGTGATGAGTAATTGGGTAGGCGTGTCCCTAACTCTACCTACTTTACAGTGTACTGCAAGGTCTGCAATCTGCAAGTACTGCACAGGGTGACCAGACTAGGCGAATTGTCGCCATTCAGGCTACCTCAGGGGTTCAAATGGCGACCATAAATCCGATCGGCTACCAGTAGCCATTTAGGCTATCTAAAAATTGGGAACGGGCGATTTAGGCTATCTCAGGATTAATTCGCATTTATTTAGGCGATTATTAACGAAAATTATCTGCGCCTCTGAAAGTCTAGGGGTCATGGATGAAGGACCATACGAATTCCACTCACAAGCGTTATGAGTTGAGTGTGTATGATCCTTCGTCCATGACCCATAGACTTGCAGAGGTGCAGATAAAGGCCTTTTAAAATTAGGGGTGGTTGGTGAAAACGGGCATTAGGCTATTATCGCAAATTTATGGAACAATTGCTTGATTATTCCTTAAAATTATTATTGTAATGAAACGTAAATATGCACGTGGATTCTTCCACTGATTGTGACGGTGAACTTTTGCATGAAGTTATTATTTTAGTTAGACTTTAGAATAAAACAAAACGAATGCATTGTTGAACAGAAACTTTTTGATTTTTTTCGCTGTCTTTTTTAAGTTTCTTCTTTATTTGTGCTAAAGGGCTAATAGGCTTAAAAAGTTAGGCGATTAAGGCTACTCGGGAGTCAAAATTAGGCGAATCGAGTAAGCTCAAATCAGGGGGGTTACCCTTGACGCTATTGCGATCAAAATGAAAAAGTTTAAAAATTTATTTCTCTTTGAATTCGCATAGTAATGCTTTGATTTTAAATACTTTGTAATGTTTATTCAAAGGTAAGGCTGTTATATTCAATAAAAACACAAAATGCGTCTTAATTTGTAAAATATCAAATTTTGTAAATTGCGCCATATTGCGGCTGTATTGGAAAAGTGCGTCAAGGGTAGAGGGGCTGGTCACCCTGGTGGTACTGCAACGTAATTTAAATCGCGTAGACATTTGTCGCGAACTCGACCATCTGTATCATTTTAACAGATTTAAACTTTTTACCGATGTTTAAATAACGACGCAGATTTAAAAGTTACGCTTTGGCTGATCGCCGTCATTGATAAAATAGATATTAATTACGACAATAGTTTGGCGCCAAAATTCCGCATAAAAACGACTTTGAACGACCGTGACTCCGTCCATTTGGCGGGAAAAAAACGTGTTTTTTTGCTTGGTCATTTAATTTGTACTATTATTATTTAGATGTGTTTGTCTGGTTGGATGATTGATTGTGCCTATCGACTTTGAGCTAAGGTCGACTTTTAGGCTAGATCTAGATAAGTAGATATACAAGGTGGATTTTTTAAACGGGGCAGTTTACGAGCAGGTACTTTAACAGTTTTTTTAACATTTTAGATTTTAAAAAAAGGAAAAAGCTTAGACTCTACATAAAAATCTACAAAACTATTGACACCAAAATCAACGAAATCGGGTACGTAGGTAATCAAGGGCGCCGCCGTTGTTATCATGTATGTACGGTCGGCCACAGTCACAAAATTAATTAAATACCCTATTACCGAGCGCGGCATAAGGGCGCCAATCGAACAAAAAGGGGTATCCTAGCGTGTGGCCGATTGTACCATTACAGATTTGGTAACGTACCTAGATACTCGTAGTCACAAGAAATAATACATGGTGGGTGGTAGGTACATCCAAGCCTGGTTTATTGCAGGTTAGTGGTACGTACTCAGTAGCTGTCCACTTTCGGGCTTACATACTGGCAGTCACCTTGTAATTTACCGCTCGCAATCTGTCGATCCCTCTCTAATCGCATTGCCTAGAATGAGACAAGATTAATAATTAGTAGCTAGCTACTATTAGTAATTATTACCTAGTAGGTACACACGACAGCACGTCAGAGCGTACACTTTTGTTGTTAAGTCGCCCGCACCGTAATGTATTCGCGTAGAGTATTTTACTAGCATGTAAGGGTCGACGTGCTGTCTTGTGGACCTACCTACCCAAATTTCATGACGTCGGCAAAAGAAACAGCAGCAAGCGTAGCAAAGGCTGGGTTAGAGCATATCCATGGATTTATATCTCTGATTATCCCGCTCTACGTCGTCGAGAGGCTATTAACTCCCAGTACTGCCTAACCCAGCCTTATGCTACGCAAGCAGAAGACTTCAAAGCAGATCGACTGATCTCCCTAACTGCAAGCGTAGCTTAGGGCTGGCGTACATAATGGCGGTATTATCGCTAAAAACGATCTCTTGCAGACCAGACATCCTTTGGATGGATGGTATTCAAAGCGGAAATAGTGTAGGAAGCCTAGGCGAGCAAGTGTTGGCTGCGATAGACCATATGGGTCAAAGAATATGATACTACTCAGTGGATGTCAGCGCCTTGTACTTTACTCATAGCAATGTTGTTAGTAAAAACACTGTAATTCGTTTCAGGCGCGGACTGATGCGCGTAGAGATCGTCATCAGCTGGGCTAGCACAAGAATAGGGTAGGCTATGAAATGAAATGAAATGAAAATGAAATGAAAAGTTTTATTTGCTCTATAAGATTTACATTTTGAACTTAGGTAGAGTGAACTATAATTATTTGTACTTAAAATTAGGTTCCCAGTCCCCAAACTAGAATAACTCTGTTTTATGGGTAACCGGTCTTCCGCTCTAACGGTGACTAATGACCTGGAATTAAATTGCGCTTGCCTACAATAGAGTAGGCGTTGTAATTTTCAAAAAAGTTACTTATCGTAAGATAATAATGAAATTATACATAGTGTGCTACATACTCTTAAAAACATAATAATAATAATAGTACAGTCTACATAATCTTAAAAACATAATATAAATATGAATAGATATAGACATATAATAATTATATTAATAGATACATTATTGATAGATAAATAATAGGTAGGTACTGTTAATATTTAAAGTGATGTTGCACAGACATAAAATATTGTAGTTTTTAGTAATTTTATTAGGTTGATACAAGCACTTACACAACTAAACACCTTTGACTAATATGTTATTAGTGTTTCAGTGTCGTCGTAGTTTAGTTTCATTAACCATACGCGCAGAACTTTTTTAAATTTGTACTTCAAAAATGTGGAAAATTTTAATGTTTTGTTGATGTAAGTGTAAAGTGTGGCAGCAAGAAAGTTATAAAAACGTTTTGCAAATCCGGTGGTATATGTTTTTGGAGTTTTCCATAATTCGACTCTCATGGATCTGTTAGGCACGTTTCTTGTAAATAAGGATGTTTTGTGAAATTTTGTTAAAATAGCTAGGATGAAAATCTGTCTTACAGTTAGAAATTTTGTGTCTTGATAAAGTTGTGAGGTTGAGTAGCGATATGGTTTTCCATAGGCGACCTTGAGTATAGCGCGCTGTGCTCTTTCTACGTTTATAAGTCTAGTTTTAGCAGCGCCTCCCCAAACCGCAATACAATACGATAAAGTTGATTGGCAGAGTGCATAATAAATAATTCTTGTGACTTTAGGATTTGACAGCAGACGGAGTTTCTTAAAAATATGTATTAATTTACGGGTTCTTGATGTTACTTGTTTAATTTGGTGTTGCCACTTAAGATTTTCATCGATGATTATCCCAAGATATTTAATTTTGTCTGTCCTTTCAAGGTTTTTACAGTTGCAGTTGTTACTTGTGGACCCACAGGTATGTAATAGTACTTTATAGTCATCGGGTGGAGAAGTAGCGTTGGTGATGGTAAAACAGACATACTTGGTTTTTTTAACGTTTAGAGTGAGTAGATTTTTTTGGAGCCATGTTGCTACTGGGATAAGTCCCTGTTCTGTTCCTGTTTTCAAGTCATGCCATGAACTCCCTTTAAATAAAATAACCGTGTCATCAGCATATGACTGTATTTGGGCCGACGCCGTCTCTAGGTTACATAAGTCATTAATGTAAGCCAGAAAAAGCGTCGGCCCAAGCACACTTCCTTGTGGAACTCCAAAATGGTTTTCAGTGTAGTCACTTTGAAAGTCACAAAGTTTAACGCATTGAGATCTGCCTGTAAGGTAGCTCTTGAACCAAGAGAGAGCCACTCCTCTCACTCCCATTTGTTCCAGTTTTGCTAGAAGTATTGAAACCGAGACAGTATCGAAAGCTTTCTTAAGATCAAGAAATACCGCCAAACATTTATCCCCGCTGTCAAGAGCATCAGTTATAGAATTGACCAGAGTTGTTACTGCATCTTCAGTTGATTTGTTTGCACGAAAGCCGAATTGGTTAGGTGATAGTAGTTTAGCCTCCTCCAGATACTTAAGGAGCCGATTATTGACAACTTTTTCTAAAAGCTTTGCAATCACTGATAACAGTGAAATTGGGCGGTAGTTCGACGTGTCTGAAGGCTCACCCTCTTTATATATTGGACATATTTGAGACTTTTTAAGAGCGTTGGGAACTATACCTAGAGAAATGCTTTTGTTAATTATATCAGTCAATGGATTTATAATATATGGTGATATGTTTTTTATTAATTTTGGAGTTATATCATCGTGTCCAGGAGCACTATCAGTTTTTAGGTTATTTATTAGTTTTTGGACTTCATATGGGGTAGCTGGGGTTATAAATAGTGAATTTGAAGGGGTGTTAAGATTTAATTGAATTTCATTGGCTAATTGATGTTCCGTTGTGCAAGTTTGAGTCAATATGTCACTAGCAAGATGTTTTCCTACATTTGCAAAGAAATCATTTACGGTATTTAGCGAATCCCTGGGTGTACTTTTTAAGTATAGTAGATTAAGGTTTTTTGATTTAGTGTTGTTTAGGTTACATACAGTTTTTACTGCCTTCCACATAGATTTACTATTCCCTGAGTTTTTTTCAATAAGATTTTTTTCATATTCTAATTTCACATTTTTAACAATATAGTAATAGGTATTTCTGTATTTTAAATAGGTATTTTTTATATGTTCGTCGTTAGGATATTTTCTATGTTTCATGTGAAGTTTATCTTTGTTACTTAGACACTTCAATAGACTGGGCGATATCCATGGCTTGATTTTGCGTTTTTTGTATGGTATTATTTTAGTAGTTTTATTTGCGTCTATGTATTTGGTAATTATATTTATGAATTCCTCTGTAGCACAGTTAATGTCAGAATTATTGTAGATACCTATCCAGTCGAAGTCCTCGAGATCAAGTTTGAGTGCCTCATAGTCAATGACTGATACAGTTTTTGGGGCAATGGCCTTAGGTTTAGAATTTGTGTTGACAGTACAGATTACAGTGTAGTGATCTGTTATTGAAGACTGACATACTACTGTCGAGGAACTGTTAGGGGATTTAATTAGAAAATGATCCAAACAGGTTTTGTCATGAGTGGGATAGAAATGTGCTGGAAAAAAACCATGAGATGTGATTGTATTTAAATAGTATTCACTATTTGCGTCGTTATTTTCTGGGTTAATGTCAATATTTATGTCCCCAGTAATAATACAAGATTTTGTCTTGACGTTCTCGAGCAAACTATCGAGATTGGTCATAAAGCGTGCAGGGTCAGAAAAGGCTAAAGTAGGCGACCTGTATATCGCCACAATGGTTAGGTCTTTTTCAGTCTCCAGCAACAAGCAGTTCATATCAGTAATTGGAGGTTCACTAATTTTTATTTTTAGATTTTCTTTGCTAAATATGGCGAGCCCGTCATTTTGGTTAAAAAAGGTATTAGACGGGTGATAATTGTAGCCAATGAGAGAATAATTTGGATGAAACGGTGTCAGCCAGCATTCGGTTAAAATAATTATATCGACCTCAAAGTCTAATTTTGTTATAAATACCGCAAGTGCATCCAAGTTTTTATCAATACTCCTAATATTTTGTGTCAAAATTGTAAGACATGATTTATTAATTTGTAATTTTTCTTTGCACATTGTTGATTTAGAAACTAGGTAACTATTAAGCAAGGTTGTCTCGTCTAGGTCGGATACTAAGTCATACATATTCGCCATTATTTTTCTAAGTAGTAGGTTGTAACGTTGTTGAAATTTTTGTATGTAGAAGTGTAGGTAGAAACAAGTAGATAGTTGTGCAGTACTGTCCAAATGTTGAGAAATGCAATCCAGACTTGTTGTTTATCGGCCTGGTAGACGGATTGAGTTTGTTTAATTTTTTCTCCTAGTGGGTACTTCACCAAAAGATGAGGTGTAAATAATGTGTGTTTAGGAATTGGACATGTAGTTTTACGTTGTAGGCAGGTTAGTATTAGTGGGTGAATGGGGTTCTGTTGCTTTGGGTTAGGGCATAGAATGGCTTGATCAATATCGGCTGCCTCTGGCGGTGCGAATGTTGTCCGCAGTTTAGTTGTTAAGGGGAAGTAAACTTTTACAAGCTCAAAAATGAATTCCCTGATTTGATGTTGTGGTGGTGTAAAAGTGCGTTCGTGGTGTAATGATGTAAGTTGGTGCTTAAAATAGATATAACAATATAAAGATAAGATCATGTAAGTAAATATATAGTTTATTATAATATGTGTTGATAGAAAATAAAAAATATAGCAATCATGAATTGGCAAATGCTTTTTGATTATGAGTAGTAGGAAAAGTGTAACCAAGACGTCTAGTATTATACGCAACGATGATAACGGTTTTTCAGCTTGGAGTCAGCCCGAACTATTTTTTAAAGAAATTGCCTGTTCTTCGGTTTTCAGTTGCATCGAAGGGGTGGTGTCTCCTTTTTTAACAAACACCTTTCCCGCCGTGGCAATGGCAATGGTATTATGGCTTCATAGCTATCTGTATCACTATTGTACAAAAGAGTGGGATTAGAGATACTTATCGTAAACCTAACTATAGGCAGGCAGCCAGGCAACCAATGAGATGGACTGACGACCTGGGGCCTTAGCCTGTAACGCAATGGCGTGTCGATGGCGTCCCAAGGACAAAACAGCGGTTTCCTCGGTTTTCTCCTACAACCAGAGAACTAATCCTCGGCACCATTGCGTTACAGGCTAAGGCCCCCGGTCAAAGTGGCAGAAAATGCCGAAAACTAAACGTAGTGTTATATTCTCTTTGCGCAAAACCGTAAAGAATGGAGTGCAAATGGAAGATACCTCTGCATCGGGTGGCGATAGGTTGAAGAAGAAACCTACTAACTAGTGGTTCGCCCCGAACTGTGAACTCGCGACCCCATGTAAACTTGACAACCCTACATCTCGGCAACCCCTCGACCGATTTGGCTCACGTTCGAACTCAAAAATTCTTTTAATTTCATTTACCCGCCTACCAAATTTCATAACGATCCGACCTTTACTCAAGTTAATGTCGAACGAACATACATACATACAAACGCCGGATTGTTCCAGTAGACTCGGAGAACTTCGCTCGCTCGTTCAATAATGCCTACAAGCCATTCTTGAAACTCATAAATTATCGGACATGGTTCTAAACACAATATGAAACATCTACCTAAGTAGGAACTTACCTCAAACCGTTTAAACTGCTTCGTCAAAGTGTGGCACTCCCTGAAGTCTTCCATGTAATCTTGGCATCTCTTCTCGTGGACACCTCGATCAAGCCCGTAGACCTCCAGACAGTCCATGAATCGCATCTCTTCCTTCTGGCAACGCCCGAGCATTTGGTGCGACAGCATACCTCCTGTGAGATCCGTGAAGGGGGAACGAAAAAATGGGGAGATGTCTTGGGCCATGCTTAATGCTTCTTTGCGATTCGTAGTGTTTTTATTTTTCTTTCGCGCAATCTGTCATAAAACTCTACAACCAGTCTACAACTTTCCTTTAAAATAATGAACAATAAAGACACTGCATTTATTTCATAAGTACATATTAGGAGGAGACTACACTACACTGAAATACTACTCGTACTTTCAGCACTATAACAACAACACTCAGTAAAAAAAAAACATGTAGCCCTATTGGTAATACCGACCAGGGTGTCCAGATTAGGCGAATTGTCGCCATTTAGGCTACCTCAGGGGGTCAAACGGCGACCATAAAATGCGATCGGCGACCAGTAGCCATTTAGGCTACCTAAAAAAATGGGAACAGGCGATTTAGGCTATCTCAGGATTATTTCGCATTTATTAAGGCGATTTAGGCTATTATCGCAAATTTATAGAACCATTCCTTGATTATTCCTTAAAATGCTTGTAATAAAACGTAATATGCACGTGGAAAGGAGGCTGATGGTGACGGAGAACTTTTGCGGGAAGTTATTATTTTAGTTTGAGACCGAATAAAACAAAGAAATGAAAATTATTAGATTTTTTTAATTTTTTTTTTTTGCTCTACACGGTCTTTTTTTTTTTAGTTTTTATTATTATTTTAGGCTAAATTTGGGCTTCTAGACTCAAAAAGTTAGGCGATTTAGGCTAAATAGACGAGAAAAAAAATTAGCCGAATTAGGCTACTCGGAAGACAAAATTAGGCGAATCGAGTTAGCTAAAATCTGGTCACCCTGATACCGACATTACACTCAATATGGCTCGATCTCCTGAAGGCAACCCTGAATCAAAGGAAAATTCGTAATTTATTACTATAATTTTATTGAACTTAATTTGGAACTGTACAGTAATTGCAAGTATTGCAACACATTTATTGTTATTCTATGGATAGTATAAATAATATTTTTTAGTAACTGTCCACTTTTGGGCTGACAAATTGTTTGTCTCCAGTGAGTTTGCCCTCAGAGATCTGTCTGTCTCTTTCTCTGCGCATAGCCTGGAATAAAAAAAATCTTTGTTTCAGTTCCAGGGGATTGATGGGGATGATTCAACGAACATCCATCCATAAATTGTTCCAAGTGATTAGTAATAAGGTTTAATTAGTGGAAGGAAATGTTTTTTGGATAATAAAATACATTGTTTCAGTTTAGCACATTCACTGCCATTTAAAGCAAAAGGCTTATGAGTGCTCATAGATGCTTGGAGCAGTGAATGCTTTAGCTCATGCTACCCCCAAGAAACTCTTTTTCGAAAGCCCTTTCCATCTAACCGTCTCAAAAACTGGCTCTATACTTAAATCCACAAATCCGGAGTATCGTTTGACAGACATAACTGTTGAATTCTAGAATAGGGCAACATTATTCTAGAATTTGACAGTTATGTCTGTCAAACTATTCTCCAGATATGTGGTTTTTAGTATAGTCCATGATTATTAATTTTAAAATGGTTATGTATGGTATGTCTTTCCCAAATCAAATTTCCGTTTTGGGTCGGCAAAGTTACCTTGCCAACCTCTTTAAGTAAGTATGTACTATTTTACCTATATTGTATGTTTGTAAGTCTCACCTCAAACCTCTTGAACTGTTTAGTGAGCGTGTGGCATTCGTGGTAGTCCTCAAAGAGGGCTGCGCACTTCTTTACACCCCGGTCGAGCCCGTAGGCCTCCAGGCAGTCCATGTAGCGACCCTCCTGCTGCTGGCAACGACCCAGCATCTGATGCGACAGCATCCCGCCGGTTAAATCCGTGAACGGCGAACGGAAGAATGGCGAGATCGACATCTTCAACCTGGAACATAGACATCGTAATTCAGGAGGAATTAATCTCAAAAGTACGAAGGTTAGAGGTTATACAATTACGTAAACAAACAACTATCGACTGCTTTCTTTTCGCACCTGTGATTGGAGTGCAAATTGGGGAGCAGGGGAAGTTGTATTAAATAAAGGAAAACGCTGTGTAAACGTACCTTTAGCGATTTTCTGGAAATAAATAGGTTTTCCAACCTCTTTTCTTAATTTTCAGAAAAACAATTTTTTGACAGATAGACGTCAAGCTTAAACGTCAAACGCCGGTAGTGCCAACTTGACCTAAAGAAATGAGGGCTCTACAGACGGGTGTCGTCATGCGTGCGCCTAAAAAATACAATCGAAACTCATTCGGTGGCAACACCGACGAAAAAAAAAAACAAAATGTCAATCAATCGCCTCAACAATCAGCTGTCGATTTTCTCGAATTTCCCAACAATTTCCTTCAACCAAATCATTAAACGGCAACAACATGGGCGGCGCTAAATGAGAGCCAGTGTCAGTCCCGCAGCGTAGTTGCGGCGGCGCGTTGGTGTCCTGGGGCGGTTTGTGCGGTGGTGGCGGATGGTGGGGCTTGGGCCGCTGTGAGGGCCGCGGCGGAGGCCCGTCGGGCCGCAGAGAGGGCAGAGGGCCCCAGGCATGCGGCGGCATGGCCGGGGAGGGCGCGGGCACGTCGCGGGGCCTCCGGGTGTACAAGATCGTGGTGCTCGGCGACGGCGGAGTGGGCAAGTCGGCGGTCACGCTGCAATTCGTCAGTCACAGCTTCTTGGATTACCACGACCCCACTATAGGTGAGCTGGACTGCAGTGCAAGTCTACTGAGTCTAAAAATGCTATGGGTTGGTGGGTCAAGTTGCAATTTTTGGTAATTTGTGCCACCACTAAAAGTGATCACTCATCAGTATGGAGCATTCCCATAATAATATCTAGTTCTACAATAAACTAGAGTTTCCCAGCAATAACATCCTATTCTTAGTCCTTCCTTGTATCAATAAATATATTATTGGGATCAATTCAAAGGTATCCAATACATTGTATTTGCACTTTACCATATATTGAGCTAAATAAGGCAACAAGTGAAGGAAAGGAGAAGTTGCTTGTTCGTCATATCTGATAATTAGTCTTGAGAAGTGTATCAGCAACAAGCTGAATAATATTCCCTGGTGCCTTTTTTTACCTAGAGAAGAATAGGCATTGAACAGGGAGGCATCGATTGTCGTAAATTGAAAACCATTTCGAGGAATAGGGATACTGATTACTATTGGGGGTTTAAATAAGTAAAATTATAATGGATTATTAATATTTATTGCCAAAAATTTTTACTTAATTGTTCTTTCGATGACATCATCATTGGCTCTAATGCGGTAGTTCCATTGCCTACAAATATTAAAAAAAAATACATTCTTCAACAACAACAACTGTCAAAACACACAACTCTTGTTGACTTGACACTGACATTTGTCAAACGTCAACATATTTTTATTTTTTAAAAGCATTAATGAATGTAATGAACTCAGTACATAATGCCAGTGGTGACGTCATACACAAAACTTTTAGAAATATTAAATAATTAATAAAAAAATAATTACACAAAAAATTAAGAAAATATTCCAATCAGTTTCTTAAATTTGTCTATATTTTCGATTATAGAATAAAAAATAGGATTAGACAATGCCCATTACCTACCAAGAGTATTTTTGCTAACAATTGTATTTCTTTGTGAATTTTAGAGGATTCCTACCAGCAGCAAGCTGTGATCGACGGCGAACCAGCCTTACTGGATATTCTGGACACAGCTGGACAGGTATGATATTTGTTTTCTATGATAATAGTTCTACTTCTATGCAAATATGTCTAAAATGAAAGAATAAAAAATGAAAAATAAGAGAGGTTTCCTGTACCATCTGATGCTATGTACCTGGGGACTACAGCCAAAATCCACAAAAGGGCTAATGAAAGTAGTGCCAAAATCCATGAATATACTGGTTTAACCATAAGCGGTTCTGAGCGGTTCCTACTTCCTTACTTCCTCATGTAGTGACTGTCGTGATTAACACAATTTGTTTGTGCTTCCCAATAAATAAAATAAAGATGTTATTCCCAATCCCCAGGTGGAGTTCACAGCGATGCGCGAGCAGTACATGCGGTGCGGCGAGGGCTTCGTCCTCTGCTATTCTGTGACGGATCGGCGCTCCTTCCGCGCCGCCGCCGAGTACCGACGCTTGCTCAGCCTCGCACGGCCCTCCGAGAGACTGCCAATTGTGCTTGTAGGGAATAAGCTGGACTTAGCGCCACGTTCTAGACAGGTATGTTGGATCTGCTGTGCTACACGTCACAAAGGACTTAGGGCAAGCGTTCGGGATGAAGAAAATTATTTTAGAAACATAGAAACCTGTGTGAAATAAGGTCAGGATTTTGAAGAAGATTATCTTAGGCAATACAGAAAACTGTGCAAAATAAGTTCAGGAGTCCCACAAGGTAGTGTCTTAAGCCCAGCGCTCTTCCAACTATACATCGCACCAAATAGAAAGAAAGAAAGAAAGAAGGGGCTTCTAATATCGAGGGGCGTTCTGCACCGCCGCTGAATACCGATCATTTTGTGGCTGCGACGTATGACTCGTACGCAACTAGACTCAAGCCTTTGATACCTTCCACAGGTGAGCACGGAAGAGGGCAACGCCCTGGCGACGCAGCTGGGATGCCCGTTCTTCGAGACGTCCGCGGCGCTGCGGCACTTCGTCGACGACGCCTTCCACGCGCTCGTGCGCGAGATCCGCAGGCTGGAGAGACAGAGACAGGTGAGAAACAGAGACATGATGCAACATAACACCTTAAGGTTTGACGATAGCAACGTGGCGGGAAATTCAAAATTTTCAAAGTGTTATACTTTTTGTAGCCAAACTGAGCTATTTTTGTTTAGCCATTTTTCGTTCGCGGCAATATCATAGTATTATTTTCATTATTCTAAACAAATGAACAACATTAATTCAGCCGATTATGTGTTCTGGTCTACGAAGCAGTGGCACTGCCCAAAAAACTTGTTGATGGCTAAGTATGACCGAGGTCGGGATTTTGAGACACCAGGCGCAGAGCCTTTTAAGGTTATCACCTACCCACAACTAGCGCCGCCGATGGAAAAAAAATCATCTTCTTTTTCGATGCGTTTTTTGCTAAAAACGAAACGTCAGGTACTCAACGCGAGGCTTAACTGTTTTTAGGACCTAAGGTTTAGATTCCAGATCCTAGAACCTACGAATATATATTTTTACATAAGTGCTACATAAGTCACATAAGGGCACATGACCAACGCCTTCCCCAGCCGCAACAGTCGCCGAGACCGAATCCGGTCGGATGGAATCAAATCAAGGGTTAATTAATAGATTTGGTGAAAACGAGGATTTGTCTACTTTAGCAATGAGTTCCCTTTCTTGAATCTCAGGTTTTATGTTTTAATGTGGGACGATAGCGACGTGGCGGGAAATTCAAAATTTTCACACTTTTACATTTTGTACCTAAACTGAGCTATTTTTGTTCAGCGATTTTTCGTTCGCGGCCATAACATAGTATTCTTTTCATTATTGTAAATAACAGAACATAATTCAGCCGATTCTGCGTTCTGGTCTTCAATGACTTTTTTGGACAGTGCCACTGCTTTGACGACCAGAACACATAATAATGAAAAGAATACTATGTTATTGCCGCGAACGAAAAATCGCTGAACAAAAATAGCTCAGTTTAAATCAAATTTTGAATTTCCCGCCACGTTGCTATCGCCCAACCTTAATGAACTGTCATCCTTCCACAGTCGTCCCTCATGGGGACGGGTATATCGACGGGCGGCGGGCGGCGGCGGTGGCGGCGCCTGCGCAGCATCTTCGCACTCGTCTTCCGGCGGAAGCGGCGGCCGCAAACCACACCGTAACAGGGTTCCTTACCGCTTTCTAATACTCTAGGGATGATGTGGGATTATTCAGTCAAGCGCTATGTCGAGAAAGAGAGGGCTTCAACGCACGATGCCAAATACGCAAAATGTCTAATCAGCAAAATTCCAAAACTGGTATATTTGCGCAAAACTAGAGTGCGTTTCACGAAAGAGTTCCCTTGACGAAACCCTTATTACAATGTAATAGGGACTATTTTTGTTCAACCCAAGGGAATTCTTTCGTGAAACGCACTGTAAATTACATTTGGCACACAATGCACACTTTGACTTTCTGCGTTGAATCCAAAAAAAGGTTTTTGAGAGATTAAAGTTTTTTTTTGGAATGTGGTACTCTACTTGAAAAGTGATGCTTTAAGACCTATACATACCATAATCCACGAAAGCGAGGACCGGACGAGAGAAGATGTGGTTATATACTCCTTTTATGTATTTTTTTGCGATCGATTCGCATGTTCATATTTATTTTACAACTTCAAGACCAATTGGGACGCCGCCTGCTAGCTGGTAAATAGCTGGGCATAGATATTATCGAAATGTTTGAATTTCGTCGCGAGATCGGAGCGCGCTGCAAGCGTAGCATAAGGCTGGGTTAGACAGTACATAAGGGGGTTATTTTGGGGTTATTACTACGTGCATCTCACTCTTTTGTTTGACTTAGAGTAGGATAGCAAAAGTTATAAACCTATGGATACGCTCTAACCCAGCCTTATGATACGCGAGCTGGGGCCTTAGCCTGTAACACAATGGCGTATCAATGGCGTCCCAGGTAGAAGGACAAAACCGGGATTTTTTCATTGCTCTCCTACAACCAGCGAACTAATCCTTTAGAATTAGACTCTTGATATTCTTTGCTGTACTACAAAATCATTAAAAGGACCGACACTGGACCGACAGCATTAATAAATCGTAATTGAAACCGTCAACCGGGAGCCCATTTTGGCACCATTGCGTTACAGGCTAAGGGCCCTGGATCTTCCGGTGTGGACAAGGCTAAGGTCTTTCGTCAGTCTTCATAAAAATACGTCGTGAACCAAGGGTTGATGTAGTTAGATTGTAGGTAAATGTTTGTAGTGTAGGTTGGTCTAGTTTACAGGGTTATGGTCCATAGAAAGAGTTGATAAGTATAAAGACCCCAAAAATGTGACAAAAAAATGAATAAAAAATCACAAAAAGAAGAGATCTGTAAATGAAGTCTATGTTTTTTTATTATTGATTTTGTTTTTTTACTAAGCATGACGTTAAGAATCTCGATTATTTTCGACAACATTTCTCTCTTGTCGAACAATTATGAGACTGACTGGAGATCTTATGTTTCACGCGATAGAGACCAAGATCGCAAATCTGCAAACAGGTAAGTACGTCGTATTTCCTCTACCTCATCTCGAACTATATTTTTATTTTATAGCTTTAATTTTAGGTACCTAACTTACTCTTAAAAAAGCTGGCATATTTTAGTTGCGGAGGCCAAGATCCGTTTTGGGTCGCTGAGCCAGCCAGAATGAATGATTTTATTCTTAAATTCTAACTAAAGTATGTAACAGATGCAACTAAAACCAAACCAAATTATTAAGTCCTTAGATGTCCATCACCCAAGTCAAGCGCTCCTTGGACGAATGCAAATAGAAGAGATTTAAATTGAATTTAACAATTTTAAGTAGGGTTTTTTTAGATTTGCACGAGTGCTATTCAAAATTAAACTACACTTTTAACGGATGTAGCACTCCTAAAGTGAAAACGAGTTATTTATCCGCAGTATATCCGTTAAAAGTATAGTTTAAATTATTTTAAATAGGTCCGGAAACTATTAATTAAGCGTGGAAATAAACATAAAATAAAGAACGTCGAACTGAACAAAATATCCGATACAAGTTGAAACCAAGATACGGCAACATTTTATTTGAAAACTACACTTTTTAGCCTATAATAATAATATTTTATTTGCAAATATTTACCTACTATGTATTCAGAAGTGGGAAAACATATTTATTTATTTTTATCTTACTCTTACATCTTTTTCTTGAGAGGACCAAAACGTTGGATGTTAAAAATCTAGGGTCGGCGGACTTAAGCACATAAGTCCTATACAATTTCTATAGGACTTATGTTGTTAAGTCCGCCGACCCTAGAAATAATATATTATAAGACAATATACATTTTATTTCTTTATGTCTACCTCAAGTTTCTAAGATTTGGTTTAATTGAATACCTTTAAAGTTTCAGTCTTGTGTATTGTTGTGATTGATTGTGCATGGTAAATAGTGTTTGGCATCCCATTCGTGTAATATTCCTAATGAACTATACTAACGAATACTGCAATAAAGTTAGTTGTTCTTTTGACAACTGCGCAATTCATATTTTAATCCTACCTGATAACAATATGCATACAGATTAATATTACATATTTTTTACCACAAGGTTTAATGATCGGCGGTATAATGTGACACCTATTTCGCTACATACTCGCTCGGCTTTGCGCCAAGTATAAATCCGGTAGCCTATGAGCCGAACTAATACCAATTGGTTAAAAGAATCCAGCAGATATATAATTACTTATGTTATAAAGCAACAAATGGCTTAAAACCACAAGTCTTCCGCGAAATTGAACCCAAATAAGCAATAAATAAAATTTCGATATCGTCAAGTAATATGTATTCTTTGTTTAGTATTAAAATGTTAGACTGTAGATGTAGGATTTTATTGATCATTTTAATGGTATATCAAATGTTATATTGTTATATTAATTTTCATATTTTAGATGGCGTTGATCCCCATTTATATGCGTAAGATGTATAGGCGTTGTAACCCCTAAGTGTTGTTATAGTTTCATCCTTAACCAAAGTTTTATAAAAGATTATTTTTTATAGTTACCTGTCTATGTATTTACGTTCAAAACCTAAAAGTACAATTTAAGTAAATAAAGTGAGATATATCGAGCTCTTAATTTAGTCTGTGTGACAGAAACAGCAATAAATATGTGAACATTTTATTATATCGGTGTAATCCTCAGTCTTTCGAGATACCAATATGTTAATATATTAAGAAAAATAAATTAAAATATAGAGTAAATAGGTCGAGACGCACAAATTATAGTGTAGTAGATGTTATTTAAAAAAACTTGTGGTGATGTCGTGTGTTTGTAACGTTCGTAAAATAAGTAGACCCCTTAAATTCTAAATCTTAAAAAAAATACATTTATGTTAACACCAGAATATCAAAGAATACAATTAGAAATCAAATCTTCGTTTTAATGATATCAATAATAATTCAAGCTAATATATTTTGGCATAAAATCAATATTACCAGTGCAATAAAACAGTGTCAAAACATAGTGTAACAAGGTAAATAATAATAAAGTGAAAGTAATATTATATCAAAGTAAGTAACTCTTGAGCTTTCTTCGAAAGACGTGTAACGTCATCTTTGTATTTCTCAAAGCTGGGTATAATGAGTCATATTTGATATACTTAATATTCTAGCAAATGTAGGTGATAGCTCGTGGCCAAACTTTCATCATGCATGAGCCACTGACAAGCATGGAAGCATTGCTGTCATAAATAGGAACCAAGGCTGGTTCCTATTTATTTATGACAGCAATCATCTATTTATGATTTATAAAACCAGCATAATTGATTATATTCAGTTATTTATTAGATAGTAAGATGATCGCGCGAGTAAAAAACTGTTCTCGTAAAAAACGTGTTCAGCAAACCAGAGAAGAGTTATTTTAGCTCGCGCGCTATGTAGTTTCTAACTCTAGTCATTTATTAATTTGTGTAAACGTTTATAACATTGTCTTCTTGACGTGAGGTAAGACGGCTGGTGAGTTGAAAAGTCATTGAAGGTAAGCATAATGTGTTCCAACTTCCAAGAAATAAGGTTTCTCCTAGAAACTTACGTTCAACTTTAAGGTTGGACGATAGCAACGTGGCGGGAAATTAAAAAAAAATTCGTTCGCGGCAATAACGTAGTATTCTTTTCATTATTGTAAACAACAGAACAACAATAATTCAGCCGATTATGTGTTCTGGTCATCAACAAGTTTTTTGGGCAGTGCCACTGCTTCGTAGACCAGAACACATAATCGGCTGAAATTTTGTTGTTCTGTTGTTTACAATATGTAATGAAAAGAATACTATGTTATTGCCGCGAACAAAAAATCGCTGAACAAAAATAGGCCAGTTTAGCTACAAAATGTAAAAAACTGAAAATTTTGAATTTCCCGCCACGTTTCTATCTTCCCACCTTAAATCAAATAATAATTTATTAGCGATGAATCGCATTGCCTACTCATCAGCTGTTCTGAAAACATGTATCTATGTTTTATTTTGAAATATATGTGGTCTTGTGTTATCGGAACCAATCTTCATAGTTTACATTCTAGTAGTGGTAAGAAATATCATCCCCGATAGAAACCTACTTAAATATATTGCCATAATAATATAGAGTTCAAATCGTAGAGCATTTTAAATACGACATGTGCTTTTATCAGACGTTTAAACTTTCGCATCGATTCAAGAACGTAACGTGGATGTTCTGACTTCTGACGAAATGCTACGGATATTCTGGTTCAAATGAATTGTATAAATAACCATATTAACCATGCTAGGGTATCTAATCGATGGAAAGGTAAACCTGAAATAAAAACACTGTTGGTCATATAGACCCCAGTTTGTATCTAATAAATAACTAATTGTTTATAGTCTGTAATAGGTAGTTTAGATGTGATAAGCCCTTTCTAATCAGATGCCATCAATATACACCAGAAATATACATTTACATAGTAGTGTCCGTAGTCAACTTACAGAAAGGATTTTTAATTTTTAAAAGGTATTTCCGTAGATTCGAAACTCCACGTAAGTTAGCTAAGCCAGAGTTTGATATTGTTTAAATAATTAAAGGGTCTAAAATACCTTTACTATTTTGTAGTCTGCTATTATCTTTATAACTTCAATTATATTATGTTACCTTTACTGTTGTTATTACGGTTACAGGTCTTTTATTTAGTTTTTTGTAGTCTGGGTATAACTTAAATTATATTGAGTTACCTTTATTGTTGTTATTACGGTTACAGGTCTTTTATTGCATTTTTAACCGGGTCACACGACCTAGGTGATATTTTAGTTGAAAACAGTTTCACATTTAGATTTTGTTTTGTACTTAAAATTTTATTTCAGAACTAACTCATATTTATTTTTAAAACTTTTAACAAAGGTATTTTGTTATTCGTGGAAATGTAATAATTTATGACACCAAAAGTTTTCATGTTGTAATTAATTATGTGAAAAATGTAAGCATTGTGTAGAGGTTCTGTTGAATAAATGTCACATTTTTAATATTCATGATTTTTATTTAAATATTAGTTCCCGAATTTGGGGAAAGTATTGAGCGGTCCGTGAAAGTGGTAAAAAATCGCCTGCTATTTTATTGACCTCAGATCGTGCAGTAAAATATTGTGATAAGTTTTGCTAGCTATGGATAGACGACACTCAAAATTTAAAATCCTACTTTTTAACGTATTTTTCTATCCGTATCAAAGAAATACCTAAGGTTTTCGTTCTTTGCCAGTAATTTTTATGGTACTCGTTTGTTTTCAAAGGTTTAGTTATATTTTGTAGCGCACACAAGTTTCACGGGCCACTATGCCACCAGTGCGATGTACTGTGCAATTCACAGATCATAAAGTAGATAAGATTTAACGGCTTAACTGTCGACTACTGTGACAGCCACCCTAGGGGGTGTGCCTCGAGGGGGATGGGGGTGAGGCCTGTATTATGGAAATTGTGAAAGCGTAGTCAGTCAGGTCAGGCCACGTGCAAGATGGCATGGCAAGTAGACTGCTTTTGATAAAAAAAAAAACCGGTTGAGTAGTTCCGTTCTCCATCTCCAAGTTCTTCATCAGATCTTCACCATTTTTTATGGGACCACACGGGAAGTATACCTTCCTTTCATACAAGAAAAGAAATTACCAAAATCGGTCCACCTAGAAAAAAGATCTGAGGAAACAAACATCCTACTATCCTATCCTACTATCCTACTTCCTACTAATATTATATTTGCGAAAGTTTGTAAGTGTGGATGGATGGTTGGATGGATGTTTGTTACTCTTTCACCCTGAAACGGCTGAACGGATTTGGATGAAATTTGGAATAGAGCTAGCTTAGACATCAGAATAACACATGGGCTACATATTATCACGCTTTTACACTTAGGAGAAAAGTAAAGCATGTATCCTTTTTCTGCTAAAACGGCTAAACAGATTTGGATGAAATTTGGAATAGAGATAGCTTAGACATCAGAATAACACATAGGCTACAATATTATCACGCTTTTACACTTAAGAGCAAAGTAAAGCATATATCCTTTTTCTGTAGTCCACGCGGACGAAGTCGCGGGCAAAAGCTAGTAAAAAATAAAAAATACGGTAAAGAATAAAAGTCTGTATAAAATGTACCTATAGACTATAGCAGAGTCCACGGCAGTCATGTTAGCTCGGCTTAGCGACGACTACAGCTTCTTGTTTAGGTAGGTATTTAGTTACTTCTGATTTTTCCATACTGAGCTCAGCGCGTTTATTCTCTAAAAAAAATCCACTCCACGCGTCGACCGTCAAAACACTGAAAATTTGCCTATATTGAATTGTTTTTTTTTTTTCATTTAAAAGCGGGGATTATTGTAGAGAATAGGTACAGGGGCAGGTTGCGATTTTTTTACGGAACGAACCCCAGTCAGATAAAATCGGTCAATATTTTTTCATCATCTGGATTTTGATCAAAAGCCTAGGTTTTCGTTAAAAACCTGATTTTATAATAAACCTGTGACAAATACTTTTCTGTGCAATTAATGCATTAGTAGTTACCTACATACCTAGTACCTACTTACTGTCAGCGACCAGCCAAAATACCCTTATCACCACCAGCATTACCAGCCAAAATATCCTATCGCGAGCGGCAATGCAGTCAATCGAACAAAAAGAAGTATCTATAACGTGTCTTATGCGACCAAAACTAGCTAAATCTCGAACGAAATGTTCCACACTCAGAATAAGAGCCCTGCAACAGAGTTATTTATTAATGACGGCGCTGGGCGTCTCGCAATATTATATGACCACTCGCACAAGTCGTAAAAAAGGATTTTGCCGGCAATTTTCGAGTTATTTCGGCCTCTATGTTATGGCAAATGGTCTTTAGAATCGGTCGTAAATGTGATGTGTTCGTTTATTTTAGTTGTGGTCCGGGCGACGGAGTTAGGTATGTATCCTAGAATAGTGGAGGTGGCACTGGACGCTGTATAAATCATCTCATTAGGTACGTAAGTGCAAAGGCCTAAGTAAATACATGCCTACAAGTACCTACCTACTTACCGAAAACATTCGGTAGGTCCCACCTCCCGGAAGTCATTTCCCAAAGGACAACCTTTTCTAATTAGGTAAGTAAGTAGTACGAAAGAATAAATGATTGGGAGACTACGAAATCCCCATTAGGTATCTACTTAGATTCAATTCGCGCAATGAAAATGCGTACCTATTACATTACATGCTCCCAAAGTTGGATAATTGCTGCAAACAATATTCGTAATAGAAAAATTCCGGTTAAAATCTATGTTTTCGATCGTATAAGGCCATCGATTTATCGTATACATTAGATAGGTACACACGACAGCACGTCGACCTTTACACGCAAGCACTCTACACGGTTACGTTACGGGTGACTTTACAACAAAAATGTACACTCTGACGTGCTGTCGTGTGTACTTATACAATATGTTCAAACGCTTAGTGTAGGCACCCAAAAAATTACATCTTGAGGAAGTTAGGTACAACATATTATGTGCTACGTACCTACCTAGGTACCTGCGTAGCAAGTTAAACCTTTCTTCAACTTTCACATTTCAGGCACGATCACCTAGCCTAAAAACCAATTTAGAATGACCGTCTATGTACGCTACTTATGTCTACGCTTTTCTAACAGACTTCAAAAAAGGAGGAGGAGTTCAATTCGACCCGTAGGTTTTTTTTTATGTTTGATACTTCAGAAGTTTTTTGTAGATGGAAGTTGCTTCCCGTGTGCTCCCATAAACAATGGTGAAGATCTGATGAATAACTTCGGAGATGGAGAACGGAACGCCTCTGTGTTCCTTTTCACCAGTGAAGATTTTTTATTTTTGTTATTTACTTATTTCATGCAAAAAATTACAATGAACAAAATTAATCATAATAAAGTTCACAAAAGCTTCGTCAAAAAATTTACAACATACGAAAAAAACTCACACACCCCACACACCTTAACCAAATAAACAATGTTTTGTTTATTTTAGCTATTATTACTTGAAATACATACTCCGTGCAATTTTAGTGGTTTTAAAGCCGAAGGTATTTTGTTGCACTGGTGATTCTGAGCCAAATTACAAAATTGCATTCCAAATCGCGCGAAAAAAAAATTCACTTCTCATACAAATGGTGTCGATTGGCGATAGCCGTTTGTATTGGGAAGTGTTTTTTTTTCGCTCGTTTTGAAGTAAAATTTTGGAATTTGGCTCAGAATCACGAGTGCAACTAAATACCTTCGGCTTTACTAAACCACTAAAATTGCACGGTGTAGACCTTCTTCTTCAAATCAACAAAAAGAGGTGCTTACGCAATAAGTAGATTGTAGAGACAAATGTGTAACATAATGGGTTTATTCCAGTCTAGGCAGGAATTCTGTTTTGTAATCTGGGCCCAAACCGTTCTAAGCTGGCATTTGTCCCTTGGTCTGACCCTAAGGTTACAAAGGACCCTCTGCCGAAGACAGATCTGTTTTAATTTAATTTGTAACGGGTTGCGGTCGGTGGTAAGGTTGGGTGATTATTAATCAGTCTCCCCGGCTGATTGTAGTGAGAATCCTTTTGTTCAATGTGAGCAAACAAGTTGCGGGGATCGGAAATGTGTGGCAAGTACGGGTAACGTCTACTTAAGCCCCTGTGATACAGTCTAGAGCTAAAGCTTCACGTTTTATTTGCAAAATCGCCTGTAACATGCACCCACACGTGTAATGTCGAAGATCGATCTCTGTGCTTATTCTGTAAATAAAATCGCACAGTTGCTATAGTCCTTAAAACCCGTTTATTTGCTGGAAAATAGCTCTTATCGAAATAGACAATCTTTCAGGGCTGGTTCGTTCTGAGGTAAGTAACACCATAAAAAAACATACGGATCGAATAACTCTTCTTTTTGAAGTCGGTTAAAAATAAGCTTTGTCGTAAGTTAATAAAATTGTTGTTTACCTTAAAATATTCCGTTGTAACAAGACAACGTTTGACCTTTTAACTTTTTAGGAAAGCAATTTAGAAACGGTTAGCCTTAAACAAACTTGAGCTTCAGAATTGATAATTACCAGTCGTCAGAGTATGATGCCGTTACTCTGACCGGTCGAAATTTTTGTTTTGCCATATTTGAAAAAAAAAGCGCAAAATTTCTATTGCACCCTTAGTTTAGGCGAGTGCTGGCTTACCTATAACCGGCTAACTATTTTACCCGGCGAGCAGAAGATAGTTCGCCGATTCTACCAATGTAGACAGAATTGGTGAAGTAGAGCTGGGCCCTTAGCCTGTAACACAATGGTGCCAAAATGGGCTTCCGGTTGACGGTTTTAATCACGATTTATTAATGCTATCAGTCCAGTGTCGGTGCTTTTAATGTTATTGTAGTACAGCAAATAATATTATGAGTCTAATTCTAGAGTTCTAGAGGATTAGTTCGCTGGTTGTAGGAGAACAACGAAAAAATCCCGGTTTTGTCCTTCTACCTAGGACGCCATTGATACGCCATTGTGTTACAGGCTAAGGCCCCTGGATTAAGAAGGTAGGTGGAGTACGAAATAAAACTGATAGAAAGGACTCGTGTACCCCAGCAAGCGTAGCATAAGGCTGGGTTAGGCAGTACATAAGGGGGTTATAACATATTATGTATCTAATTTTTTTGTTTGACGTAGAACGGGATAGACCGAGTTATAAACCAATAGATACGCTCTAACCCAGCCTCATGCAGGCTTCAAGACGATTAAAGTCGGCAATGTACGTATTTTTTATGTTAGGTAGAGATCGTCTTATGTTAAAAGTGGGAGTTTATTGGTTTGAGTAGAGATTCAAAGACTAATTTCAATATTTAGTGACCCTAATCACCCCTTCAGTGATTTGGGCGTACTTTTCCATTGCTCTTTCAAAGTATTACCCGTATTAACTCACTGGGGGAAGATAAGAATGACAATCAACATTAACAAGCATAAATTCTTGTAAACAAATGCAGTAAGTACCAACAGCAGCAGATCCCGGTGTATTTATTCTGTCCCAGTATTGTCTCATCAAGGGTTAATGGCGGGGAATAGATGGCGGGAAGCGTTGCGGACCTGTTGCGTCACCACCCCCTGGTCCGGCGCTGATTGACCCCCGTCCAGTGTTGCCAGGGCCGGACCGGGAGGTTTCGACAAAAACTTGACGAGATTCTGCAGATGCCTTTTTTAAAGCAGACAGGTATAATGGCTCTACATTTAAAAAAAATTTTTTTTCCATTGATAACTATTGCCATACTCCGTTACATTACGGAACGCTGCAACGAACATTGTAACAAAGAAGCTTTTGGCCCAATAATGGGGTCATTTAAGGGCTGGATAAAGGTATACTTAAAGGTTTACCTGTCACGTGAATGGTTAAAATTGATTTTGATTCTATACTTCGACTTCGATGACATATTTATTTTTTAAGTTAATACATAGGTATATTCTAAAATACAGTAAGTAGCTCTATACGCGAAAAGCAGTAGGTAATCTAAATGGCAACATAGTCTAACTTGGCACCACTGCACCCGTCTCGCATGTCTGTTTCCGGCCACATCCCGCCCGCCCTAGACTCGACAGTCGCTCGTTTGCGCGCCAAAACGAAAGACGCGCGGCCGCGGTGCCCCCTGAAACTTTCGCGCGCAATAGGTGCCTCTTCCTCCTCTCGATGTTATGAAATGAAACATTCTTGTCAAGTCCGTGGGATAAACTTTTTAATTACAATGCCGAAGTAACTTTCCTAGTCTAATGAAAAACGTTGCCGCGAACTTGAAAGGGAACTTTTTAGTTCGCTCACCATGCGTTTTTTCACAGTTTTCCTCTTGCTGTTTTCGATATCTGCGGTGAAAACACAGACTGTGTACAAAGTGGGAGTCCTCATGGCGTCTCGTCTAGATTCCCCTTTCGACCTGGAGCGATGTGGACCCGCCGTGGACCTGGCCATCGACAATGTCAACGAGAAATTCTTGGCGCATCACGGGGTAGAGTTGCAGAAAATCCAAGGAAGGTATTGCTAAGCTTTTTAGTTTGTTATAATATAACAAAGTTTTTGTAGTGTAAATCTATAACCAATATGGAACATTTATCCTAGGTAGGGGTTCCTATAAAAACAGAATAATTTGTTAAGTACACGTTTAAATATGTCTGTCTGATTCAGTTTAGTGAATAAAAAAAACTATAACTACATAACATAATACTCACCAATAACTCTGATAAGTTATTTTTATCACATTATTTTCATTGTAAGTTTCCTACCTGTTGATCTAAGTAATCTCCGTAAAATTGTTTTCTACGTAAACGGATTACCTTAACTGTACTTTGAGCTAAGTACCAACAAAAAGCAATCCTACTCTAGGCAAGTAAGTGTTCGGATTTTATCTACGTTAAGTACTTTATCCTTTCTTCTTTGTGAAAACAACAAAAAGCAAGGTATTTTCAGCTTCATCCGAAAAAGGTATTCCCTATAATCGGCTCACGTACTTTGTCGGATAATCTCGTTGCTCCCCCTTCACCTGTGTTTTTCTTATTATAATATTGTGCAGTTTGAACTCACAGCATTATCCTCATTTACCAGACGAGACACACTGCGCATTTTATATTGGGACTGGTAAGTGAAACCGTAGTGTGCGAAAGTTTACAAAAGCTGCATCAATTTTACCTGTCCCTCAAATAAACTCAGCAGTCAATAACATTTTCTTCTTGATGGTCCCCCAGTGAGTCCAAACAAGTCGTGAACAAGACAGGGGAATAAAGGGCTGGCTCCGCCCGTAGACCTCGTTTTTTACGGTAGATAAGGCCGGCTTAGCTGATAAGATACTATGGTATTGGTGCAAAAGTTTCTATCTCAGAAGTTCAAAATGTTTTCTCTGCAGCTTCCTTTACTTTTATTTTTCTTAGCTACCAGTGTCTCGTAGCAAACCCTTGTAGCATTTTGATCATTTGTAGCCATCGATGAGTATTTAAATCGTTGTTCGTAGCACATTCGTAGAACCAAACATTTGTAGCTGTTGAAAAACATTCACAGGGGGCAAATTCTCGGTTATGTTACATTCGAGATTCTTCAAAGAAAACCTTAGTAACAAGTCACATTCGAGATTGGCCCCAGGCCATTTGAATTAGCTAACATTTGGACCAAGCCCGAGTTTGTACCACATTGGCCTTCGTAGAACTTGAAGCTTCCAAGCAACAAAAACGCTTGTAGGATCAGAAACGATCCATACAACAAAATTATTCAAATAATACCTAAGTACAGTAGATGTAACGTGTACATTTTATCTACATAGCGTGTACATGTCCCACTAGCTGGGCAAATGCCTTCTCTCAGAGAGAGAGTTCGAGCTTAATCACCACGCGTGCTCAATGCGGACTGGCCATTTTCGCGTTGAGGGTGTAATGCCTCATACTCTCAGGTTTCCTCACGATATTTTCCTTCAAGGTCAGCGAGTGGTATGGCTACTATAAATTCACAAATATACGTAACTTTGAAATATACAAATATACATGCCCGCATTGGGAATCTAACCTGGGTCTCTCGCTTCCGAGTCCATTGTTCTACCCTAAGTACTATATGACTTATATATGAATGATTTATATATATGACTTATATATGATATATGAATATGACTTCTACCTACCTACATAGTACTTCTACCTAGGTACTATGACTATCAATGTCCTTATGTGTTAGATCTACATACACTTCTCACACTTCACTTCAGCGGCAGTAGAAGTAAAGTAAATCAACGTTATGTAGCATACAGTATAATGGAGAGTCGAGGGGAAATGGCCCAGCTTTTTCATCGGGTTACCTCGCGAATTGTTTGCTTGGAAATTACTTTCAGACGCGAGAACAAAAGATTTCATGTTTCTCGGAAAATATTTTCCAATTCAACACATTCGGAAATTCTTTGTGAAGTTGTAAAAGAGATTTATTACTTTTACTTTACTGATTACTACGAACTGCTGTTTTAAAAGTGAAAACTCTACGTATAAACTTTGATCAACAATATTGTTGATTGAAGCGTAAAATTAGAAATTGAAAAGTTTATAGACAAAAAATACATCGGACTACCGAAAAAGGAGAAGTATTTTTAAGAATACTTTCTTTATTGTAGCAGCCAAAGCTGTCAGTTAAAAATTATTAAAGGTCGGACGATAGACTCAAAAGAAAGACAAAAAATTGCTATCAAAATTAGTGATGCCAAATTGACTCTCCATAATCTACAAAGAACTATGAAATCTTTGGTCGACTGTATAGACTGGTCTATGCAAACTTGCCACGGGCATAAAAACTATCTACTCTTACATACTGACTATACATGTACAGTCATAACGGTAAACACAGGTGATCATCAAAATCGGATCGATTTGATGATTATTTTTTTGTTGTTTTTTTTTACCTAGAAAGTTCTGAGGTAACAAACATTTGAAAAAATACGGGCCAAATTGAGTGGTACCTCCTTATTTTTTTAAGTCGGTTAAAAATGCGACATCTTAGTCAAAAGCCAAGTCCATGGAAGTCAGCGAGCGGAAGTCATTTGGCTAATGGACATTTGTTTAGAGTCTCACTTTTGACATTTCTCCCCAGCTACCCGTCCTGCTCCGGGGCCATAGCGCCCGGGCTGGCCGCCGATATGCACTTCAAGGATGACGTGGTTGCCTTCATCGGGCCGGCGTGTGCCTTCGCGTTGGAGCCCGTGGCGCGGCTGGCCGCCTACTGGAACACACCCGTCATCACGGGCATGGGCGACCAGGTATACTAAGGAGCAGACTAGTGCGTGATTTTAGATGAGTAACCAAAAGTTGGCGGAATAAAAAAATACCTTCATTCTAAGAACGAAATGGCGGCATTACAAAGACAAAATGGTGGCGTTCGATATACAAATGGCGGCATTCTAAAAACAAAATGGCGGAATATATAAAAAACAAAAAGTGACATTCTAAAAACAACATGGCGGAATTCTAAATACAAAATGGTGGCATTCGATAAACCAATGGCGGCATTTTAAAAACAAAATGGGAGAAATAAAGCGTCACTCTAAAAACTAAATTGCACAATTCTAAAACCAAAATGGCGGCATTCTAAAAACAATTAAATGACATTCTAAAAACGAAATGGCGACATTTTAAAACCAAAATAACGGCATTAAAAAAATTCAAACACTAAATTCTATAGCCAAAATGGCGGCCTATAAAACAATAAGTGTCCATAGCGCCAGGGCTGGCGGCGGACATGGGCGACCAGGTCAGTAGCCAGGAGGGTGAGAAAAACAAAAATGAAATTGCGGCTCGCTGAACGTTGAGATGAGAAAGAGCCACACAGACAGACACATACGCACACATAGAGGTCAAACTTACAACACCCATCTTCTTGAGTCGGGAGCTAAAAAAAAATGTGTTTCAACAAAATCCAGCAAATAAACCGGATTTTGACGGTTACCGGCGTCAGTGTTTTTGAACAGTATAATAGACGCACTGGGCCGAGTCCGCGGAGAACGCAGCTCGTAGCGGCCGGTTGGCACACGCAGCGTGCAAGAGGCGTAGCTACCAAGAACTCGATACAAAGTCACATGGTGCTACATAAAATTCCTATGACAAGGTGCCTTCAGCATCAATATTTTTTTAGGTCTATCAGGTAATCGCGGATTTCCATTACTGACATTCAATCATTACCTAAAATTAATAATCCTACATATTTACGAATCAAATAACCACCTGTATACAAGGTGTTACAAAAGTACCTAACTCTTTTTACAGGGTAATAGCACCCGGTGATAGGGATCACAACAAAAAAAATTATTTTGCTCTATGACGTTTCGTTGATTTTTAAATTAATAAAATGTGAACGCTGTGGCGGGAGAAAAGATTTTTTTAAATATTGTTCATTGACTTTCACAATGTATATACGCATAGAAAATGCACTTATAATGTAAAATACCTAGTTATAAGACAGTAGAATATATCGTGCATGTATAAATTTTTGGAAAATAAAATATTTTCTATTTCAATTTTTTTTTCAAGTTCGTAAAGCCTCCCTTTGTCCTCTAGGCAGCTCCTCTACAAACAATGAGACTTTCTAAGAAAATGGCAAGTCCAGTGTACGTTGGTCTTTGTGAAACTAGATACCTTTATTATGGTTTTCAATGGCCGGCGCGCCTCTGATATCCTAGTAGATTTATTAGATATCTGGAGAGAAACGTTACGATATTATTTGCAATTGACTGGGAAATATTCTTGGAAAAATCTTTTGCTATACGTCTTTATTTCAATCAAACCAATTGAACTTGATATATGTAAGCAGGCGTATAGAAAGTGTTACAGTACAAAACATCCTAACTTTTTTTACAGTGTGTAACCTACTGGTCAACAGGATGTCAATTCTGTAATGTAAAGTAAAAAAAAATACATTTTTTTATGACGTCAAAATTGATAATTTTCCATAACGTTTTGTTTTTGGTAGGTATCAGCTTAAAAGATAAAAATATGTTTTTGTATATAGCTGCATTTGCATAGCTTTGAGCTGTTGCTAAAACATTGTGAAAATCAATGAAAACAATATTTATAAAACACTTTTCTTCCGCCACAGCGTTCACATTTTATTAATTTAAAAATCAACGGATCGTCATAGAAAAAAAAGATCTTTAGTAACAACTTGTATCATGTAGTTCTAGCGGCCATCCCCTACAAAAATACTTCATTTTACGATAAGTGCAGATGTAGTAAGACGGTTTGAGTTTATATGACTTACTTAGCATGAGCGCCATGCAGAGACATACTATCTGAATGGATACGATAAGAGTTCTGCCATTTAAGAAACGACAAAATTATGATTTTTCATTTGTATCGGCCATCGATTTTTAGATTTCGTTGATAGTGTCGATAAGCACACAGATGAAAAGGCGTATCTTGGAAAATGTCTAGATAAGTATGTATTTGTATAAGATTCCTTTGTACATTTCAGATTGAAACTTTCTACGAAGCGACGTTCTTTATTGCCTTTAGGCTCTACAATGTTTACGTGTAGACTTGTATCTAGCTTCCTTTGCTGATCATGATTATAATAAAAAGCAAAAGCAGAGGAAAGCTACTCAAAGAGTACCTAAATCTGGTAGTTCTAATCTTGAAGGTGAAACCCTACCTTATCGTAAGCTTTCAAATATTAGTAGGTATGACTTTTATCAAGTTAGGGCCGAATTGTTTCCCGAGGCTGTTCTACATAGTTTGAACTTTGGTCGTTATGAGAAGCATTGGTTATATCTTAGGGCTCTTGTCCACCGCAACGGATTTCTCACCGGCCCGGTAAAAAATCTGTGACGATTTTTTGCCGGCCCGATTTTAAAATCGTGTCGGCGATCAGTGGCGTAGCTAGGTAACTAGGGGACCTGGGGCGAAAAACAAACTGGGGCCCCAACTAAATGGTTTAGGTTTTATTAAGCCAAAATAGTACTTACAGAGAGGTAAATAAAAAATAAACTATAGAAAACTTTACCTGAAAATGTAAGTCTAAAACGGAGAAATTAACCCTTGAATGTTTCCTTGAATAAATTTCATCACTTTATTTGTTCTAAGTAAAAGAAACGCGCCCGATAATTGACCGATTTTGTTGTACAGAAATAAACATGGGTTTTTTTACTGCCCTTGTTGTAGCTGTGATGCGTATCTCTTATCACAACCGGCTATGGGCAAGAATGTGGTGCACGCGGATTGAGTTAGTGCATTATTCCAGTAGATGACAGCGCTCGGATATCATGTCGTGTCGGCGCGGTGCACAAGGGAACATAGTAGATGTATTTAACGTTATATCGGCGCTCATAAATATCGTGCTGTGTTGGATCGGTGCGGTGGACAAGCGCCCAAGACCTCCATGTTTGGAACTCTACCTAGCCTTATTTATTTTCGCCCCGATTTTTGGCCCCAAGTAGAAAGACTGCTTCACGTTCGGCACGATCAGAATAAAGTGGACGGAACCCTACGTCGCAGTATTTTTATAGTAACACGCTAGGATAACCCTTTTTATTCGATTGTCGCACTTTTGCCATACGCCGTAAGAGCTAACATGGGAGAGCCTAGCGTGTCACTGACCGTTACCCTAATTAAGTAGTCAGATTAAAAGACACCTTTTAAACGACAAAGACAAAAAAGTAGAAAAAGTTTCGTGCTCCAGTGTAATGAAAGGGAAATTGAGATTACTCGGCAAGTAACCTTCGGAATTAGTTTCAGCCCTTGAACTGACTCAGAGCTCCTCAATTATCTAATTTACTTGCTTGCCATGTTAAGACCTTTTTACATGAGGCTGTAAGCTATACCAGTAGGTACTCTCGTTGAATATCGAGTCCCATATTGCAAGTTATTACATTGAGTAATTTCATAAGAAAACTTTTTTTTTCTTTCCGTACCTTAAGCATGTTTGCATTCGATGTTATAGAAATAAAATAATTTTTTTTATGCTTTGGAGTATACACTGAAGCATTGATCTATGTTTAGAAATATTCCATTAACCGTATTACTAAGAAAGTGAAAGTGAAGAAAGTTCTTTATTGCCAAATTAAATAATCTAGATTGTTTTAAAATTAATCAATAGGTACACAGAGTAGATTTTAAAAGAATACAAAAAATAAATATTGGAATTAAAGTTCGATGATTTGGCCAAGCCCAGCATTTGTGGTCGGAAACATATTAAGTAGGTACTTATTATGTTTTCCGATTGAAGCTGATTTTCAGCATGTCCCCGGTAAGTAGTGATAACTAGTTGAAATAGAGAGAGCACATAGCGCGTAGAAATAGGTAGGTACTTAGATAAAAACCTCACTATTTGAGGAATAAGTGACTTAGGTACTAAAAAACTAAAATTATAAATTATTGAACGAGCGAGCGAAGCGAGCGAAGTTCTCCGAGTCTACTGGAACAATCCGGCGTTTGTATGTATGTATGTATGTATGTATGTATGTATGTATGTATGTATGAATGTTCGTTCGACGATAACTTGAGTAAATTTAGTCGGATCGTCATGAAATTTGGTAGGCAGGTAAATGAGGCCAAGAGAATTTTTAAGTTCGAACATGAGCCAAATCGGTCGAGGGGTTACTGAGATATGGGGTCGCGAGTTCATAGTTCGGGGCGAACCACTAGTTAATCTAAGGACATTATTGAACGAGCGAGCGAAGCGAGCGAAGTTCTCCGAGTCTACTGGAACAATCCGGCGTTTGTATGTATGTATGTATGTATGTATGTATGTATGTATGAATGTTCGTTCGACGATAACTTGAGTAAATGTAGTCGGATCGTCATGAAATTTGGTAGGCGGGTAAATGAGGCCAAGAGAATTTTCAAGTTCGAACATGAGCCAAATCGGTCGAGGGGTTACTGAGATAGAGGGTCGCGAGTTCAAAGTTCGGGGCGAACCACTAGTAATAATTTAAAACAAAGTTTGGTCCTTGCTTTTAATTTTGTTACACGGTAAAATGTCAAAATTTACACTAAAATTGCCAGATGAAAGCAGAATTTACGTAGATTCCTGAAACAAATTAATACCTTTGAGACTTGAAACTGGCGCGGATACATTTATTGAACGAGCGAGCGAAGCGAGCGAAGTTCTCCGAGTCTACTGGAACTAGGTATCCGGCGTTTGTATGTATGTATGTATGTGTGTATGTATGTTTGTATGTTTGTATGTATGAATGTTCGTTCGACGATAACTTGAGTAATTTTTGTCGGATCGTCATGAAATTTGGTACGCAGGTAAATGAAATTAAAAGAATTTTTAAGTTCGAACATGAGCCAAATCGGTTGAGGGGTTGCCGAGATATGGGGTTGTTAAGTTTATATGGGATGAGAGAGGGCGCCACTGCTGCCTCTCAGTAACAATAAAATAGTGCTAAAAAGTGATTTTAAAAGTGATAAAAACGTAAATCTAATCAGTAAACAGTGAAAGCAGTGATAAAAACTAACAAAAGTGAACTATAAATACAAATTCTGTTTGGAAACAATATTGTGGATATCGGACGTAAAACTCAGTGGAAACAATAAAAATAAACTTTTACGGGTCGCGAAATAATCCGTAACAAGAACTCTATTTTAATCCAAAAATAACCAAAAATTTTGCTAATTGCTAAGGTCCAAAGTACACCAGATTAGAAAATACAAAACAGCGCCCTCTATTTAAAAAAAAATGTTATTCTACTTCCTAACAGAGGGCGTGACAAAACATTTTTTATCAGAGCCATCTAGTGTTCAAAATTATAAACCAAAAAGTCCTTATGCTCAACAATAGAGGTCGCTTTACTTCAAAACTACAAGAGAGTCCTATACAAAACTTAAAATGGAAGACATACTAGATAAACTACAAAAAATCCAAAATGATCTAGAGGCACAAAAACTTGAAATAAGAAAAAAAATAGAAGTTAAAAACTAAAACTAAAACTAAGGCCATCGGTTTATCAAATGCGAATGTGGTGTCCTCCGACTACGATTAATTATCTATGAGTCTATTTTAAGGATAAACAGGTCTTGTTTTAAGCCTTTTAGTAGTCGGGTTTTAGTTTTTAACTTCTATTTTTTTTTTAGTCTTTTAGTAAGTAATTTTGGACGATCACCCAGAATAGAACCAAGAAGGGCAAAAAAAAACACATTTTGGAATTTTTTGTTCTATTTGTTATGTTGACGCTACATGTATTATACATTTTTGAAAAGGTCTTTTAAAGCCCTTTCATTTGATACCGTTGACGATGGTATCCGATAAATTTTATTTTTAGGTTCACCACATTAGGGCGCAGCACAGCCGCCATCTTGGTTTTTTTCAAAATTAAACTATCCTATGTTACTTGGGTGATTAAGACGAATCCAACGACACCTCATTTGTTAAAATCGGTTGAGTAGTTTAGGCTCTGCGAGGGAACAGATGAACACACAAACATACATACATACATACATACATACATACATACATACATACATACATACATACATACATACATACATACATACATACATACATACGCTGCTAAAATCATAACCCTCCTTTTTGCTTCGCGTAGTCGGGTAAAAAGCGGCGAACAAGTTACAGAAAACATTCAAAGAATGTTTGGCGAAAAACTAAAATTGCTAGAAATGCTAGAAGACTAAAAATCTTGAAAAACGAGTGGAAAATCAAGAGCAAAGACTGTAGGGGTGGGTCCAATTCTGTACCTCCCGAGAACCACACGGGGGTTACTATTATTATTAAGTTTATATGGGGTCGCGAGTTCATAGTTCGGGGCGAACCACTAGTAATAACTTTGCTGTATGTTAAGGTGGATAAATATACACACTCAACTCGTGGGAGTTAGGCAAGGATTCTTGTTTGAAGAACTAGAGATTAAACTACATACGTTGATACTCGTATTATAAAACGTCAAAGAAAAAGTGAGATTAAAGATCCACAGCACGGTTAAAACCCTCTATCTATAGCAATGCTTTTAAATGAATTAAACTTTGTAATCCTACAAAAAATTAAAAGCGTAACTTTAATCATATTTTGCATTTGAAACTGATTGCATCACGGTTGAATAATCAACAATATTGCATTTCATTGATAAGCACGATCAAGTCTCTCGAACAAAATACGTATAAAAACAAAACTAAATAGAAATCGGCTCAATCGTTTGGTAGCTACGAGGCCACAAACATATGTGTGTATCTACGTATTTGTGGCCTACTATATCTACACACACGCCGCTTTGTTTGCTTTAAGAGTTTAAAAAAGTACGATCCAGAAAGCAGATTATTTTCCCTGCTATGCGCTCCGTAGCATTCGTAGCTCTCGCTACGCCGCGTAGCCCGTAACTGATAAACCGCTAAGCACTTTCGAGTCTCTATTGAAACAAACAAAAAACTAGAACATTATCAGTGCATTCATTTGGGACACATATTTGTTTCAGATGCAATAAAAAGTACAATACAGAAAGATAACTACTGCATGTTTTCTTTCGTAGTATTCGTAGCTCTCGCTACGCCGCGTTACCTACGTATTTTGGTACATTTGTCACTGTCTTTTGTATCACGCTGGTCGACCCAAGCACTTACCTGCTCGTAGAAAGACGCAGTTCATTTATTCCCAGGGCACTTCGGCTATAAAAATAGTAATCCTTTCATGTCGCATCTCACTCGGGAGTTGAATTCCAGTAACATTCACTAAGGTCAGGGCTGTCCACGCTTGTGGTATTTCACGCAGGCCATAGATGGGAGTGGGAATAAACTGTCGTTCAAGTACTGCACTATGATTTATCAGTGATATGTATAAAATCCATTATAGTGTAGCTGTGTCAAGGCGGTGCTGTATTAAAATAAAACCCGACCGTATCAAAGGCTGATTTTACACGTATTAAGAAGTAATTAAGAAACTTTTTAATTTTTACCCGACTACGCGAAGCAAAAAGGAGGGTTATGATTTTAGCAGCGTATGTATGTATGTATGTATGTATGTATGTATGTATGTATGTATGTATATATGTTTGTGTGTTCATCTGTTCCCTCGCAGAGCCTAAACTACTCGGCCGATTTTAACAAATGAGGTGTCGTTGGATTTGTCTTAATCACCCAGGTAACATAGGATAGTTTAATTTTGGAAAAAAACAAGATGGCGGCTGTGCTGCGCCCTAAAGTGGTGGACCTAAAAATAAAAATTATCGGATACCATCGTCATGGGTATCAAATGAAAGGGCTTTCAAAGACCTTTTCAAAAATGTAAAACACATGTAGCGTCAACATAACAAATAGAACAAAAAAATCCAAAATGTGTTTTTTTTTGCTCTGCTTGGTTCTATTCTGAGTGATCGTCCAAAATGAGTTACTAAAAAGCTCAAAAAAAAATAGAAGTTAAAAACTAAAACCCGACTACTAAAAGGCTTAAAACAAGACATGTTTATCCTTAAAATAGACTCATAGATAATTAATCGTAGTCGGAGGACACCACATTCGCATTTGATAAACCGATGGCCTCCGACAACGATTAATTATCTATGAGTCTATTTTAAGGATAAACAGGTCTTGTTTTAAGCCTTTTAGTAGTCGGGTTTTAGTTTTTAACTTCTATTTTTTTAAGTAACAACGCGTGCAAACAATGAATTTAGTAACAACCTGTGAAAATTTTGTGTCACTTGCATCAAGTAGGATTTGGTCTATTTTTCGGTTAAGGGTGGACGATAGCAACGTGGCGGGAAATTCAAAATGTTTACAGTTGTTTACATTTTGTAGCTAAACTGAGCTATGTTTGTTCAGCGATTTTGCATTCGCGGGAATAAAACAGTATTATGTTCATTATTGTAAACAACAGAACAACAATAATTCAGCCGATTATGTGTTCTGGTCTACGAAGCAGTGGCACTGCCCAAAAAACTTGTGCGGGGATTATCATTTTAACATACCTAATTTTAAGTGCCATAACGCGTGTAGACAATTAATCTTTTTGTGTGTTTGCATTTTTTTGTATATTTTGACGGGTCAAACACGTGAATGTCCCGCAGGCCAAGGACTCTACAGCCCTGACTAAGGGCAAAAGTACAAGTTGTAAACACCTGAGTTGTTCTAACGCTCTGGTCAAGGGTACAAACAAATCACAGTAAAAGCATATGAATGCCACCCGCGAGATTTAAATAGGATTTTTGTTAGAAAACAAAAAAGCAAAGATTCATACTGGCATTGTAAGTAAAGATAAGAAAATAAGATTCTGTTTTTATTTAAAGCACAATATTGTACAGTTTTGTATTGATTTTACGGTTTCACTTACTTTAAAACTTAGTTTTTTTTCATTTCACTTAATATTGTAATTAAGAGGGAGTAAAAACGTAAACCCGCAATCTCTGGTTTATCGTACCGTGTTTTAAATTCCTCATATTTCGTGATCTGATATAGCTTGCCACCAAAGAAGATAAAAAAAAAACTTGTGCATGTTTTTTTTTTCAGTTTTGAATCTTGGTTTGTTTTGTGCAAAAACTACACAACCAACCGCGATTCAAATTATGTGTGCATGTCGCGAATAGTCAAAAGATATATATATATATATTTCTTTTTTATTCTGTTTAGGTATGGACAACTACTTGTTCTATAAAAATCCAGTAGGTATGCGGTGTCGATCAACAGCGTTAAACTTGGCATTGGGACAGGCATTCGAATGGATTGAAATTCAATGGCGTGAAACGGCGCGCTTGCTTCATTGTCGGGATTTGACTGCACCGCAATTAGAGTAGTATAAAAGGTGTAAACCTCATACACCCCTACATATTTTGGTTGTTCTAAAATATTTTAAAGTTATAAGTATACGCAAGTATACAGGGTGTTAAAAGACCGCCAACAAAGCGGGAAACCACGCATTGTCCTCATCATACTGAACATTTTTGCCCATGGAACTATAACTGGGAAATCAACGGTTTCCGAGTTCAAAGTCGGACTTTTCAAACTTTTTTTATTACTGAAATTTACTCAGTATCAAGTATTTAACACTTCTTCTCAAGAAGCCATATCAAAATTTTGAATATTTCTTGCATAAAACGACGTTAAAATTGCAACCCGCAATGTATTCTAAACATCGGCACTTCGAGCGTCAGTAACACAACTTTATGTCAACGCTTGTGCAATATGACTTCTCTGCGTTACACTTCCATCGCGTGATGAAATATTTTCCAAAATTAAACCTAAAAAACCAAAATCATTTCCCGGCAATAATTTATCGAAAAAGTACTTTGTTTTGGTGTCTAGTATGAGTACCTTTCTGTGTTCTGGTCTACGACAAGTTTTTTGGGCAGCGCCACTGCTTCGTAGACCAGAACACATAATGGGCTGAAATTATTGTTGTTCTGTGGTTTACAATAATGAAAAGAATACTGTTTTATTGCCGCGAACAAAAATAGCTGAACAAAAATAGCTCAGCTTAGCTACAAAATGTAAAAAACTGTGAAAATTTAGAATTTCCCGCCACGCTGCTATCTTCCAGCCTTAACTGATATTTTTTGCGATTTCAGGCTTTTCTTCATGACAATATTTAATTTGGTTGCCACTGATGATAAATGGCTGTCTCGCTATCGAAGCCGATCTATTTTCAAAACAGTGTGTTTAGTCTGTAAAAAAAAAAAACCGGACACTAACTAGTCCTAAAAACCGGTTTATTTGCGGAAAAATGGCTCTTCGGTCGAAATACACTAGTTTTGTGGACTAGCAACTCTGCTGTTTTTTTTTTACAGAATAAACACACTGATTGGCTTCGACCATACCAAAGTGTAACGTACGAGTGTTAAATCCATTGAAAGTGTTATTTTCGTACCTTATATTTGTTGTTCCCGACGATTCATATTCATACAGGGTTTGGACCATCCTGTATATTTAAATAAAATGACCAATATTATTTATTACAAACGGGTTTCACTTACGTTCACTGTTTATACGATGTTGTTGGGGAGTGTCTTCTTGTGATTCCATCCATCCACAATTCCACAGGTTCCACCTAGCTGTCAAAAACACCGAGAGGGTTACACTCAGCGAGCAGAAGAAAACACTACACAATTCCCCACTCGCGACTCAGTGTGTTTCGTAGAACTGTCACCTCGTTATAGCAGGCTGGCAGGCGGATGATAAATTGCTGTCTCGCTGTCGAAGCCAATCTGTTTTTGGCTTGTCGACCGTGAAGTTAACATGTCGGTAGTTTTTGTAGATCTTCCTGTAAAATCGATTAGGAATTTAACTACTTACAGCGATTTTATTGCCTAGTTCACTTCTCTTACAAAAACTTAACAGCAGGCAGACATCGATTTGCAGGGCACATCTGTATATCCCAAAAGGAACAAAAATAAGAGTGTATAATAATGATCGATGGTATTCGTTTTTATCATGGGAGTTTTCGGCCGTTTATGTATATGATCCCGACCTTATTCGGCCACAGCGAATGGGATCTGACAATCAAGAGCGGTGTGTGCCCTCTGGTGACTGACATAGCCAATTTTGGCAACCAATTTGCGACCACATTCCATGTACGATAATAACAATAGTTATCTTTTCTAGCCACCTTCGGAGGGTGAGCTGGCGGCTCCAGTTGGCGTTTTGAGTCGAATGCACCGGCTCAGGAATCTACGGAAGGGTACGAGGGTAAGTGATGAAAGTTTTATTTCTTCTTTTAATTGAGCCATTGAAAGAATGGGATTGATCATATTGTACATACATCAATGACCGATAATTTAAAGGTTAGAATATTGTGTTTCAAGCTGTAGTTAGGTACTCTATTTCTTACCCATTTGTCTAGTTTTCAATACCATTATTTTAAGCGTTCAACTATAAAAAGAAAGCAAGGCACAGTTATATTTCTCGGCATAGGTTGAAATTCTTGGTAATCTATGGTGCTGGTTTCACAGCGAAAATAGCTTTCTGTTCACTGTAAGATACCTAGTAAGTTCTCCGAAGATATCTAATCAAGGCGTCAGTTTAAGTTAGACACTTACCAGTTAGCCACATTCACAACTAATCCAATAAACGTGATGGAAGTTAACACCGAAGGATGATCGCGGGGTCCTTTGGACATGTTATGCATTAGTTGGTAAAGTACCCAAGTAGTAAGTAATCGTCGGGAGCTGGCACTTAGATTGTCACTTTACAAACTTTCGAAACGACCAGGGAGAGAAGCAATCAAGGATTTATTATTGAATTAATGCTGGCGTGTTTCTGCGAGCGGACGTGTGACGCTTTCGACACAAGTGAAGAAGAAGAACGCATTGTTATCGAAGTCCATATATTTTTCGTAATTTCGGCTTTTTCACTGAGGTTCTACCACGAGTTACGTCCAACAGACTTACGGCACCGGCAAAACCAGTTTCGCCATAGTGAAACTTGCTTTACCATAGTGAAACTTGCTTTGTCATAGTGAAACTTGCTTTGCCATAGTGAAACTTGCTTTGCCATAGTGAAACTTGCTTTGCCATAGTGAAACTTGCTTTGCCATAGTGAAACTTGCTTTGCCATAGTGAAACTTGCTTTGCCAGTGCCATAGGTCTACCCTAAAAAAATATGGGAAAAAATACAAAAACTAATTTCTGTTCTACTCGAGTGGTAAGTGATATTTGAGTGGTATTAAAATAATAAAAAAACCGTTTGACTCGAATGGTAAGTGATATTCGAGTGGTATTAAAATACGCAGCGAAAAAGCGTAAAATACGAAAAAGCGTGTTAAAAAGCAAATTTCTGTTTGACTCGAGTGGTAAGTGATATTCGAGTGGTATTTTAGCCTGCAATTTTAACAAAAAATAAACGTTGTCTCGTACTTTCACAAATAAGTGAAATTGTGGTTTTTCACAAATAAGCGAATAGTTTAATTAGAAGGGGACTCTATTTTCGTCCTTAAATGTACTAAGTTCTAATCTAGTCTATTGGAGTTTACCACAGTTTACCGCTTACCACAGCGCAAGTTCTAGCCAAAAAACAATTGACTTGTGATTACCTTGCCTGTCTCTTCATAATTACTCCAAGACCCCGAGAAATGACACTCAATGGCACTCAAGACCTTGCCTGTCTCTTCATAATTACTCCAAGACCACGCAAAATGACACTCAATCCCACTCAAGACAAGAGAGTCCCGTTACGCCGTTACTACCTGTGCACGTTTTTGCACTCATCTTTTATGAACTAACGCCGTTACGCAGCGATAGCCTCCCATAAAGATGTAGCAGCTGGCTGAAATCACAACCTCGTTAAAGGATGCTAAAGTGTTGGGTTGTAAGTATTGATGTACCGTTCCCGGGAACATTGCCAATCGCTGGAAACATTCCCGGCAACATTGCCGGCAATGTTCCCCAACTGGGAATTTACTGGGAACTTTGCTCAAATCTTGAGATATTCCAATATTTGTTTGCTGAATTGTACATGATTTTGGATTCTCTATACACCAGGTAATGAATTATCAATAAAAACCCCATAACTTTGAAAACTGCCAGCCCATTGGGAATGTTTCCGGCAATGTTTCCAGTTTATTTCCGGCAATGTTTCCCATTGGGAATGTTCCCGGCAATGTTCCTGGCAATGTTTCCAGTTTATTTCCGGCAAAGTTTCCACGCAATCTTTCTCGGGATATTTGTTGGTAAACTTTACCATTATTTATGCAAATATCGATGATTTTGTATAGTGCTGTGATGAATTTTATGATAAAGATAATGGAACAGTCGCCCGCAACGTTTTAACAACTAAAAAGGTTACAGTTTCCCTTTAAGATATGTCATAAAGTACGAAATTCTGGATTTAAACAGCTAAAACTTAAAGTCCTAACCAACCACACACTACCATAACCTGCCAAGGTCGAGTCGGATTCGCGCAGCGTTGGTTCCGTAGCATACATGCATAACATGAACTTAGAAGAAAAAAAAATGTTTAATTTTTTATTTTTCCTCATAAATCGAAAATTATACAGGTGGCATGTGTGTTCAGCCATTTTATGTCGTTTATAAGAAATGAGGGTTTCACGGTGGTATTACAGAACGCTCATTGATAACACAGTTTAAACTCTTCCCGCGCAGTCGGAGTTTAAACATGGTTTAAACTCTTCTCACTAACAGTTTAGTAGAGCTTATTCATTAATCTTAGAGATTCCTTTATTAGGCTAACCAAATCAGTGACAGTGATCATGATGCTCGCTCAATGAGATCTACCCGATAAAAGTATCAAAACTTTAATTGCTCATATCTCTTAAACAGCTAATGCTAGACCCATGTTCATGGTACTCTAAGAAAAGGGCTCGACGAGATCTACCCGATAAAAGTATCAAAACTGTAACTGTCCATATCTCCTAAACGGCTAATGCTAGACCCATGTTCATGGTACTCTAAGAAAAGGGCTCGACGAGATCTACCCGATAACAGTATCAAAACTTTAACTGCCCATATCTCCTAAACGGCTAATGCTAGACCCATGTTCATGGTACTCTAAGAAAAGGGCTTGACGAGATCTACCCGATAAAAGTATCAAAACTTTAACTGTCCATATCTCCTAAACGGCTAATGCTAGACCCATGTTCATGGTACTCTAAGAAAAGGGCTCGACGAGATCTACCCGATAAAAGTATCAAAACTGTAACTGTCCATATCTCCTAAACGGCTAATGCTAGACCCATGTTCATGGTACTCTAAGAAAAGGGCTCGACGAGATCTACCCGATAAAAGTATCAAAACTTTAAGTGCCCATATCTCCTAAACAGCTAATGCTAGACCCATGTTCATGGTACTCTATGGGCAGTTAAAGTTTTGATACTTTTATCGGGTAGATCTCGTCGAGCCCTTTTTTTAGAGTACCATGAACATGGGTCTAGCATTAGCCGTTTAGGAGATATGGGCAGTTAAAGTTTTGATACTTTTATTGGGTAGATCTCGTCAAGCCCTTTTCTTAGAGTACCATGAACATGGGTCTAGCATTAGCCGTTTAGGAGATATGGGCACTTAAAGTTTTGATACTTTTATAGGTTAGATCTCGTCGAGCCCTTTTCTTAGAGTACCATGAACATGGGTCTAGCATTAGCCGTTTAGGAGATATGGACAGTTAAAGTTTTGATACTTTTATCGGGTAGATCTCGTCGAGCCTTTTTCTTAGAGTACCCCGTCGTCTAATTCATTCATCTACCAAGTTTCATGGCTTACCTGGGGAAATGTACCTATACATCCCGAATTTACAGTTCGGGGCGAACTACTAGTATTATTAATTTGGAATATCATAGAAACCCGCGATCAGTCAATCAATTCAGCCCACTGTTGACCATTGTCAAGGAGCATAACATCTGTAGCCAATGGTTGAAGACAAAAAAACACAATAACATTGAAGATTGACTTCACTAATATATGTAAATCATATGAATAATTCACTTTTATTGGCAATAAGTAGGGATTTCATGGAATTTTTAAAGAAAATACCGATTTTATGCAGTTTCTATATGGCAACACTGTAAGGAAAGACGCTTATGAATTGTCACGTGATTAACGAACGCGATATTTCAAGAATCAGCATGATTGACTTCACTAATATATGTAAATCATATGAATAATTCACTTTTATTGGCAATAAGTAGGGATTTCATGGAATTTTTAAAGAAAATACCGATTTTATGCAGTTTCTATATGGCAACACTGTAAGGAAAGACGCTTATGCATTGTCACGTGACTAACGAACGCGATATTTCAAGAATAAGCATGAATTATAAACAAAAAAACTACTGGGAATTTATGGGAACATTGGGAAAGTTTCGGAAACTTTCCGGCAATGTTTCCAGTGGAAACATTGCCGGGAGTGGCAATGTTTCCAAGCGTACATCACTAGTTGTAAGTAGCTTTTTTCTTTGACTAAGTAGGTACATATACTACCTATACATTTCTATGGGACGCCGTAGAATTTTCTTAGTATAGATTTATACATTTGTTTGATCAGTTACTAGCTACGTAGCTGCCTAGAAGACGAACCTTAAAATGTTATCTTCTGCTCGCTGTTTGTAGCTCATTTTACCATTTCCAGTGCAAATGCGTATGTGGTATTCTGACGTATAAGCAATTTTATCCAAATCCGTCCAACCACTTCAGATTTAAAGAGTAACTAACACACACACACTCACTCCGACAAACTTTAATTATTCATTATAGTGTGCGTGATAGATCTAATAGGCGGCCGTGGTGTGTCTGTCTATTTAGTCATTATAGTGTGAAGCCATATTGAATTTCAGGCATTTTGGGATTAAGGCAAATTGAGATTTAGACAAACTGAAATTAAGTCATTACGGATTTCAGGCATTATGGGACAAAGGCAAATTGAAATTTAGGCACAATGAAATCAGGGCGTTTTGAGATTCATAATATGGGGACATAATAGAGGCGCAGAACACATAATCGGCAGAATTATTGTTGTTCTGTTGTTTACAATAAGTTTACAATACTGTGAAAATTTTAATTTTTCACCACACCGTAATCGTTGGACCTTAACTGACCATTCCCCATTTCTCCCCAACAGCCCCAGACGCTATTCAACGACAAGGGGAAGTACCCAACTCTGACCCGGATGTCGTACTGCCAGTGTCGGCTGCCGCGGGTCTTCACGAGCGTCTTCGAGCGGTTCGGGTGGACGCATGTGGCTCTACTGCTCGACAAGTCGGATCTGTTCTCGCTTACTGTTGGTGAGTGCCCTTGTAACCTTGACTGTAACGCAATGGTGCCAAAATGGGCTCAAAGTTGACGGCTTCAATTAGGAAGAGTACTCACTACTTAGGTCTAAGTAGTTTTTATTTTTATTGAGTGAGAATACATTATGGCAAGGGAGGGTATTCTCAATAGTATTCGGGCCTTAGCCTGTAACGCAATGGTGCCAAAAAGGGCTCCCGGTTGACTGCTTCAATGTTTTTGTAGTACAGCAAAGAATATTCTGATTCGAATTCTAGAGGATTATTTCTCTGGTTGTAGGAGAAAATCGAGGAAACCCCGGTTTTGTCCTTCTGCTGGGACGCCATTAAGTTACAGGCTAAGGCCCCTGGACGTCCATTAGCGGCGGATCGGGCCGGGGCGCATCGCAAGATTGCAACGCAAAAATCCGCCTGCCTGTATTTATGTGAGACAGCGTCCACTAGCGGCGCATCGGGGCGAGGCGGGCCGCAGCGTAATAGTCCGCCGTTAGTGGACGCTGTTGATTTCAATGATACTTACTACAAGGGTGGACTTATTTCAACAGATATTTCTTCCAGCCAGCAAAAAATATATATATTTTTATGACGGGAGACTGCCAATAAGGAACCGGAACAAACAAACATACAAGTACATGCTAATATACACCCGAATACTTACCTACAATAAAAAAAATAACACTGGTAGACTATACGATGGATGCAAAGGCCTTTTAAAACCCTTAATATCTACCAGATTGATGAAGAAACAGATTTTGTATGATGTGGTCCGCTAGCTTTACCTATCTTTCAATTTAAAAATATCTCTTTCAGGTAAAAGTCTAGAATGGGGTTTGAGAAAGGAAGGGGTGCTGAAAGCAGTGCGGGAACTCGATGGCAACGAGAGGGAGTCCTGCGAAGCCTTATTGAAAGATGTCAGCATGTACGCCAGAGGTAAGTTAACTACTATTCTCACACCCAATACATCCCATTTTTCAGTAAAGTTCATTTAGTTTTTTACAAACACTTTGCAAAGTACTCTTTTGTCGGGAAAGCATAGAGGACATTTTTTTGTCGCAAAAGTCACTTGAATAATCTTTTCTTACGAGTGTAGTTAGTGGTCAGTAGCTGGTAAGCTACTTAACTCTACAGGGTGCACTCTAAGTCGATAGCAGAACTTTAAGTGGGCTATCTACTGATCCATACAAACAACTTGTACTAGGTGGCAACAAAAATGGAGCGAAAAAAATATCAACTGTTTCATACATTTGGCGCAGTACTGAGTCGACCTTTTGTATGGAACAGCAGATATTTTTTTAACTCAATTTTTTTCGCCACCTAGTACAAGTTGTTTGTTTTTACCTGATTTTCCTTCGGTTAGACGGAATCCATCTCGCAAGCAAGCCAAATGCTATACATATAAATTACAACGTGTAACAAAACATCCTAACTCTTTTTACGGGGTGTAACCTACTGGTCAACAGGATGTCAATTCTGTAAAAAAAAGTTGAAAAAAAACATTTTTATTTTATAACCTCAAAATTGAATTTTTTTCATAACTTTTTTGTTTTTTGTATAGCTCAAATTTAAAAATATCTGTGTGGGTGTAGGTCCATTTGGATAGCTTTGAGTTGTTAAAACATTGTGAAAGTCAATGAAAACAATATTTAAAAAATACTTTTCTCCAGCCACAGCGTTCACATTTTATTAATTTAAAAATCAACGGAAAGTCATAGAGCAAAAAAAAATTTTGGTTGCGATTCCTATCACCGGGTGCTATTACCCTGTAAAAAGAGTTAGCATCTTTTGTAACACCTTGTATAGGTAAGCATACCGCCCACGCCTCGGCGCATCTTTATGATCATATTGAACTAAGATAAAGTATTGAATTAAGGTCATATCACTTATATGGATGCAAGGCCAAGGCGTCGATAAGCTATGGATCTATAGATGCTTTTCTCTCCCGATGGCACCTATTAATTATCACTTTGATGAAGTAACTAATCCAGCCGTAATCTCATTATTTTGTTCTGTTCCACACCGCCCACGCTGACGATTGAAAACTTTACAAAGTACAGTACATACACGTGGAAGACATTACTTGCGCTCGCGAAAACCCTCACCAAGTTTTTTTTGTTATTTATTTATTTATTTAGTTATTTAATATTTAGGAGAACTAGTGACTAATAGTAACATTGATGTATTTTATAACAACAAGTATAAAAACACCTTAGTAGCTTAAAAAATAGAAGTATAGAAGTTCAATAAATGCTCGCGACTACTCGCATAATAAAATTATATTTCCATCTGTTATTGTGAAAATTTTTTAGATGACTTTTATTCTTGGATCTATAACTTTTATTTTTTTAATGTTTTTAGTTGCACTCTTTTTTATTGTATTTGTTACCCAACTTTTTGACGAAGCTTTGTGTGTATTTTAGATTTAATATTGCATGTAATTATGTTTTGACAAATAAATAGATTAACTTTTATTTAAACGGGACATGATTCCTAATATAGACAGTAATATAGACTAATATAGACATCCAAAATATTATTTGATTTTATCACCAGCCAGCAATAAAAACATGCTGCAAAAAAAAAACTAGACAATATTTTTTTACATTGCGTTTATTTACAGCGCTTTTAATCGTAACATTCCAAGTCGCAACTTGACAAACAAGCAGATCATACCTTTTATTTTTTATAGCTATCTTAGTTTCGAAGGTGAAAAGGTTGGGAAATAAACAGGAAAGTTTTTCGCCTTTCTACCAACTTCGGCCATTTTAGGGAAAACGCTTCGAGAAGTTTGAAATTTGATTTTGGCTTAGTCAAAGCCGGAGGTTTAAAAATTTTTGCTTACGTTGGAAATACTTGAGTCGGAGTTTGTTGCTTGCTTTGCAGTTTCCAATGATATGGAAAAAGATTCCAAAAGTCCTCCGTTTCATCCTTCGGTTGTTGATCGCAGCTTACATTGCACTTTTTCAAAGAGTAAAAGGACCCTATTACTAGGACTCCGCTGTCCGTCTGTCTGTCCGTCTGTTACCAGGCTGTATCTCATGAACCGTGATAGTTAAGTAGACAGTTTAAATAAGTTTAGTTAAAATTTTCACAGACAATAATTCAGCCGATTATTTGTTCTGGTCATAAACTAGTTTTTTGGGTAACTGCTTTGTCGACCATAACACAAATCGGCTGAATTATTGTTGTTCTGTTGTTTACAATAAAGAAAAGAATACTATTATTGCCGCGAACGAAAAATCGCTGAACAAAAATAGCTCAGTTTAGTTTCAAAATAAAAAAAAACTGGGAACATTTTGAATTTCCCGCCACGCTGCTATCGTCCAACTTTAACTCTAAGAAGTGTTCTGTAATACCACCCTAAGGCCCGGTTTCTGAGTTGAGAAATTCACTAAGCAAATGGGTAAGTATCGTTCTGTCACGCTCTTTTGTAAGAAATCTGCTGAGACAGGACGATACTTGCCCATTTGCTCAGTGAATTTCTCAACTCAGAAACCGGGCCTAAGAGTGTATGTTTGTCCAGTGGTGATCCTGAGCGTCCGCGGACCTCTGGTGCGCGAGTTTCTGCTGGCTGCCCATGCGCTGGGCATGACCCGCGGCGACTGGGCCTTCCTCGACGTCGAGATCTTTCAGGTACTACTCAACACACTTTGGTTTTCCCCGCTCCCCGGGAGCACCCTATTTCATTTTTCTTCTTTTATTTTTTTTCCTAAAGCAATAATTTTGCTTAAGGCTCCGTATAAGGCTAACTAGCGCCACCAATGTTGAAAAAATCATATCTTCCTTCAGAAGAAGTTTCTGAAAAAATCCTAAGATGAGCTCATGCGCCATGCTTTTCTAGATTTTTAAGTGAAGGTACCCAACTCAATTTCTAGTCTTAAGCTAAAAAAAATTCGATAACCGCCAAAAACGGCCGCTTTTGGCGGTTATCGAAAATTTTTTAGCTTACAAGTAAATTTCGAAGAGGGTATCTACACTTAAAAATCTAAAAAAGCATGGCGCATAGGCTCATCTTAGGATATTTTCAGAAACTTCTTCTAAAGGAAGATATGATTTTTTTAACATTGGTGGCGCTAGTTAGCCTTATACGGAGCCTTAAGAATTCCCTGTATAAGCGTGGGAACTCGGCGATGGCCAAGCGCGTGAAACACTGTTTTCTATAGCTGTTTCACCCAGAGCGAGACGGGGCGCGGGAAAAGTGAGAGGCAATGCGGCTGTATGAGTCTACGTGTGTTCGTGTCCCTTCGCGAGTATGTATTTTCCCAAAATTGTTCATAGTTCAGCTGCCATTTCTACATTTTATTAGCTATTTGAAAAATCTTTTTTTTTTTTTTACAAGTACAATACATTATTGATGTTCCAAAAATAACCTAATGTTGAAAACTAGAACCCCTGAGACTACCGTGGGGAATAGGCACTGATTGCTGTGATACAGATTTCTAGTCTAGCACAGCAACAGAAGCTAAACTCTTGTCCTGATCAACAACACCTAGTCAAAATACTTCTATCACCTTTTACGCAAAGAAACTTATTCTATTCTTATTACCAATTCTTTTTGTATTTCGTAAACGGTTAAACTTACTTTTATTATGTCGGTGTAGCCGACTAGTTTCGGTTCTCATTCGGAGACCTTAATCATGGAGCTGAGACGGCCCTCGCGACGCCCCCACCCCTTCCCCCCGCACCGGAACTGTCAGCGCGCGCGCGGCGCCTAGTGACACGCAGTCTGAGACTGGCCACGGCGTCGCGAGGGCCGTCTCAGCTCCATGATTAAGGTCTCCGAATGAGAACCGAAACTAGTCGGCTACACCGACATAATAAAAGTAAGTTTAACCGTTTACGAAATACAAAATGTGCAGTGCTTACGAAAGTTTAAGTGTAAAAATATTACCAATTCGTCCATCAGGGTGGCTACTGGGGCGAGACGGGCTGGGCGGCCGGCGACGAGCGCGACGCCGCAGCCCGAGCCGCATACGAAGCCCTGCTGCGGGTGTCACTGAAGCTCCCCACCGGAGACAGGTTTGCATGTAGCGTTATAAAAAAGTAAGAGGTAGTCTGCTCCACTTTAATCTTAAGGGTGGACGATAGCAAGGTGGCGGGAAATTCAAAATTTTCACTGTTTTTTACATTTTGTAGCTAAACTGAGCTATTTTTGTTCAGCGATTTTTCATTCGCGGCAATAACATAGTATTCTTTTCATTATTGTAAACAAAAGAACAAAAATAATTCAGCCGATTATGTGTTCTGGTCTACGAAGCAGTAGCACTGCCCAAAAAACTTGTCGTAGACCAGCACATAATCGGCTGTTTGTTGATTGTTGTTCTTTTGTTTACAATAATGAAAAGAATACTATGTTATTGCCGCGAACGAAAAATCGCTGAACAAAAAGCTCAGTTTAGCTACAAAATGTAAAAAACTGTGAAATTTTTGAATTTCCCGCCACACTACTATCTTTCAGCCTTAAGGCGCGAATCTTAAGATTAAAGTGGAGATGGGCAGAGCATCTGGCTAGGCGGGAGGACGGACAGTGTCCTAGGGCAGTCACGGAACGGTGGCGTAGAATGAGTCGACGGTCGGTGGCTAGACCGAAAGCTCAATGGGTAGATGTAGTACGAGTGCTAGCTAGGTAAAGCTGGGTAGCTTCTCTCAGAGAATGGGTTCGGGCCTTGCCTACAGCGGAATAGAGATTTTCGCGTTGACGGTATTATGCCTCAGGTTTCCTCATGATGTTTTTAAACTCCTGCTAAGTCATGATAAAAGTATTATCCTACTATCGGCTACAGACTTTATTTGACCGCGTAAAGCGAGATGCCGCTACTCGATGGCGTGATAAAACTTTTATCGTGACGTTGTGCTCCCCTAGCAGGTGTCGGATTTATTGCTAAGGTTCTCTGACAAGACTAACCGATAGTTAAATATTAAATTAATCAATAAAAACTGAAGCACGGAAGCGCAAAATTTTTTGCGGTTACCCCATCCATATACTGACTATTCTATCTTATTTTAGGTTCGATGAATTTGCCGACGCGGTGCGAGCGCGCGCCAAGCTACATTATAACTACTCGTTCTCTGATGGAGAAGAGGTGAGTGAATCAATACTGTGAAAGATTGCAATTTAGGTAGCCTTATACGTTTTTTGACTTTACTATGTTCATCGTATTACAGTCTTCATACCCTGACAAAAATATCACACGTATTCATCTACAGTTCAAAGTATTGAAAATGCCGAGCCCTACTTTAAAAACACAATAATAGAAAAATATTTCTTAGCAAGTTTTCTATAAGGTAGATGACGATTTCTTTTTATTTGTATTCTAATAAAGAATATTGTTTTCTTTCCTTTGTTGTTTTACCAAATAAGTGTCAAAGAACCCTGTCTGAATCACAGTAATTGCTCTTTGATCAATGCTTACGACGGAAACCTTACGTTACCCTATTATACTACCAAAGTAACTACCCTCTGTTTCATCGGTAGGTAGTATTTGGATTTGTGCTTAAATCATTTAATTCATACGTAATTGAAAAATTTAGGTCAACTCACTCATACTAAGGTAAGTAGTACACCGATAACACATTGCACAGCTGTACATTATTGGCAATAACACAAAACAAATTCCTAAGAGAAAACATGAACGTAGTAAAGAAGTACACAAGGCGGCACGTCGACTCTTACACGCTAGCACTCTACTAGGTTACGGTATGGGCGACTTTACAACAAAAGTGTACACTCTGACGTGCTGTCGTGTGTAACGGTAAACTTTTTTTGTGAATCCTGAAATAGTTCCTAATGCGCTTGACATAAGTGCTAATTTAAAATGAAAATGTAACTTCCTGTGGTCTGTACGCATTCATCGTCTATTGTATACAGTAGAAAAATGCTTTTATTTAAATCAAAGGCAGTCGGGTGAAAACATTCATTCACCAAATTAATTAACTCAAAATATTTACGTCAAAAGCATTGCTGGAATTTTTGCATAACGAAGAGAAATTCACCGTATTATGAATGAAAAACATTAATTATTTTACTTTATCATAAACCCCCAATGGTAATGAATTACAAATTAGGTATTGCCATTTAACTCAATTTAATAAAGTTGTGATCAATCACAAGCAAGTCATATGGTATTAACCTACCTACACTGTAATTCCAACGATGATTTGCCGAATAAGTGGCTGTGCAGTGCAGTTCAATACTTTGCCACCCTTTTTAATTCCTACTAAAGTACGTACGATATTTTAAAGCTGAGCTACATTATGCAAATAGACAGTACCTATGTAAAGACTAATACAAAGCACCATCAAAACCATAGAACTGAGTAAATTCTTCCAAATACATACGTATTCGGAGGTTCGTAGAGCTCGCGTAGAACGTGCTACGGGCGTAGCGCGTCTACGACGCGTGAGCTACGAGTCACGCGCTACGAAATCGTGCGGTTCCTTTTTCCCCAAGCGATAGCGAAATCTAATGTGCAAGAATGGTTTAAGGTTTAAGATATTTATTTCTCAAAAAGAATACATACATTCACTTACTTGAGAAACAATAGTTAAGTAGGTAACAATACAATATCGACAGACAATTATCGAGATTTTAAAAAATAAATAGCTGGTAGTCCTTCAATAAACTATGCACAGTCCAGTTACATCGCTGTTGTAACTTTGTAATGCTGTGTTTACATTAATGATAATGGGTGGGCAATCATGTTGAGGTTATTTTATTAATCTATTGAAGAGTCCTTTTTGATGTGGTTTCTAAGGTTTCGTACAATAGTTTAGAGCAATTGTTAGCGGTTATATGACACAAGCGGTGGTGGTCTAGTGGGTAGAACAGTGGACTCTGAAGCAAGAGGTCCCAGGTTTGATTGCCGGTGCGGAAATGTATGTATGACTTTGTTTAATTTCAAAGTTACGTACATATTTGAATTTGTAGTACCACTCTCTAACCGTGAAGAAAAACATTGTCTTTCCTGTGGGCTAGGCCGACTAAGCTGTCAGGATGGTATACAAAGGTGCTGGGCAAGCCTATGCCATCTATCATAAAACAATGTACAGTCGGCCACACGTTAGGATACCCATTTTTGTTCGATTGGCGCCCTTATGCCGCACGCGGTAAGAGCTGCCAAGGGGAATCTGTGACTGTGGCAGACCGTACCAGGCACTGCAGCGCCGAGTGGTCTCTTTACCCATCTAGCGGTGTAAAAATCATCTTTTTACATCGTCCAGTGTTTTTAGGGTAGTCAAAAAATTATGATGATGATGTTCCCAGGTAAACTTCTTCATCGGCGCCTTCTACGACGGAGTGTATCTCCTCGGCATGGCTCTGAACGAGACGCTGACAGAGGGCGGTGACATCAGAGACGGACGGAACATTACTCGCCGGATGTGGGGCCGGGACTTTCATGGTGAGTCTTTTCACATTTCACATAGGGGGCATAGGTGCTATTTTCTTATTGGTTTTGGACTCTATTCTAAGGCAATGGAGTTAAATTTAATGTGGTTACAACCAAGGTCTTATAAGGTCACATACGATAGCTACTAATGGAAAAAGTCATATCATCTTTTATACGTTATTTTATACGTTATTGACCCTTACAATACTCGTTTTGTAATCTAATGTAATTAAAATGTGGCGGTAGTTTATTGCCATGCAAGAATCCAATATTATCAACTGCACTTCGTAAAGCTGGATTCGATATTGCGTTCCATTCATCCAGACACAATTCTAAAACTAGATGAATGTTAGAAGGTGGAGGTATATGAAATATCTTTGCATAGTGTAATTAAATTGGCCCCTATTTAGAACTACATTTCTGTATCAAACGTTCGAATAATTTAGATAAAAACCATGATAGTAAAAACAAAGCAATGTTTGCCAAAATATTGGGGTTCTTGGTTTTACAATATAAATTGGATCAATTCCAATTAAATGTTGAGGACAAAACAATTTTTTACAATTATATTATTGTCTTTAACAGTAGTTCATATTTCTTTGATTTGCAATTATATTTTTCATTGTAAAAACCATAAAATAAATTACAAAATATATATTTTATGCAGTTCCCTTTCACGTAGAAAAGAACGATTTAGAAATAAATAGAATCTATAGTAGGTGCTAAACTCCGAATCACAAAGCAGCTTTGGAAGATCCATTTGCCTTTGATGCTGGGATATTCATAATTGAGTTTGCGACTAAGTTTTGTTCACTGTTCCGCTTGCGTTATAATTTAATTTGTCCAAAGGTAGGTAGACCATAGTTAGGTATAAGTAGAAACTTGGGCCTTTTGCATCTGTGATAGATGATTTATACAGGGTTTAGTTCGTGGCACGTCCTCTTACACTCACACTGACAATAGATGGATGAAGATACCATTCGGACGCTGCAGTGTCAGCCCGTCTATGATGCGCACCGCGACTTCTATCGCGGCGTGAAAAAACTTCGACATGAAATACTTGTATTAGCTACCCTCCGCGACGGTAAGTCTATACGTGACGAACTACTGTTGAGTCGCGTTTCGCGGAAACACTTGACACTAACATGACTTCCCGTAGACAGGAGTATCTCGCGTGCAAGCGTAGACAAAACTCGCGTCGCGGCCTGGCATAGCCGGGCAGGGGTAGATTTATGTGGAGTAGGCTTGCCCAACAACTTTTCTATCTTTTCAGCTAAGTTGGCCAAGTTCACAGGAAAGACTCAAATCTTAAGTGGGCTAAAAAGTAGTAACGTTATGGACAAATGGACAGAGAAACGGAATAATATTAGAGATGCAAACCAATACTAGCTACGTTTATATATCTATATTCTCTGTCTCTAAACCTCTAGCAAGGCTAAAATAGACGCTTTAGTTAGACCGTTTAAGGGTACGTTTTCATCAAAAGGAAAACTTGTCGTCGCTCATTAACTCTGTCGTTGCGAAGGGCTTTACACTGAAGCGCCTGTGAGTTCGTTTTGTTGTTGTTTTAGAATTTTAGAATCTGCTCGCACTTTGCGCTAAAGTTGTCTCCTTTTTTGCATTTATGTTTTTGAGGAAATTTCGGTGAAATAGACGTTGCCAATAAGGTAACATTAAAAATTTACGAAACAAAGGCGATTTTCACACGATAAATTCAAGAGTAAGCCTGGTCAGCGAAATTTTGCGAATTTCCAATACGCAGAGGAATTTCCTTTGAAATCTTTGTGTTCGACATTAGGTAAGTATAGTGCTACAATTTACTGCACAAAAATCGATTGAATATACAAAAATAACTAGAGTGTAGGGCGTAGGCTACAGTACAGAGGCGCATTTATTTTCAAAGAACTTTCATAAATTTTTACACTTAAACCGAAACTAGTCACCGAGTTTAACCACTTACGAAATACAATAAGTTTCATCCAGCTCCGAAATTTTTATTTTTATAAACAGCTTCAAGGTTTGCCAACGGGCGATGGAGCGCAGCATGCTAAGTGTAAAGAGGACCGACAGAGTCAGAAACACTACCCCGCGCTCCAAAACCAAAATTATTGATGTTGGAGCTGCGACCGCTAGGCACAAATGGAATTGGGCTGGCCACGTCTGCCGCATGAGCCAAGACAGGTTGGCAAAGATCGCTACCGACTGGGTCCCACATGACGGACAACGAAGGCGCGGCAGGCCTAGGCGACGATGGCGTGACGACCTAAACAAGTTCTTGCCCGGATGGCCGGAGGGGGCACATGATAGAGATGTGTGGAAGACAAGAGGGGAGGCCTATGCCCAGCAGTGGGACACTCACATCCAGGCTAACTAAGAAACAGCTTCACCTACATTTATTGATGTCAGAAGACGCCGATTCCGCATACGTTTGACAGTGAGATCCGGAATCTCAGGCGTTTAATCCTCATTGTGGCTTTATTTTTCCTTAGTTCCCGATCAGACACTATTTAACCCGTAGAAACCGTCGCTGGTTGTGCAACAATATTCCTAATAATTGTATTTACTATTCTAAGATCTTTATCCACTGTTCGGGCCCGAGTTAGAAGTGGAACGCGGTCACCGTGTTCCATTTTGATGACCGTCAATTTCGATGTTCCCCTCACCCCCCTCCTCGATGAATGTACTTTTTACTAAGACAATAGATACTTTTTGACACGCACGCCTTTGCATTTTGAAAGCTCCTGAAATCCTAAAATAGGCCTACAAGATAACGTAGCGATCATCACGCACGCCGCTACATGCTGTTCCTCCGAGACGGACCGAAAAACCCAATTTCGACGACATAAGCGAAGATTGGAACGGACCACGCCACCCGCTAAGAGGTTATCAGGAGCCCTTGGACCTAAAGCGCACATAAACTGGACGGATATCCCTGGAGAAGTACTGGACGTTACCGCAATCCACTGGAGCGAGACGTAGGACACTTGGAAGGCTGGATTTTGGACGTCGACGTGGACGCCAGCCCGAGCATAGCGCACAACTCGGTACGACCAGCCATCCCATCCTAGTCCCAACCTCCTTAGCTTCTCTTGTGTGATACCGTGCCTTCAAACTGATTTCAGTGATAAACGATTGAGATACCACCTGGTTTACACGGCCGCCGAGCTGCCAGAGTGCCGTTGCTAGCACCTGCTGTCTTCCTGGGTACCGTTCCAACCGTGAGTACCTCCCCTTTCCAATTGCCACCAATATGTCTTTAGACCAGTGGTTCTTAACCTATGGTCCGCGGACCACTGGTGGTCCGCGAGGGCCCCGTTAGTGGTCCGCGGGCGGGTCCTGCAGTCCAGTGCACATAGCGATGGTTGTCAATAAATTAATGTTGATTTTGAAAGTCTTGTTTGAACGAGTTCCCAATGAATAAAATAACAGAAATTTTCATGTTACTTCCTATTGAAAAAGATTTTAAACCTCCAAAGATCCGCGTGAATGCAGATCGGGCCAAGGAATTATCGAATGCGCCAGATTTTGACAGGATAATACAATAAATAGTAAAGTTCAATACGAAAATAAAAAAATAAAAAATTGTATTATCAAAACCCTTAAAAATCGAGTAATCAGTGCTGACTCATAGTACAATGTCGTCAGCCCATGTCAAACCGCACGTAGACTATATTTAAGGTAAAATCGGTGAATTTTCAAATGCGCTGCGCGCGTGTGTTCTATTCAAAACAAAGGAATTCTTCATTATGAAATGTTGACTTAAATAAGTTAATTTTCAGCCGCGCTGGGTGCGTTTGTTCAAATTATAGCAAAATAAATCTCCGTCATAAAATAGAAAGGGGAAAAATCGGTGAATTGTCGGGCGCGCTGCGCGCGCATTTTTCCCGTATCTACTACACGTACTAAGGAACACTTGATTATTATTTTTAAGAGTTTAATCGTAAAATTTTCGGACGCGCTGCGCGCGCGTTTACAGACAAATGAAATCTGGATGACATTGGCGGAAGATTATCTGATTTTGCTATCCTGTGGCATAAAAAGGGTAAAATCGGTGAATTTTCGGGCGCGCTGCGCGCGTATGGCTATCAACTGCCAATTAAATCTCCATAATAATTTTAGTAAAATCGGCAAATTTTCTCGTGTATATTCCATTGTTCCAAAACCGACTCATATTAATTTCCTGTATTCAACTTACATACTTATTATACTTTAGGTCAGGTGAAACGATTTCGTGTGAAACACGATGTACCTTGGATCTGGTGGTCCGCACTAAGAAAAAGATAATCAAAGTGGTCCGTGGTCCAAAAAAGGTTAAGAACCACTGCTTTAGACCCTAACGAGGCCGCTGCTAGTGCCGGTCCTAGCAGACCCAAGTCTCCTTGTGAAGGTTTAGTTGATCAATTAATAATCCGTGAACTTGTTCGTAAACGTGGAATAGTTAAAGGTAGACTTACTCGGTTCTCTAACTATGTCAATTGCATTGCCGATGATGAGATATTGCCACAGAGTCGCATTGATCTAAAACTACGCGTAGAAGGTGCCCGTAGCTTGCTAATCGAATTCAACGATCTCCAAACTAAGCTAGAGGAAAACGTCCGTGATTGTGATCTATCGGATCAGCTAGATCAACGCGATCAGTTCGAGAGTTCGTACTACGGTGTCATATCCAAGGCTGAGCTGATACTAAACAGTGGTAGGGTCAGTGACAGCCCCAATCAAGGTAGTAAGAATCAGACTAAGCTAAAATCTGTGCAGTTGCCTACCATTTCAATGCCCACCTTTGACGGTTCATTTGAGCACTGGTTAGAATTTAGGGACACATTCTTATCACTGGTCCACAACTCAAACGAAATAAGTGACATACAAAAGTATCACTACCTTAAGTCATCACTGAAAGGTAGCGCGGAGCTCGTGATAGACGCACTAGAGTTTTCTTCAGATAACTACGTAGTTGCCTGGGACTTGCTGCTTAACAGATATAACAACAGTAGGTTGTTGGTTCAGAACCACGTAAAGAGTTTGTTTACATTGCAGTCTTTACCTAAAGAGTCGCCTACTTTGCTCAGAAAACTCGTAGATACCATTCTGAAGAATTTACGCGCATTAAAGATTCTTGGGGAGCCCACAGAGCATTGGGATACCCTTATTATCTATCTAGTTGTGTCTAGGCTAGATAAAACTACTGAGCGCGAGTGGGAGCAACACAGGAGCTCGTTGGTATCGAAAAATGACAGCAAACCATCGTTGAAGGTAGCTAGTTTGATTAAGTTTCTTGAGGACAGGGCTGACATGCTAGAAACACTGCATCTATCGCACAGCACTGTCAGTCAAGATAATAAGAAACAAAGCGCAACAAAATCTAACTTTTCTCACTGTCATGTTTCGACCAACAAGCCCCAAGATCGGTCTGGTGCCAAGAGGTTGTGTGCAATGTGCAATGCGAAGCACCCACTTTACTCGTGTCAACTGTTTCTTGACATTAGTTTAGAGTCCAAACATCACTTGTGCATGAATTGCCTACGTTCTGGGCATACGGTTGACACTTGTAGATTTGGGCCGTGCCGCAAATGCAATAAAAAACACAACTCATTGATTCACAGTGGCACAGCTGATCAGCCGTCTTCGCTAACACTTCATTCGGGTGAAAATAATAAACCGGTTATGTTTGCTAATTCCGCAGTCAATTTGCCCTCTCCCTCCACACACGCATCATCCGCGACCGCCGTCCCTCTCAGTGATAGAAGTAGCTCAGGCTCGACCATCCAGGTAAACAATGCACACATTCATACGACACAACACGCGCAGTCTGTTAGTGTGCAGCATGTTTTACTGTCCACTGCTCTAATCGAGATAGCTGATAAGTATGGTAATTACCACACAGCCCGCGCACTCCTAGACAGTGGGAGCCAAAGATGCTTCATTACGCAATCCCTATGTGAAGTACTAGGTACAAACTTAATACAGTCCACTCACGAAATCCATGGGGTAGGTGAAACTGTGACACAATGCACGCAAAGCTGTGTCATAGATATAAAATCGCACATAGATAACTACACCCTAACTATTCAATGTTTTGTTTTGCCGCATATAACGTCAGCTCTGCCACCTGCATGTGAATTAAGCGCACAACAGTTCTGTATTCCAGACGGCATACAGCTGGCAGACCCTGACTTCTTAGACTCCAAGCATATTGACATTTTATTAGGCGCAGATCAATTTTGGAGTCTACTAAACGATGGTAGGATTAGGTTACACAATGGACCCTACCTACACAGCACCAAGCTAGGCTGGATTATTTCTGGTCCGATTAACATAAATTCGCGCAATGTTAGACACATTCAGTGTCATTTCACCCAGTCGATTGACACTCAACTAAGGGCGTTTTGGGAAATTGAGGAAGTTTCACAGGTCCGGGATAAGCGCACGGATGAGGAGCGTGCATGCGAAGAACATTTCCTTCACAATACTACGCGCAACAGTGAAGGAAGGTTTTGTGTACGCATACCTCATAAACTCCCACCTGATACGCTAGGAGAAACCCGTCCTCTAGCGGAACGCCGATTTTTAGCGCTGGAAAAGCGATTGCAGCGCTCACCCGCTTACAAGAAGCTGTACAGTGATTTCGTTCACGAGTACGAGCGTTTGGGTCACATGACGCACATCGAATCGCACGGGTCCCCGCATTATTTTATGCCGCATCACGGGGTCTTTCGTGAACATAGCACAACCACGAAACTCCGCGTTGTATTTGACTGTAGTGCAGCGTCAAGTTCTGGCAAGTCATCCAACGACTTACAGATGGTGGGGCCACCTATACAGGGTGACCTTGTTGACATCTTGCTCCGGTTCAGGCAGCACCGTTTCGTTGCCTGCGCAGACGTGGAGAAGATGTACAGGCAGTGTTTGGTGGCCGAAGACCAACGTGATTTGCAGCTAATTCTCTGGCGTGATGAGCCCTCTCAACCTCTAAGTGTTTTCAGGCTCAATACTGTGACGTACGGAACCGCATCCGCTCCATTTCTAAGTGTGAGATGTCTCAAACAGTTGGGCGCTGAAAGCACCGATCTAGAGGTTCAGAGGGTAATTAACCGCGATTTTTATGTCGACGATATGATTACTGGGTCTGACGATAAACACGAGCTGCTAGAACTTTGTACCAAGGTCGCAAGTGCATTGAATTTAGGCTGTTTTCCACTGCGCAAGTGGATTTACAACTTTTCGCCCGATGACAGTGTTGCGTCACCCTGTGACTCAAAAGAATTCACGCCAAACGAAAATAATAACTCTAAAACTTTAGGGTTAGGTTGGTATCATTTATCGGATGAATTTCATTTTAATACGCGCTACGATAATGATGCCAACTTACCTATCACTAAGCGGTCTATTCTGTCAACTGTGTCACAAATCTTTGACCCTTTAGGCCTGCTTAGTCCAACAATAATGCAAATGAAAATATTGTTGCAACAGCTGTGGCTGTTGAGTTTAGGTTGGGATGACGCGATACCTACTGGCGACGTCACGCAAGCATGGAACCAGTTCATTGCATCCCTACCTATTCTCAACACCATAAGAATACCGCGGCATGTTATAGGTACTCGCTATACCTATATAGAAATGCATATTTTTTCCGATGCTAGCACTCTTGGTTTTGGATCGTGCATTTATATTCGCGCAGTTAATGACGATGACTCATCGGTATCGGTTCGTCTATTGTGCTCTAAGGGCAAAGTCGCACCTGTAAAACCGGTCAGTGTCCCTAGGCTCGAACTATGCGGAGCACTACTAGGCGCTAGGCTGTACAATAAGGTTCGTGACTCTTTGCGCTGTGAGTTTAGTCAGGTGATGTTTTGGACGGATTCCACGATTGTTTTAGGCTGGTTGCGCATGAAACCTAATTTACTAAAAACTTTTGTCCAAAACAGAACCGGTGAAATCCAAGAACTGACCAAGGGTCTTCCCTGGAATCACGTCAGCGGTAAATTTAATCCAGCTGATCTAGTATCACGTGGTGTCAGCCTGCAGGACCTCTCTTCCTCCACCTTGTGGTGGGAGGGACCGGACTTTCTGCGTGACATCAATTTCAAAGCTGACGAAGTACCTACACACAGTAGTCGACTCGATGACACCTCGGAGCCGCTACCTGAGGTGAAGTCGAGCGTCGTATCTCTCGTGGCCGACAGCAACGCATCTTCTGAATCGCCTTTATTTCCGTTTACTCGCTTTTCACAATATAGCCGCATGAGGCGCGCCGTCGCATTCATGTTACGTTTTATTTATAATGCGCGCAATAAAAACAACAAGCGCACGGGCGCTATCAGCGTCGATGAATTGGAGGAGGCAGAGAGACGGTTAGTCAGACTCTGTCAATTAGAGTCTTTTTCGGATGAAATAAAATTGTTAGTCAAAGGGCACGAGTTAAAATCCAAACACAACTTATCGAAATTAAACTTGTTTATCGACGCTCATGGCATTCTGCGAGTTGGTGGCCGCATTCAGAATGCATCCGAATTTGATTTTAATAAAAAACACCCGACGTTAATTTCAGGAAAGCATCATTTTTCGTTGTTGTTGTTTCGCCACGAACATAAACAATTGCTTCACGCTGCTCCACAGGCATTGCTCTTTCATTTACGCGAATCATGGTGGCCTATAGGTGGCAGGGATTTAGCCCGAAAGGTAGTGCACGCATGCACTATTTGTAAGCGCATTAGGGGTAAAACCATGACACCTCTTATGGGAAATCTACCCAAAGAACGGGTTACTCAAACGTATCCATTTATACGCAGTGGGGTTGATTTTGCCGGACCTACGCTAATTTTGAACCGTAAGGGTAGGGGCGCAAGGACTGTGAAGGCATACATTTGCTTGTTTATTTGTTTCGTCACGCGCGCTATACACCTAGAGCTCGTTAGTGATCTTTCAACTGAGGCGTATCTGCTCGCCTTAAAACGCTTTATTTCACGTCGCGGTAAGCCGCTTGAAATCTTTTCAGATAACGGTCGCAACTTTGTAGGCCTAAAAAACGACTTTGATAAATTCATGACTAACTGTAGCAAAGATATTATAGAGTACGCGGCCAGTCAGCAGATCAAATTCAGTTTCATACCTCCTTACTCTCCTCATTTTGGTGGCCTTTGGGAAGCGGGGGTCAAATCATGTAAGAACCACTTACGCCGAGTAATGGGAAACGCGCATCTTACATTCGAGGAATTCAGCACGGTACTCGCACAAGTAGAAGCCATCCTGAATTCCCGTCCACTCACCCCTCTTTCCGCAGACCCACAAGATTTTCTCCCTCTCAGCCCAGCACACTTCCTGGTTGGTCGACCGCTCACCGCACCTGCCAGCGCCGACGTCACTGAGACACCTACGCACCGACTCTCGCGCTATCAGCGACTGGAGCAGATACGACAGCACTTCTGGTCCCGCTGGGCTAACGAGTATATCTCAGAGCTGCAAGTCAGAACGAAATGGCGAAACCACACCACTGATCTGCAGCCCAACACGATGGTGGTCATCAAGGAGACCAACCTTCCTCCGCTTAGATGGCAGCTAGGACGAATACTGAGGTCTATCCCTGGAAAAGACGGCATCTCAAGAGTGGCAGATATCCGCACAGAAGCAGGCATTGTGAGGAGAGCCTATACGAAGATCTGCCCTCTCATCGAGCAAGATCCGGCAAACGCAGCCGGGCAAGCTGATGCGCCAGAAGACATCGAAAGCTAGTGCTTCCAAGGCCGGGGGCATGTTCGGGCCCGAGTTAGAAGTGGAACGCGGTCACCGTGTTCCATTTTGATGACCGTCAATTTCGATGTTCCCCTCACCCCCCTCCTCGATGAATGTACTTTTTACTAAGACAATAGATACTTTTTGACACGCACGCCTTTGCATTTTGAAAGCTCCTGAAATCCTAAAATAGGCCTACAAGATAACGTAGCGATCATCACGCACGCCGCTACATCCACTTTGTACAACTGTTTGTATTCTCTAATAAATAAAAATAAAAAATAAATAAATTTAATTGCCGATCCGATGCAGTGAAATTGCCAACATGATTATGAACAATAAGGGCTTACGAATGTGTGTGATAATTATACCCCGTTATCTAATGCTCAGCTTGGGGGAAAGTGATGGGGCAGTTGCGATAATCAATGGCTGGAATGAGTGTCTAGCTAGAGCATTCACAAAATAATAATTTTATTTTGACAAACAACCCTTTATAGATAAATATGAATCGACTAATAATGTGAAGCAACATTACTATTTGCCCCCAAACTGAGCATTAGATAACCGGGTGGAGTGATAATACTGAGAATTGGCCCTCTGGGGGGTTACCCTTGACGCTATTGCGATCAAATTGAAAAAGTTTTAAATTTAATTTCTCTTTGAATTCGCATAGTAATGCTTTGATTTTAAATACTTTGTAATGTTTATTCAAAGGTAAGGCTGTTTTATTCAATAAAAACACAAAATGCGTCTTAATTTGTAAAATATTAAATTTTGTGAGTTGCGCCATATTGCGGCTGTATTGGAAAAATGCGTCAAGGGTAGAGGGGCTGAACTGTGTCGTTTGCGCAGGTATCACAGGACACGTGCGCATCGACGCCGTCGGCGACCGGGACGCAGACTACGCTATTTTGGACCTTGACCCTGTCACTGGAAAGTTTGAGGTGAGGCCCCTCTGATATCTGTGTTGTTTTTCACACCTACTTACTAGCTGAAAGAGATTTTAACTGATTCGCCGCCAAAGCCTGGCGAGCAGCGAGTCTCTTCAGAAGGAAATACTCCCACAAAAGTTTACAAGAAATGCATGAAATCGAATATTTTTTGCAACAACACTACCCTAAAAGATCAAGGCCCTCAGGCCAGAGCATGGCCATCGTAGTTTTTTTTCTGGCTGGCTCAGCGATCCAAAGTGGATCTTGGCCTCCGCAACCAGAAGAAATTCAATCGGTAAAATTCAGCCCTTTGCATTTACGTAATGAGATGATTTATACAGCATCCAATGACACCTTCACTCAGACTAGATGGGTAAAGTGGGCTCTCGGACGCTGCAGTGCCTGGAACAGGTAGGATAGGTAGATCAAAATGTAATTGTTTATTTCAAAATTTAAGCCTACAAATTAATTGTTTAAGTACACACATAAATCTAACATGAGAAGTGTCTATTAAAGGTGGCTAAACTATCTAACAGTTCACAGAAAAACTTATTATAGGTACTTAAAACTACTATAATCTACACTAATATTATAAAGAGGAAAAGTTTGTAAGTATGTATGTAGGGGGTAATCTCCAAAAATACTCATCCGATTTAAAAAAAAATCTTTCACTAATGGAAAGTTACGTTATCGCTAAGTGATGTAGGCTATATTTTATTGTGATAACGGGAAAAAAACTAAGTCTTCGCGGATGAAGTCGCGGGCCAAAGCTATGATTAATAAGTTAGTAATGGTAACAACGAGAAATGAAGTTGCGAAAATGGTATTAACGGTAGTTCAACCCTCGCATCTCCAAGATAGCACAGAAATGGTGTCCAACTTTAACACGGAAACCTGGCGTCGCGACTGGAACAGGAAGGAAGCAAAGAGAAGCGGCGTGAGCATATCCGAGTTTGAATAAGAAGCGCAAAATAGACCGGAATGGGAAACTGTACTGAGAGCCCTATGTCCCTGATTAGTGAGGATGAGTTCACACAGAATAGAGGTTCTAAGGAGTGTACAAACATTTATAAAAAAATATAAACTTATTTTTGGTTTTAAGACGCCGTACGTCTCACAACTAGCGCTGCCAATGGAAAAAAAATCATATCATTTTTTTGGATGCGTATTTAGCAAAAAACGCTCCTGCGATTTCTCAACGCGAGGCTTAACTATTTTTAGGACCTAAGGTTTGGATTCCAGGATTGGCCACTTTTGGCGAGAATCGATTACATTCTTAAGTTCTAGGATCTGGAATCCAAACCTTAGGTCCTAAAAATAGTTAAGCCTCGCGTTGAGAAATCGCAGGAGCGTTTTTTGCTAAAAACGCATCCAAAAAAAGATACTATTTTTTTTTCATTGGCGGCGCTAGGTGTGAGACGTATTTCATCATCTTTAGGTAACACAGGCCTATAAGCCTAGTACAGCAACGGATGCTAATCTTACTTATTCATACTGTCACATTTAATTTGTACAAAATTGTAAACTAAATTCGAACTTATATGGTAATTATAAATTATTCTTATTCTTATTCTTTCCTGAGTCGGGTGTCACTAACTAAAATAACACCCTTTATACAGGCTACATAAAAATAAAAATAAACATAGGTAATTGCCAACCTTCATTAAGATCCTTGTCGAGCAATACGAGGCGTTGGACCTTGAACCTGCCACCGGCAAGTTAGAGGAGAGTTAGTGCCGAGGTCTATTCACTCGGCTGAATAGCTGATATCTGTGGTTCACTCTCTAATGTGCTAGGGCCTCTACACATTTACGCCAAGAAGCCCCGTGAAAGTGTTGAAATATGAAAAAGCCGCGGGGTCGCTCTGCAAAGAGAAAATCACGGCGTCGAGAGAATGTGAATGTCAGGAAAGCACTTAAAACACAACTTGTGAAAAAAAAAACTACTTGTTCTATGAAATCTTGGAAATTTAAAAATACTAAAGAAACGCGGCAAATCCTCGGGGAAAATTGTAATTTTAAATAACCAAAGCTTAGCTTCCTTGGTATTAAGGTTGGCCAGTATTACCTTGGTCGCAGTGAGCATAGTGTGAACACACCTTCAAGGCGAGTGATTTAATTGCCAAGTTACGTAGTTCAGCATTGTATAGGGTATTTCAGTTGTGTAGGTAGTAGTTGCTGTAGGAAGCTATTGCACTTGATTTAAACGTTGAACGTGGGCGTACATTTGTTGAAGCAATATCCCCACCCTCCACGAAACACGAATTTAATTGAGCTAAGTACCGCGCAATACATACCCGCTCTCTTACTCAGTGTTCTGCTCGGTAAGGGCATATTGCATCTTTATTATGCACTAGCCAGCAGCCCCTTATGCTCAAGAAACTCTTTGTCGACGCCAAACATTCAATTAAAGTCGTGGACGCCATATTGATACAATATTGCTCTATCACATTAAATTGATTTAGATAGCTCTTCGTCCTAAAATTCTCTCAAAATGATCCCCACAACGTTTTTGTGAAATCGACCAGTAGCGACGGAAAGTAGGTCAACAAGGTCCGAACGATGTACAATTTAATAAATTTATTAGAACACAAACATATTACAGACACCAGTGAAGTTTCCACTTAAAAATAACACTGACACAGAGACTAGCAACAGATATTAACATAATATAGGAAATTTTAATTGCTTCTTCTTCTTAACATGGCATGAGACCTAGTTTAGATTTAGGTTGACGATGAAGATCCTTAATTAAAACTAATAGGTAATAATATGTTACATTTTGAACACTTTTTGTATTTTCTAAAGCACTAACCCGTGCTGGGTAAAAATCTTTACATTTTGAATGTGGACAATTAAGTATTTAAGAGCCTTATTGATCTTATTGGCATTGTAAAAAGACAAAAGATTGTTCATTCCGGTGGGTAGTAACAGCTACCACATGCAATACAAAAATATATTATTTCAATCGGCACTTTTAAAACAGACTCGCTTGCGTGAAAACCATTCCACCTACACAAACTTACAGTGTGAAATTGAACGGTAAACTTACTTCCGGCATTGGAGAATTTACCGACCCGCAACAAAAACAAGTGGAACGAAAACCCTCTGTGATGAATTTGCTCCGGTCTTCTTGTACACAGGTACACTGGGGTATTTCTACGGCAGAGCTGCATTATGCAATTCCCGTGGCATTTTTTATTTAAGGGTTTTCAGATAATTTGATGTTCTCACATTACTTTAGAACACATTAGTAATAATTTTATTGTTACATGATTATAAAATTACCCACTGACTAGCAAGGTACAGTAGGATTCCTAAAGCTGAGGGAGGCTACAACAGAAACCGATAGGCGATGCGGAATAACGGAATGAACGTATTAAAACTCACTAACTCTGAAAAAACGGCCACTTTTGACTTTTTGCGGGTACTGCGATGGAAAATTTTCACCTATTTTATTAAATTTATTCAAATAATTAATATTTTTTTCTTAATTGTGAAAAAAAAATTGCGTTGCACTTCCGTGTTTGAGTCACTAGCTTAGATATTATGGGTTACAAACACTCGACCCGTCGAAAATTGATGTGACAGACGGCCAGACAGACAGACGCACGAGTGATCCTATAATGGTTCCGTTTTACCTTTTGAGGTTCGTAACCCTAAAAATAGGAGGGAAAGTTGCAAGTTACCAGTGAGTTATTTTTATTAAAGAGCAAACCTTTTACGCCTTTCTATTTGTGGTGGGTATTAAAAGTATTACTTATTCAATATTCTTGGCGCTGGATTTTTCCTGCGCAGCTATTTCAAATGATAGACATTCCACAGCTTCCACCCGGGGCGTTATTAAATAATGTAATGAAACCCTACAGACTGGAGATTAGCGTTTAAAATTCCTTGGCAAATCCTGACCACAAAGCATTTGAAAAAAGTTGAAATAAAAAATTTAATTAGCAAAATTTAATATTTAATTTTGTCATTAGTGTATCTACCTAAATAAAGACACTGAAAAACTATGACGTCTCTCAATGTTGATTTAATTTCGTTCTAAGGCCTTTGCATCTACGTAATGAGATTATTTATACAGCATCCAGTTGCACCTTCACTCGCACACTATATGGGTGAAGAGACCAATCGGCGCTACAGTGTCTGGGACATTTCGTTCTAGGAGTTAACTAAACATAATTTAGTAAAAAATACACATAGCAAAGTAATCGATGTCAGTGAGGTAATGTGTCGTGTACTTGGAGTTTCTTTACCATGCTTCTTCTCCAAGAACGATCAGAGCTAGTGAAGCTGGAGAAAAAAAGTAGCTAGATACTTAGGGTGGTATTCTAGAACGCTACTTAAACTCAGTTTAAACTGAGTTCAGACTGTCGATAAAGCAGTGCATGTTTTGATATGAAGGGAGGGATATTCAAATCAAACCATGCACTGTTTTATCGACAGTCGACACTACTAAACTCTACTTAAACTGAGTTTAAACAGAGTTCAAGGAGCTTTCTAGTTTGAACTGAGTTTAAATACAGTTTAAGTAGCGTTCTAGTTTGAACTGAGTTTAAGTAGCGTTCTAGAATACCACCCTTAGTATTAGATAGTAATAAGTATCTGATTTATATAAATTTTTTACTTTAGATAATACTAGTTGTGCCCGCGACTTCGTATGCGTTTTTACACATTTGACATTTAATTTAAATTCGAATGCGGAGGAAAACTCAAAAGGAAGGTTTTTTTAACCCCCGATCAAAAAAGAGGGGTTTCATAAGTTTGATAGCTTTGTGTGTGTGTCTGTTTATGTGTTTATGAGGGTGTGCCTGTCTGTGTGTCTGTCTGTGTGTGCCCTAATCTAAAAAATACATTTATAATAAAATATGTATTGTTTAGATTAGGTATCGCCCGTGAAAGATAACAGGAAGCTTAGCATAAGAATTGCTTAGGAAGTAAAGGGGTTTATGCATATCGCCCTCGACGTAGAGTGGGATAGATAAAGTTATAAGCCCATAGATAAGGTCTTACCCATTCTCATGCTAAGCCAGCAAGCAAAGCATAAGGTTGGGTTGGAGCGTATCTACGGCAAATAACTCTGTCTATCCCGCTTTACGGCAAAGAAAATATATTTTTTTAAATATCAAGTTGAGCTCAGTAGAGTAAATATTTTAAAAAGGCACAAAAAAAATTTTCAACCTAGCGTGGGTTCAAACCCAGAACCTTTCGACCGCGACGCAACAGTACTTCATTTCTAACAATATACTTTGTCCGACCTCCACCGAAAACAACTCACAATTCCCTCCAGCAAGGATCATAAGGCTGGGTTAGAGCGTATCTATGGCTCTGTCCATCCCGCTCTACGTCAAACAAAAGAGTGAGATACCCAATGACATTCTAATACAAATGGACAAACTGTTCCGTACAATAACCAAGTCGAAACATGGCACACGCTAATTTCACCCTATTATGCTTCGACTGACCTTTTGTTTCTACATTGCTGCTGACACTTCAAGCCCTCAAAATGTATTGTGTCACTAAGCGGAAATGTAAATCAATCACGCAGTTTGAAGCTACGTAAGTTGATTTTTGAAGTTTATTGGAATAAAGATTGCAGTGGAGTAGCAATAGCCTATTTTAGTTTTTTGTTATGGGGAAAAAAAATCTGTGCCATGTTGCGGATATTATTTTAAACAGTTCATGAAAAATAGGCAGGTAATTATAATTTGTAAATAGCTTTTTTCCTGAAACATATCAACCCCTAAATGTGATTTCCAACAAATGTTGTTCTACGACTTTTCGAATAGCTCGATAGCTTCTAGGAAAATAATAACAGCGAAGTTTAAAAAACCAGGTGATACAAATCTACTTATTTATCCAGCCCATAAATAAAGCCCACTGCTGGGCATAGGCCTCTTCCTTTTCACGCCAACCCCCTCGGTCTAATGCCAATCTCGTCCATTGTCCTCCCGCTGTTTTGACAATGTCATCGAGCTTTCGGTCTACACACCGACCCTCGACCCATTCTAGGCCACCATTCCGTGACGCCCTGGTCCACCCTTGGTACTCCCGCCTAGCCAGATATCTTCGACTTTGGTCTTCTGCCGAATGAAGAGGATGAAGTATTTGTGTATCAGTGTGGCGGGGCCTGGGGCCTGAGTCTGTAACGCAACGGTGGCAAAAAGGGCTCCCAGTTGACAGCAACAATTACGATTTATTCATGCTGTGTCGGTCCTTTTTTTTGTTGCAAGTACAGGAAATATTATTCTGATTCTAATTCTAGAGGATTAGATCGCTGGTTGTAGGAGAAAAACGAAGAAACCCCTGTTTTTTCTTTCTACTTATACTGGGACGCCATCGACACGCCATTGTGTTACAGACTTAAGCCCCTGGTAGTTTTTTATATTATTTTAACTAAAGCCTATCCCATCATCTAACTCAGTAAACTGGCAGATCGAACTGTCATGTTAGTGAAAATGCCTGCCCCTTTTCAACTGACTAAGGATAGGTTGAAAAAATTCACTCGGGACAGGACTTATAAATGTTTAAATTATTCCCTAGGACGGGTTAGTGCTTTAGAAAAAACAAAAAGTGACTAAGGATAGAGCAAGAACTGTGCGAAAAATTTTAGTCCTTAGAATTTTTACTTTACAAAAGGAGTCTCCATTGTTTTATTTTCTGACTATGTTCTTTAAGCATCATTTTGTCTATCTCTTTCTGACCCGCGGGAGAGAAAGAAACAGGAACATTTGTTTACAATCAATGGTTTTTATTGAAAATTTAATAGTTTCCTCTTAATATTTGTACCTTTTCTTCTGTTATCATATGTAAATAATATTAATTAACCGATGGTAGGTCACACCATCTTTATTTCGCATTGTCAAGGTGTTATTTCGGCACTTTTTTGTACCACATTTTGGCATGTTGACAGCTGCGTAGTCATCAAACGTCTAATGAAAATATTGTGCTTACACTGAATTTAAGCACAATATTGCAGTTACCTTTTTCGAGCGCCTATGAGTTGTCTATTTGTATTAGAATGTCATTGGAGATACCTATTGTTTTAAACCCATAGAAACGATCTAACCCGGCCTTATGCTACGCTTGTAGAACTAACATTTTCCGCCAAAATAAAATAAAAACAAATGCCAACTTTTCATTATCAATATGGCGCCCCAAATGCCAAAAGTCGTAGCGTTATATTATACAGAGTGTTAAAAGACCGCCAACAAAGTAGGAGCCAACGATAGTCCTCATCATAACGAACATTTTTGCCCAAGGAACTATGTCTGGGAAATCAACGGTTTCCGAGATAATAAAGTCGGAATTGTTTTTTTTTTTTCAGCAATGAACATATTACTCACTATTGTATCACGTTCTTAACATACCTTCTCAAGAAGCCATATCAAAATTATGGATATTTCTTACAAAAAATCAAGTTAAAATTGCAACCCGCAATCTAGGTTTCCGAGAGAATGAGGATCAAAGTCGGACTTTTAAAATTTTTTTTTGCAGATTATGTTCAGTATCACGTTCTTAACATATCTTCTTAAGAAGCCATAACCAAATTATGAATATTTCTTACAAAAAACGAAGTTAAAATTGCAACCCGCAATGTATTCTAAACATTGGATAGCCTAAGTTACGCCCAGAAACGTGAGTTACGACCATGTTAAGTTTGGTTGAAAACTATTCAGCGGTGTTCGCGTTTATCGTGTTCATACAGACAGACAGACAGACAGACAGACAGACAGACAGACAGATAGACATAGACCGATTTTTTTGCATTTTTGTATTCAGTATAGTTTACTTAGTAACCCCTGCTAGTTTTTTTCTAAAAATATTCAATGTACAGAATTGACTTCGCTAGAGTTTTATTATAAGTATAGATAGATAGATAGATAGATAGATTTTGACGTTCAATGTAAATAATTTATTTATGGCATATTGAATAAAAACATTTGAATCTTGAATCATTGCGGAGGACGGTAGGCAGATTTGATACGAGTATGTCTGTTTGCTGATTTAATTAAAAATTCCGTTACCCATGTCAAGTATCCACTTCGCATTAAGGGACGTCCACAAAACATGATGGATGTCAGGGAGGCGACCGTGACCTATCATTTCGGCTTTATGGTAGAGTCCGCGCCAAATAAGTCAGAGCGTTGGAATCTTTTTTTTTGTGCAATAATGACCAACTTTGTAGAGAGTCGGTTTATAAAGCTTCTTCGATTATTAAGAGCCTGGTACTCGTCCACTAGCGCCGCCAATTAAAAAACATAATCATCTTTTTGCATATGTTTTTTTGCAAAATACGAGCCGTTAAATGAGAATCCCTAGGCTTAATTATTTTTAGAACCTAAGGTCTAGATTCCAAATCCTAGAACCTACGAATAATTCCCGCTGTCGCGTCGCCGCCAAAAATTGCCATGTTGGGCGGCGGCGGGATTTATTGCAGATCCTAAAACGGCTCGTTTTTTTCATAGCAAAAAACGCATCCAAAAAGAAGATAGGATATTTTTTTACACGTCGCCTTAATAGTGGTCGGGAGAATATATTTTTCGATCGCTGGCAAATAAAATATGCCACCTGTCGCGCGCAGACATATACGTTACGGACTCTACGTATTTTTGGCAGGGAATTGCGGTAAAAGCGACACTCCTTTTGTTTTATTAGTGCGTGCTTACGCACTGCTGTGGGATTGGCTCAAGAAATAAACAAAGGCTCGACTGCGACGTAGGTTTGGCGAAACAGTGTGCTTATTCTGTAAAAAAAATCCGCACTGTTGCTAGTCCTCAAAACCAGTTTATTTGCGGGAAAATATAAATAAAAATGGTTTATTTCGTTAGGAGCTAATTGTTTGGTTTCTAGTAGTTGAGTTTTTATATGTGCCCAACCTAGAAACTAGCGACCCCAATTTCACAGTCAAAGTACACCAAGACGAAGAGCACAATGTATACTGTGAAGAGCACCGTCCAAGCAAGCAAAAGCTTCTGATTGGTCGGTTAATATGTTATCTATAGGCACACAAACGTCAACCAGCCCCTCTACCCTTGACGCATTCTTTTCAATATGGCGGAATTTACAAAATTCAATATTTCACGAATTAAGACTCATTTTATATTGGTATTGTACAAAATAGTATTGCCTTTGAATAAACATTACGAAGTATATAAAATAAAGTTTTGTAAATTCCGCCATATTGAAAAAAATGCGTCAAGGGTAGAGGGGCTGGACGGAGCTCTACTCGTCAAAATTGACTTGGATGGAAATAAAACAAAATGGCCGACCAATCAGAAGCTCCAGCCTTCTTGGACGGTTCTCTTCGTTGCAGTGTACTTTGACTATGAAAACGCGGCTTTATACAAAAGGCGACCCCTCCTCCGCAGGTGGTAGCGTTCTTCCACGGCCTCAACAGCTCGTACCAGCCTGTGGGAGGCAAGGCCATCCACTGGCCAGGCGGAAGGCGCAGCCCACCGCCCGATACACCGCGCTGCGGCTTCCTGGGCACCGACCCCATGTGTCAGGGAGGTAATGTCCCGTTTTATGTTCAGTAGTTATAAAAATATCAGGATTATCTCAGTCGCTAGCCACACCAATACACAGAAGAGACGTGGGAAGAGGACGTAGCACGGACTTGACGTTTTGCTGTGTCCGCGCCCCGTCTCTTCGTATGTTTTGCGTCGCGTGAGTAGTATGCTGCGCTATCAATGCAGCATAACCAGTTTACCTCTAGTTTCTGAATTGAAAATTTCACTAAGTTTTTACTTATTTTCTCTTCAAATTTCTCAACAAATCAGATACGAGATGGAAGTAAAACTGTCAATTCGGAACCCAAAGTTTTTTGTTCGAATGTCCGTTATAGGTTTAATCTTATCTTTAGACAATATTGAGAAACTAATTTAAATATTTTTAATTTTGGTCCAGTAATTTTGTTTTTATGCGCTAAAATGTTTTGTTCCTATGACCGCCAACAGTATGCAGACCGTCGCGTGACGTCATAAAATCTTTGAAACGTAAAATCCAAACTACTGAACCAAAATAAAAAATATTGAAATTAGTTTCTCAATATTGTCTAAAGATAAGATTAAGCCAATAACGGACTTTAGAACCAAAAAACTTTGGGTTCCGAATTCAGAAAACATAGATACGGTATCTATTTCATACCAACTTAAACAAGATTGCCTGTACATGTGGTAATGTTGCCTAACTCTACGTTGAAGGTGGATTCAGGAGTATTTACCTAAAAATAGACACAGACTCTGGTCAAATGATCACGCTTCACAGAAATCTACTGAAAACATACGGGAACGAGTACTTTTGTACGTTTGATTTCCGGCTCTCGGTCGCAGGAATTGGATTCCACGATGTTCAATGGAGCGCGTTGCGATTGCAATCTATTTGGTGTGATTTCGATAGGTATTTTAGAAATGCTCCTCTTTTTCTAATCTGGTTTACTAAAGTGACCCCTTTACCGACAGCTAAGGTCATTAAAGAGGCACACTAAGTACATCAAATAAACATTTGTTGCCAGGACCAGTTACGGTAGGTCTTGCCGACCAGTGTGCTTATTTTGTAAATAAAAAAACGCACAGTGGCTATAGTAGTGGGAAAATATACTCACAGTAGTACTAGCATTATCTTCAACTGTATTGTTAGGTACTAACATAATTTAAGAGGAAGGTGTTTTGTTTTTGTTTTTCAAAGTTCTTTATTTCATTTAAAAACGACAAGACAACAAAGCATATTATGTAACACTATAACACACTTACACATAACAACAATACGAACACTTTACCGGGCTGCAAATACCCTTCAAAGTTTAGAAAAAATATATAATGATAATTTTAGGTACTATTTAAAAGCTATGGCGAATATTACATAAGTATGAAAGACACTCTTTGGAATTATGGGTTTTATGAGCTCATTAGTACAGAGTCTCATTTTTATAAGTAAGTTGTAATAAAATAAGAGGAAGGTACCCCGTCCACTAGCGCCGCATATAAAAAAAATACATGATTAGCTTCTTTTAGGTTGCGTTTTTTGTCAAAAACGGGCCGTCAAATGAGAATCCTCAGAACCTACGAATAAATCCCGCACAAGAAAAAAACGGTCACTTTTGACTTGTGCGGGATTTATTCGTTTGTGTCTGGAGTCTAGGCCTTAGGTCCTGTAGATAATTAAGCCTAGGGATTCTCATTTAACGACTCGTTTTTAGCAAAAAACGCATCCAAAAACAAGATGTTTTTGTAAACATTTATAATAAGTTGAAAAAATTCACTCGGGACAGGACTTGAAGCCGCAACCTCTCGCATACCGTGCGGGCGCTCTACTTATTATTAATGTTTAAAATATTCGATGGCACGAGTTAGTGCTTTAGAAAAAACAAAAAGATGTTTTTTGTTTCACTGGCGGCGCTAGTGTGCCTTGACCATCAGCTTAATTAAAATTCCTGTCTTTTCACGCTGCCTAGAGGCTCAAACAGTGATAATTTACTGCTTCATCGGACTCGCGATATTTCTAACGCTGGCCGTCACGGCGGCCTGCGTTGCTTACAAGTAAGTGTTTTTCTACAATTTTTTTAAATTATTTGAACGAGCGAGCCAAGTGAGCGAAGTTCTCCTGGTCTACTGGAACAATCCGGCGTTTGTATGTTTGTATGAATGTATGTATGTATGTATGTTTGTATGTATGTATTTATGAATGTTCGTTCGACCATAACTTGAGTAAATTTGGTCGGATCATTATGAAATTTGGTAGGCGGGTAAACGAAATTAAAATATTTTTTAAATTCGAACATGAGCCAAATCGGTCGAGGGGTTGCCGAGATATGGGGTTGTTAAGTTTACGTGGGGTCGCGAGTTCACAGTTCGGGGCGAACCACTAGTTTATTCACATTCCCGATCTCCATATTTCAAAACAGAGCAAATGATTAGAAAGACTGTCGGAGAAGTTTCGGTACAGTCAGGTTCACGAGTTACTAAATACTCAATCACACACGTTTCACCTTGGAGTAGGAGAGCTTACAATTTTACTATCTCCACTTGACCCGAAGAACAATAGATAAACAGTGGCTGCGAGAACCGTACTGTGTATCTTGCGAGCTAGATTGATGACTTAGTTTTGTATAGTCACTGGGAATGTCTGTTTGTTTTTATTTTGTGTTTTCGGTAATTAATCTTTCACTTCACTTTCACTCGTATAACTGAGCTTTGGAATGGTGATTTTGAACCTGACTGTACCTACTTCATACTCGTCTTTGAAACAAAGTAAGGGTGTTGTTTCCGAATATACCCTACTTATTTATTCTTACTAGCAAACAATGTGACAGCTGCAGACATTTATTTGAAAGCAAACCAACAAAGAAGTTTCTCGCAACATTTTCTCGCTTCTGTATTTGTAAAGTTTTTTTATTACCTACCGTTTCTCCCGAACCTTCCGCGTTGTATTTTGGGGTGCTGTCGTAAAATATAGGATATTCTAAGGGGAATTTACTGCATTTGATGTTTGAATGAGTGGTACTGGCACCCCCGCAAAAAAGGGGAAGCGTGACCTACTTTATTTATTATCTCGGTGGATTGCACCTAATCACATTACAATATATGTAGACACCTAACATATCTTCACGCTCATTTTCCCAAAGAAATCAGAATAACAAACGTTTTCAAGATAAGATAAGATAAAGATAAAATATTCTTTATTGTACACACACCAATAAAAATACAGTCAGGAAAAGGTGACTAACTAAAACAAGGTACAATTGGCGGCCTTATTGCTAAAAGCAATTTCTTCCGGGCAACCACTGATGGAAAAAATGCTAGGGAATTGAGTGATGGAGTTTTCAACTGGGTCACATTTTTATTAGACAAATGTTTCGATTCAATGTTGCCACTTTACAAGACGTGTCGTAGCGAATGTGCTACGAAACTCGTAGCACGGTCTACGAGCGTAGAGCGCCTTAGGACACTAAGATTAAAAATTATTCTGCTAGTTTGTTTCTGTAGTTCCAAGGCGCCAACCTCCGAATTAGCTATATCCCTATTAGAATTAGCAACTATATTCCTTTTTTAAGGCAAACGTATAGAGTATAGAAATATGTTTATTGGCACCAAAATTAGATCGGATAATACTTAGGGACAGCGAAACGGTTTCTTCATTATTTTGATGATCGCCATTCAATTATCTTTAAAATTATTACTGGCTTCATAGCCATTCATTTCATGCAATTCGCACCAAGATTACTTGAGAATTACAGTAATCTCTTAACACAGACAAGCTCGTATTGACGCTGAGCTGAACAACATGGCGTGGCGGGTGCGGCCTGAGGAGGTGCTAGTGGAGGTGGGCCAGGCTTTGGGAGCCAGCCCGGCGCTACATAGCATCAATGAGGTGTTGAAGGTAATAACAAATATCAACACCATAAACCAGCGTCATCCAGATCACAGTTCCTTTTTCTGACACCAACCTATCATATTATTTTTAGTTCTTACTGTATGTACTGTGTTTATTTATCTTGTGAATAAATAAATTACTTACTTTCTTATTATTAACCGTAATTATAGAAGGCGACCAGAAAATTAAAGTAAATAGATCAAAGATTATCCGATATTCAGCTTTATCGCGCGATGAGTAATTGGAATCTTACTTTGAAATGTACAGTCAAAGTCAACCGACACTCTCGTGACCCGCGAACCGTCAAAATTTTTCGTTCGCGGCAATAACATAGTATTCTTTTCATTATTGTAAACAACAGAACAACAATAATTCTGCCGATTATGTGTTCTGGTCTACGACAAGTTTTTTGGGCAGTGCCACTGCTTCGTAGACCAGAACACATAATCGGCTGAATTATTGTTGTTCTGTTGTTTACAATAATGAAAAGAATACTATGTTATTGCCGCGAACGAAAAATCGCTGAACAAAAATAGCTCAGTTTAGCTACAAAATGTAAAAAACTGTGAAAATTTTGAATTTCCCGCCACGTTGCCATCGTTCCACCTTAAATTCGGTATACTTAGTTGCAAAAATAGTTTGCAGTAGGTACGCCCTTCCTTCTGACCACGACATCCGACGATTTTATCTCAAGAATCATCTCTAACTAGTTCAATAGTACGACGTTATCAGCACTGCAGGCCACAAGCTAGTTTTCCGCATGACATAACCCAGTTAGATGGACAGTGCTAGATACGATTGTGACGGACATAACTAAATACCAGATTGGAACTTCCATCTCCAGTTAGTTTTAAAAACCACCATAGGTCACAATAATACAGAAAAATGGCAAAACTGCGTTTTATAGCCTATTTGTAGGCTGAGAATGTGTACCGAGAGCGCTCAAAAACAGACCGTTTTGTTCTTACGACCGCTGCCATTCACATTCTTGTAATTCTTGGATTAGAAACATATCATATTCATCTTATCTCTCTCCAGCTATCGATAAGCTTTACCCACCGCAACAGCACGGGCACCTCCTCGCCCCAACCGCCCATCATGCAGACCTCTTTCACGGTGGGTCTGTACAAGGGCAACCGGGTGGCTGTCAAGAAGATACACCGGAAGAAGCTGGACCTAAACAAGAAGCTGCTTTGGGTTGTTAGACAGGTAAGGCGTGGTGGTTGATTGATTGATTGTGTGATCGATATTGACTGATTGATTTATTATTTGATTGTACGACTAACTAACTGATGGATTTGATTTATTGACTGATTAATTGTATGACTAACTAACTGATTGATTGAATGGTTGCTTTATTAATTGATTATGTGATTGATTAATTGAACCATTTATTATTTGATTGTATGTTTGATTAATTGATAGAGTGTGTGATTGATTTATTAATTGATTGATTGTCTAACACACTGATTGATCATTGATTTATGGATTCGTTCGTTTAATGATGATTAGAAAGAACGAAATCTATAGACTGGACCCACCGTAATAGCACGGGCACCTTCTCGCCCCAACCATCCATCATGCAGACCACCTTCACGGTGGGTCTGTACAAGGGCAACCGGGTGGCTGTCAAGAAGATACACCGAAAGAAGCTGGACCTTAACAAAAAGCTGCTTTGGGTTGTTAGACAGGTAAGGCGTGATGGTTGATTGATTGGTTGATTTATTGATTATATGATTGATTGATTGATTGACTAATTGTGTGGTCGATTGATTCATTGATTTATTTATTTATTGAGTGATTATTTTATTCATTGACTAACTAACTGAATGTTGAATTATTAATTGAGTGTGTGTATTTGAATTTACTAATTTATTTATTGATTGATGTCACACTCTTCTCTAGGCTCGCAATGTGTCGCACGAGAACACGGCCCGTTTCATCGGCGCCTGCGTCGACAGTCCTCTGGTCTTCGTGCTGACTGAGTACTGTCCAAAGGGATCCCTGAAGGATGTGCTGGCCAATGAAGAGCTGAAGCTGGATTGGAACTTCAGGACTTCGCTGGTGCATGATATTGTGCAGGTATTGTACTAGACTCTTTCAGAAGCACGCGCCTGGGCGCAAAATCTATACGATATGTGCAACCAATGATCTTCCAATCACAGTGTCCAGTTTTTGGCTTGAAGACTTTCGGCAATATACATAATTATGTCGTAGGTTTGCTGCCTTTCTCATCCAATCGTAACCCGCCTTTTAGCGGATGTCAACCGCCCAGTGCCTGGGTGGGCGGCCTCGTGGTCTGGTATTTCGCCATGGTCTCTAATCTAGGACCCGCCTGCAGCAAACACTGGAAATTTCTGGAGGAGGCCTATGTTCAGAAATGGACCAACAGAGGCTACCAATGATGATGACGATGTCGTAGGTAGGACACCCTTACTTTCTTATCACCGCCCTGTGAAAAATACAAACCCCCAACTAATTCCAGGGTATGTGCTACTTGCATGGAGGGCTGGGCGCTCACGGCAAGCTCAGGTCTTCCAACTGCCTGATCGACGGCCGCTTCGTGCTCAAGATATCGGACTTTGGCCTCACCACGCTCTGCACGCCCACTGACCTCATCAAGGACGATAACTATTACTACAGTAAGTCGGCTGATGTTATATAGGGTACCAAACGGGACTCATTACAAGACTCCACTGTCCGTCTGTCTGTCTGTCCGTCTGTCAGACAGTTGAATATTTCACAGATGATGTATCCACCTGCTGCCCTCATTAGGGCATCGGACCAGCGCATTGGTGTTCTGCCTCTCGCCCGTCTGCCTTCCATCTGGCCCAAAATTATCTGTTTTATGCTGAGTATATGTTTCCAATTTATAGAGCTCCTCTGGACAGCACCAGAGCTGATCCCGGGCAGCGTGTACCCCGGAGCGGCGGCATCACTGAAGGGTGATGTGTATAGCTTCGCAATCATACTGGAAGAGATCGTGCTAAGGGCGGGCCCTTTCCACCACTACACGCCTACGATGTCTAACAGAGGTTAGTGGAGGTTTCTTTTTAGTACCCATACCCAGGTTACCTACCTACAATTCGAAGTTTGATCAGCAGTCGATATTTATTTGGCTTAGGCGTCAACTGGCACCCAAAAATTCTGGCATTAGTGCCAGTTGACACTTTATAAAATACTAGTGGTTATACACAGAGTCTTGTGCCAGTGGTCCGCTAGGGGTCAAATCACTAGGGGTCAAATCATTAGGGGTCAAATCACCAGGGGTTAAATCAATCAAACTTCTTGTATTACTAACATACCTATCTGTGATTATTCCTCCGGGTATCGAACTCGGACCTATGTCGAAGCTCTATGTAGAGTCATAGAGTTGGTGAAGAGTCAGTGTACTCTACAAATATTAAATTTGAACCTGGGACCTCATGATAAAAAAACAACCATTCTACTCACCTTTTACTGTAGATGGTTAGTGAAGGGTCTAATTTCAAGATGGCAGCTTCTAAATGGCGGCTAGAATTTAAATGTCTAGTGATTCAAAAAAGTTTTTACTAGTGGTTCGCCCCGAACTGTGAACTCGCGACCCCATATAAACTTAACAACCCCATATCTCGGCAACCCCTCGACCGACTTGGCTCATGTTCGAACTTAAAAATTATTTTAATTTCATTTATCCGCCTTCCAAATTTCATAACGATCCGACCAAATTTACTCCAGTTATCGTCGAACGAACATACATACATACATACATACATACAAACATACAAACGCCGGATTGTTCAAGTAGACTCGGAGAACTTCGCTCGCTCGTTCAATTATCAATGCAACATATTTTTCGAACAATAAATAACCTATCACAATTCCCGCGCAGAAATCGTCTCCCGAGTCAGCGCTCACGAGTCGCCGCCCTTCCGGCCGGTGGTGAAGGCGACTGAGGGGGAGGGGGTCGCGGGCGCGGGCGGGGCGAGCGCCGTCGAGTTGCTCGAGCTAGCGGCGCGGTGCTGGGCGCAGGCGCCCGATGAGCGACCCTCGTTTGATACTATCAACGCGAACTACATCAAGTGAGTCATCATCAAAATCATCTTCAGCAGTCATCAGTGGCGTACCATCTGGGGCCCATGGCAAATTCTTTTGATGGGGGCCCTATCAGTAAAAATCGTCACGTTGTACTCAGTTTAATTTTAATACACTTCGAGATTTTCTGCGTACTTAATTACACGTTACCAATGTATATGTCCCACTAATGGCCATAGGCCTCCTCTCTTAGGCGAGAGGGAATGGTCTGTAGTCCCCACGCTCTAGCTCAATGCGTATTGGAGATTTCGCATTCATCCATAAAACTTGTGTTATATGCTCTTTGATAAAACTTAATATCTCAAAGCATTAATCATTTATTCGCTAGCTTTTCGGTGAAGGAACCACATCGTAAGGAAACCTGCGTACTTTTACAATGTAAAAAAATATTTTTGAGCTCGCGGCCTCTTGGGCCGGGGCCCTCTTGGGTCGGGGGCCCGTGGCATTTTGCCAGCCCTGCCACCCTATATGTAGTTACGCCACTGGCAGTCATCTCTAATCATTATTTGTCAGCAACAACCTAGTTGGACTAGCCATTCTTAATCGAATGGCGAAGTTAAGCAACATCAGGCGCGGTCAGTCCATGGGTGACCGCTAGTGGCAATAATATCTGAGCGCTTCCGTGCTTCGGAAGGCACGTTAAACCCCGTCCCGGTTGTTGTTGATTAATAACAATCGTTAAGCCATGTCACTTCTTTGGGCGGCCTAAAAACTCTGACAGGAGTGGCCACTACCTCATACGATAACCTAACCATTTGTCAGCCCACATTTGCCCACTGCTGGGTATGGCCGTTTCCCCTTCACGCCATCCTCCTCGGTCTCTAGCTTCACGCATTTACGGACCCTCTGAAGCCTTAGGATATGTCGTCCCGTCGACCTACCGACCCGTTCCCGGGCGCCACTCCGTCACTGCCCTGGTCTACCTGTCATCTTCTTGCCTCGCCAGTTGCCCTGCCGCGTAATATTTCTAATCAGGCTTTTCTGTTCCTGCCGATTTTGCCCTTTGAGCTAAAGCTCGCCTATGCCCGAGACTGTTTGTTTATCTTTTGATGAACTGATTGATGACAGGTAGGTTTTGTGCGACCTGTCTTCCGTGTTCCAGTTACATAAGGCATTTATCAAGTTACTTATAGTGCCTCCGGATAGTTTTAGACTTACTCTCAATATACTCGGGGATTCTTCGTGTACGGTGTACGTCATGAAGTCTCAGGAAGTTTTCGTAAATCGTCGGGACTATTCTGTGAAAATCAATCCCGATGATCTTCGTGGTTTTCTATGTCGTTTCAATGGTGTTCTCTTTCAGAGGCTACTGCGATAACCTGATGGACGACCTGCTCCGGCGCATGGAGCAGTACGCCAACAACTTGGAGTCGCTCGTTGAGGAGAAGACTGAACAGCTGTCGCTGGAGAAGCGGCGGTCCGAGGAACTGTTGTATCAGGTGCTACCCAGGTACATTGGGGTCTTGGCTCTTACTTTCTTTTTTATTCTTTGTTTGGTTAATTCTTAGGAGCGATTTTTAGAGTTCCTTAATTCAAAATGAAAAAAAAAACAAAATCATTATGGGATCACTTTGTTGTCTGTCTATCAAGACTCCCCTAGGGCGAAGCTTAGAGCGGCTCATCACCTTTCGACACATCGGCATTTTTAATTTTTTGTTATATTTTCGTTCTTTTCCTATGCCTTTCTTTTATGCATTAATTCGTTTTTTTTTTCTTTCCGATTTCCTTGCGTGAAGTTCTCTGTATTGTTTAAATTTTCCTAGCTTATCATGATCGACATGAATCATGAATAATCATGAAACATGAAGAGGCATACGTCCAGCAGTGGACATACACATGCTGAAGAAGAAGAAGAGAAGAAGAAGATCATGATCGATGTCTACTGCCCGCTATACATAAGTTTGTACCACTCTAACCAGCTGGATGGCGGTCATGCTGTGTTTTACATTCATGTTCTCCTTAGTTTCCTATTTCCTGAACTTTTCTTCAGTTTCTTCTTTCTCCCACCAGGCCAGTGGCCGAGCAGCTGATGTCGGGCGAGGTGGTGCAGCCGGAGAGCTTCGAGTGTGTGACGGTCTACTTCAGCGACATAGTGGGCTTCACGGAGCTGTGCGCCGCCTCCACGCCGATACAGGTCGTGGACCTGCTGAATGACCTGTACAGCACCTTCGACCGGATCATCGGCTTTTATGATGTTTATAAGGTGCGATATTGAACTGTATACGCGCTGTTTACTTTTAGCCTCGAAAAGAAAGTTCTTCGCAGTGCTACACTAAACAGCCCTTTTCTTCTCTTTCTATTCCTTTCGCTTTCGTGCCTACTTTCTATTCGTATCGTTACCTCTCATTTTGTTCTGTTCTTATCCTTCCTTTTCTGTTCCTTTCCATTTCGTTTCTTCCTTTTCATTTTCATTCCTTTCTTTCCACTTACTTCCTTTCACTTAATTTCTGTCAATTAGGTCTTTTTATTATTTGTTTCATTTTTTTTTTCTTATTCCTGTCCCTACCGTTCCTTGCTTTCTTCTCTTTTCCTTGCTGATGTCGGGCGAGGTGGTGCAGCCGGAGAGCTTCGAGTGTGTGACCGTCTACTTCAGCGACAGCTTCACGGAGCTGTGCGCCGCTTCTACGTCGATACAGGTCGTGGACCTGCTGAATGACCTGTACAGCACCTTCTATGATTCTATGATGTTTATATGGTGCGTACTCTTCTTTCAACTGCAAATCAGAGCAACTTCCTTTTGGTTAATCCCGTTTCTCGTTTTTTCTTCTCCACTCCTTTAATTTAATTCATATAACTTTCTCTCTGTTTTTCTCCTTTTCATTTCTTTATTTATATCTCCTGTATATATTTTTTTATAGTGTATATTCGTGTGTATTTTGTTTCTCTTTTAATCCCTTCTATTTTGTTTCCTAAATTTTCTTTTCTTTTCTTAGCTTATGACGAGAATGCTTCGAGTGTGTAAACGTCTTCTTCAGCGACATAGGGTGCTTCACGGAGCTGTGCGCCGCCTCCACGCCGATACAGGTCGTGGATCTGCTGAATGACCTTTAGGTACAGTACGTCATAAGCAGATGTGATGTTTATAAGGTGCTATTCTTCATTTTTGCCCTCAATTTTGTGAGAGATCTTAATTACCATTACCAAATACAGGCCTTTTATTCCCTTGCTGTTCTTTTGACTTGCATCCCTTTCCTGCCTTAAATATACGTTGTGTCGTTTCTTCTGTTTTTTTCAATAAGGAAACGGAAGACATTTGGTGCCAATTTTGCCTATTTTGATTATCCGCATGAATCAATGACCCACGAACAGAGAAAAAGAAATGTCCCAAAAGACTTCCCCTAACGAAACCCCAATGTCATTGGTCCTCAGGTTGAAACAATAGGCGATGCCTACATGGTGGTCTCGGGCCTTCCGGAACGTAACGGAGATCAGCACGCGCGGGAGATCTGCCTCATGGCTCTGGCAGTCGTAGAGGCGGTGAGGAGCTTCGTCGTCAGACACCGGCCTCAGCATCGATTGGAGGTATGTTTTTAACACCCAAAAAAAAAAAGAATGCCTTTGCAACTACGAAATGAGATGATTTATACAGCGTCCAGTGGCACCTTCATTCTTCACCCATCTACTTAGTCTGGTACTCACACTAGATGGGTGAAGAGACCGCTCGGCGCTGCAGTACCTGGGATATTGTTTTAGATGGAGTAGGCTTGCCCAGCACCTATACCATCCTGACAGCTTAGTCGGCCTGGCCCACAGGAAAGACAAGTCAATACGTGTGGAGCCAACTAAGCCGCGGTTTTTGACCAAAACAATGCATCGATCAAGGCATGTTTTCAACTCACAAAACAAAGCACAGTAGAGGCGTGTCACAATTTTGACGAAATCATAAGAAAACATCAACGCGGTATTTTTTTTTATAGCTAGAATAGGTAGATGTTTTAACCAAGCATGACAGCATGTTTGGTCAAGGATCCTCAAATTTTACTAGTCGCCTGTAACGGTTTAATTCACGTAAAAGGTTAGCGGCTGCCCTGTATGGGTTTTTTTTTACTTTGCCTCGGGTTAGGCATTGCTAGAATTAGGTTACGAGTAGATACGTACTTTATAACAAAAAGGGCAGCCGGTAACCTTTTACGTGAATTAAACCGTTACGGACAACTGTAGGTACTATAATTTTGTTCCCTAGGTGCGCGTGGGCGTGCACTCCGGCCCTGTCTGCGCGGGAGTGGTGGGCGTCAAGATGCCGCACTACTGCCTCTTCGGAGACACCGTCAATACCGCTAGTCGCATGGAGTCGACTGGGCAACGTAAGTTACTCTACGTCAGGCTGCAAGTAGTATAGATCTGCCCCTGTATTATCTAAAATATCCACCGTAAAAGTAACGGTTTTTAAATGTCAATGACATTGTTCATTTCAATAAGGGCTATTTTCGAGTGTTTTGACGCTCGGAGGTTGAGTGGAATTTTTAGTTAATAGAGGCGCTGACCGTCTGACAATCATCCAGTTTTATCTACTGTTGATTGAAGAGGTATTTTGTTTCCTTTTATCTGCCATGGTGCAGTGTTAGCAGGCGATCGTAGCTGCAGCGGTCTTTCTTGAGAACCTTTTTTAACTTGTCAATCTTCTAGTACCTATACTCTTGTGTCTTGTATAATCTACTATTATCTCTGAGATCCTTTAGAAGAACCGATCTCGATCGGGGACTAGGTACTTAATTACCCAAACGGATAGTTGGTAACAGCTGCTTCAATTATCTAGAACCTACCTAAGTGGTCTTTTACTTCATCATTCTTGCTGGTAATAAAATAAACACGAAACTTTCTTGTTCAGCTCTCCGCATCCACCTGAGCGAGAGTACGCGGGTACTGCTCGAGCAGTGGGGCACGTTCGAGGTGGAAGGCCGAGGCGAGGTCGAGCTCAAGGGCCGAGGCCGAATGCTGACGCACTGGCTGCTAACCTGCTCGGAGCAGGAGGCCAGGCCGCTGCCCGCTGGGACGCAACCGCCGCCGCAGTACCCCATACTGTTCCCGGCTGCGCTACCCCAGCCAACGATGTTGGCGCCGTACTTGGTCGTCGAACAGCCAACATTGGCCGCATAGATGATCGAAAGAATGTATTAGGTTGGACGCCAATGTACCTATTAGAGGGTGGAAAAGAAGCTCGTAGCTCACTACACAGTAAAGGCCGATGATATTGTGAAGGCATCGAGGGGGACCCAACCGCCGACGCAGTACCCCATACTGTTCCCGGCTGCGTTGCCGCAGCCAACTATGTTAGCGCCGTACTTGGTCGTCGAACAGCCAACACTGGCCGCATAGATGACCGAAACAATGTAGGAGGTTGGACGCTCTACCTATTGAAGAGTAGAAAAGAAGCTCGATAGCTCACTGCACAGTAAAGGCCGATGGTATTGTAAAGGCAGCGAGGGCGGGGATCCAACCGCCGGCGCAGTACCCCATACTGTTCCCGTTATTCATGTTAGTGCCGTAATTGTTCATCGAACATCCAACGTTGGCCGCATATATGACCGAAACAATGTAGGAGGTTGGACGCCAATGTACCTATTGGAGAGTAGAAAAGAAGCTTGATAGCTCACTGCACAGTAAAGGGCGATGATGTTGTGAAGGCATCGAGGGAGGGGATCCTACCGCCGGCGCAGTACCCCATACTGTTCCTGGCTGCGTTGCCGCAGACGACTATATTAGCGCCATACTTAGGCCCGTAATATCAATCAAAGTTTAAACTCAGACCATAGATTAAACTTCGCATTTTGTATGAAAATTAATCGACAGATAGGGTTTAAACTAGCCCTTTTGGTTTAAACTGTGATTGATATTTCGGGCCTTAGTCGTTGAACAGTCAATTTTGGCCGCATAGAAATGTACGACCGATGTACGAAAGTAGAAAAAAGCTCGATTAATTGCCTCCCACCTACGAAGGAAAAGGAGAACATTTGTATGAGATTTTACCATGGAAATGAAGTCGCGGGACGGTACAGTCGGCCAAAGTCTCAGATACCCCTTTTTGTTCGATTAGCGCCCTTATGCCGCGCGCAATAAGACCTGGCATGGGGTATTTTAAATTGTGGCCGACCGTACCTACCCTACATGATGCTGTTGATGAAGATTTGCTGGAAAAATATTAGTTCAAATAGTGGCTTCGGTTTTTATGTAGGATTGTACGTAGAAAACATAGCTTGTCTTCTCAATTCCTTTAACTATTGTTGTGCCAAAAAGACAGTCAGATTTCGTAGAAGATACAGTTACAGTAACTATACATACAGGGCAATCATGCTAGGTTAGGCGAGCCATGTAGTGGTTTACAGGTAGATTCATGTGTGTGTATCAATGTCAAAAATGCTATTTGAGAATTTATACAAATGTTGTCGTAATTACATAAATTGATGTTTATTTTTTTATATAAATGTTTTATAATTAAATATGGATAGGTAAGTAAGTAAATACTTGTTTTTATTCATGTTGGGATAGCCGACACCTACCAAAATTTAAGTATGTATAGGCCCGGTTTCTGAGTTGAGAATTTTACTAAGCAAATGGGTCATTCCAATCTATGAGACAAAAAGTGTCACTTATTGGAATCGATATGAAATTTCTATTTATTTGCTAAGAAAATACTATAAAATCGAAGATTCAACAGCGCTTAATGTTGTCATAATAATTTTAAGAAATTAAAACTACAAATTTTATCCGAAAAATCCCAAAGAACCCTCATTTCGTCATGTCCTGTGTACGTCACCCACTACATTTCTAAACTTTACCTAGAAAAAAAAATATACAGAATCCGTTTTGGTGGAAACTTTTGCTTGATTTACTTTCAAAGAAACTTGAAAAATATGTTAATGAACCAAAAAAAATGCTGGGTATGAATTTTTCAATTTTCACGACAAAATGCAAGCGTCACAAGATTTGCCGTCATTCCTATGTATTCCGAAATGTTGTAAAAAAAAAAGTGGTATCCCGATAGTACGGGCAATTTGTGTTTCTATGCTCGCAACATTGATCCTTTCCCCAGCTGACTTCGTTTTGTTTATGTTGTTTTGGTGTCGCTGGTTCAAGAAAATTTAAAATATATGTGTAAATCTGCAGCGTGAAAAGTTCACGCATCATTTCTGGTATGATAATATTTCGGTAAGTATATTTTATAAAAATCACCAACCATTTTATTGTTGCACTACATGTTGACGAAAACATTATATCCTATTCATTGGACACATCACCTCAAAACACGGCTCTTGTGATGCCGTACACGTTCGTTCTTCATTTCTGTGTATTTCATTTCTGTGTACTAGTGTATACACAGAAATGATATCTTACACAGAAATGACGTTTGTTTTTTAGTTGTCACTGAAGGTATGATTAGAAACCATTATTTGACTTTATTATGATTCGCTTTATCAAAAATAGGTTAAAGTTGAACGTAATTTTTACAAATATATATTATTTTTTTTATTTTAACTTCAATATGGGGGTTTTTCTGAGTGATCATGTCACACAGGGTGGCCCATTTTTTGTGGTTTTTTTTTTGCTTGAGATCATTGTAACAGTTTTTTTCATAAAAAATCTTGTTTTATCAAAATGGATATAGTTAAGGAGCTATTTTTTTGTAAATTACGTGAATTTCAAAAAAAATTCATGAAATCCACTATGGTGTAAAAACTATTTAATCGAATCGACTGAAATTTGGCATAAAAGTACCTAAGTGACCTAGATAGCATGCTGTGTCCCAAATTTGTATGTATTCATAGGTTTTCCTATTTTATTTCAATGTTTTTGTAACTTTCTGTATGATTTCAATGATAACTTAAGATTTTCAACAAATCGCTGGAAAAAAACGTACTACATTTGATCATAAGCTTAAAAAGTACCTTGACATGTGTACATTCACTGGCCAAAAAATCATTAAGTAGAGCTATTGACATAACATCATAAAAATTGTCATACTTACTGTGTACTAAGTAGGTCGCTCAAATTTAAAACTTATATTTATAAAAATTAACCGTAAAATCAGAATCCTTAGGATTAACAAGTTTTTTAGATTCCAGATCATAGAACCTACGAATAAACCCTGCACAAGAAAAACATTTCACTTTTCCGCCACTTTTCACTTGTGCAAATTTTATTCATAGGTTATAGGATCTGTGATCTAGACCTTAGATCCTAAAAAAATTAAGCCTAGGGATTCTCATTTAGCGGCTCGTTTTTAGCAAAAAACACTCATCCAAAAAGAAAATATGTTTTTTTTTTCATTGGCGGCACTTATGTGCCTTTTTCCGTCGCCGTAAGGATATAATCGTATAACACACAGATATGATGGTCATATCTGTGTACAATGTTTCTGAAATTTTTGAAGGTTTATTATGAAAGAAATTATGAAGATACTTGTTATGTTTGTGAAAGGGCAGATATATATTTTCATTTAATCTAACAGAAATAAATATAAACTCATGTAATACAAGGTTTTAGGACGTTTCCGTCATTCCTGTGGAAAATGTGGTCATTTCTGTGTAGAGGTTTTTTGAGTTTTTTGCCTTTTTAAAATAAAATATTAATTTTTATGTTGTGTTTTAATACGAATAGCATGTATATCAGGGAAACACACAATTTAAGACTAAAATGGATAATTTTGCTGCGATTGAAAGCCTTTTCGCACTTTGTTTGGAATGACCCAAATACTTACGTATCGCTCTGTCGCGCTCTTTTGTGAGAAATCTGCAGAGACAGGACGATACTTACCCATTTGCTTAGCGAATTTCTCAACTCAGAAACCGGGCCATAGTTTTTGAAAAATATCTTATCTAAGTAAGTCAATTACTCATAATTAAAAATATATACATGTTTTACAAAAAAATATACTTACAACCCAGCCTTTGTTTAGAACCCTAGTTACCTAAATTCATTTAGTAACTTTTGATGTTTGAAATACATTTCTAACTATACAAAAATACGAACCGCTGTTTTCCTCACCCTCCATTCAAAGCAATCCGTTGCCTAGCAACGCCACAAACAAGCAAATACAAACAAAACAATACCACTTAGCCTCGAGCGTCGCTCCTATGTTTACTCAACTCTACCTCAGTGCAATTAATGAATTAATTGATTCCATCACACTAATCGATTAAAGAAGTCTGACCCTTATTCCGATGGAAGAAACTGTATGAAATGCTCAAGTTACTGTGTTTGTTGTCAACTCTGGTGATAGCTATTGAGGTGCGGAAGGATTGTAAGCCAAGCCAGTATTATAATCCAGGGCAGATGGTGTGTGCTTCTTGTAATGCTAATATTTCTTTGGTAACTTCGGATGATGGTAAGTAATTAACTTGTTTTTTATTTAAAAAAAAAACTCATGACAATAACTTTGATACTTGTGGGTTTAGTTGCGCATCTACTGTGACCATATTACTCGTAAAGTCGGTAGAGCTTGATACAGTGTACTCTTTCACTTTGTTCGTCTACCTAGAGCGGGACAGACAGCGGTGTATCGTGCTGTCCAAGCTCTACTGGGTGCACTCTAAGTCAATAGCGAAACTTTAAGTAGGCTGTCTACTGATCAATACAAACAACTTGTATTAGGTGGCGACAAAAATGGAGCGAAAAAATTATCAGCTGTTTCATACATTTGGCGCAGTACTGAGTCGACCTTTTGTATGGAACAGCTGATATTTTTTTCGCTCCATTTTTTTCGCCTTTTAGTACAAGTTGTTTGTATTGATCATTAGATAGCCTACATAAATTTCCGCTATCGACTTAGAGCGCACCCTGTAGATGACGTGCTAGTTCCCACGAGCCCGAATGATACATGACTAGCTTTATGCCCCCTCCATCGGTGTACGGCAGAATCCCTTCTGAATAGGTAAACTCTACAAAAACACTGGCCGGAAAAATTCTCTTAGATTTTTTCTGTTGACAAAAATTTAAGTATTCGAACACTAATCTCCGAACTCCTTCGCGCTTCAGGTTTTGGCTGCACTTGCGACGACTCCAGCGTACCGATTGGCGTGATGCGCTGCAAGCGCTGCAGCGCCACCGAGGTGGTGTCGGCAGATGGCGCTAGCTGCGTGCCAAGGAAGTGCCAGAAGGATGCCGCTGGTCGGTTGGCGTGTAGGAAGTGTCCGGCAGACTATATCTCTGGTGGGTACTAAAACCTCCTGTCAAAAAAATTTTGAGCTGGCCGCCAAAACAACAAAGGAGTGCCTTTAGGTGAAATAAAAAAAATAAAAATATATAAAATTCAAAGTTACAAATAAAAAGGCATCTCTGCATTTCCTTCGAATCGGGAAGAGTTTAATCTCTTTGCTGTCTGAAAATGTCTATGAAAATGTTGCCTTGCCCAGGTATGCAAAAGTTTAATATTTTTATCGATTCCTCCTTCCTCTATTCAGTACCTCATAACTCTGGAGTAATATTTCTCTCTTACGATCTTACGATATTTTAGGGTGGATGTAGTATTGAATGTAGAGCTAATTTGGTCTAACTAACTTGTCCAGCCCCTGTATTCCCTAAAATATTCACCGTAAAAATAACCGTTTTTACATTTCAAAAAAATATTGTTCATTTCAATAAGGGCAGAATAAGGGTTATTTTCGAGTGTTTTGACGCTGAAAGGTTGAATGAACTTTTTAGAGAATAGAGGCGCAGACCTTCTTCTTATCGTTTACCAAGATCTTGCCAGTGGATATTTTAGGTTATCGTTATATTATGTGGCAATGCGACCGAATTATTCTAAACTTAGATATTTATCGTTTCCCAGTGACACAAAACTACGACGGCTCCCCAATGCGCGAGGTTCAGTGCGTCAAATGCGCCCGCGGCTACAAATCACTCAGTAACCGGTGCGTCAAGTGTGTTACCTGCGCCTGCTCGAAGGACCAACTCGTTGTGGCTGACGCTTGCCTGCCAAGGGCTTTCGTGTCAGCGCGACCCAAGTATGAGGAGGGAATACTGCACCCCAATAGGCAGCTGGAGGCTGTGAAACATGAGTATTTTTGTACGGTGAGTCACTTTGGAATCGCCGAAACTTGTTGGCTTTCTTCTCATACAAACAACTTTTATTACGCCAAGCTTCGCGTCTTCTCGGCTTTGTATTTTTTGTACTTAAATACCTAATAATTTGGTCTAATTTTGGCGTAAAGGACCATAATCGAGGTTTCACAGCTCCATACTAGGTAGTAGGTCTAGTTAGACTGTAGGTAGGACCTCTTTCCTGGCGTAAAAAAATGTAGAGCTGGCCGGAAGATCCGAATGTGAGTGCCTAAGAAAATAAAAAACAATACATGTTTTTTTCTTTCTTAATAAATGCTTTTTTTTTCCACCGTATCAGCCAGTATAAGGTCTATAAAACGAGGAAACAAATGAGTTGGTCTACCTACTTGGAGTGGAAAAGAGTTTCACAGTTGAAAACCTCTTTGCTGAAAAGGAGAAAACTCGCTGATTCTTGCTCTGTGAAGACCAAACTGTTGGCTTACCCGAGATCAATACATAACAGCAAGTGAAATACAATAAAATTATGAATCGTCAATTTCAGATGGGAGATGGCCGCGCGTGTCACCTCCTAGCTAACACCTGTGTAAGAAGTTTTTACACTTCTGACCATGGAAGTGCTTGCAGACTTTGGCTGTCATCTTCTACGATACCACGGCCTACAGGTTAGTCGCCTGTGGGGTTTTTTCAACAATATTTGACAAGTTAGAAGAACTGTGTGCTTATTCTGTAAAAAAAAACCGCACAGTGGCTAGTCCTCATAACAGGTTTGTTTGCGGGAAAATAGCTCTTATTGAAATAAACAATCTTTGAAAAAAAATTGTACATGCTACATCCATGGACCCAAATTTACTTTTTGTGTAAAGCATTGATAGACTGAACGATTTTCTTTTTTCGGTGGCTGACAACACCATAGAGAGCAAGCGTAGCATAAGGCTGGGTTAGAGCGTATCTATGGGTTTATAACTATAGTATGTATCTAACTATTTTTTTATTACTTATTTTTTTTATTTTGTTGGCGTAGAGTGGGATAGACAGAGTTATACACCTATAGATACGCTCTAACCCAGCCTTATGCTACGCTTGCAGGGTGCGATGTCTACCGCAGGGGCGGATTCGGCTCTAATGCCTCTAATGTACACACGACAGCACGTAGACGCTTACACGCTAGCACTCTATTCGGTAACGTTACGGGCGACTTTACAACAAAAGTGTACACTCTGACGTACTGTCGTGTAGGTCTAGACCTGTCCACGCCCATTGAAAGTTGTTTCTGAATTTGAGAATTTCACTGAGTAAATACTAATATTTCCTAGCGGTTGTTTCAGATTTACCGCCGCTCGTAATAGATCCGTTTTCAACAGACGGCAAAAAGTCTGCTGAAATCCAGTTGTCTTCCAAAATTGTAAGCACCTACTTTATTAGCTTTGTGTATTTTAGAGCCCTCAAAACCCTACAGTAGATCTTTGCAGATAATCAATCACAGATCATCGCAGGAGAGAATCTACCTAAATTACAAATGGCCATCTTATCCCCATTATCGACCTCTTCCACAGAACCTTTGTAAAGTATGAAAATAGAGCTCCAAGTCTAAGGAGCAAAATATAAGTAGCACGAAGCTGGTAATAGCCCTGGACTCCTGCATTTAGATCTTCATCTATCTCTCCAAGTCATACATATACATACAGATAATAATTAGATGTTTTGGTTTCAGACAACAATAACGCTAGCTACTGCATCACATACAGCGAACGGTGGGCTAAAGCTCCTACGTGAGCCTACAGATCTGTCGTTACCTTGCTTGTTGCCTAAAATTATCAGGATTGGGAAAGACTTCACGTATGTATTTCCTATCATAGCTAGTTCGGGGTTTTTGGTAACAACTAGGCGCCAATTTACTCGTCGTACCTAGCTCTAATCTCTAATGGTTATGTGTGAGTATCCATTATAATCCGTGCGGAATCAGAATGGGATAATACCTTTTGGAACTGAATCGAAAATGACAGTTCTCGAGTAGGGTCAGTAATAAAATTGTTAGTTCTACGTTCTATCATAGGGTTATGAAATCGGAAATACACAAAAATGTTTAATGGTTGTAATCTAAAAGGATTCAATGTTATTGCATTAATTGAATAAAACGTGATAAAACTCGAGCAGACTCCCACGCGCACAGAAAACACAAACAAGTTTCGACACGAGTTTGCCATAGACAAGTAGAGTTTGCCGAAATGCTGACGCTACAGGACTGCGAGCGTCTCAGTTCCAAAAGGTATCATCCCATTCTGATCCCGCACGGATTATACACGAACTCTATCTCTAATGTTTTTAAATGTCTTGGTGTCGGGTTAAAAAAGACACTTGTTTTTCCAGTCACTTTGCTGACTTAAACTCTCTATCTAAGTAGAAATGTACTTAATAAATTGGTAGGTAAAACAAAAACATGCTTACTAAGAGATAACTTACTCCGGGTTCGATAAGAGCTACCAAGGAATACCCTAGTATGTCGCTACATGCCATTATCGGGCTTTGAACCGTATAGGCTTCAACTCACTTGAGGCTACTCTCACTTGAGGGCGATGGTGGACCGTTGTATCAAATAAGAGAAAATCTTATCAAAATGTTAATTTTATTACTTTTTATTACAGGACAGACTGCCATTTGAACATTACGGATTTAGAATTATTGTACTCAGGAGACACTCTGGCGCCATACTTGAATTTAAATGGCGATTTTCGACCGGTGCCTGTATCTATACGAAAGCCAAATGGTTATGTTATTCAGGTACTTAATTATAATAGAGATATTATTGGCCCTCTGAGAAACGGGTTTCTTCTTGGTCTACAAAGCTATTTAAGAGCCTATCAATTGATTTAAAGTACTCTGTAAGGGCCATTACGAGTTGTTTTAATGCTGCTTTAATTTCAGAGCGGGGAGTGGCCAACCAATAAATTCTGGCGATACTTTTTAATGGACACTTCACTGTCTGGCGTTGGTAATACAACCAACACAGTGTACTTACGGACGCTGACTACCTTCATACGGTAAGAAAACAGTAATTCAGCAATTAATTTATATTACTTATTTATTTAATCATATGAGGTAGAGTCACCCAAGGTATCAGTATTTTTTAGGCCGTCTAAGTTCCACCAGGAGCTTAGCTATTGTTACAACCGGCACCAATTAAAGGTCAACGAAGCTTCCACGCTAGTGCTTATTACTAAGTATTTTTACCATCTTTGAATGTCGGTTACCTTATAGTCAAAGTATACCAAGACATTTTGAGCGTAATCAACAAGGTTTTATTTCCTCCAGGATACAAAGAGACAAAACGAAGTCAGGACATTTGAGCGTTCACGTCTCGTTAGAAGCTCAATATGCGACCAAATCGTCTTATTCTGACGCTATTACTACAACGTTCAGAGTCGTCAACGAGCTGCCTTCTGCTGGGGTACTGAAAGGCTTGGAGGTATGTAAATAATTATTATACGACGATTCCTGAAACACTTCAACTTTAAAATTTGATTTCCAACAACTTATGTTGTACGATTTTTGCATAGCTCGATACTGTATTTTTTTTATTTACTGAACGTTTCCTATCCTTTAAAATTTGGCGTTTGTATTTTTGTGTCCGCGCAACTTTTCCTTGGGCTCTCTCGGAATCCGGACACATGCGTCCGTTATTTTCGTGTCGCCATGACACCCCTGTTCGTAATCGAACCTTCAGAGGATCTTCTGGTAGACGACGGTGAGTTGAATCAGGTTGGCCCAGGGTGCACAACTAGTGCCGCCAAATAAAAATAAAAAAAATTGACAGTTCCTGTGTATTTTTCTATTAAATCACGGTTTTACTCAATTCGGTAGGCAAAGTTTTTTGTTCGAAAGTCCGTTATTGGCTTAATCTTATATTTAGACAATATTGAGAAACTAATTTCAATATTTTTTATTTTGGTTCAGTAGTTTGGATTTTACAACGTTTCAAAGATACGGTTTTATGACCTTCACGCGACGGTCTGCATACTGTTGGCGCTGTTTGGCGGTCATAGGAACAAAACATTTTAGCGCATAAAAACAAAACTACTGAAGCAAAATAAAAAATATTGAAATTAGTTTCTCAATATTGTCTAAAGATAAGATTAAGCCAATAACGGACTTTCGAACAAAAAACTTTGCCTTCCGAATTGTATTTTGTCGGTGTAGCTGACTAGTTTCGGTTCTCATTCGGAGTTATTATTCATGGAGAACAAGATGGCCCTCGCGACGCCGTGGCTAGTCTCGAACTGCGTCTAAGTAGCCGCTGCGCGCGCGCCGAGAGCAATCAATAGAAAAATGTGCAGTATTCACGAAAGTTTAAGTTTAAAAAAAGTTCCTGTGTAGTCCCAAAACTGCTATAAATATTCTCAGATATGGGGAGGTCTACTCGGAGCTCTGCTGGCGTTGTACGCGGTAGTTCAATGGCGAGGGTGTCTGCGCAGAGGCGGACTCTATATCTCCCTCCTACCAACCATGGCGGGGTGCATCGCCGACGCGCTGTATTTCGTAAGTCTTTGCCATTTATTACAAAAAAAGAACGATAGTAGTGGTGTGATACTCTGCGGCAGAGCCACCACCTTAGAATCCGATCATTTATATCTTAAAATGATGTACGTCCAACGTACATAATGACGTATTATCGGCTGTACGTGCCTTAGGTAATGATAAAATAGACATTGTTTGTGGCAAAAACCCACAAGCACGTCTTTAAAATTGTAGCAGCCACTCTATCACTTGTTAACTGTGAAGGAAACCCATCGGGAGGAAAACCAAGGTTTAGTTGGTTCCGTAAGTAGTGTCTTGCTTTACCTTATACCTTCTAGACTTCTTCTGTCGCCACTTTTTTGTATTTGTGGAATTTTGTTATTTTTGTTTGCTGTTAACAATAATTTATCGAAAAAATCTAAACAGTCCGACACGATAGGAGTGGACTTGTCTCAGCATACCAAAAATGTATGCCTTAGTGCCATTATCCAGGGAGGAAATCGGGGAATGTTTGTATGGAGAAAAAACTACTGAAGCCTACTCCATTTAAACATTCATCCATTTATCAGATTGTAATTAGATTTTGTTTCTATTGCAGGCTGCTCTGTTTTCTACGCTACACGCGTTGGCAGCCGAGGCTGGCACTTTGGGCTTGACTCTACCTCTGGGTCATGGCGAAGACCAAATCATTGCGTCGTTCATTTACGCTGCCCTATCTCTAAAGGTAAGAAAATAAAGGCTGGTAAGCCGTACCTGTTTTTGAAATCTGAATTAATTCATATTTTTATTGTCTTCAGATTGTCAAAGTGGCATGGATTAACTGGAAGCAATGCGTCTGCGACATATTTTTTCTTGACTGGTCGGAATATAACCCACCACAAAAAGGTAGTATGCTTAAATACCCCTCTCTAACTATTTCTACCTGCACATGCATGAAGTAACAAACCAAGCTTCAATAGCGCAATATAGGTACCTCTACTGTCTTGACTCCTGCTCTAGCAGCATCAACAGAGTGAGCTAGCACTTTCTTGCACGCTATCAAGTTTAATTTGTGCTAGCCTTGTTGGTAAGACTCTATACAAGGTGTTACAAAAGATGCTAACTCTTTTTACAGGGTAATAGCACCCGGTGATATCACAACCTAAATATTATTTTTTTGCTCTATGACGTTCCGTTGATTTTTAAATTAATCAAATGTGAACGCTGTGGTGGGAGAAAAGTATTTTTTAAATATTGTTTTCATTGACTTTCACAATGTTTTAACAACTCAAAGCTATGCAAATGCACCTACACCCACACACATATTTTTAAATTTGAGTTAATACCAAAAACAAAAATATTATGAAAAATTTTAAATTTTGAGGTTATAAAATAAAAATTGCTTTTTATTACTTCTTTTACAGAATTGACATCCTGTTGACCAGTAGGTTACACCCTGTAAAAAGAGTTAGGATGTTTTGTAACACGTTGTATATTATTCGCCTTTTTCTTGTAGTGCCGTCTCCTATCGGATCATCTTGGCTATTTCTTCTTTTGAGGCTGCCAAACGGAACCATATTGTGCTGTTTGAAAATTTGGCCGAAGCAGAATGTATTTTTGTACTGAAAACTTTAAAACCTGAAATTGTAACAAGATGCTTGCCAAATTATAACGTAACTTTTCACCATTTACAACATTTTTCAGAAATGCCTGTCTCCGAATTGACCAACAGCTGGAACAAAACAATGGTAGCTCGGGAATGGAGTTGGATGCAAACAAAGCCAAGAGTCAGCCCTGGTTTTACTATCACTCTGGCGCTGATCATAACACATGTAAGTAGATATTAAAAACAGCATTGGTAATGCCAGAGTCGAGCTTACATCTTTGTAACGAAACCGTGATAAATGCTCTTGAGTTATCCAACTAGAGAGGGCGATAAACTAGCTCTGTCTCAATCTTTTTTTATTCACCTAGAGCGGGACATTCTACTTTTTATCGCGCTCTTTAAAAATCATTTTTGTATCAAGACGTGCATTTTATATAATTTTATCATTTTATCATTTATCATGTATCATGTATCGCTTATCGTTTATCGTTTATCGTTTATTAATAATTTTATCATTTTTATCATTTTTCTATCAATAAAAATCATTTTTGTATCAAGACGTGCGTGCGGGTGGCGTGACGTAAAACATCTATTTTATTTTATAAGCAGATGAGATTTTTTGTATCGTTGCGTTCAGACTTGTCGGGTTCGCTGTGGCTATCAGATAAGTTGGACATAACGTCGATTCTATCACTTCCAGTTCATATCACCATGGCAGCAACACCTCCCAGAGAGTCACAGCTACCAATGGGCCCTGGGCTCTATAGCCTGGTGGCTGGGGTATGCCCCATTGCTCCTGGGTCGATGGCTGAAGGACAAACTCTTTGGTGCACCGTCCGCTCTGATGCCCAAAGTCTGCGCGGCCGCTGGGGTGTCACTGTTGGTCTTCCAGGAAGAGAACTATGCACATTATGTGCATGGGAGGTGAGAAAAGCTTAGAGGATATCACAGTATTGTTTTCTCCATACAACCGTAGTCCCCAATTTTGTCCCTAGTTAATAGCACTAGCTATAGCAAAATTTGTTTAGATTTCTTTCGATAAAATATGTTGAGTAGGAGCTAGGGTCCGGGTCTCACAGGGAAGGTGTGCGGAGCTAATGCACAAATGGAACTTCGGGTCGGACCCGAGTTGAAATGCGGGGGGGTTCAGACGATGTCCCACATCACCGACGACTGCCCGCTGTTCGCCATCGAAGACGGCGTCGCTAAGGTGCATGAGGCTGACACAGACGTAACGACGTGGTTGGACGGCTTACCTTTCACCGTATAGCATTACGAGCACAATACCATTCGCAAAATAAAATAAAGTAGGAGCTAGGATCCAAAAAACCTCTGGCAAACCTATTTTACAACAAGTATCAAGTATAAACAAGTATCAAGACCTCAAGTAGTTTCTTGTGATATCAGTGGTGATGTTTTTTTAATCGGACCCAAATAGATAAATTTTTCTACAATGCTAATTTCGGGCTACGCGATGCCCGAAGAAACTCAAAAATTTGGTGCCCCTTCTCTACAATTATTGGCGTCAAAAAATGCTCTTGTAAGAGGAGTTCTTGCAAGGGGAGTTTTAAAGTCCTCAGCACATCAATCTATACACGTGTACTCTTATTAACTTCCATAAAGAGATTTTTTTTTATCGTTTTCAGAAATGATGACTCTCCCGATGCAAGAGCGCTATTGGGGCCTCTAGCAAATTGTAGAGTCATGTGTGCACCGCAACTTAGGTAAGTTAGATTCAATATAATTGGTGTTTTTTTTTATTTGATGTCTTCCTAGATAGGCTACGGCGACTGCTGTTGGCATGATGGACTTTGCTGATGTGCCCTGAGCTTCCAACATTTTGTATGGCAAGTTACATAGCGACACCGCCGCCATTTTAAAAAAATCACGTTTTCTCAGCTTGCAACTAAACCTAGTTTATTAGACTGAGGAACAAAATATAAAACGAAAACATTCTTAGTATTAAGATCCGCTTTTCTATGGAGATTGAAGTTTTCAGTCCGACATTTTTCTATGGGGTCGGAGATTTTGATTTTAAATAAAATCTTCCAGCTTGCGACGAAACATATCTTAATAGACGGAGAAAAAAAATATAAGATGAAAACATTCTTAGGAAAAATGTCTGAAACGATATACTTACGGAGATTTAGTGGTTTCAAAATTCAGTTTTGCCTAGGGCTAAACTACAGACCGCCATGTTGATAAAAGAAAAGTCTTGGAACACAAAACCTCAACGAAAAAAAAAACGACGACACACACACACAACACATATTGAAGGTAAAGCATGTGTGCATAGGCCCGTAGCAGCGAATAAAGCTACATTATGTATTTGGTTTAGATTATCTAAAGGCCAGGGATTTTTCTTTTTTTTAAGTTTGTTTCTGCACGGGCGGGATAGCCGAAGGTCATCAGACCAAAAAGGCCAGTGATGAAAATTGCCCCAACTGACAGACAGCCCTTGCATCTACGTAATGAGATGATTTATACATCTTGTGACTTGCGACTTGCGGCTTAAGACTTAGGACTTAGGACTTAGGACTTAGGACCTAGGACCTAGGACCTGGTACTTGCGACTTAGAACTTAGGACTAGGACCCAGGACCTAGGACTTAGTACTTAGGATCTAGGACCTAGGACCTAGGACTTAAAACTTAGGATCTAGGACATAGGACTTAGGACCTAGGATATAAGATAAACATAAGATAAGATAAAAATAAAGATAACGATAAAGATAAAGATGAAGATAACGATAAAGATAACGATAAAGATAACGATAAAGATAAAGATAACGATAAAGATAACGATAACGATAAAGATAAAGATAAAGATAAAGATAAAGATAAAGATAAAGATAAAGATAAAGATAAAGATAAAGATAAAGATAAAGATAAAGATAAAGATAAAGATAAAGATAAAGATAAAGATAAAGATAAAGATAAAGATAAAGATAAAGATAAAGATAAAGATAAAGATAAAGATAAAGATAAAGATAAAGATAAAGATAAAGATAAAGATAAAGATAAAGATAAAGATAAAGATAAAGATAAAGATAAAGATAAAGATAAAGATAAAGATAAAGATAAAGATAAAGATAAAGATAAAGATAAAGATAAAGATAAAGATAAAGATAAAGATAAAGATAAAGATAAAGATAAAGATAAAGATAAAGATAAAGATAAAGATAAAGATAAAGATAAAGATAAAGATAAAGATAAAGATAAAGATAAAGATAAAGATAAAGATAAAGATAAAGATAAAGATAAAGATAAAGATAAAGATAAAGATAAAGATAAAGATAAAGATAAAGATAAAGATAAAGATAAAGATAAAGATAAAGATAAAGATAAAGATAAAGATAAAGATAAAGATAAAGATAAAGATAAAGATAAAGATAAAGAAAAGATAAAGATAAAGATAAAGATAAAGATAAAGATAAAGATAAAGATAAAGATAAAGATAAAGATAAAGATAAAGATAAAGATAAAGATAAAGATAAAGATAAAGATAAAGATAAAGATAAAGATAAAGATAAAGATAAAGATAAAGATAAAGATAAATATAAAGATAAAGATAAAGATAAAGATAAAGATAAAGATAAAGATAAAGATAAAGATAAAGATAAAGATAAAGATAAAGATAAAGATAAAGATAAAGATAATATAGGAACTAGGACCTAGGACCTAGCACCTAGGATCTAGCACCTAGCATCTAGGACCCAGGACCTAGCACCTATGACCTACGACCTAGAACTTAGGACCTAGGTCCTAGGCCTTCATCAATTACTCGCTTTGTTTGAGTTAAGCACTATACACGCCTTGGTCTGCAATTAGTGCGCTGCTGGCCACGCTATGATGGCCTCGAGCTTAGCTTAGCTACGCTCTCGGCCCTCAAGCTTGGTCATCATTGCAGCCCTTGCTGTCCGCGCTATAAAGCTTGTCCATCAAGGGCTGCAATGCTCACCACGCTGTAATGGCCTTGAGCTGCGCTACGCTGCGCTCTGTCGGCCATCAAAAGCGCGCCAGAAACGCACCCATTACAGATCGCGGCAGTAATGTACTATTAATGATTGTAAGAAAACATGAAACTTGAGAAAAATGCGACCCTAAGAAATAAAACCTACGCACATTTTGGAAACTCTTTTGTTTTACACTAAAGCCGCGTTTTCACAGTCAAATTACAATAAAACGAAGAGTACAATTTACTCTATGACGAGATTGACGAGCACCGTCCAAGAGAGCCGGGGCTTCTGATTGGTCGGTTCTTCTGATATTTTGTCTATGGGCGCAAAAACATCAACTAGGATGGAGCTCTAATCGTCAAAATTGCCTTGGATGGAAATTAAATAAAAGGCCGGCAGATCAGAAGCCTTGTCTTACTTGGACGGTACTCTCGTTATAAGTAATTTTACTGTGAAAACGCGGCTTTAATATTAAATTGTTGATCTATTTTAAATGCGCAAAGAGTTTTCTTACAACCAAGTTGTTTTATGCTCAAACAAATGTTTAAACCCTTATATTTCCCAAAGTATATCACTTTCGTATTTTTTACAAAGAATAGTTAATTTTTATGATTGCTTTCTCTGTCGATTGAGACATGTTTTAACGTTAGCCGAAAATATGCGATTTTTTTAAAATGGCGGACATTTGACTATACCATTAAGGTTGGATGGCTTTTATGTTATTGTTGGAACAAAGCTAGACCTTTTCAATGCCAATTTTGTTGACAGGGTGGTGTACAAACAACTTTCGATGTCAGAACCTGGTAGGAACACAAATCTGAATGTAGTGCACCCAATGCTTACTGTGCACATAAATGTTAAATAACTTTTAATCGATGCATAGATGCACATTTACACAGCAGCGTGCAAAAAAAAAATCTTAATTCTAAACGCCTGCTGCTTTTGGCGGAATATGTTTTCAGAAGCATTCGTGTTTTCATAAGCAAACTATATAAAAATAATCTTGTTTCTAGGTGCGCTTGGCGATCTGGATGCAAGGCGAGCTCTGCTATCCAGATTCCTAGCTGCATTCTTTGAACGCGTAAGTTATCTTTACGTTATTTCTGTTTTATCGCCGCATTGAGATGAAGAGTTCAGTTTCACATGGCTGCAAAATTATTTGCGCCTTTGAGTTCCTACGCTTAGGATCCTAGTTGTACAACCACTCGTATCGTGGTTCAAACAAAGAACCCTTCATAAAGATTTTTATATGGTTAAAAATTTTGCTCGGGACAGGATTTGAACCCGCAACCTCTTGTATTCCGTGCAGGCGCTCTACCAATTGAGCTACCGAGTCTAGTAACTGTCGATGCGAACTTTTTAACCTCATTGAAACTCGTCTTACAAAAGTGGTTAGAACCCTTCGCTTGCAAAAATAACTATTTTGCGCTTGGTCCAGGCTCTAGACGGCATGAGCTGGGTGGCCAGTGAAAGGACTCTATTGGAACGTCTCCTAGACGTAGAGATCACTGTCCGAGAGTCCACCTCTACCAGCGCCTTGCTCTATGATGACGACCCGACGCCCTCGTGTTTTGTGCTTACTTGGTGAGTTGGCCTGATGTTTATATTTTACCTAATCGAATCTAGCGTTGATTTCCTGATTGAAAGAAAGCAAAGTGAAACAATACATTTAACTCGTAGAGTATAACACATTTCTGACTACAGTCCATGTATTCAGAAATACATGTGTTTTAATTACTTACAAAGATGTTTCGAGGACTTTCGTATTTCTTGAGCCAGGATTTAGTACCCGATTTGTAAGCGCATAACACCCGCCGCCGTAGCAGTCGCGTAGCATGTGCTACGCGCTACGCCATAGCTTGGCCCGACTGTCCTTATGTGATTATCGCGACGTAGAATGTGCTACGAGCTATACCATAACGCTGATAGCGCGGCCCGACTGACTGACCTTATGTGATTATCGTGACGTAGCATGTGCTACGCGGTACGCCGTAGCGCAGCCCGAGTGACCTTATGTGATTATCGTGACGTAGCATGTGCTACGCGGTACGCCGTAGCGCAGCCCGAGTGACCTTATGTGATTATCGTGACGTAGCATTTGCTACGCGGTACGCCGTAGCGCAGCCCGAGTGACCTTATGTGATTATCGTGACGTAGCATGTGCTACGCGGTACGCCGTAGCGCAGCCCGAGTGACCTTATGTGATTATCGTGACGTAGCATGTGCTACGCGGTACGCCGTAGCGCAGCCCGAGTGACCTTATGTGATTATCGTGACGTAGCATGTGCTATGCGGTACGCCGTAGCGCTGCCCGAGTGACCTTATGTGATTATCGTGACGTAGCATGTGCTAAAAGCTACGCCGTAGCGCAGCCCAACTGACTGACCTATGTGATTATCGCGACGTAGCATTTGCTACGAGCTACGCCGTAGCGCGGCCCGAATGACTGACTTTATGTGATTATCGCGACGTAGCATTTGCTATGAGCTACGCCGTAGCGGGCCCGAATGACTGACGTTATGTGGTTATCGCGACGTAGCATTTGCTACGAGCTACGCCGTAGCGCGGCCCGAATGACTGACTTTATGTGATTATCGCGACGTAGCATTTCCTACGAGCTACGCCGTAGCGCGGCCCTTACGTGATTATCGCGACGTAGCATGTGCTACGAGCTACGCTGTTGCGCGGCCCGAATGACTGATCTTATGTGATTATCGCGACGTAGCATGTGCTACGAGCTACGCTGTTGCGCGGCCCGAATGACCGTCCTTATGTGATTATCGCGACGTAGCATGTGCTACGTGCTACGCCGTAGCGCGGCCCGAATAACTGACCTTATGTAATTATCGTGACGCTGCAGTACTCTATAGGTAGAGTCAGCGTCACGCTAGAATTTTCGTTCGATTGACGCACTTAAGCCGCAAGAGATAAGAGCTAACATGGGGTATCCTAGCTTTATGATGTCAACTCAGTCACAACTCACAACAATGTTATTTTTTACCTTCCATAAGGTGGGGCGAGGAATGGAGCCTAGCCACGGTCGAGGCTATGGTCTTCGGTTGCGTGTTGGTAGCCGGTGGGGACACTCTTCTCGCTTCTCTCATCACTTTGATTGTATGGCAGGTAAAAAGGTTTTTTTATATTATTTGATTATTAGATTTTTTTTTTTTCTCTTACTTTTATTGATGTCGAGGGAAAATTTGCAACGAAAATATACAGGGTAAGGGTTTGCATGAATTTATTAAAAGTCACTACATGAATCTTGTTATTTGAAATAAATGAATTATTATTAAAATTTTTTTTTATAACCTTTTGCATTTACAGATCTCCAAACATCTGAGGTCGGGGTTCGGCAACAGAAACCTGAAGAGAATCGACCATATTGAACCATTGATATAAAACCACGTTATAAGTAGGTAGCTTAAGTTTTGTGAATGAAATCCAATCACGTCTAAGAAACCTAACATAAAAATATTATTGCGTGAAATTAATTAAAAATGTATGCCTGTAAGATGGTACCTAACTTGAGAAATACTAGGTAGGTAGTAAGGGTCGTCATGATTGCAACTCAGTCATGTTTTTTGTTTGCTTCGTTGTTATAATATCGTTTTGCTTTGATATTTCAAAATCGTTAGAGTGTAATGGGAATTTTCCTCGCCCGGCAGAAGGCCGAACGAGGGTAATAGTAAGTGTAAATAAATAAATGAAACGTCAAAATTCCGTGCAAGAATATATTTAAAAGTTAAGGTAAAGTTTTATTTTTACAAAAGGCCTCTTCAGGCAGATATATAAGTTTGGGTGAAAGAGATTCGCTTTCCTAATATGCGCACTTATTTTACTTATTCTAAGTTCCTTAACTCTTATTATAAGTTTTTACAATTACTTAAATTAATAGTCGAAAAACCAGGCGAAAAGGCCTATACCCAATAGTGGGCAAATGTGGGCTGAAAATGATGATGAATGAACTTGGAATTTGTCTGGTAAACTTGACTGAAGTATTGTAACTGGTCTGGTAAACTTGACTGAAGTATGGTAACTGGTCTGGTAAACTTGACTGGCGTCCCGCAGGATTGTCGGTAGACGCCTCCGGTGGGGTAATCAGCTTGCGGGGCTGGTTCCACTCGGAAGCGGTCATCGGGTATGTTCCGCGCCGAGAAATAACAAAATATACTGAAAAGAAGAGACAAACACGGTCACAATCATTCGGATCAAAAAAAGACGGGGCTTACGGCCACATTCTCGTCTAACAAAATATCGCGCAACTTACCACGAAATCGTGCTAACTACTCTCATGGACCAAAGGGTCCTCTTCAAAAGCTCTGGAGGCTGGCGTCCAGGGTCACTCGGGGGATAAAAATCACCGGTGGGGTAACTGAAACGAATTCCTTTACTTTAACACGAGCCAAATCGAGATGCAAGGTTGCGAGAAGCAAAAAGAACGAAAACTTCTCAGATTCACAAACTTAACCCAAAAATGCTCACCTGGAGTGTGAACCTCGTGGCAAAGATAAAAAATGGCCTCACGCCGCGCCAAGGGCGCGACGCGGGAGCACGTCCACACTCTCCGACGGCCAGGCAGAATGAAGGCAGAAACGGGGCTTGCACTTCGACTCGCAAAAAAAGATGGAGGTGGCTCTGCTGCACCAACAGTGCCGACGTCGCAAAAGACCTAAAGCATTCAATGGCTAATTTTGAACCGCCGCACCGCTAGTTCCTTACGCGCTCATTAGGTGGCACGACAGGAGCCTAAACAAAAATTAGTTCCAACAACGAGATGGAACTAGGAGTCAAAAAAAATAGTGTTACAAGAGGACCCAATAAAAATAACCAACTTGAGAATTAAATTACTTACAGTCTTACCTTGTTGCTACTTCAATGTGTTAATCGCGCATTTCAGTCCAAAAAGATTGAAACATTATTACAGGGGGGTAGCAAAAAGTTTGAAGAACTGTGGCTTTACATAAGTACACGCAGAGATTACACTACTACGTGCGCAGTTTGAGCAAGCAAGACTGTTTCTACATAGAAAACCAAGTGAGAAACTATAAACAGTTGCTGGAAGACCAATCACGATTTGTAGCTCAATTCCTAACATCAATAAACCAAGCATTTACAGAGAAGCAAGGGGATCGATTCGATGATTACATTCGTGCCTTGACAAGATACTGAGATGGCCTAAGGAACAGAATACGTAAATCAAACCAATAATCTCGTAGAAAACGTTATCATTGGTATTATTGAAAAGCTATTATCGTATGATCCATGTGTCATAGAGACGAAGCTGGACAAGGCTTGAAGTGAACCTGGAAATTACCTAAACACTACGAAAGTCACTACCGTTAATAAGACATTTGACTCATTGTAGATTGGAAGGTGGAGGACCTCCACCGTCTGGATTAATCTAGTTTTTATTTATCAGGCAAAAGGTATAGTACAAAATTTTATGATATGTTTTTTGGCATTAAACAATTACTTTAACTTATCCTGTATTGTAGCCGCCAGGAGCTAAGAATTACTTAAAAACTTCATTTATATTTTAAAGTTAGTAAAATTCTCGGCACCTATTTTGTGAAGAACGTGATGTTCAAGTTTATCATGATTCTCGCCACTTTGTCAGTTCACGTGGGCAATTCAATTAGGTCAGACTCTTCACAATCCAGAGAACATACTCCAGCAAAAATAAATGTCAAACACCTTAGTATTCGAATACAGTTTCCTTCGAAATCCGAGGAACAGGGTGCGAAATCTTTAAGAAATTCACCACATCTTTTCGAAACGTTTCTGTACTACTATTTTCGCACATTGATAGGGTATTTCAGCTCACCCAGACTAAGGCGTTACTGTAGAATACTAGCCGATAGTTTCAACTTCCTTCCTTACAAAGAGACACACAGATTACAAAGATATGTGCAAAGACTCTGCAGAAAAGACAATATAAGGGACGAACTGATAGCATATCAAGTAGAATTGCAACAACGACCTCATCATCAAGCAGAATTTCTTAGAGCCATCGACAAGGCGTTTACAGAGACACAAGAAGTAGATTTCAAAAACTACCTTAATGATTTGTTTAATTTCTCAAGAGACTTGGAATACCCTGTCGATATAGAGTTGCAAACTCGAAACTTCATTCGACAGACTATAATCACACCCGTGAAAAAATTATCAACAGTGGATCAGAGTAGGTAGAGCTTCAAATGAAACTGGCTCGGGCTGTTAAAGAGCATAAAGTCCTCAAAGGACTTTATCATTTGTCTTGGATCAGATACACCTATAACCCCTATTCTGAGTTTTATGGTGACATTCCAACTACACCCTTCGCAGCAACACCAGACACGATCACCCCTGTAGTACCAGACTTGTGAATGGGTTCACAAGTTTTAATTCTGTTATTGTAGGTAAAACTAGCATTAGTGCATAACTATTTAAGAAAAAACTAGATTGTATCTGTGATTTCTCCGGAAGAGAAACCTTTTAGTCTTAAGTCCTCCTTTTCTAGATACCCACATTAAAATGTTATCTAAATATGTTGTATTACTTTAGCGATTTGTTACGATCGTTTAATTAGAAATAAACAATCTTGATATAATTAGTTTGTTTTTTTTTTTTCAATCTGTCTTTAATAGCCTAAAGGTTGATTGAGCGTGAAATAATGTTGGCTTAGCCGCAATACTTATTAAGCTTTAGATACTCAGAACTTAGGTAGATTTACGAAATCAGTAAGTTAAGTTATTGTAAAAATAAATCGATGTTTAGCTCATAAGTAGAGTTGCTTTTTTTGGCCACGAATACTTCGCTGGATACCGTATTACACGCGTACCTAAATACCATAATACTTATACCTAACTAACTTGTGGCCATTTTAATAACGGAGCCTAACTAGTTTGGCTCGGTGTCCAATAATGACCAAGCTAATCGGACTCATCCTCGTCATATATACTTTGACTCAAAGTTCAAACTCAGCAAAGCCTAAACCTTAGCTCAGACCAGTTAGCTACAGAATAGCAAGATTTAATGTTAGTTTTCATAACTCCGCTCCCATCTGGAAATAAAACTATGTTCTTAAAAAGTCGATAGGAACCAAATAAAAATGTTTTGTTATTCCAGTATTTGTGATATAAAGTAAATCAGATACCTTTAAATACTGTACTCTACATACTTGTTTGATTCTAAAAAATGTGTGCATTCATTTAATTACAACTTACCCTCATAGGTACCTTTAACCTCCTACATATAGATTTTTTCCTTTTTTGTATAAAATTCACTAACGCCTGCGATATTATTACGAGCAAAGCTATTGTAATGTAAATGCAAATGGATCACCATTTAATTTAATCACAAGGTGATGTGGCAAACAAATAGGTACAAAGTTGTATCCTTGAATTGAAGGACCTTAGAGGGTTAGGTATAAAGTTAAAACTATTTATAAGATAAAAATAGTCGCCACCAATTGTTCTGTTGTGTCTTCTAGATAGTTTGTAAATAAAGCAGTACCTACTGCAAGTACCTGCAAGCATTTTATTTTTCACTACTTCCTAGTTTCCTCTCTACATGCCTAAAATAAACGAAGAAATAAAGCGAAAGTGGCATTGGATAGGTCATAGTCATACTACTATGCGAAGGCCCGAAAACCACTCCTCCAAAATAGCGCTGAAATGGTGTCCGACTGGAACACGGAAAGAGGACGCCCTAACTACCCTGGCGTCGCGTCGATCAGTGCTAGAGGAATATCCAAACTTGAGAGGAAGGCGAAAATCGGCCAGAATGTAAAACTGGGCCCTTAGCCTGTAACGCAATGGCGGGTCAATGGCGTCCCGGCAGAAGGACAAAACCGGGCTCTCCTCGTTTTTCTCCTACAACCAGAGAACTAATCCTCTATCATTAGAATCAAAATATTCTTTGCTGTACTACAAAAACATTAAAAGGACAGACAGCGTTAGCAAATCGTAATTGAAGTCGTCGCCTGACAGCCCATTTTGGCACCATTGTGTTACAGGCTAAGGGCCCTGTTTAAAGAGCCTTAGGTTCCTGATTAAAAATAACAGGTGAGGATACCTAAAATAAATCTAATTATTAGTATGTCTCTGCTGACCTTTTTTGCGCAATGAGCTTGCTTGAGGAGCAATGACCTTTTTCTTTTGTATTGGGTCCACGGCAAGCACCGCCAAGTTAAGGCCGGCCGGGCTATAGTCTGTGGCCGGGGCTTTAAAATGTGCATTGAAAACAGGCCAACCATAGACAAAACCATTTTTGTGATACAGCAACACTGCTTTATCGATGAACAAATGAAAAACGCACAAAGAAAAACGACAACGTCACTGTGCGAGTTTGACGAGGAAGCTTTTTTTATTCGGCGTTTCAATTATTTAGTGAATTTACGGATTTTCATACAATTTAGTGTAAAAAATGCCAGACAGCAAAAAGTAAGTCATTTCTACTGATTTTTATTCAATTTGAAACCGAATCCGCTTTGTATTTTTCGTGTTTTCAGTCTAAATTGAGATTGGAAAAATTGGCTTGTCATCATGTCCATTATTCACTTTTGTGCCGTAATTTTCGAGTTATTCCATAAAGAGTGAAGCCAACTGCTCTCTATTGATGGGAATTTTCAAATATCTCCGCCTGTCTAGTGGGATTTCCCTCAGATTAGCATTCCTTTGTTAGGCAAGCGACGCGCTTGTTTCCTGGCGTAACCATGTTTCTTTCCGCAGCCCTGATGATCTCTCGACCGCGATCCTGCGCCGCAAGGACAGGCCCAACCGCCTCATCGTCGAGGAGGCTCTCAGCGACGACAACTCCGTCGTGGCCTTATCTCAGGTCAGTAACTCTACAAAATGTCCCCATTTTCATGAAATTATCTCATGTCATCTTAGGTGCGAATGTTTGAGGACTCATTCGACCTCTTATTCAAGTCAAAACCCGTGAAAATCGCGTTTCAGCTACGATTTTGATGTTAGAATTTCATGAATTATGCTGATGGGCCATGGCCATAAACAGTCTTGATATTCAAAATGGTTGTCCAATATTTACTTTCACTAGCTGTGCTTAGTGAATTTACATAAAAAAAACTTGAGTTTTTATGTTTCTGTCAAGTCATTATAACCTTACTCTGTTGGGAACTGAGATGTAATATCCTTTGTTAAATGCTAACTCAAAAAAAAAAAAATGCAGGATCATTTCATTATATTCACCTCAAGCTAACCTTTAGGTTTGGTACTATTGAATGTTACCTACTTTAATCCATGCCAATTATATGCAAATTTAACCTTCTCAACAAATGCAGAATAAATTTTAGCATGATTTGTGCTCTTCTCTCACTCTGTTTATCTATGTAGAGTGGGACAGACATAGATCTATCATGCTGTCAAAGAATGATAAGATTTTTCATGCTAGATCAGTTGCAATAAAGATAGGTACTGTAAATTTGTATATTCCAATATCAATGCCACCCTTTTCTCACAAGGGTCATCAGTACAAACCAATACAGTGGTAACTTGATCCAATCAGTCCAATTAGAAACCTAGGAATATGATAATCCTCTGATAGCAGTGTTTACAAGCTGTGTTCTGTGTTCGTACAATCTGTGTTCAGTGTTCTAAGTCGATAGAGGAACTTTAGGTGGGCTATCTACTGATCAATACAAACAACTTGTACTAGGTGGCGAAAAATATGGAGTGAAAAAAATATCTGCTGTTCCATACAAAAGGTCGACTCAGTACTGCGCCAAATGTATGAAACAGCTGATATTTTTTTCGCTCTATTTTTGTCGCCACCTAGTACAAGTTGTTTGTATTGATCAGTAAACAGCCCACTTAAAGTTCCGCTATCGACTTAGAGTGCACCCTGTATTATTCATTGCAGCTTGTAGACACTGCTATCAGAGGATTATCATATTAGAGTGCACCCTGTAATATGTTTTCAGGCCAACCATACCTACTAGCTTTTGCTGTTGATCACTTTAGTGTAACATTGAGAGAAATTGAGTAGGAATGGTCCAACTTCTTGGGTATAAATAAGAAAAATACCACAGGCCCTAACATAGCATCCTTACACTTTTGTCTATTTCAGCTCTAGAGATTACCTATCTCACACTATCTGATAAAAGATGACGACTAATAGCAGTTATAAGATCAGAGAAAATGAATAAATATTACTTTTGCAACCGCCGCTGAATTAAGAATTCCACTAAGTAAATACAAAGTATCATTCTGTCACATTATTTTTTGAGAAATGTGCAGACAGGATGTATATTCTTAGTCAAATTCTTTATTGAGAAACCAAAGTCAAGTTCACCACCTTTACTCAAATCGTGCTCCTCGCAAACAGGCTAAAATGGAGCAGCTCCAGCTGTTCCGTGGTGACACCGTCCTGCTGAAGGGCAAGCGCCGAAAGGAAACGGTCTGCATCGTGCTCTCGGATGACAACTGCCCTGATGAGAAAATCCGCATGAACCGCGTGGTGCGCAACAACCTGCGTGTGCGTCTGTCGGATGTTGTCTCTATCGCTCCGTGCCCGTCTGTCAAGTATGGCAAGCGTGTGCACATACTGCCCATTGATGACTCCGTTGAGGGTCTTACTGGGTGAGAGACAAGTTTATCCACGTTACATAATTTTGCAAAACTGTGTTAGTTAGATAGTGTTTTTGATGTTTTGTGAAAGTAGTAGTAGGAAGCCCGCCCCGGCACGCCCCGATCCGCCACATATGGACACTAGGCTTTACTCAGTCTTGAATCATTGTGATTCAAGAGTTGAATAAAAAAATTTGCATCATCCGATGCAAGTATTCAAAGCCTAGAATATTTTCTTTGTTCAAGCAACAATATTGCAAATGTGGCTAACACAGTGGGTAATCCCAATTCAACAACAATCAAACTTACAATCACATAGCCAACCGTTTGCAGATGATAAGTACCTTGGGACAAGTGCACAAACGCTGCAACATTGTAAACAAATTATAAGTTACGATTTGGGGGTTGTGACTTGGTTATTCTGAATATGGCAAGATATGCAGTAACAGCTTTCCCTTTAGAAATGTGGTAAAAATAGAGACCTCATTCTGCCATAAACATAAAATAAAGTTTGACTACTATGGATATTCCATCTCAACGTAACAAGCCATTATCCATACTCAATATTCTCAGGCACTCATGTTCCGCAACTACCGAATTAGTGTGGTGAGAAAGCCCAAACACTCGCAGTTTTTAAATTTTTCTAGCTAAACTGAGATTACAGCGATATTGGTTTTACGGCAATAAAACAGTATTATTTTCATTATTATTATAAAAATGGAGTCTGGTAATTGTTCCATTGGCGAACTAGGCGGTTAGTTAAATCGGCGCATTTATGATTTAGACGCCCCTCAGCAATGTGCAAGAGTCAATAAAAACGTAGACATTCGCAAAAACGCGCTTTTTTTCGCCCCGCCTTAATAAGTTGCTGACAACGTCCCGTTTTACGCCCACAGAAACCTGTTCGAGGTATACCTGAAGCCCTATTTCATGGAGGCGTACCGGCCGATCCACCGCGATGACACCTTCATGGTGCGCGGCGGCATGCGCGCTGTGGAGTTCAAGGTGGTCGAGACCGACCCCTCTCCGTACTGCATCGTGGCACCAGACACCGTCATCCACTGCGAGGGAGAGCCCATCAAGCGTGAGGTAAGGATTCAATATACACATTGTCGCTGTGTTAGTTAAAAGTAGCGTGTTGGGGAATTGTTTTGCTAAACAGATATTTTTGACGCGCGCCCTTTCGCTTTGATGCTATTTCTAAGCCATGTGCCACCATTCACATTTCTTCTAGCGCTGGTTAAAGACTAACTTCCGTAACGGACGCCACCCACACTGGCGTCCGAAAAACGAGCACAACCAATTAAATCTTCCATTTATCTACCACACAGGAAGAGGAAGAGGCTCTGAACGCGGTCGGCTACGACGACATCGGCGGCTGCCGCAAGCAGCTGGCGCAGATAAAGGAGATGGTGGAGCTGCCGCTGCGGCACCCGTCGCTCTTCAAGGCCATCGGCGTGAAGCCGCCACGCGGTATCCTCATGTACGGCCCGCCCGGCACGGGAAAGACGCTCGTCGCGCGCGCTGTTGCTAACGAGACTGGTGAGTACAAATATAAACTGAACTCGGAGTGGACCGGTGTAATCAGTACCACCCCGCGCGTGTCTTATAGGCTCTCTTCAAGGCTTTCGGCGTGAAACCGCCGCTAGAAACTACACTCGGAGTGGGCCGGTGTAATCAGTACCTGTATTCTAGAAAATATCCACCGTAAAATAACCGTTGTTAAATGTCAAAAAGAAATTGTTACTTTCTTTTTAGAAGAGCTATTTTCGAGTGTTTTGACGCTTAAAGGTTGAGTGGATTTCTTAGAGAATAGAGGCGCAGTACCACCTTCGCATGGCTTAGAGCCTTCTCTCGGCAGAACGTGCAGGGCTGTCACCATTATTACGATTGTTCAAAAGGTCGCGGCGCGGGCCTCGACCTAGGCCTTCCAAGATTTTCGTTCGAGAAATGTACTCTATGGGTTCAATGACTTGTTTATTCATTCATAATAATGATCGCTTCGCATTGAGTCGTTGATATGACGTCATCGCAGCAATATTTTGTTTATCACTCGATATGGCACGCAGCTCAAATCTAAACTCAAATAAAATCTATCTAAAAGTTCATGTCCTTCGATATTTTACGTGATTTAGTAAATTATCTGATCGAATGGTAAAACAGGCTGTCTAGAACTCGACGTCAAGTCGTCTCTTCTTACGCCTATTTTGCATCTGGGGGCTAATTCTCGGCATTGTCGAATGTGACTTGTTACTAAGGTTTTCTTCGTAGAATCTCGAATAGCCCCCTGGATTTAAATAGCCCTCAGATCTCATCTCTACATTTTTTGTACTCGACGCGTATTTTGTAACATCTTGGCAATATACTTCATCTTAATTTTCCCCCGATTTCTCAACCAACCTCATCTCTTTTTGTACTCTAAGGTCCACTTGCGTCAACTAGAGTTAGCCAGTTAACGTCAATTGTGCTTAGGCGGACTTGCGTCAGTCAGGGTTAGCCAAGTAACTCCAGAGTTAATTTGACAATTCCATACTAATTCAGTCAGGCCCAGTTTCTGAATTAAGAATTTCACTAAGTAAATACTTAACTATCGTTGTGTCACGCTCTTTTGTGAGAAAACTGCAGAGACAGAGCGATATTTAAGTAGTTGCTTAGTAGAATTCACAATTCGAATTGAATTGAGAATTTCACTAACCAAATGTTTAACTATCGTCTGACACGTTCTTTTGTGTGAAATCCGCAGAGGCAGAACGATATTTAAGTACTTGCTTAGTAATTTTCTCAAATCAGAAACCGGCAGTCAGAGTTAACTGGCTAACCCTGGTTGACACAAGTTGACCTAAGCTTATTTAGTAACATGTTGGCAGTAAATACTTTTAAATTCAATTTCCCCTCTCAAATTCTCACCCAACCATTCCCCCCGCAGGCGCATTCTTCTTCCTGATCAACGGGCCCGAGATCATGTCGAAACTGGCCGGCGAGTCCGAGTCCAACCTGCGCAAGGCTTTCGAGGAGGCCGACAAGAACTCGCCGGCCATCATCTTCATCGACGAGCTCGACGCCATCGCTCCGAAGAGAGAGAAGACTCACGGAGAGGTCGAGCGCAGGATCGTCTCGCAGCTGCTCACGCTTATGGACGGTGAGTCGAGTCTTCTATAAGCCGCGTCAATAAAGAAACGTCTATGATGCGCACCGCGACTTCTTTCGCGGCGTGAAAAGACTACGACGTGAAATATGTCGCTAACACGGCTAACCTCCGTGACTAATAAAATATTTAAGGCAAAAGCAAGTCTATAGTGGCAATCTACTGCAGACTTGAGTCGCGTTTCGCGAAAAAACATGACACTAACATGACTTCCCGTAGACAGAACGAGTATCTCGCGGACAAGCGTAGATAAAACGCGTCGCGGTTTGGCATTCTAGCCGGGCTGGGGCCTGAGTCTGTAACACAATGGTGCCAAAATGGGCTCCTAGTTGACGGCTTCAATTACGATTTATTAATGCTGTCGGTCCTGTTAATGTTTTTGTAGTATTCTTATTCAAATTCTAGCGGATTAGTTCGCTGGTTGTTGGAGAAAAACGAGGAAACCCCGGTTTGGGACGCCATCGACACGCAGGGTTAAAACAGGTGTTCCCGCCACTGTTGGTGATTTTCAGTGTCGCAGTAGTAATTTTTCAGGCTTCTTCACAATGTTTTCCTTCACAGTTCGCTACAGCTGACTCTTGTGGACGGTGAAGGCACTGTAGAGTCCGAGTGGTCGCTTCACCCATCTACAGGTGCACTCGAATTCGATAGTGGAACTTCAAGTAGGCTGTCTACTCATCAATACTAACAAAAATATCAGCAGTTTCATACATTTGGCGCAGTACTGAGTCGACCTTTTGTATGGAACAGCAAATATTTTTTTAGCCACCTAGTACGGTCGGCCACAGTCACAGATACCCCATGGCAGCTCTTACCGCGTGCGGCATAAGGGCGCCAATCGAACCAAAAGGGGTATCCTATCGTATGTACAGCTTGTTTGTATTGAGCAGTAGACAGTCTACTTAAAGTTCCGCTATCGACTTAGAGTGCACCCTGGGGCTTAATTGTCGAACTTTTGAATCTATCGCGATCCCCTTCAATTTGACGTTTGAAGGGTGCTGACGAACTTCACACTGTATTTATTTGACACGTCATTGAAAGCGATTGGGATAGGGTTAGGGATTGCGACTCAATTTTGAAGGATATTAGTGAAGAAAATTGTAAAATCGTTCACTCAATATCATTCAATTTGTATGGCGTTTTGACTCATTCGCTCTGTTAGCGATTGTGATTTATAACTTAGACAATTCCATTCTAATGTCGCAATCATGATCCCGATACCATTGAAAGGGATGGCGATAGATTCAAAAGTTAGACAATTAAGCCCCGGTAGTGTGAGTGTAGGTGCCACTGGACGCACATGCAAAGAGCTAAGTCTAATCAGCAAAATCCCCTCCCGGCAGGCATGAAGAAGTCTTCCCACGTGATCGTGATGGCCGCCACCAACCGGCCCAACTCGATCGACCCGGCGCTGCGGCGCTTCGGCCGGTTCGACCGCGAGATCGACATCGGCATCCCCGACGCGACCGGCCGCCTCGAGATCCTGCGCATACACACCAAGAACATGAAGCTGGGTGACGACGTCGATCTGGAGCAGGTGCGTAACCCTCAAATATACAAGGTGTTACAAAAGTACCTAACTCTTTTTGCAGGGTGTAACCTACAACAGGATGTCAAATCTGTAAAAAAAGTTGAAAAAAACAATGTTTATTTTATAACCTCAAAATTGAAAATTTTTCATAACTTTTTTGTTTTTGTTATTAGCTCAAATTTAAAAATATGAGTTTGCGTGTATGTGCCTTTACATAGCTTTAAGTTGTTAAAACATTGTGAAAGTCAATGAAAACAATATTTAAAAATACTTTTCTCCCGCCACATCGTTCACATTTTATTAATTTAAAAATTAACGGAACGTCATAGAGCAAAAAAATATAGTTAGGTTGTGATCCCTATCACCGGGTGCTATTACCCTGTAAAAAGAGTTAGGTACTTTTGTAACACCTTGTAGAGGCCGAAAACGCCTTTGCTGTGCTGTGGCGTCAAAAGATTCTAAGTGCCCTCTAAAATAGAAATGCGAGCGCGTTCTTAACTAGAAAAGTGGATCGCGCGCTCTAAAATACTTCAGTGTCTTTCGCAGGGATTAAAGCGCGCGTCACAAACTACTCCGTGCAATTTTAGTGGCTTTAAAGCCGAAGGTATTTTATTGCACTGGTGATTCTGAGCCAAATTACAAAATTTTACTTCAAAACGAGCGAAAAGAAACACTTCCCAATACAAACGGCTATCGCCAATCGACACCATTTGTATGGAGAAGTGAATTTTTTTTTCGCGCATTTTGGAATGAAATTTTGTATTTTGGCTCAGAATCACGAGTGCAACAAAATACCTTCGGCTTTAAAACCACTAAAATTGAACTGAGTATAGGGGCCGAAAACGCCTTTGCTTGCTGTGCTGTGGCGTCAAAAGATTCTATGTGCGCTCTAAAATAGGAATGCGAGCGCGTTCTTAACTACAAAAGTGGATCGCGCGCTCTAAAATACTTCAGTGTCTTTCGCAGGGATTAAAGCGCGCGTCACAAACTACTCCGTGCAATTTTAGTGGTTTTAAAGCCGAAGGTATTTTGTTGCACTCGTGATTCTGAGCCAAATTACAAAATTTCATTCAAAACGCGCGAACAAAAATCACTTCTCCATACAAATGGTGTCGATTGGCGATAGCCGTTTGTATTGGGAAGTGTTTTTTTTTTTCGCTCGTTTTGAAGTAAAATTTTGGAATTTGGCTCAGAATCACGAGCGCAACTAAATACCTTCGGCTTTAAAACCACTAAAATTCCACGGTGTATAAGAGTTCCATTATTAAGAATTGTATGCGCGTCGATGCACTTTATACAATACTGTAATTTGAGGACATGCAGGATGTCCAATCACACCAAGAGAGTTAAAGATCAGGTTGTTATTGACGTATGAACCACTGTAACGTGTATACAAAAATAACCATTGGTACAAGTTCTTCAGCATTTATATTGTCCACTGCTGGACGTTTGCCTCTTCATGTCTTTTGCATATAAGCCGGTCTGTGGCTATTGTGGTCCAGTTTGAGCCTGCTGTAGCTTTGATATCGTCGGACCATCGTGCAGCTGGTCTGCCCACACTTCGCGCTCCTTTACGGGGCCTCCATGTCAGGATTATCTAAAATCCTCTCGGCGACCTACGTGTCCTGTCCAAATGTCCATTGCCACTTGAGTTGCGCTACCCGTTTGTCGATGTCGGTAACTTTGGTGCGTTGGCGGATCACTACATTCTGTCGCGGAGGGATATTCCGAGCATAGACCTTTCCATGGCTCTTTGTGCAACCTTAAGGCGCTGGGCATAGTGAATTAGCCCGCGCGCAAAAAAAATGCACAAAAATGATTCCTGTATCAAATACACTAAAAAAATCGAAAATGTTCACATATCAAACCCTAGAATTAGGTGAGAGCTATCTAAAACAGTCAGTATTGTGTTGATACCCATAACAGATTGCAAGATATTTTGTTTGAAAAAAAGTGCGCCGCCTATTTTTTTTCATCAAAAATATCTTCAAAACGTTTATGAATGTCAACACGAAACTGGCTGTTTTAGATAGGTCTCACCTAATTCTAGGGTTTGATATGTGAAAATTTTCGATTTTTTTAGTGTATTTGATACAGGACTCGATTTTGTGCATTTTTCTTGGCGCGCGGGCTATTCACTATGTACAGCGCCTTAAGCCAAGGGCCTGTAACGCAATGGCGTACCAGCACAAGGACAAAACCGGGGTTTCCTCGTTTTTCTCCTACATCCAGAGAACTAATACTCTAGAATTAGAATCAGAATATTCTTTGCTGTACTATAAAAACATTAAAAGGACCGACAGCATTAATAAATCGTAATTGAAGCTGTCAACTGGGAGCCCATTTTGGCACCATTGCGTTACAGGCTAAGGCCCCTGTTCGTGGTTTTGCCAGTTAGCGTCCAAGTTTCGCCAGTTAGCGTCCAAGTTTCGCAAGTGTAGGTCATATAAGTTAGGCTACAAACACTCCACCTGGCTTTTTTCGCAACGACCAAACTCATCTTCACTTTTAACCCCACAGATCGCGGCTGAGTCTCACGGCCACGTGGGCGCCGATCTCGCCTCCCTTTGCTCGGAGGCTGCGTTGCAGCAAATCCGTGAGAAGATGGACCTGATCGACCTGGAGGATGACCAGATCGACGCTGAGGTGCTCAACTCTCTCGCCGTGTCCATGGACAACTTTAGAGTGAGTATTACACCGACGACAGTTTCTTTTGAGACAACTTTCTATAAGCTCTGCAAGGCAAGCATCAGGGGCTTAATTGTCTAACTTTTGAATCTATCGTGATCCCTTTCAATGGTATCGGGATCATGATCGTGATTGCGACTTTAGAATGGAATTGTCACAATCGCCAACAGAAAGAAAGAGTCAAAACGCCATACAAATTGTACCCTACCCTGTCAGCTATAATTTTTACGAGACCGATGTTGCTGCTCCTCAGAGCCTGTGCATCAGGGAGCCACTCTGTTACGCATTATTGCGTGGAAACTGTCAGTGCGTGCTGCTGCAAACATCTCTGATTCACAGCAATAACGGGGCAGCCCCATTAGTACCCTGAGGGCATTATTACACTGGACCCGCAAGGGCCTGTAGGCTTTCCGCGTATATCTGACCCAAAGTCCCTATCACTTTTCCACAGTACGCGATGACCAAGTCCTCGCCGTCGGCGCTCCGCGAGACCGTCGTCGAAGTGCCCAACGTCTCGTGGACGGACATCGGCGGTCTGCAGAGCGTCAAGCGCGAGTTGCAGGAGCTGGTTCAGTACCCGGTGGAGCATCCGGACAAGTTTCTCAAGTTCGGGATGCAGCCAAGCCGCGGGGTGCTGTTCTACGGGCCGCCGGGGTGCGGTGAGTCTTATGCACTACGCACTAGGTGCTACATCCGTCTGCAGAGCGTCTGGTTCAGTACGCGGATATCCTACCGGCTGCGCCATGTCAACAATCAAACCACCATGTGTGACACAGACTAGTTTATTCTCGTCGTTCACAGTATAGCATCATACAAATATCGGACACGGTATACGGGCCGCCGGGGTGCGGTGAGTCTTATGAACTACGCACTAGGTGCTACATCCGTCTGCAGAGCGTCTGGTTCAGTACCCGGATATCCTACCGGCTGCGCCATGTCAACAATCAAACCACCATGTGTGACACAGACTAGTTTATTCTCATCGTTCACAGTATAGAATCATACAAATATCAGACACGGTCTACGGGCCGCCGGGGTGCGGTGAGTCTTATGCACTACACACTAGGTGCTACATCCGTCTGCAGAGCGTCAAGCGCGAGCTGCAGGAGCTGGTCCAGTACCCGGATATCCTACCGGCTGCGCCATGTCAACAATCAAACCACCATGTGTGACACAGACTCCGCTTGTGGCCTAAAATATTGAATTGACCCAAGCTTTCACCGCCCGAACGTTGTAGCATCGCTTACTGGACACCCTCTAACTATCCAGCCCATAAATAAAGCCCACTGCTGGTCATAGGCCTCTTCCTTTTCACGCCAACCCCCTCGGTCCAATGCCAATCTCGTCCATTGTCCTCCCGCTGTTTTGACAATGTCATCGACTGGACATCATACATGCTCTTCAGTCAATTCTCAACATCTCGTTCTTCGACAGGTAAAACTCTGCTGGCCAAGGCCATCGCCAACGAGTGCCAGGCCAACTTCATATCGGTGAAGGGCCCCGAGCTGCTCACCATGTGGTTCGGTGAATCTGAGGCCAACGTTCGCGACATCTTCGACAAGGTAAGAGCACTTGTAGCAGTCCTAGAGAGTACATTTTCAATAAACTTCAATATGAATTACTAGTATAGCCCCGCCCTGGCTTCGCACGGGTGCAAAATTTGGTACAATAGATTAAAATTCTAAAGATATGACGATTCCGTCCTGAACTCCTGACTCATCACGTTTCGGCTAGAGCTAAGATTTTTTACAGAAGTTGCGTTTTCTTGCAAAGACGCGAAATAAGACGGTAATAGTAGATTTTCCACCTTCCACCAGTGGGTCAAGTCCAAAGGTCAAGTTGGTATTTTTTTTTTTAGAAAGTTTTTTTTTTCTGAAAAGACATTATGTCTCGTCTCCACTTTGGTGGATGATAGGCCTAACACTGTGAAATACAACGTGTTACAAAAGTTCCTAACCCTTTGCAGTTGTTTAACACGTAGTATATCAATGGGAAATATTTAATGGCACACCTAAAGGGTTGCTTGCATATCAATAGGTTAGGTTAGAACCTAGTTTTTTAGTGTGCAAAAAAGTATATTTTTAGTGTGCGAATACAACCCTTCATTAATTGTCCCCCGCTTTAGATAATTATAGGCCTGAATCTAATTTGAAGTGTGTTGTATTTTTTAGGCTCGTTCGGCGTCCCCTTGCCCTCCCTGCTTTAGTTAATTGTAGGCCTGAATCTAATTTGAAGTGTGTTGTATTTTTAGGCTCGTTCGGCGTCCCCTTGCGTCCTGTTCTTCGACGAGCTGGACTCGATCGCCAAGTCTCGCGGCGGGTCGGTGTCGGACGCTGGCGGCGCGGCCGACCGCGTCATCAACCAGATCCTCACTGAGATGGACGGCATGGGCGCCAAGAAGAACGTCTTCATCATCGGTGAGCCTTGCCATTCCCAAAACTTATCCGACGTCCCCCATTCTTCGGCGAGCAAAGATCCGACGCCATCCGAAGAAACGGGAAAGACGAGAAATCCAGAGGCTATAATAATTAGTACAGGAGAAAAACAAACCTAGCAACTGTTGAATTTATATCTTGAGTATGGGGACCAGCCACTCAGTGGGGTTGCTGGTGGAGCAAAATGGAATATTTTTGGTTGCGATTACATTTTGCATCTCTCGTGGGACAAAATGGAATGATTCTAGGCAACCTAATGTAAACCCACCATAAGAAATGTAGACTGTCTACACCTCTAAGGCGGACTTGCGTCAGTCAGGGTTAGCCAACTAACTCTGAGTTAATTTGACATTTCCATACAATTATTGACGTTAACTCAGAGTTAACTGGCTAAGCCTGATTGACGCAAGTGGACCTAAGGGCGACGTCGCGACAAAGAGGGTATACACGCCGTCGCATCTGCGTGTCAGTTCAGCCTTCGCAATGGACAGATACAAACGTGTCCGTAACGATGACGCAACGCACCAATGGGGCCGCGCCCTATATGTTTGACCTACTGGAGTTATCCGTCTATCCAGTTTCTAACACACCTCTATACACCCCGCAGGCGCTACGAATCGTCCCGACATCATCGACCCCGCCATCCTCCGGCCGGGCCGTCTGGACCAGCTGATCTACATCCCGCTGCCGGACGAGAAGTCGCGCGAGGCCATCCTGCGCGCCAACCTGCGCAAGTCGCCCATCGCCAAGGACGTCGACCTCACTTACATCGCTAAGGTAAAACTCTATAGTGCTAGATTGTACAGAATTTGCACTTGAGTCCGCGCCACCACTGAAGTCCGAACGCCCAAAATTTACTACAGAATAACCACACAGGGCTCCCGTAGGACTCGAGCTGTGGCGCTCACTCAACATTGATGTTGAAGAAAGCCGCCATTTTAGTTACATTAATTTGCTTTCAACCTACATTTTGAAATGCATCCAAACATACGCGCCCAAGCTAAATGGCACATTGATGCGTTACGTGCAAGCGCGTCAGCTCGTATGATATTCCGCCGCGGCGCGTGCTGTACGGTTGTTAGTAACCTATCTACGTCGCCGAGTTATATGGCTGCGAGCTGGGCCCTTAGCCTGTAACGCAATGGCGGGTCGATGGCGTCCCGGCAGAAGGACAAAACCGGAGTTTCCTCGTTTTTCTCCTACAACCAGAGAACTAATCCTCTAGAATTAGAATAATAATATTCTTTGCAGTACTTCAAAAACATTAGAAGGACAGACAGCGTTAGTAAATCGTAATTGAAGCCGTCAATTGACAGCCCATTTTGGCACCATTGCGTTACAGGCTAAGGGCCCAGCTCGCAGCCATATAACTCGGCGACGCTCTGCTCTAAGTGGCCACTTTTGGCGATAAAGGACGCCATTCGTAGGTTCTAGGATCTGGAATCTAAACCTAAGTTCCTAAAAATTATTAAGCCTCGCGTTGAAAACTTACTGAAGAGCTTTTAGCAAAAAAAACGCATCCAAAAAGAAGATATGATTTTTTTTCATTGGCGGCGCTAGTTGTGCCCTCTATTGGGCCTTAAATCACTATTTTTCGGCTGTATGAAATAATCACAAAGCGACTGACAATATTGGCCTTAGGCCGACCAACCCGTAAGAAAGCGCTTATTAATCCAACCAGTGCTGGATTTACCAATAGGCTGAGTAGGCTGAAGCCTAGGGCGGCAGATTTTAAGGGCGGCAAATTTGGGGCATCTTTTGAGATCTTATATCAAATAGGGCTTCTTTTATATAAGATCTCAAAAGATCCTTGGGGGGCCACTCGGTTTCGATCGTTTGTTGGACTTAGTGTGCCCTTTTCATGACCTAGGCTGTCGGTAAAAGGGCTACTATAAAAAAAAGAGGTAGTCTGGAGAGGGAGTGGCCCCCCTGCCCCTTTTTGCCGCCGCTTGCCACGTTTTGGTCCCTTTTGAGGTGTTTGAACTAATATTTTGAAGGGGTGTACGGGGTGGTCCGCTTTTCTTGAAGCTCAAAGAGGTGACTAGAATGTTTAGGAATTGGTCGGTCGGTAGGGGGCGGCAAAATTGAAAAGCCTAGTACTGGCGGCAAATGTGTAAATCCGCCACTGAATCCAACGTTTGTCCGTGCGACAGGTGACGCAAGGCTTCAGCGGCGCCGATCTGACGGAGATCTGCCAACGCGCGTGCAAGCTCGCCATCCGACAGGCCATCGAGTCCGAGATACATCGGGAGCGCGCGCGCCAGCAACCGGCCGCCGTTATGGACGTAAGTACTAAACCCACCGAACTAAAGTCTAATTCTTCATTCAGGATAGTAAACTGACAGATGCTAACTGTCACTTTGCAAAATAATGTTGCCATATTTATTGTAATAGTGATGCATTCCACTCGTTGTGCGATTCAGCTCAGTCACAAAAAAAAAGCGAAATGCAAAATTCCGTATGGTAGCCCGTGCGTCAGGAATTTTGGACGAAAAAAAAACGTTCGGAACGCAATATTTCCATAGATCATTTAAAAAACACAATTTTTTACGCATTTAACACTCCTCAAAAAAGTGGACCAAAACACACTTTCTCATTACTAATTAATAAGTTTTTAGTTAAATTCATATAATAAGCTTTTCATCAATCGGCCTATAAATCGATTATATCGATTACGCAATTCGATTCATGTCAAACTTTTTGTCACCACACTATTTAATTTTCACCAGAGACTGGTCACACCGTAAACGTCAGTGTACTATCTTGAATGAAGAATTAGACTTTAAATCCCAATCAATCGACAAGAATGCGTTTTGTTTCTTTCTATGCACTTTTGACGCGAACATAACCTATCACGACGCCATCTTTTAGAACAACGCCGGCCCTTCGGTTTTATTTTCCATCGACTCGTCGCCACTGGTCCTGTCTTCTAGTTGGGTTGTATTGCACTTTTGTCAGTGGAAACATCGTATTACTTGAGATAAGCTTTATTCAATTAGAGGCACACGTTACGCTACAACTGTTAGAGACCAAAGAGGGCGAGGGGGAACGAACGCTGTCAGAGTGACATTGCGTTCCGTTCCATCTATCAGACCCATAGAATCCGCATTACGTATAAAATCACAATAAAAACTTGTCCCCGCAGAAACAAATGGTAGCAGCAATAACAAATAATAACAAAATTTAATTTGGACCATACGTCTAATATTCGAATGCCAACCTTATTGCATTAGTGTACAGTTTTACTTAAATTGCATTGACTACGAGCAAGTAAGTGCCCAGAGAGAATTTGGGCATTTAATGTTTCAGATCTTTTTTGAGAGTGCTTTATCTTGTTTTACCCTTTATCGAAGACTAAATCATATTCAATGACAGCCGTTTTAGAGTTCCGTGATTTGCAAGGAGACATGTTAGTCTTTTTTTTTTTTCGGAACTTGTAGTGTTATCACTTGTTTTACCCGCTCTGAAGGCTTAGCACGCGGGCCATTTTGCCTACTCTCAACTGTCACCTTAGCCACTGTTAACTGTCACCTCAGTAGTACTAAGTGGCTAAGGTGACAGTTGAGAGTAGGCCAAATGACCCGCGTGCTAAGCCTTCTGCTACAAGATAGTGGAATAGATGATAGATGATTAAATATTTGAGTCCAAAAAAACCGCGACGCCACCCTTCAACTGCCTGTACTAACGATGTTTTGGTGCTTATAAAGTATCGTTCCGGCTTGGTGGAGTAGTAGACATATGCCCGTTTTCACCAAATACCCCTAATTTTAAAAGACCTTTTAAAGAAAGTTATCTGCACCTCTGCAACATGGATAAAGGACCATACAAACTCAACTCATAACGCTTGTGAGTGGAATTCGTATGGTCCTTCATCCATGACCCCTAGACTTGCAGAGGTGCAGATAATTTTCGTTGAAAAGTCTTTTAAAATATGGGGGTTGTTGGTGAAAACGGGCATTATTACGCTAGCTAACCCTTTTACCTAACCGCTCGACCCTTATATCGCCTCCCTGCCCAGATGGACGAGGATGACCCGGTGCCGGAGATCAGCCGCGCGCACTTTGAGGAGGCGATGAAGTTCGCGCGTCGCTCCGTCAGCGACAACGACATCCGCAAGTACGAGATGTTCGCGCAGACTTTGCAGCAGAGCCGCGGCTTTGGGACCAACTTCAGGTCAGTGTTTTTTTTTTCTATTTGTGACAAAAAAAGTATAGTCCCCTGTCTACGCAAGCCAATCATAGACGCCCGGCCGCCCCGAACCCCTGGGCACTAAGCTCAGCCTACAAGCTTGATGGTATGGATGGGATCATGGGAGAGTTACTTCTTCTTTTTTTAGAGTCGAAAGCATCTAGTTGTGACAAAAAGGTACGCCGGACAATAGTCCCTCGACTGCGCAAGCTAATCATTGACGCCCGGCCGCTCCGAACCCCTGGGCTCAGCTTAAGAGCTCGCGATTATGAATGGGAGAGTTAAAGGGTCGGTGTGCTCCAAACTTGGCTCTCCGTAGAACTCGGTGCCTTCGGCATTGCTTAAATTACTCCGACTCTGGCTAAAACGCAAAATTTTGAGTGGTCCTTTCCCGGACATCTTGAATTTTTAATTGGGCAGCCATCTTGAAGTGTTTCTGTTTGATTTCGTGTCGATAGCATAATTATATATTACTGAACTGCTGTTTTTAACCGAAGTTCAGTGATCTTTTTTAATGAAATGAAATGAAAAAAGGAATATGAAATCAAAAGTGCCTCCACATGTCGATAGCTTTATTATCTATGTCTGCAACTATATTTTATCTTCCAAAGTTGAATCATTCTTCTACAATTAATAAAAATGTTGAAAACTACGAGCGAGAGGGCTGCAAAGCTCGAGAAGATTCTTAAGCCCCTGGCTCTAAGAACTCGCTGTGTCCGTCGTTGGTCAAACGAAAATGATCTTTTTCAACCCATCCTTCCCCCAACAGATTCCCGTCGAGCGGCGGCGGCGCGGGCGGCACAGGCACTTCGGGCGGCGACCAGCCCACCTTCCAGGAGGAGGCCGGCGATGACGACCTCTACAGCTAAGCTCAGCGCGGCGCAGCGAAGACACGCGGCGGCGGGAGCAGCGTCCGACGCACCGCGGCCACATTGGGCGCGCCGAGTCATAGGGGCGTGTCAGTAAAGGCTACAGAGATACTATGACGTGGGGCAAGGCGTTAAATGGGGAAGAGAACTAGCTAATTAGCTCCGCGTAGACAACGCTAAATGTTTATTAAAACCTGTCAAAATCTATAAACTATTGTTGTTATTTTGTGAGTTTCATAAAAAACGAGGCGCTGTGCAGCTATTAGGTACAAATAAATAGGTTTCACAAATTCCCGCGTGACTCCACAGCAAAGGAAAAAATGGTAAAAGTCGTTGAGACTAAAACTTAAAAATCCATTGAGTTTTCGTGGTTTTGTGGAAAAGAAAACTGTTTTGAGACCAATACAAACAATAAATAAACAACGTTTGAAAGGTGACAAACACACAGTGCCCTCTACGAAAAGCTTCGCGTAATCTTCCCCAAATATCCGTTGTCAAAACAGAGACAGATCTGTCTCATCGCGAGAGCATTGTATAGATGTCGCGGTTTTGCGAGATTCCAATGTCTGTTTTGTCGCGTCCTCGCTCTACGTCATTTCTCTGTGGCCTGACTAGCGAAGTCTCAGGATTATGGTAGCGCTCTGTTGGATTACTTACCTTTGGTTAACTAAGCCGGATACATTACATGTATCTGATTGCAGTGCATGTTTGCTCAGTTTAGTATCTCCATAATGAATAAGCAGTTTGCACAATCGTTTCAAGCTCATGTGTGTTACGCAAGATTGCCACTGATTGGCTGCGTTTACGCTGGCGTAGATGGTACCTTGATATTTCGGTTCTCCAAGAATGCAGGCATGCGAAAGTCGAAGACGCTGTGATCACTAAGTGCCCCGCGCTGTCCAGTTTTAGGACTGACTTATTGATAAGAATTATAGGTACAGTTATTATGAGAATGGGTGTATTAGAACTTGGGACGTGGAAGATCTTCAACAAGCTGGATAAAAGTCGCATATTTATCGCTCTCGAAATTTTAAAACTAAAGAAAATAAGATTTATCGGCGCGCATGTCTGACTGCCGCCCTATGTATTGTATTTCTTATAAGAGTATTCACTATTAATTCCTCACCGTTTCGAATACTTGTGTAATGTAAATGTATTTATTTTGTAATTTGAATCATTTAAAATGGCATTTTGTTTCCTTTACGATAGTGGCTTGTGTTTAGTTGTGTGATTGTTTGCAGGCAGATGACGTCGACAAGATCATTATTATAATATAGAGTACATAATTATTTGTTAACTGTATTTTGCCAGGTTCTTTGCGTAGACGCAGCTGGCGTTAGGTCGACTAATGTAACCGCCAGGCGCTAGTTATTACACAACATTGCAGTGATTTTATAATAAAAAGATTTTTATAGACCATTTCTGTGTTTTCTTTATAAATTCCAAAGTTAAAATATAAAACAGATCTAAAATACTTACTTGTGTAGTCTCTATTCTTCTGAAAAGTTAGCTGTATCCTAGACTCCTAAATGGATTTATATTACACATTTTAAATACTTCAGAGCTTATGAATAATCGTAGCCTTTACAGTTCTCTCTCTCGAATATTTTCTTAATCTCAGGCTCAGTTTCGACGAGGACTTTCAAAGAGCAAGCTCGGTCTCTAGAAAATTCGGCGACATCTTGCCACAAGTAGTCTTGGGAACGTCGGCCCACAACTTTGCAGTGCGTCTGCTGGGCTACTTCTCTATCATGTGCTTTAGTAGCCTCCAACAGATCCAGGTAGATACTCTTCAGTTCAGTTTCAGCATAACATTCGCACAGATTATCGTATTCAAAGTCGTAACATTGCACCGCGACGTCTCTTGTCTTGGGTTCCTCTGGTTCTGGAGTCGGAGGCGGCGTTGTTTTGCCTTTAGCTTTCCTTACTAATAACCTGAGACTCGCCAATGTAGTTGGTTCATAGTTTGGTATCTCTGGAGCCGCGTACCTGGACATGTTTCTCATGTAGACTGGCAGATGTTCATTCAAATGTTTCTTGGCTGTGGTGGGGCAAACGCACTGTGGCTTCACGAAGTTCATATAGCTCTCCCACTTCGGTTCGCGTTCGTGAATCAGCTGAACGTTTCTTGAAATTCCTGGGGAACTCAGAGACTTGTCGTTTATGGTTATTTCTGGCTCTGCTGCAGGCTTCACGCTCATAGGCTTGCGTTCGCCAGGACTGCAGAAGCAATAGGGCAACTTGCATTTGCAACATGATACCGTGGTATTCTCAATGTTTGCATGTTGATCTTGGATGATCCTCATGATGGAGCTTTCTAATTCCAGTTCTCGGAGTTCCTGGGAAGGTTTGTACTTCGCCGGTATAGCGAAGTCGTAGTTGTAATCGTCGGTTACGTCTTCTTGACTCAGTCGTCGGTTAAGATAGTCCTTTACTTTGCTGGTGAAACACTCGAAGTTGTCGCATGCGGCGTAGATGCAGCGATTGTTGATGACCACAACGGGCATGAGTGAGGAGAGTTTGCTGGCGGTTCTCTTCGGCACAAGATTCTCCTTGATTTCCGGCATAAAGTTTAAGTCGCGTACCAGAAACCAGGGCTTGGTTTTATCTTTAGGAAGCTCCGGTTCTGCAGGCTCCGGGATAATTATGCTCGGCGCTTTTGGATCCTCGAGTGCGTCATTCAGCTGAAGCATCATCAGCTTTTCCATGTTAAGGAAAAAGTCCGCATTCTCCGGGAATAGCCTCAACGCGTAAAGAACGAACTCCTGAAACTTCTTAACGACGTGGCAAATTTTCTTCCTCCATATCTGATTTAGTGCATGCCTTTTCTTCTCTTTTTCCACTTCTATCTTCAATTCAAAGTCTTTCCATTTTACTTCGTCTGTCAATACTTTTAATTTTTTCCTGTGTACCCGTTTCTTCTCTGCCTCCTCCTTCTTGCGTTCTTCCTTCTCTTTGAGCGCTACGTAAACTTGACAGGCCATATTTTGGCACTCTAGTAGATGCCTCATTTTCTCCACCAGGATATGCTTGTTCAATTTTATGTCATGAACCTTTTCGATCATATTCACGTGCGCCTGCTCCATGTTATCAATAAAATTCTGCTTCAATCTCTCCTGGGCATCCTTGAGGCGTTTATCCCACTTCTCATAAAGCGTTACGGCTTGCTGTTTTATCATAATCCTGTATTTCTCCATCATTTTCGCGAACGCTTCCTCTCTCACACGTTCTATTTCCTTCGAAGCAGCATCCATTACTATCTGCTCCATATTGTTGAGAGAAGTCCGGTATATCATTTCGAACTCGTTGAATGCTCTTAAAATTTTCTGCGTGTTCGCTTCCGATGCCTCTTTGGCTCTGTCGTCCCACTCTTTCTGAGTGGTGCACTCGATCAATTTCTTCCAGTTGATATCGTTTTGTTGCAATGCTTTGTTCATTTCATCTTCGTAACCTTTGCGATGGGCTGCGACGAGGAGGGCGCCGAAATCCGATATCCCACTGAAGCCTAGTTTTTGAAGGTGCTCCTTTTTTACTGGTTTTAGGACTGCCCTCCCGTCGAGGAGTTCTTGTGGTGGCATGAACCAGTCTTGTCCCCCTCCTTTCAAGGGCGGTAGCAGCCCTGCCATAACTTTAAGCTTTGGAGTCATTGTCTTGAAGTACACATCAGCTAGGACTTGCATCTTCTTCTTCATCACCGTCTGCGTAGGAACTTGCTCCCGTTTCAGTAAACATTTCCTGAAGTAATGGTTTTCGTCCAAGTCGAACATCGTTCCTTCTAATGCCGCCATGGTAGCTGTTTTTAGTAGATATCCATAAGAAAATGAATTTATTAAAAATAAAATGTTTTGTTGTCTGATTTGGCTTTGATTTGTGTATGGCAAGTAAACAATAACATGTCAAGTCAAAGTCAGCAAAATTGCGACATCAAAAATGAGGTTACCGAGGACTCCTTTATTTCGGGGTTGTAAACCCTTTAGTACCGAGACTCCGAGATGATCAAAGTGAACTCGTGAGCTGCCTTTTGGTCTGCCAGGCTGGCATTCAAAATGGGCGTGGGAAATATGTAAATAAACCACAAACTGATAAAAAAGTTAGGTTTATTCATCACATTCAAAATAATCAAATTATAAATATTCCTACAAAACTACACAACTTTACACATCTATGTCACTTCACCCACAGCCATCTGCTGTAGTAAATTCATTACATGGAAGAATCGGTTCTTTATATCCGAAACCGACCGATGGGGGAGCGATTCTTTGATTTTACTGAACACCTGATCAGAAACTGCTTCCCCTTTCATTATTTGCAACATCGTTTTATCTTCATCTCTGGTCCAACTGTTCACTTCCTTTTTCATCTCAACAGTTTCCACTTTACGCAGAGGACTCTTCGCTTCAGTCACATCCAACTTCTTTCTAGCCTCAACTGCGGGCTTAACCGCCGGGGATTTCCCTTCTGCAATTTCAGTCTTAGTATCTTTTTTAGCTTCTGCTATGCGTGCCACAGCCACAGGACTCTTCACTTCAAACGTAACAGTCTTTTTACTCATCTCCATCTTCGCTTGCTTAGCTTTGCTCGGTTCATTCTTGTCTTTGTCCTTCTTTGCCTTGGTGCTTTCGGCCTTATTCCGTTTCGCCCTGCCTTTGGCCTTGGAGCTTTCAGTCGTGGTACTTTTGGTGTTATCGTTTACGTCCTTCAGGTTTTTGGGTGCTTTGGGTTTCCTTTGTCTTTTGGGTGTGTTAGTGTTGCTGTTCGCCTTTGTATTCTTTCTTCTTGGTGAGGACTTCTCTGTGTCGGAGTCAGGGGAGGATAGGCGGCAATGAGCGGGGGCGAGGCGTCTCGCGTGAACCCGGTAAGGCTCTTTGCTGTAGGGGAATGTGACGCGCGCCGGGCGCAGGTTGCGGCCATGTTGCAGGAACACGCGGCCTTGAAGGTACTGGAACGGGAAGAGACGTTTTGTTACAGAAACGGACTGTATAAATAAAGAGTGGCACTTTTTATACAAAAACTGACTGTATAAATAAAGATTGGCACGTTTTGTTACAGAAACTGACTGTATAAATAAAGAGTGGCACATTTTGTAACAGAAACTGACTGTATAAATAAAGATTGGCACGTTTTGTTACAGAAATTGACTGTATACATAAAGAGTGACGCGTTTTGTTACAGAAACAGACTGTATAAATAAAGAGTGGCACCTTTTGTTACAGAAACTGACTTTATAAATAGAGTGGCATATTGTGTTACAGAAATTGACTGTATAAATAAAGAGTGGCACGGTTTGTTAGAGAAACTGACTGTATAAATAAAGAATGGCACGGTTTGTTACAGAAACTGACTGTATAAATAAAGACTGGCAAGTTAGATGTATTGCTCCGAGAGCGGAAAGTGCAGATAGTAGGAGAGGAAGTGAATCAACTACTCTCTTTGCGGACAAGGACTTCAAATGCCTAAGGTGCCATGAGCCGATCCGACAGTCTGGATGGATCGTTCCATTAATAGATCGACGGATATTATGACCAAAGCCACGCAAAAACACCTGCACGGACTGATCCACATCGCGAGTGATAGAGCGAAATGGAGAACTCTACTCACCTTCAATGGCGGTCACGATCCTCAGCATTGAGGGAACGACTGAATGGATGGATGGATAGAAACGTACCAAAGAGTCCTGCTGTTCCTTCACGTCGAGGTTCCGCCGGTGGTCAGCGTCGGGCTTGTCCTCGAACTCCCAAACGTCGAAGCCCTGATCGTTCTCGAGGAAGCTTTCGTTTATCATGTCGGTGGCGTTCTCGTATAAACTGGAGACAATAACAGACACATTTAAGAAACACATAAGAAAACTAGATAGGTAATCGTATGAGGTAGTGGCCACCCCTGGTGTCAGATTTTTTAGGCCGCCCAAAGGACCTCTGACATGGCTTAACGATTGTTATTAATCAACAACAACCGGGACCAACGGTTTAACGTGCCTTCCGAAGCACAGAAGCGGAAGATTGCCACTAGCGGTCGCCCATCCATGAACTGACCGCGACCGTTTGTTACATAACTTTGCCAATCGATTAGGAACGGCTACCAACTAGGCTGTGAGCGCTTCGACTGTAAACTTTAAAAGGTACATTTCTTTGTCATTACGCTCTTGTATGAGCGGTCGTGGTCCACATGTAGTACCCACTATCAGAGGCTGATGTTGCGCGCCTTACGATGCCACGCCATTTATCTCGTTCAGAGGTTGCCCGGGTGCATTTATACATCGTTTTCCCTACGGAGGTCTTGAATTGTTCAGTCCCACCCTTCCCTGCATTCCCGACCAAAACATCTCAAGATACCACCTTGTACAGTACTAGACAGACGCTGCTTGATGCTGAATTCTCTAAGTATAGATTCGTAACATATTACGTGCCGCGAAAGAAGAGACTTAAGAGGCCCCTTCAGGACCGTGGGAACTCAGTGACGGCCAAGCGCGTGAAACACTGTTTTCTATAGCTGTTTCACCCAGAGGGGCGCAGGAAAAGTGAGACGCAATGCGGCTGTGTGAGTGTACGTGTGTTCGTGTTCTTTCGCGAGTATCTAGTTGTAGTAGTAATGTAATAGATCTATTTTCCCAAAAATTTTCGTAGTTCAGCTGCCATTTCTACATTTTATTAGGTATTTCAAAAATCTTTTTTTTTTTTTTCTAACTAGTACAACACATTATTGATGTTCCCAAGGTAGTTAGACTCCAATAGACAGTGTAATAATGTAAGTAAATAACAGCTGAAAGTAACCCTTTTTTCGGCGCGAAAAACGCATCGCTCTAATTTCTTTCAGGCTATTTTTTTATTATAAAAACTATTTGCAAACCTCCATATTGGTCATCTACTGATATAAACCAAGTTTCAGCAAAATTCAGCCTGTAGTTTAGAAATTAAACCGGAACTACGTTTGTAGGGGAAAATGGTGCTCTAACGCCCTCTTAACCGCGCCTCCCGCACCTCATCCTGCCGTTCCGATGACTCCCGCACTCAAATCGACACTAGCATGTCAAACCGCATGGTGTCTAAAGTCTCTTCTCTCGTGGTTATTTTATTAGACGTGCAGACAATTTTATTACTCTGGGTTCGGAGTCTACTTAATACCAAAAACCGCGTTTTCCGAAATAAAAGCATTTATCTTATAAAAAAAAACAAAATACGCCTCTCATCAGGAGACCTGCAATCTGCTTAACGGACAGGGTTGCTACATTTCTGACCTCATTTCTTATGAAATCTCGCAGTTAAAGAGTAACTCACTTTCTAGTGGTCTAGATTCTGTCCAAAATCTGGCGAATCTAATTTCACGATTCCGTATCCAGAATTCTTAATTTCTTTTGAAATTCATGGAGAAAAGTACTCACGACAGCACGTCCGAGTGTACAGTACTCCCAAATTAATAATGCGCATACAGATAGCGAACACGAAACACGCGAAACTTCTGACCGAGAGAAATGGCGTGGCATCGTAAGGCGCGCACCATCACACTGATGATGATACCACATGAATGGACCACGACCGCTCTGACAAGAGTGCAACGACGAAGAAGAAGATAGCGAAGATCTGTACGTGAGTGGGCGTAATTTGGGAGTACTGTAAAGTCCGTTCGCTATCATAGTGTTACTTTGATATTTGCCGCCTTGGCGCGCGGCGGCTTTTCACAAAAGAAAGTAAAGGAAGCCGGAGCGGCGCAAACACGCCAGTGAATTTGGCTCGCCGCTCGTCATTTTATAAAGAAGCGTCGTCGTATTAGCCCAGTCATTCTATGTTTTCAATGTATGGGGCGGTTAAACAAATTAATAAAGTTTTCAAACTTGTGTGACATGATACCTTTGGGTGTAGTGATGAAAACCCACAACTCTCCCCCCTCTCCACCTGACGCTTCACCCCCCCTCACCATAAAATGGGTCCCATTTTTTTGTTTTTTAAATTTTGTGGGAAAACCAAAGGAGATACGGCAAAAGTGTCAAAGGCAAACATAATCCTTATTAAATTTCACACAAAAAAGATTCTATACCTTTTTTTGATAGGCTTGATGGTATTCGAGCTATTGCTAGTTCCATTATGCAAAAATTTGAGTATGAGCAAAAAAATATCGTAACCAGCATATTTGTTTCAAAATATTATAAGTTAGGTACGGAATTTTGCCCAGGAAGCCTATGTTAATTAGTTGTTAGTACTTTAGCCTACTAAATGAGCTTTCATTTATTTCATTACGCATAATACTTTTGGAGTTATACCTATCAGAGGTGTGGCGGGCACAAGTAGCTTACGGCTCCCCGTTAAGACGACGTACGTCTCACAACTAGCGCCGCCAATGGAAAAAAAATCATAACTTTTTTTTGGATGCCTTTTTAGCAAAAAACGCTCCTGCGATTCCTCAACGCGAGGCTTAACTATTTTTAGGACCTAAGGTTTGGATTCCAGGATTAGATTTCCTACGAATGCAATCGATTCTCGCCAAAAGTGGCCACTTTTGGCGAGAATCGATTGCATTCTTAAGTTCTAGGATCTGGAATCCAAACCTTAGGTCCTAAAAATAGTTAAGCCTCGCGTTGAGGAATCGCAGGAGCGTTTTTTGCTAAAAACGCATCCAAAAAAAAGATATGATTTTTTTTCCATTGGCGGCGCTAGTTGTGAGACGTACGTCGTCTTAATAGGTTTTTATTTTTTTTGGGAAAACTATAAGAGATAAGAAAAAGATGTCAAAGGCAAACATTATCCTTATTAAATTTCACATTAAACAGTTCTACATCTTTTTTTGATAAACATGACGGTATTCAAGCTATAGCCAGATATAGGGGAAAAAATATGCCAAAAAATTACATAAGTAGCATTTTTTTTATCTTAATAATTACGTACGAAATAGTGCTCAAGGTGACTACGTTTATAAATTGTAAGTAATTTAGACTACCGAACAAGCTTTCATCCATATCATTACGTCAATTAGTTCTGGAGTTATACGTTCTGGAATTAAGTCTAAATTACTTACAATTATTGGCGTAGTCTCCCTGAGCACTACTTTGTACGTAATTATTAAGATTTTAAAAGAAATGCGACTTATGTAATTTTTTGACATATTTTTGGGTGTATCTGGCTATAGCTTGAATACCGTTAAGTTTATCAAAAAATATGCTGTACTGTTTTATGTGAAATTTAATAAGGATAATGTTTGCCTTTAACACCTTTTTCGTATCTCTTATGGTTTTCCCAAAAAAAGGAAAAAACCATTAACGGGGAGCCGTGCGTAACTGGTGACCGCCACACAGTGGTCGATTTGTACGATTTAGGCGGCCAAAAGTCCATTTCTCAAAGTTAACTTATAACAAAACTAATTGATTCCCGGAAAAATAGACACCCCGACTGCCCAAACCCCACCCCTCCCCAGTTCCTAGAACTGCGTGCGCGCCCCCACAGGTAGTCGGAACTTGATCGTCGCGCAAGCTGTACGCGTTCGTTCTCGACACTCTTAGCGCAACCGATATTCTAAAGTGAATATTTCATTGGATATTATTCAGTTACAAGTGAAAGTGATGGAAGTCGAAAATTCAGGTAAGCTCCTTCAAATATAATTTAAATTAAGATAAGGAATATCAATATTTAGTGCAGTTACAACGTATCAAAGATTGCCCTTTTTCGTAGAAAATATTATCATTTTTTTATTTTCAATAGTAAAAATGTTGTACTTCCGAGACCGTCCGAGTTAAATTCCTTATGGTTTCTAATAGTATAGCTCTTTGAGCAGATAACCACAAAAAAAATAGCCACCACCTTTGACCACTTCGCGAGAAAAATAATAATTCATTAACTTAGGCAGAAAGTGAGAAAAATTCATTTTTTGTTTCTTTTGCGTTAAAATTCCTTTTCGTTGTTCTAGGTTCATCAAGTTACTCGGGCATGGAGGTAGTAACTCGCAGATATCTTTTTGATAAGATGATTGAGGAAAACTCTCCATCAATAAACGACAAATTGGAATACTTACAAAATTATTTGTTAGTGTCTTACGGGGACTCCGACGAAGACAAAAAGTATATAAATCATAAATTTTCATATTTTAAAACAGAAATAAAAAAGAGATGGTCCAAAGCACGCAACACGCTAGAAAAATTTCTTATAAGCAATGATGCATGGTTAGCAGGAACGTTCGAGATGCCCATAAAAACGCATAATAAGTCAGGACGACCTAGCAAAACATTCAGTGAATGTAGTGAAAGAACTAAAAGGAGGAAAACAGAAGAAGTTCGCTCCTCTGTAGGCAAAGAAGTGATAGTTCACGCAGCGCAAGTAATTTTACAAAAAGAAGGAAAAAGAAACGCCTCGCAAGTCCTAAAAGATATTACAAATTCGCCTGCAGCCGCAAACGAATGTAAAAAAAGACATTCCAAATCAAAGGCACAAGATCCCCTTACGCCTCGGGAGGCACTGCGAATGTGCGCGGACGCTGATTTGACACGAAGTCAATATGAAATTGTGCGAGCAACCAACAGAAGCTTTTACCCGTGCTACGAATTAGTGTTGAAGGCTAAACAGGAATGTTACCCACCCAAAGAGACGCTACGAGTGACCGCTTCCTGTGCTGAAAGTGATCTACAATCTTTGTTAGATCACACCGTCACGCGATTATCAATTTTCCTCGAAGAAGTACTAATGACTCTTACAGAAACTGAGAGAAATTCCTTGCAGATTATCTGCAAATGGGGTTGTGATGGTTCACAACAAGCTCAATACAAACAAAAGTTAATGAATGACGCCGACTCGGATGCAAATATATTTTTGAGCTCATTCGTGCCTCTACAAATTGTTTGCGGCGAAGACAAAACAAAAATGGTTTGGCAAAACCCGACTCCTTCTTCACCACGATATTGCCGCCCGATACGATTCAGATTTATAAAAGAGTCTACAGACATTACAAAAGATGAAATAAATTACGTTCGGGACAGTGTGAAGTCCCTAAAAGCCACGGAATTGGAACTGAATGGGCAAAAATTCTCGGTTAGCCACAGTCTTAAAATGACCATGGTGGACGGCAAAGTTTGCAATGCGGCGACTGACACCAAATCAACGAGTAGATGCTACATATGCGGAGCCACTTCAAAAAACTTTAATGACTTAAGTAAAAAAAACGAAATTCACCCAGAATCGCTTGAATTTGGCCTATCAACTTTACATGCCAGAATTCGATTATTCGAGAGTATTTTACATTTAGCTTATAAATTGCCCGTTGGGAAATACCGTGAAAAAAGAACCAAAGCAGAAAAGATGCTAGAACAACAAAAAAAAAAGAGATTCAGCAAAGATTCAGAGAAGAAGTAGGTATCTTGGTAGATATGCCAAAATGTAATTTTGGTAACACAAATGACGGCAATACTAGTAGAAGATTTTTTGAAAACCCACATCTGGCTGCTGAAATAACGGGAATAGACTTTAATTTTATTTATAGAATTAAAGTTATTTTGGAAGCCATATCAAGCGGTCACAAAATAGATGTCCCGAAATTTGATGAATACGCCATGGAGACAGCAAAACTGTATGTAGAGTTATATGGTTGGCATTCTATGACTCCTACCATGCATAAAATTTTGGTACATGGTGGAAAAGTTATAGAAAATTCTCTAGTGCCTATTGGTCAACTTTCGGAGGAAGCTGCAGAAGCTCGTAATAAGCACTTTCGCTCATACCGTCTAAACTTTGCTCGAAAGTTTTCACGCGAAGACTGTAACCTTGATATTTATCACAGGTTACTCTTGACATCAGATCCACTCATCAGTTCAATGAGAGAAAAAAAGAAGATCCGATCAAAACCATTTTTGCAGGAAACTTTGGAGCTTTTGCTTCCTGCAGAACCAAATACAAAAGGCACTTGTGATAAATGCATGGAAAGTGACGGTGAGGAAGAATTGTCTTTTAAAGAGTAACATAACAATTTGTATGTTAAACTTTCATAAAATATTGTCTTATTGTTTATGATTCGGTACCTAACATTGTAAGTAACATTTAGTATAATAATGTGATAATAACTGTTGACCATTTAATTTTAGTGTATACTGTATTTTTTTGTCATCCATATTTTATTTTCAATTTAAATAGGCATGCAGACCAGAGATGGGCACGTACCCGGGTATATACCCACCTGCGGGTATTTACCCGATATGTACCCGGTAAATACCCGTATGCACCCATTTGCTGGGTACATTCAATTTGTGATTTCAAGTATAATGAAAATTATTAAAATGAAAAACAAAGTATGCCAATCAGTTCTAAACCATATTCCCTACGCAAAGTACGTCTTAGTAATTTTTTGTTGAACGCATATTTACAAAGTTATGCATGTTTTTGTGATTTCTTTGTATGAAAACGAATATTCATAAAGATATTTGTCTTTATTTTTATAGAATTAACAACCGGTATGTTTAAAAAGTACTTTGTCATACTTTGTATGACTAATATAATAGTTTTTAATATGAATTTAACAATAATTATTATTGATTAGGAACCAAGTGTCAAAAATTGATATTTACATTGAAACGGTAAACAATACACTGATGAAGTCAGGTCATTTCGATCTAATTAAAATGCGAAGACGGGTTAAGTGTTGCAAATAACAAATATTTATAGTCATAAAGTATGGTTTTATGTTTGTTCTTCCCGAAAAAAGAATAACTAAAACTTATTACATTCGTTTATTTTATTTTCTAAATGGCATTGTGCTCGAAATGCTATACGGTGAAATGTAAGTCGTCCAGCCACCTCATTACGTCCAAGTAAGCCTCATCGACACCGCCACCTTGGATGGCGAACAGCGGGTAGTCGTAGTTGATGTGGGACATCGTCTAAACCCACCCGCACACGCACCTCGGGTCCGACCCACAGTTGCATTTTGTGTATTTAGCTCCGCACACCTTCCCCGTAAGACCCGGAATCTATTTATTTGAGTCCAGTGCTTTCTGGGAAGATGGAAACCTGGCACACGGATATCTGGCTCGGACTCGAGATGTATTTTAGGCAGGTCCGCAGATGTTCACCGATCCCGCCATTTCTCCATCAGCGTTCTGTCGTCCTGAAAGAGTTCGTGGGCCTGCATGACATGGCAAAAGATCTCTCTGATGTTAGGCGAAGATCACTGCGAGTTGCCTGAAGATAAGGTACTAGTGGCAGGTGCGGCATATTGTTGATCTTATCATACTCCATTCTGATCATTAAATTATCTTCACAGACGTGACGGGAATATGTAGGAAATGACGGGAAGCCAATTGTTGTTTGTGGGTCTGACGGTTCCGGATATGTTCCTAATGGCGCTGTTCAGTTCAACGTCAACCAGGTCAGTATGATGGCCGGCCTACACTGGCTCGGGCCGCACTATGGACAAGGGCTAGTGTTGATATGCGCAGTGTATTCGCTTTGCAGCCCCATGTTATCGCTGCCAGTTTCCGTATCAGGTTGCAGCTGTTTGATACCATTTTCTTTACTTTCTTGAGGGGGGCTTTAAAAGTGGAAGTTCTGTCTAGAGTTACACCAAGATAGCCTGGGTTAGGGTCGTGCTTCATTTCAGAAACTGCGTTTAACATCTTCACTTACTAGCTTGCCTATTGTTGAGGTAAAAGGAGCAGCTCACAGTTTTACATGGGTTAGGTTTAAGTCCCCAGTCGATGAAATATCGCTCAAACTTTGCAACGGCTTCCTGAACCAGTGTTGTCGCTTTTTCCAGTGTCGAAGTTTGTGCTATGATGGCAATGTCGTCGCCTACATAAATGATCAATCGGAGACTTTTGGTAAATGACGTAGACGTTGATAAGCGTAGGCGCCAGGACTAAGCCCAGCGTAACACTATTGTTCAGAGTTTGGCGTTTGAAAGGAGGGCGTCATAAAGACGATACGTGCGTTGCATTAAAAAAAAATACGAGCTCGTAGGGTAGTCCCTGACTGTCCCTGTTTCCAGACATTTTCCAGAGAGTTTCAAATGCTGAGCTGAGATCCACCAATACCGCCACTGTTTTGAGTTTCTTTTGGAATCCTGCTTCGATGTTAGAAGTTAGTACAAGCACTTGGTCAAAGCAACCCTCAATTTTGGTGGGATTTTGACCGAACCGGGGTTGCATCAGAGAATTGCAACCATCTTGCCATACCATGCAGGCCCACGAACTCTTGCAGGACGGCAGAACGCTGATGGAGAAATGGCGGGATCGGTGAACATCTGCCGACCTGCCTATCAAGCATCTCGAGTCCGAGCCAGATATCCGTGTGCCAGGTTTCCATCTTCCCAGAAAGCACTGGACTCAAATAAATAGATTCCGGGTCTTACGGGGAAGGTGTGCGGAGCTAAATACACAAAATATAACTGTGGGTCGGACCCGAGTTGCGTGTGCGGGCGGGTTCAGACGATGTTCCACATCAACTACGACGACTACCCGCGGTTCGCCATCCAAGGCGGCGGTGTAGATGAGGCCGACTCGGACGTAAAGAGGTGGCTGGACGGCTTACATTTCACCGTATAGCATTTCGAGCACAATGCCATTTGCAAAATAAAATAAACGAATGTAATAAGTTTTAGTTATTCTTTGTTCGGGAAGAACAAACATAAAACCATACTTTATGATTATACATTTTTGTTATTTGCAACACTTAACCCGTCTTCGCATTTTAATTAGACCGAAACGACCTGACTTCATCAGTGTATTATCTACCGTTTCAATGTAAATATAAATTTTTGACACTTGGTTCCTAATCAATAATAATTATTGTTAAATTCATATTAAAAACTATTATATTAGTCACACAAAGTGTGATAAAATACTTTTTAAACATACCCGTTGTTAATTCTATAAAAATATAAGACAAATGTCCTTATGAATAATCGTTTCCATACAAATAAATCACAAAAACATGCATAACTTTGTAAATATGCGTTCAACGAAAAATTACTAAGACGTACTTTGTGTAGGGAACATGGTGTAGAACTGATTGGCATACTTTGTTGTTAATTTTTAGTCACAAATTGTATATACCCAGCAAATGGGTGCATACGGGTATTTACCGGGTATATACCCAATGTACCCGGTAAATACCCAAATGGGTAGATTGGGTATATACCCACCGCCCATCTCTGATGCAGACTGTAGAGAATAAACATTTTTTTTTATGTACGGCCGTCTTTTACTTAACAAATTGTGATAATTCTTAACCCAAATATCAAAAACTACTAAGCCGATTTTGATAATTCAAATGAACTCAAAATATATATTTTACACCAAAGGGAGATTTAAAGAAAATTTAAAAACATTGGCGCTATTTACAAAAATATTTTCACAGAAATGTTTTTTTGTATAGAAAAATACGCTTTCAATGAAACGAATAGGGATAAACATATATATTCACTCTAAAATACCAGATTAGCATTTGTTGTCGTATTTATTACTGAAATAAAGCATAAAATAGTTTTGGCCGCCTAAATCGTACAAATCGACCACTGTGCGCCAGACCTCTGATAGTTATAACTCCATAAGTATTATGCGTAATGAAATGAATGGAAGCTCATTTTGTAGGCTAAAGTACTGATAACTAATTAACATAGGCTAACATTAGATTGACACAATTCCGTACCTAACTTTTAATATTTTGAAACAAAAAGGCTGGTTACGATATTTTTTTTGCTCATAGCCAAGTTTTTGGATAATAGAACTAGCTATAGCTCGAATACCATCAAGCCTATCAAAAAAATGTGTACAATCATTTTTGTGTAAAATTTTATAAGGATTATGTTTGCCTTTGACACTTTTGCCGTATCTTCTATAGTTTTCCCACAAAATTGAAAAAACAAAAAAATGGGACCTATTTCGTGGTGAGAGGGGGTGAAGCGTCAGGTGGAGAGGGGGGGAGAGTTGTGGGTTTTCATCACTACACCCAAAGGTATAATGTAACACAAGTTTGAAAACTTTATTGATTAGTTTAGGTGAAAAACATAAAATGACTGGACTATATTGAGAGGTTGTGCTTGTGACTTTTGACTTAGTATTTTGTATTGAGTGTCGATCGCTGCGTGTAGATAAAAGGTTTTTTCGTCCGTGGGAGGATAGCGAGGTGCCTAGACGAAACTTCGAATGACCCAAAAACTAAAAGACGATGGTTTTGTAAAACATGTTAGCAAACTCTAGTTTATGTCCACCAGCATTGTGTTGAAATGAATTTGTCTGCGCCCATCACAGATACTTCAAAAATAGTTGATATCCCAAAAACCAAGATTGCGGTCGTGTGTACCTACACTATCTAAGCGAACGGACTTTACACTTTTGTTGTAATGTCGCCCGTAACGTAACCGAGTAGAGTGCCAGCGTGTAAGGGTCGACGTGCTGTCCGGTGTACATGACCCACCTGTCAGGCGGCCTTTCATCAGGGAACAGCGACTTGAACATCTGCACGAGGCGAGGGTTGCTCCGCAGGTGAGGCAGCACCTTAGCTCGCATCTCCTGCAGCGTGCCGCAGTTGAGGCTGTTGTTGATGGCGCGCAGGATCTTGCGCAGCATCGCCGGCTTGCGCGAGAATGTACTCTGCAACAGGCGCGTGGTATTGGAAGATGATTAACTTGATTTTGTAACGCACCATGGGTAACAGAATTTTGACAGAGGATAGAGGATTTGGGAAAAACAGTCCACCTATGTACCTACTATTTTGTATTGTACCTACTACCTACCTAGTAGGTACAATACGATGATTCAACGATGGCGCATTGCACACAAATTTAACTGGGTCAAACTCATCACCCAAATCGATTAATTTATACAGACCAGACCAAACGTCAAAACAGAAAGAAACAGAATCATTCGCAGACCAAAACACAAACTACTACTAAGGCCTTTGCATCTGCATAATGAGATGATTTATACAGCGTCCAGTGTCACCTTTACTCACACTAGATGGGTGAAGGGACCACTCGGCGCTGCAGTGCCTGGGACATTGTTTTAGATGGAGTAGGCTTGACCAGCACCTATACCATCCTGACAGCTTAGTCGACCTAGCCCACAGGAAAGACAGGTCAATACGTGTGGAGCCAACTGAGCCGCGGGTTTCCTCACAATGTTTTCCTTCACCGTTAGCGAGTGGTATTGCTACTACAAATTCACAAATGTACGTAACTTTGAAATTAAACAAAGTCATAGATACATGCCCGCACTGGGAATCGAACCGGGTACCTCTTGCTTCAGAGTCCACTGTTCTACCCACTAGACCACCACCACACTGTGACAAAACTCACTACAATACAATACAATACTTTTATGCTTTCACAAACACTAAATACAGCAATACAATACCTGTAACATCTGGATGAAGCTGCTTAATTGGATCATAGTGAAGTAATCCATGAACCGCCCCATCTCCACAGCCTGTCCCGGGGTCAAAAACATCAAGAACTCTTCGGCAAAATACTTGTGCTCCTCACCGAACAACTCCTCTATTTTCTTATACAAATCTATTGGTGTCTCTTTAGTAGGGTCGAATTTTTGCAAAATATCTCTGAACTGTACAAACTTATTGTCAGGCACACGGTTTGAGGCAAATTTGCTTTGTACTTTGTGGTAATAGGCCGCTACTTGAGCTGGAAAAAATATAGGAAATCATGCAGTTACATATCTAATGGATTAGAAAGTTATGGACAAGATTGAGCTAGATTATACTCCATTTTCTATAAATACTTTCGAAAGGCGAGGTTTAGTTATTTACTACAGATTAATAATTAATCAGTAGTAAATAATTAGATAATGGAACCTAATTTTTTGGAGAAATGCTAGGAAATACAAAGAACTGTCCCAACAATACATAAAATCTTGTTTTGTAATATAAATAATAATTGCTTGTAAGAGAAAACAATAGTGCAAAATAATGACTTACCAGCTTCAGGTGCATTCTCAGGCATTTTATTTGGATCCTCCTTGTCAGGACCCTGACCATTGATTTCAGCATTCTTCTGGAGTTTATTATGTCCAGGCTTAGGCGGTGGAGGCTCAGGTGGCCGAGCCTGAAAAAAATACATTTCGCAAAGTTAAAATATCAGCCATATTGACATTTTGTTAAGGACTCATTCAACATTTATTTATTGGAAATGGGCGTATTTATCTCGCAGTTTTTGTGATACAAAGGTGTATTTAAAGGTTATTGCTGACGTAGGAGCTAAATAAAATCCCAATTATGTGTTTCTATGAAGATAAACGGAGAATGCAGTCACAAATAGAAAATGCGCAACACTTACCGCTGGAATGATGAAGGTTTTCTGTCCATTATTTTGGCCAAAGAAGCTGGTACTTGGCTGAATTTTATTGCCAAATGCATCCTGACTGTCTCTTGTGAACAATATTGGCATAGAAGGCAGCATTTGGAAGATCCACGCCCGTCCTTACGAACGGCGAACAAAATGGTTTGAACGCAATCACTGATTTCTTCACAAGATTTCACACGATTCTCAGAATAAAGTTAACAGTTATCAAAGGCATTGTATAGGGTCTATAAAAAGGCGAGAAAATCCTTAATTATCTGGGTCAAAAACACTGAATTGTTTGTTTAGCAAAACAACACAAGACCTCGTCATACGACGAACAGCGAAAGGAATTTTTGACAGATCGGCGGACGCGGGGACGCGGACGTTTCATTTCAAGAATTTTACAACTCTTTCTGCTCTATCTAATTTTATTCAGTTAGATCCAAAAATAAACACAATGAATATCATTGCAATTGTTAAGAATTTTATTCTAGCTTAAAATAATCGGAAAAAGTAGGCGGATAAAAGTTATAGGCGCCTGAAAATCGCTTTCAAAGTTGTTTTAAAGTTTCGCGCGCGCATGCCTAATACTTTTAAACAAAACTTTATTTCAAATAAGATCTTTTTAATTCTATTGTTTTCATTAAAGTTAGAAAAAGTTATTTGTTAATTCGATTACTTTCATTAAGACCAAACCCTTGTTTCTAGTAGGTATTTATCATCGTAGTCTTTCTGATTCTTTACAGAGGGACTTCCGACGACTAAGGAAGGTCCATTTCCTCGTTCGTTTCCTTTTGAACTTTGCTTGGGAAAGGGAGGGCAATTCGCAACCCATAGTTTTTGGTTCGAAAGTCCGTTATTGGCCTTATTCAAAACTTTTGGCTATTATAAGAAACTAATTTCAATATTTTTTTATTTTGGTTCAGTAGTTTGGATTTTACAACGTTTCAAAGATACAGTTTTATGACATCACGCGACGGTCTGCATACCTACTGTTGGCGGTCATAGGAACAAAACATCTTAGCGCATAAAAACAAAACTACTGGACCAAAATCAAAAATATTTAAATTAGTTTCTCAATATTGTCTAAAGATAAGATTAAGCCAATAACGGAATTTCGAACAAAAAACTTTGGGTTCCGATTGCGTTTTTCCTTCTTTGGTCCGTCGGTTCAGCCTTGAAGGTCAGTGCACCTATAACACGCACTAAAGTAATTATTTTGTGTGTTGCTGAAGCTTATGATTTTTTGCTAAACAAAGCTAGTATAGTAGCCTTTGGGAGAGAAAGGGATGAAGCATAGAGCTTAACTTCTGAGAACATTGAACTCTTAGATTGCCATTGAAATTATAATTCCTACACAATAATATCCAAAGTTTCAGTGCCACAAAAATTCAGTACCTACCTAGCGATCATGTAGTGAGTAGATGTAACTTAGGTAGATACTTATATTTGTACTTACCCACCTGTACTTACCTACCCATAAAGTAATTTACGGGGTTGTTGTCACAACGGTTGTCTAGTAACGCGATTGATTTTATTAATCCACCCAGTCTTGTCTTTCTTTGCAAACATACAAAAAAACCGTCATGGAATACCGATAAATTTGCCACTTTTCGAAAACTAATAATTTGCTATTTGTTTCACCTAGGTAGGTAGGTAAAAACCGCAAAGTTTCTAAGTAAAATAAAGTGTTTTGAAAAAGTCTTGAGAAATGGCTTCGATTTTGCCTGCTGGATTGCGAAATGGGGTAAGTCACGGCATGCTAGTATTTATTATACTTACATACTAGTACATATTAGTATTTTTTTTACAAACGGTGTGAATATAATAATTAGGCACACACATGACAGCTCACGGGACCTTATTTTTAAAACCGTTTAGATAACCATTATAACTATGAAATATATTTTGTAAAATTGCAAAAAATATGTATTTATGTAAATAAATATTAAAAAAAAACAAAATAATAAATTATATAGCCGAGCGAAAACCTATTTATTCATAGTAAATTATTGAACATTTGTAGTTGGCCTTGCACCACGTTCACTGTGGATGCATTATTGCATAGGTACGTATAGATATGATACTAGCATATTATTATGTATGCATGACCTAAGTGTGAAAATAAAAGAATATAACAATTGCCTACATAAAAGTAATTATACTTAGGTAATTTACGAGAAGTTTGGAACTTTTTCAGAAAAATAAATAAATAGGTAAATAGATAGGTAGGTATTTGTGAGGTTTTAAAATGGACCACTCATATTATTAAATAACGCCGAGATAGGTAATTCGGTAGTATAAAATCATTAGTTGAAAAGATACGAGTATACGACCCAGTTAATGAAAATAAAGGATATCCGAAAATGATTACCATCTTCCTTCCAAATATATTAGATCATAATTACCTACTCAAGGCATTTTTTCAGTCAGTGAGTTATCTTGGATTGCACCGAATAAGACGTTTTATTGTTAGTTTTTGTAAATTTTTTGTAAGTTTTGTGACTTTAGTAGTGAGTGAAGATGTCCAGAGAAAGGAATGTTGACGATGGAAAAGAAAATGAAATTAATATTGGGGAGATCGTGGTAGGGGATCCAGATGCCTCTACTGAAGTTATAAGTGATGATGTAATGTAATTGTGATAACGTCTAAGATATTTTTTGTCACAAAAGCGGTTAACTATTAATAAGAATCAAAAGAGAAACATTTAGTTGCACACTATTATTACCTATATAAAGTCACAGGAAAATACAGAAATTCTATTCTAGTAGGTATAGAACCTTACTTGATTTGATTTATTTTTCCATGCATTCTTACCACTTTCTCTACTTTCATTAGGTATATCTCCTAAACAAATACTTACTAAGTAGGTAATAGGAGATTTATTTACAAAATAAGCAGCGCTTTACATCAAGTTGATATTGAAATTCAAATAATTAGCCAAGTAAATCTACGTCTTTGGGTGGCCTAAAAACTGACACCAGGGTTGGCCACTCACTACCTCATACGATTATTACCCACCTTACTTACCTTTAAATACTTCGTTTCTAAGATTCTATGATTCCAATTCACCTACTCCTCCTCAGGTTAAGACCTTGGATGCCAATCGCTATGCGACGAAGAAGACCGTTGCCCAGGGCATGCTCGACATTGCCCTGCTCACATCGAATGCGTCACAGCTGAAATACGTCCTACAAGTCGGTCCGAAGCACGAATTTTATACGCTGTTGGTTGTCCTGATCTCCATCTCCATTATACTTCAGGTGAGCTTCACCCTGTGAAAACTTGGAAAGTCTCCAGCTCTATACTTGGTGAGGGTACTTACTTCATTTGGCTGAGTTCTAAACAATGTAAGTAGAGATAAGCGCTGATTAGTAAGTTGGATACCTAGTTGTAGGGATGGGATGTGGATTCTCTGTTCAAAGAATTTCTCAGAATTCTTCGCTTTTTCCGAAAATCTGTGAAGTATGCAAATGTATGCAGCTGAATTTCGCGGCAGGGCTAGGACATGCATTTTCATAATCCACGCGCCTTGCCTATAGCAAAGAGCATAATAATATAATACAACCTATAGGTATACCGACACGTAGAGTAGCCACCACCTACTTGGATAAACCTGAAACCTGATAAGTGCATCATGACATAATGTACATGTCAAGTCCTAACACGGCCACAATAGCTCAAGAAAAGCGTCTGCGACAGGCTGATGCTTAGTACCTATATACCTAGGTACCCTACGACTGGTAAAGTAGGTATCCTCTGTCTATGCACTTCTCCCTTAAATCTAATGGACTGACGCGCGCGGCACAGATCTGCATGGGGCTGGTGCTGCTTACCCTGAACCTACTGCGGGACTGCCGCCTGCACGACTCCCGGCACCATTCCTCGGCCAACTTCATCAACCATTGCACCACGGCTGCCGCCTTCGCCGTCACAGCACTGAACGTGCTTATATCGGCCTTTGACTCCTCTCTGGCTAGATATATGGAGTTCGATGTTGATGTTATTTAAGGGAGGAAAGAAGTGTGTGTTTATAGGAGTTGAAAGTAGGTAGTAAGGCGCAGGCAATAAACGCTTCTCTTTCAGTTGTAACATTGAACAAATTGTGTGCAATTTCAAATGGTTTTATTATTCGTGTTTTTAGTGGGTTAGATCTCTTTATTTGATTTGTAGATAAATAGATAGATACACTATCTAAGTGCATTTATTACACATATTGAAGTTTATTCGCTGTACCTATCGAAGTACCTAAACTGTGGTTTATTTCATTTCCACCGTTACTTAATTAGCCAAGAAAAGTAAATTTAATTAGCAATAATTTCCATCAAGCAAAATTTCTTCGTTTCTAGCTGCTCGTGGGTCTGCTATTCGTGGTAATTGGTGGTCTGGACTTGAACGACCACACCGATCAACCCTCAGCTCTGGTCCTCAACGACATCATTGTCATATTCATATTCATCATTTCCGTCATAAACATTACGATTTCCGCTTTTGGTCTAGAATACTCAAATAGTCCCCTGGTTTTGGAAAGGCTGGACTATGTCAATAAGGAGTATTTGAGAAGACTTAACTTTAGTGCTTCGGCGTCTTAATTTTAAGTTATGAATCTAGGTATGTAGAATTTTCAGCCCTTTCACATATTTAATATTAGGTACCTAGTCACTAGTTACATGTACATATCTATTTATAAAGAAAAATTTAGAGTAGGCGTAGGCTAGAGTTTGACCTATTCTAGTATATTTGTAAGTTAATAACTGGCTGTCATTGAGACTTATTAATAATCAAATATTCACGTGCCGTGCCGTGCAAGTACCCGTATTGTTTCAACTAGAAAACCTTGACTTGAATTTCTATCTAACCAGCAAGGTATAATTTTACTTACGTACGTGTACCTATAAACTTATTTAATTGTAATGTCTATTTAAATAATTTAGCAATTTAAAGCAGGCCACTTAACGCCTGAACTGCAGAGCTCCAGTCTGCTGCAGTTGCAATACCTAAAGATCCAAACAAGTGCAACCACAGAAATGCATTAGTTAAAGTTGTAATATTATGACGTCATAAATTGGTTCGGACCGCTCTAGCAACATCTGATTCAGCACTTTGACTGCTAGCAGCAGGAGCAGACAGAATACACAAATGCAGGTCAAGTTTTGAGTGGACTGTTTCGAGCCCAACCCAAACTAACCGAATATTATTGTTACCATGCAGGCGAGCGCGGGCGTCTTGGCAATTATAATATCTTCTCTCGACGGTGAAGACTACAACGAAACCAACGTGACACGCAAGAAAATCGCCGACTGGCTCTACCATGGCTCTATAGGCCTCATGACCGGGGCGGTCTTCTGTGATGTGCTCAAAATGACCTTTGGCCTTGACCCCGCGCTCTCCGAGCAGGATTATCACGGAAATAGAACCTCTAGTCTTTATAATTACTTCAGGGGCTTGAGTACTCTTTCGTAAGGGCTCAAACGCAGCCTGTGACCTAATATTATATACTTACTAAGGTTTTATAAACTTTTATAAATCTAGATTTAGTACCTACCTACTTAATTCAATCATATTGTAAGGAGGTATAAGAAGATTATTTTATTGTCAGCAAAAAAAAATTAGTCACACATGTCACATCATGCATGCATGACACATCGCACTTTTGTGTACTTATAATGATACTATCAAAGAAAGAAAATCATATTGGCGCCTCGATAGTTTCAATAAGTAGGTACCTTTACCTACTTACCTAAGAAAGCACATTAATTTTCGTTTTTTTATGTTTATTTTTTTTATGTTGCTGGTTTACAATATTTTTATTAATGTTTTATTTATGTTTTGTTTTTTTATTTCCCTATAGATTGTTTCGGCAGCTGTGGCCGTGATCTTGAGCTTCATCTTTAACATCAACGATCAGCCTGATCAGAAGAAAGCTGAGCTGCTCAATAACATCAGCTTGATTTTCAAATCCGTCGGTATTGTTCTCAACATTATGATAAGCATATTCTTTTCTATCGAGTTAGATGGGGCTGCAGAGCCTAAAATATAAAATAAAATCTTTGAGCTTAGATTTTTTTGCCCACCATTTTTACAACGTTTTTTATATTTATTTATATTATCCGCAATTAATTTAGTATGTAAATTATTTCAAATCTACTCTCTCATTTGGTATTATTGATTTCTTTAAAGGACTCCACCCTATTAGAGAGAAATGTGGTCTTGTACATAAATTGGTAATTAAATTACATAATATCAGCAGAATATAATGTTTTTTAATAATTTTATCAAAGGGCAACTACTGCATCATGGACCCTAAAATCCGACGTCCGTCACATGACGTCATGATAGCAATTGTTTTTTGGTAAAAATCCAAATTATTCTAAAAAATATGCAGTTTTCATTGTCGAGAGTAATGTCATTGGTCGAAAAGGCGTGAAGTTCTTCTCGTGAGCAACAAAGACAGCCTTTTTTCGAACAATTTTATTACATTCAACATTGTTTTTTTTTCTCATATTTTATGGTCGCACAGAGAAATATTTTAAAAATTAGCGCCAAAATCAGGGCCCTTAGCCTGTAAGACAATGGTGCCAAAATGGGCTGTCAGGTGACGACTTCAATTACGATTTGCTAACGCATTCTGTCCTTTTAGTGTTTTTGTAGTACAGCAAAGAATATTTTGATTCTAATTCTAGACGATTAGTTCTCTGGTTGTAGGAGAAAAACGAGGAGAGCCCGGTTTTGTCCTTCTGCCAGGACGCCATTGACCCGCCATTGCGTTATAGGCTAAGGGCCCTGAACGATTCTGCAACAAGTGAGTGACCACAGAGTTCAAGTATGAAGTGTCATTTTCTGTGTTCTGTGCTGTCAAGTGTCAAAGTAAAAAACAAGAAAGTTGTGGAAAAACAGATCAATAAAGTGCAAAATTATTTGATTTTCTGTTAGTTCAAGCAAATTGGCACAAAAAAATAATTAAAACCTTCATCCGCCTAACTAGCTGACAGTGCCAGCTTGCACTTCGTGTCATTGATCGATCGTGTCGCGCGCTACCGAGGAAAAAGTAAGAGGCGAGGTTACCGCGCTCCGGCAGATAACAACAGCCCGCCGCAGCCACTTTGCTTCTCGCTTTAGTGCGTTCCTTCGCGTTTCGGTAGCAAGACGTCAGCATGTCGAGCGGAAAAATAGTTGTGTACGGCGGCCGCGGCGCCCTGGGGTCCGCCGTCATCCACCACTTCAAGGCGAAGAACTTCTGGGTCGCCAGCGTAGATTTGAACGCGAACGAGTCCGCTGACGTCAACATCGCCGTGCCCAAGGAGTCTTCGTGGGTGCAGCAGGAGGAGCACGTTGTGACCGAGCTAGGCGCCGCGTTGGGAGGGCAGAAAGTGAACGCGGTGATTTGCGTCGCCGGCGGTTGGGCTGGCGGGAACGCCGCGCGAGATCTCAGCAAGCAGGCCGAGTTGATGTGGCGCCAATCGGTGTGGTCCTCGACTATCGCTGCTACTTTGGCCGCTAAGTACTTGACCCCTGGAGGCGTACTAGCATTGACGGGAGCCAAGGCAGCCCTAGAGCCTACCCCTGGCATGATCGGCTATGGACTAGCTAAGGCTGCAGTACACCAGCTGACCAAGTCCCTCGGAGCTAAGGACTCTGGCCTGCCCGAAGGCTCGTTGGCCATCGCCATCATGCCGGTGACTTTGGATACTGAGATGAACAGGAAATGGATGCCGAAAGCTGATTTCAGCTCGTGGACGAAGTTGTCTGATGTCGCCAGCCTGTTTGAGAAGTGGATTAATAACGAGGAGCGTCCTCCGAGTGGCAGCCTGGTCGCCATGGTCACCAAGAATGATGTTACTGAGTTGATAATTGAATAAACATTTGTGCTTATTGGATGTGATATTGAATATATTTTATTGCCTAATGTTGTGAACAAGAAAAATGATACTCTAAATATTTATAATTTATGTTTGGTCTAACTAAGCATTATGGTGACTTATAACTTGTTACCTAATTACTTTGCTCATTGCCGTTTTGTTACCAACTTAATATTGTAAGACAATAAGGGAACAATCTCAATAAATAGATGTAATACATAACTTATACAAGAAATGTTAGAATGTGTATGAAATGTAATGTGAAATGATTATACAAAAAGTGTATTTTAATTATAGCATTGTGAATGTCAAGCATGAAACATGTTCTTTGATTAATCAGATACCTAGTCTTGTTATGTAAAGTTGCTCTATAAAAGATATTAGAGGTCGGGGGCCAAAAAAAATACAATGTTATCTCTTGTTTCTTACATAGCAGTCTCAGAACAAAGTTTAGAATAGAAACAATATAAATACCTATACTTGTCCAGGAAGGATAGCATCACAGTAGTAACTTCACCCACCTAGAATGAGTGAAGTGCTGTAATCAATATCCCACCAAAAACATTCTGTAAAAAACTAGCCAGGTCTCGATGGAGCTGCTTGTTTATCTCTAAAAAGTAATGAAATCTAGACAAAGTCGTGCCAAGTCTAAGGTTCCTTACTGCGATTTCTTTAGTATTATTGTTAATGTTGTGTGACTTGGCCGTTGAAGGGTATACAAGGGTGATTTCTGCGTTCTGGTCTTATCCAGAGGTTCTCAAATAGGGGCCTGAAAATGCGGCAAAATGGTTCCAGTAAAGGATGGTACGGCAGTGTTTGCTTCGCGCTCGACCTGGCGGGGGCACTGCCGTGCCCCCAGATTGCACAATAGATGGGGAACCAAATATCTGTTGCTATTTAAGCCACATAGTTGGGTTTATCCCATATTACATAAGCTTGACTTAGGAATGCAAGAGGTATCGTTTTTCCTCATATGGCAGTGTGTTTTTCCCTAGTCATAGCTTACCCACATACCTATTGAATTAAATTAATGTAGCATACTGCATACGTAGGTAGTGTAGATTGATTTCCTTGTGGAGATTTGGTTAGTCCCTGCAACTCATGCATAGCTGGCTCATGCTCATGGCTCGGCGTTTCCATACATCCTTTTAAGAGGTCTATTCTCGAAAAAATCCGCTCCCGCCTTAACCTCCAAAACAGGTTTATTTGTGGGAAAAGAGCTGTTATTGAAATGAACAACCTTATTTTATCCCTAGGCTGCTGTACACGGGTAGAGTAGAGCGGTAGAGTACTAACTATCCTTCTAACTATACCAATGTAAACAGCATTGGAAGAGTAGAGTACTGAAATTTGGTAGAGTACATTAACTAGCAACGTGGGCGAGCTACTCTACCACTTTCCTTCCCCCACTCCAGCGTCCACTTTACTCTACCGAATACTCGACCCATGTAAACGGTTAGTAGAGTAACTACTTAGTTCAAACATGTTTACAAAACGCAACACTAATTTCTCGATTAGTGACGTTCATTGTTCTAGTGTTTCTTACCCTTCCGTCAAAATGAAAAATTACGTGTAAACAGTTACTCTACTTAAATTGGTAGAGTTCTTGGAAACTGGTAAAGTAGTATGCTAGTTGACTCTACTATTTACTCTAGCCGTGTACAGCAGCTTTAGGAATGTCAAACCGTGCTTATTTTTGAGAATACAGTACAAGGGCTTATCCTGAATAGACATCCGTCTAGTAGTCGTTTGGTAAAAGTAGTTAACTCGCTCAAGCAAGCCGTCGCACGACTTACAACTATATTCCCACTGATATAGAGAACAATGTCACATGCGACAGATGGCACACCCAAAGCCCCAATCGGGATTTACAACCAGTGACTGGGTTACAAAAACACAACCTAGTGGATTGTTCTCTACAATACACTAGTTTGATAAGCCCCATTATTGTAAGTTGAAAAGGATTCTTCTGTTATTTGCCGTGCATGACCCGTGTCATAATGACCCAGATCATCTGGCTTGGCCATTATGTCACGGCCCGGTCATGCAGATGAATCAAAAGAGTGTTTTTTTCGTTTCCGGTGACAAAATCACTTTCGCTTACCTACTGGCTGCTTAATTTGAAAGTTAATTGCGTAACATCTTGACTTAGTTACTGACCAACTTATCAGCGAATCTGGTTCACCGGTTCTCAACACAAAACTACTTTTGTAGCACCAATCGGTGACGTCCTCATTTCCGGTTGAGTAATTGATTGTACTCGCGTCTGATATTCAAGTTGGCGCCCTTCCTCGCACTACAGGGTGTTATTTTTTTCGAGATTTCGCTTGACATGAAACATTTTTATTCATGCGAAGGTAAAACAAATCTCCTACCTATCTATTCTGAAGTGTGAAAGTTTAATTTCAGGATCCCTTACCTTTTTGTAGCGCTTTTTGACTAAAAATACCAGGCGACTCACCAACGAACGTGACTTTAGCAGTCTTCAAAGGCTTTTAGAGTATACGTACGGTTGGCCACTGTCTATATAGGATCTAGGATGGCAGCTCTTCCCGCGCGCGGCCTAAGGGCGCCAATCGAACAAAAAGAGGTATCGTAGAGTGTGGCCGACTTTACCTAGATCGAGTTACCTAACCTAACTAAACAGTCTTAGTTCTTTGGTATTCTACAGTGAGTCGGTTATATTGACGTGATTGTTTATCATTGCTATCATTATTTTCACAGGCGTTAAAATTATTATGGGAAAATCCAAGTAAAATCCACGGTTTAAATTAAAAAACTTTAATGACTAAAAATAGGTTTCTATGTAAAAATCTTAAGTCTGTACAATATCTATTTCTAGAACTGTAATAAGATATTTACAAGTTTTCAAAATGAGTTTTCGTCTTACAGCTAAGTTCTAGTAGGTATAAATAATTTAAGACTTAACTACAAGCAACTAACTTATATTATTAAATAGAGAGATGATATGATAGTTTTAATTTTATTCGAAGATATGTTTTTGTCATGGTTGCTTGGGCAATATAAGTATTTTTTTAGATAGGTAGGTACTTAAAGAAAATTACATGTTTACAAGGAAGCCATTTAATATCAGTCGTAGTCCGGTTGGGAGACCGGTTGACTTTCGAGCGCAAGCACCCAGGTTCGAATACATCTGATGGCATGCACCTACAGGTTGGTACCCAATATTATGGTACCTACCAGTGCATGACTGTCGTAGCATAGGTAGTAGCAATACCACTCGCTAAATGCTAAGAAAAAAACACATAAAACACAGTTTCCTTGGTGGGACCTCAAATTCTGAAGATAATTAAGTTTACCTAAGCTACTAACCTACTACTTATCTGTGAAATGCCACAGAATTTTCATGCTAGGTACTAAGTTTCCTCACGAAAATTTAACAAAGGCATTCCCAGCAAATGCGAAGCATTCACACGTTCCGTTTCTCATACTCGTAAGTACTAATAAATTAGTCATACCTTCCTAATTGTTCACGAAAAACTTGGCGTAGAAAACAGGCCTTTGCATCTACGCCAGTGCAGTCATTATACAGAGTCCAGTGGTATCTTCACACACACTAGGTGGGTGAAGTGACCTCTCGGAACGCTGCAGAGCTACCTACGCTAGTGCTACGAGTCTACGGCTGCTACGCTTAGTTATCGTATCAAAGTAAGAAATTAATTCATTTTTACTCTGTTTTTGCATTTAGGTAAGTAGGTACCCATTTAGAAGTTCACCCAGAAAAGCAAATAAGTAGCTATTTTTTAACGGGCACCAGCCTAGGTACTCAGATAAGTAGGTAATTAAATGATTACATCGAAGAAAACCGATATGCAGACGAAGGTAATGCCTATAATGAGCCTACGAATAGACTGTATACATACATACTCTATCGTTGTTGTAGAGACTTACACATAGTAGGTACGGTCAGCGACAAGACAGGATACCCTTATAGGTTCTTATAGTGGCAAAAAAGGTCGTTAATCCAACAAAAAGGGATATTCTAGCCTGTCACTGACTGTATCGTGTCTGGGAATGCTGGCAAGCGACCTTTATACTTGTACCAGGGTGTACTTAAATCTTTGATCCGAGAGACTAGGCCACCAGGTAGGTATCCCTTAGTCCATGTATGGTGACTGGCCGCTGAAAAAGAAGAAAAGACGCCACTCTTGATAACTTTGCTCATTTTGCAGCTGAATTTATATAAACTAGCCTTTACCCGCAACTTCGTCCCTGTGAGTCATAGTTGCGGAGCCTGCTTTTTTCAGGAAATGCTTTCTTGCAAACATCTAGACACTGCGTTATCGGTCAGTCGGTCATTGTGTCACGGCACTGCCCCTCTACCCTTGACGCTATTTTTTCTATATTGCTCAATTTAAAAAACTCAATATTTTACAAATTAAGGCGCATCTTTTATTTTTATACGAAATAGCATTTACCTTTGAATAAACATTACGAATTATATAAAATCAAAGGATTTGTTCCGTAGCACGAGTACGCGTATTCAAAGAGAAATGTATTTAAAAAAACTTTGTCATTATGAACGCAATAGCGTCAAGGGTAACCCCCCTAGTTTTATAGGTACACTAATTAGAAACTTCTGAAAAAAAAAAACTCTGGCTCCGAGGAGATAGCGGTAGCGCTACCAATATAGCGTCGATGAAGAGATGAGATACATTAGTTTACCAGAAAATTACGATATCGTGATATTTCAAGATGACGGCCGAGATATACCTATTGGCGGAAAACGGTTTTTCGCAACTAGCAAAAAGTGCTTGATGCCTAAACACTTTTGATAAGTGTATGTATTTAGGTAGGGGTCCAGACGAATGACAACGCCCCTTAGTAATGAAGATGCCGAAGGACCTCCTTGTTTCGGTATCCTCATTACAAGGAGGGATCAAGGAGGTCATATCAAAGGAGGGATAGGGAATAAAAGACAGACTCTTTGCAGCAAGAATCTGCCACTAAAGCGTATCGGAAGTTCAGTCTCCCTACCGGCCAACCACAGCCCTGACGGTGTTCCTCAGGATGTCAGTCACCAGCTCCGTGGTCCTGATGATCTTGTAACCGATCTGGTCGATGAGGGTGATGGCGGTGGTGTAAGGCGGCGACATGTCACTCGGGCGCAGCGGGAAGCGAGTCGGCATCGCGTCGGAAGCCGAGCCCATCCAGGTCATTTGGGTCGGTCTGAGGAGAGAAAGGTGTGGTTTAGGAGGTGATTAAATACAGGGTGAAAAGTAGCGAAGTGCGAAAGTCGGCATCTTGCGAATACATCCGATTTATCACCTTACCAAGGTAGATTGCGCTCGATACAATGCTCCCTGATCTCTGATCTGACTATTTTATCGAAACCTAAATAGAGGAGAGAGCTCTATGTAGAGCAGATAAGCTTGGACATGATATGCCAGCAATGCTTCCGAATTCTTCTAAATTATCTGCCAAATAGGTTCTTCCTCTTCACTCGACGCTGTTTTTCAATATTTCAGGAATTTAGATATTATGTATGTTTTATTGTATAATACCGCCTTAGATAAATAATGTAATGTAACGTAATGTACGAAGGAGATGTGAAATCGAAGCATGATTTTTGCGAATTCATGGAGAATTTAAGTATTTAATAAACTTATCCAGTCAATCTTGACTCAATAGCGTCGAGAGTTGGGGCTATTGGTAGCTATCTGCTTATTTCCATTGGATAAAGAGAGGCGCAAAGGGCTATGGAGCGAGCCATGCTAGGCCTCAGATCGTGGATCGAGTAGGTACACACGACAGCGCGTCGACCCTTACACGCTAGCACTCTACTCAGTTACGTTACCGGCGACTTTACAACAAAAGTGTACACTCTGACGTGCTGTCGTGTGTATCTAATGTCGTCATCCGACGTCGGACGAAGGAAGACGATATAGGTAGGTAGGTACTCGAGTCTTAAGTGGAAATGGGCAGGACACCTAGCGAGGCAGGAAGATGGCCGGTGGACAAGGGCAGCAACAGGGTGTCGTCCAAGAACTAAACGACGACGGTCAGTGGGTATACCAGCAGCCCGATGGTTAGACGACATGTCGCAGGAGGGTCCATGGATGCGGATGGCGAGGGACCGTGAAAAGTAGCGTGAGTGGGAAAAGTCCTATACCCAGCAGTGGGCAGAGGTGGGCTGATGAGGAAAGAGATACATTGAGATAATAATCACGAACCTACACCCAAGACATTACACATATGCTTGTAACTATAAACTCCATCTTTACCTGTTGACTTACAAATTAAAGTATTAACCCCATAATAACACGTAATATGGTAATTGGTAATTGTATTGTCATCATTAACTGTTCTTCGTTTTGTATTGCATACCTACTGACTGAGAGGCGGACGTATAATGGGACTAAGACCTACCTATGTGCAGAACACGAGCAGAAAGACCATTCAACAGAGTGATCGCAAAAACGCAAATCGTGGCTACCTACACCATACGCTTGCATACATTACAAGTAAGGTACATTAATATGGTATGCAAGATACATACTTATGTATGGAGACCTTTTTATTTATTTATTCAAAAATATATACTTAATAAAAAAAAGATTACTTATGAAGAAAAACGCTCGTAATTACACAGCTTATAATTTATAATGATTGTGTAATGTAAATTAATGTAACCAGCAAAAAAACTACATATTTTATTGTACGTTATAATATAACTTGCGTTGAAGTTTATAGCTCATCATAATGCCCTGTGGAATAAAGAGACGATCAGCCCTTTTTTCTTGCCTCTATCACTCGCCAGCTTACCCAAAGGGCGGCCACGAACTTGCGCGTGTGCTATAAAATACGATAGAATTTTGATATTATGCCATGGTGATATTCATGAACTACCTAACTACTGATTCTGATTAGTAACGCCATTTATTATAGCATGCTGATGAGTTATTAATCGATCACACTCAGTTGGATGATACGTTGTAAATCAAAACCAAACTAACTGCGTGGTAACGATTTTATACAACGTGTTAAAAAGGTCCTAACTCTTTTTGCAAGGCGTATATCTACTGGTCAACATGGTGCTATTAACGTGTTAAAAAAGGCCCTTTTTTAAAAGCTTGTAGAGATCTATTTAGAGAATGTGTTGAAACTAGCGTTTTTGTCCGATTTTATACTTTGCGTAATTTTTTTAGCACTAACCCGTGCTAGGTGTCGCCTCCGTCCGTAAGACGAATAAGGTTGAAATCTTTGTATCAACAGAGCGCCGCCGGCACGGTTTGCCTACGGTTGCTGGTTCAAGCCCAAGCGTATTTTATCACCGAATAATAATATTGAATGTTACTTCAGATAAAATATCTATTTTATGTGCTTATTTAGTGCGATATTAATGATAATCGACTTAGGATTATTGCAATGAGTGGGAACAAAGATTAGGGTCATCTTAGTTCATAGTTCTATTATTTACCTAACTTTATGAGTAGAACATGCTAGACTTATATTTTTACCACCATCTATACATTATTGTAAACCATGTTTATTGTAAATTAATTCTTCTATTCTATTCTAGACCGAGCATAGACCAAACTAAGTGACCGATTCTACGACAGAAGTTAAACACTCGATAACAATGCGCTTTCAACTTGATGTCTTGATCACACAACAAACAATGCTCTTTTCTCAAACAATTTCTCACAATTAAATAATATACTCTGCCTAGCTTGCACGCCTAGCATGAAGGACCATGTTATCAAGCATTTAATTTTAGACTACTTTAACCGTTGTCTATTCCGCTTTATGCAAATCAATGAAGTGAGAGAGAGCACCTGTTTCGCGCGTTATCGAGCAAATTTGGTGCTTACATGGGTATTAGACAGCATGCTTAAAGTTGGACTAGACTATCGTACAGTCATGGACACGCAAGCCCATATGTAGTAGTAAAAAAAAGCTATACATACTTACTGGCTAACTGTGAAAGAAAACATCATGAGGAAACCAGAGCGTATGAGGCATCGCCAATCCGCATTGAGCACGCGTGGTGATTAAGCTCTCTCTCTGAGAGAAGGGCTTTGCCCAGCTGGTGGGACACGTACAAATCTTACGTATCTACCTACCTATATTTTAGACCTGAGTGAACAGTTATTGTGATTCTAATCTCCAAGCCATAAACCTAATTTTCCAAATTAGCAAATCTAGAACGGTGGCATAGCTAGAATAGCTACGGTAAATGCTAGGGTTAATATCCTATTTAGTGCCTCAGGATGCAAACCGTTATAATGGCGTTTCAAAAGCCTTAATTGCTGATTTAACCGTTATTACTTTTGCGGGTGTCCTGTCAATCAGAGGAGGGCAAAATAATGGAGAAAAAACTCTACAATTGTGAGAGCTGAATGAAATCAGAATAAAAAAAATATTAGAGTTCAATTGCTTTTAGGAATAAAATATTGCCTAAAATACCTGCTAGAATATAATATAATTTCATTCATTAATCAAACTGAAACGTGCAAGAATGAGGGGAAAAGAAGATGAAGAGCATAAGAAGAAAGTCTTTGCGTGAAACAACGATATAAGGGCCGCCCACAGCGACAAAGATCTTTTTCGAACTGTTGGACCATCAATAGGTACGATCAACGACACGCCAGGACACTCCACGGTAGCTCTTATCACGCGCGTCATAAGTGCGTGAATCGAATAAAAAGGCGTCACCTATCCTAGCTTCTGATCGTACAATCCATGCTCTTAAGGTTCAACGAAAGTAGCGTGGCGGAAAAGTCTAAATTTTCACAGTTTTTTGTAATGTTTTAGCTAAACTGAGATATTTTTGATCAGCGATTTTTGTTTCACGACAATAAAATAGTCGGCTCAATTTAGGTAAAAAAAATTTTGCATTTCATGCCTCGCTATTTCATTGCCCTTTAAAGCTTTTCATGTTTACCTGGAGAAGATGGGCCTCATGGTGTAGATGAAGGTGGGTTCTGCGGGCCGCGTGGATGACGTCACCACGGGCCGGGCCGGCTGCGGCATCGAGGAGGGGCTCTCCATCATCAGCTCGCCGTCATCGCCGAACCTGGAATTGGACGAGTTAGCGGTGAGTGAAATATGATTATTTTACAATGGTATTATTGGTTATTTTTGTACCTAAAGTAATTTTACCTACCTGAATAACCGCCAGTCGACCCGTTTCGAACCTGGATTGGTGTCTTAAAACCCGTGACACTTCGACCCAGTGGAATCTTTTGTGCAACCCTTATCCCTATTCCTTATCAGGATATGTGCCAATACCGAACATAAAACGTGCGTTTTCTAGCTTTAATTTCACATTGCGCATTGGTAGGCGATCTATATTGCAGATACGGAAGGGTAAAACGCAGGACAAAATCAGCACAGTTTTTTTGTCCAGTAAACTCCCAGTATCTAGCCCTCCCAAATGTTGTGATTATTTCCTGACAGGAAGAGCCGATTAGTAGACTTGTACTTGTGCTACTAAAAATTCACAGTAACTCTATATTCCCTTTAAATTAAACAAGAAAAATTTATTTTGATGGTGTCATTTTCCAAACGGTTCCGTATGATTTTATTGTGTCGACGACCCAGGAAGTGCCACGGCAATGTAGACCTTATCGTAAGGATGACACGGGCGAAGGCTGCGGCGTATCAAGGTCGACGCAACTTTTTTAGGCTCGAGACCTCGTTAACCATAACGGGGTATGAGTCGGTACGACTCTTGATAAGAAACAAGTATCTGCACTTTTTGATAAATTACTCAGTATTAACTTTTGACGGTTCACGTTATTCACACATTCGAAAAGGCTATAATCAGGATTAGTGACTCGGACGCTGTAGATTTTTATTTTATTTATTTTAACAAATTAATTACAGAAAAGTATTTACATGACAACAGCTGAAACTTATGAAAGGTTCAAGTGCGGTATGGTTGAGTTAACAACATTAGAGCATAACCAATGAAAAAACCTTATTCTCTACTATGTAAAGTCGTTAGCGAAATTTCACCGCTCTTGTTACGAAAACATGCCCATTCCCAACCATTTTCATAGCAAAGCCCGCTATTATTTAATAGTTATTAGACGTAGGCCCGGTTTCTGAGTTGAGAATTTTACTAAGCACATACTTACGTATCGCTCTGTCACGCTCTTTTGTGAGAAATCTGCAGAGACAGAACGATACTTTACTTATTTGCTTAGCAAAATTCTCAACTCAGAAACCGGGCCGTAGCATTATATGCCTGCAATCGTCTTGCATCGTGAGAATTGCACATTGAAGGGACCTGCAATAATAGCATTGTTGCAGCTGTGAGAAGCAATTACTGACTGCATGTTTTATGCATGAATGAAAGATACGCTTGATTTTACTAATGTCCCTGCCGGACGTGGTTTTCAATGGGAATATGGTACTTATAACTGGGTGTTAAGAACTAGAAGTGGTTAATTAAAGTGCTGTGTTAGTTCCTTGTAAGGTAGGTTGGCTAGGTGACTAGTCACCTCAATGAATAGGTAATATTGCAGAGGCAACCTCTACTACATAATACAGTATCGTATTCTTAGGCCCGGTTTCTGAGTTGAGAATTTTACTAAGCACATACTTACGTATCGCTCTGTCACGCTCTTTTGTGAAAAATCTCCAGAGACAGGACGACACTTACGCATTTGCTTAGCAAAATTCTCAACTCAGAAACCGGGCCTTAGACCTATTCAATTAGTAGTGTAGTTTCCTCTTTCAGAATACGGGTTTGATGTTAGCGAATGTTTGTTTCTGAGTCAAAGGGTCATAAAAAATCTGGGGTTTGTAACTTTGGAGTGAAGAAAGAGGATGTGCATTCAATTATTCATAGCATTGACCTTCTGACACGACAGGCTAAAATGTAAGTAAAGTTCAAATCGAGTCTCTATGTTATATTTATATATTTAAAGATCAGCCAGGGTATAGTTTAAAATAGAACAGACAGTTCTTTACTTAATGATTGATTGTTCTTTCGTAATTAGTTTCTAGGGTCATTTACAACAGCTACTCTACATAAAAGAAATAGGCGCATTATAGTAGGCTTCTTTCTAGTAAAAGGAGCTCATGGTCTTTGCCCATTAACGAAGCTGTCCCTAGAGTATAGAACTATAGACTGAACGTGATTGATTGTTAGCATCATCTCAATCTTGGCAATTAAAATGTTGAAAGGTGGAATTACTTAAGAAGTTCAGTAGGTAGAGAAATTTTCCTGTAGCCACTGAAAATCCACTGAGTGTATCCAACTTTTATGACAATCAAATAAGATTAGTTTTTTAAGTCCGATTTTTCAATCGCCTGATAAACACTATTCCTAGGAATAATAATTCAGAAAATGGAACAATTTTGTATGTGCTTTTGGTCGAATAAACTAACTGAGTTTTGAAAAATCTGGCTAAGAACAAATCTGCAACAAAAAAATCAAATGTTTTGACAATTTGATAATGGGAGTGGACGTTTAGCTAATAGACCGGCAGGAATCTAGCATGTTTTACTTTGCAATCAATAGCTGTGGCTGCACTATAAAATATCCATAGGAATGTGGACAAAGAATCGTAAGTAGGTAATCATTACTTGTAATTGTTTATGGAATTATCAAACTGATTTAATTGGAAATAATGGTATCTTCCGCTCGTTGGGTCAAAAAGAATCTTAACGACTTAGGTATGGTACATACAATGTGATGATTCTGTGAATTGATTAGCTCACATGCCAAGCGTGTAGGTAAACTATAATGTTATTGTGTGCCAAGTCCGATTTATGTCCAGATTCCATCCAATAACACAAGTAAAATGCATAAATTGCAAGCCATCTACATTTTTTGTCTCTACAGACAATGTAAAAATATGAGATGTTGGGCGTTTGTTCGTAAGTTTTATGTGCAAGGGCTAAAATGTAAATAAACTCTTCTATGATTGCAAATAATGTAGAGCAAAGTACTTTAAAAGGCTTCAAATGTCAATTTCTAATATTACTGTATTTTCATTCTTTGATCACTAACAGGAGCAGCCTCACAAGGCTGCCGCGCGAGGCAAATGCTCGATCAGTTTGGTAAGTCGGCTCCCCAATCAGTACTGACTGACCGAGTATTTGTATTCGCACGGCAGCCTCGACGAGTTTTTATCAAACCAAATGAGATGAGAAGAGGATAAATTCCCGTACCTATTGAGAATAACAGGTCGCGGCGTCGTAGTGAGGTCTACGGGCGGTCTGAAGCTAGAAGTCGGTCTGGTTGTGGTTTCCATGGGCACCAGCGGTGGCAGCGTCGGCGGCGGCGGCGGGTATGGTCGCGCGGGCTCGCGCGAGGGGGTCAAACTTGGTGGCGGGGCCGGCTTTAGGTTCGGCACTGGATCCAGGGACGGCGTCAGGCTCGGGGCCACGGGGCCGGGTATCTCGGGGCCTGGGAAAGATGTGCTTGGTCAAAAGAAGATGATGGTGTTAGGTAACAGTGTGAGAGGTAGTTGTCACCCTAAGGGCCGTAATATCAATCACAGCTTAAACTCAGATCTTAGATTAAACCTCGCATTTTGTATGAAAATTTATCGACAGATTTTGGTTTAAACTGTGATTGATATTACGGGCCTTAGTATTAGAGTTTTTGTTGATGATGACCGTAGGTATGTTTTTTTGTCGCTGAAAAGTGATAAATGGCTCTAGGTTACCCATACAAAGCCATGTCATCTGACGATATAACTTATTTAAGATGAAGTGAATTCATATTTATTTAGGCTCATTTTCAAGTGATTTGATACAAAAGTGTTGAAAATTAAACTTTCGTAAATACTGCACAATTTGTAAGTTTTTCAAATTAAATTTTCCGCTTTTCAAAGAAATTCCATTCCTGCAACCATTCTTATACTATGACCATATTGACCACGATTTCAGGGTTGATAATTGATTTCTGGTGCGTTACGCATCAACAATACTTTGGCTAAAGAAATACGAAAAATACGCGTGCTAGACTGTAAAGTAAAATCGGAATTCGAATGAATCTTTCGATCTTTTGGGAAAACTAGGTCGTCTTAATTGTACGAGGAAGGAAGTTCTAATGGAAATTACGTGGTTTTTAAACGACAAAAGCAGATAAAAATTGTGTTTCGTTGTATCCGATAGTTGTATGCTATATCTTATCTATTTTAGAATATTACAGCTAGTAAGTACAAAGTTTAGGGAAAACCAATTTGGTACGCGCTTGATAACTTGATTTGTAAGTAACAAAACTGAAGCAATCTTTTGGCATATGTAATATTTCGATGGATTTAAAGTATGCTCTCGGAGTAGAAATAATAAAAAAAATCTTCAGTCGTTTCGTCTCAGAGTTATCTTTCTGTCACTTTTTATTTTTAAAGCAGCAGTTCGCTGTTTTAAAGGTTAATAATTTTATTATTCGCACTAATGTTCCACGAATTTAAAGGGGCTATCGTGAATGTCGCTGAGGTAGAGACCTCGTGACGTAACTATTCATTTAATAATAACAATAAGCTTCCTTAAAATTCCAAACAATGTTTAAAAATAACAATGCTCGGTACCTACTTTACAATCTCTGCTCATTTCACAAGGTCCCACTTAATTATGGCTTTAATATTTAATTATCTTGACGCTACTAGGTGATTATTGGTTTCGCAAACTGATTAAATGTGTTGTTATTTTTAAGCCAGTGTTGAGTTTGTTGTATATTGTGCACATGATTGCATATCAATCTTTTTCTCACTTACTTAGTCGTGACTCTATCTTTGCAAGTGTTGGTACAAAGGTTGGTATAGTTTTTAGAATCTTGTCTAAGCAATACAAAGGTTGGTATAGTTTTTAGGATCTTGTCTATTATGCAATATTGAGTCTACATATACATATAGACTCATGAACCGTTTGGCACTGCTCACAAGATTTGATTCAGCATACCATTAGCTGGGTAAAGTAACTACTGGAAAGTTGGAGGTTTGGATGTCTGGATCAATAACTCTCTCAGTGTAAGTCCTGACCCCGAGCAGAATGAATTTTGTTATTCATTGTCATCTATTATAGATGACTAGCTGACCCGGTGAACTTCGTATCACCTGGAATAGATTGACTCTCTGCGTCAAAAATGGCGATTCCAATACAAAATTACCAATTTTTATTTCTTCCGTTTTTCAGCTAATCCTTTAACTTTTCCCATATTTCTTTTCTTTTAAACCTACCCTGAACTATGGTGAACTAAACAAAACAGTAAATATGCAAATCGGTCAAGCCGTTTCTTAGTTTTAGTGAGACTAATGCACGGCGATTCATTTTTATATACATATAGATAGATTTAAACAGCAACTTCGTGGTTTTTTGCTTACTACTTGTAAAACCCAATGCGGGAGTGGAGGCCGCGTCCACAAAATTGCGCATTTTACGATACGTTTTATTCTTTTGTTAAATCTTGTAAAAGCAGGCGTATTAATTAGTCTACACTCACCATTCCCAGCTATAGTGTTAAACGTTTCCTTAGCCAAGTAGTCCTCGAAGAACCTGGTGAAGTCGCCAGTGGGGTCCCAGCGGGAGGAGAGCTTGGCCCACTCGCTCGGGTACTCGTACTTGAGACGCTTGATCACTTTGACCGCGGTGCGCTTCTGTCGCTCCGTGCAGCGCACGCATTTTGTCCTCAGCGCTTCGGGGAGGATCCCTGGGGGTGGAAGAAGACAGGTGTTAACAATCTTGCCCAATACGTAAAAGGACATATGAAAAACACTTAAAATAAGAGAACAATACGGTTTTAGTATTAAATCTAAAAAAGCTGGGAAATATTGCTGAATGTGGTTTCTAAAGCGCTAGTTTTCTAAAGCGCTGTTATCGGGAGCAAAATTAATTATGAAGGTATCTATTAATACTTAAAATTATTAAAATATTCGATCGCTGCTCGTTTTTGGATATTTTGGAACATACTTAAGTATTTCGTAGCTAAATATGTATATTTCATAACCTTTGGTGAGGTTATTTTTCGAAGTAATTGTAACCAACCATGAAGGAAAACATAACGATGAACGGTATTATTTAAAATAAATAATGGTCACATCGATCACCGATAGCTTTCTAATTAAAAAAAAAGTGCAAAGAAAGTGCAAAGTACACTTACGGCCCCCCGTTGATGTCTTTTGTATGGACTTACGCACGATGTGCATTGTGCGTTGGCACAAAAAATTTTACGCGGTGTTTCTGTTTTGAATCTAAACACAATAATTTCAGTTATTACATATAATATATAGTTGATTGGTCATTTCAACCATCTGGTATGGGTGAAAATTTACACTAGAAAAGAAAACATGACATAATTAGGTACGGTTTGACGGACTGAAAAAAAAAAACATTTTTATTCGCTCGTGGAAAAACGGTTGCCCAAAAAGAATGGGTAATATGCAAGTAAGTCAGATTATACAGTTTAGTAGTAAAGATTAACCGGCTGTCTACTGTACAAAGCGTGCTACGGTGGTCACCACCACCCAGATGGCCAAAACGGCAGCTTAGTCAAACAAGCCATAGTTATCAAAATAATCTCCACAAATAAACATAAAACACGATAAGTGACACTAAACAACCACCTTGCGGTTTTCTAATAAGATGTCAGTAACGACAACTAGATGCGACATTTATATCGCGGTCTCCTAACATCAATAAGGTGACGTCAACCACTTGATTATGCAAGAAGTACAGTTTTACTCACGAAACAAATCATCACGGAACAAAGAACTCGCTAGAGATACTGAATAAAAAGGGATTGCGGATTTGTTTACAAATTAATAATAATAAATCGTTTATTTCAACCAGCATACGGTCATATTGGGCGAGATACATTGAATTAACTTAAACTAAGAACATAAAATAAATCTTATTATATTATTACATATGTCATGAAAATTACGGATTTTGTACATAAAAGCTCCAGGGGGATGAAAGGAAAAAAATTGTGTAAAATCTCAGAATGTGTTCAATTTCAGGTGATATCAATTATTCTTGTCAATGGCCGTTTTCAAAGCACAAATTCAAAGCAATTCATATATCGCGCCTATAGGCGTGGCCATATAAGAACCGGGACGTGACTGTAAAATTTCGCTTAGCATAGATTATTTTGACGGTCCGGTTCTTCTATAGCCAAGCCTGTAGCGTCATATGAATGCTTGGAATATGAATATGAACGTGTAATATGAATGCTTTAAATTCATCGTTTAATTGTCGGAAAACGTTGAAAACGGGCAATTTGTAGTAGAAAACCTGGGGCCTTAGCCTGTAACGCAATGGCGTTCCAGTAGAAGGTCAAAACCGGGGTTTCCTCGTTGTTCTCCTACAACCAGTGAACGAATCCTCTAGAATTAGAATCAGAATATTCTTAGCTGTACTACAAAAACATTAAAAGGACCGACAGCATTAAGAAATCGTAATTGAAGGCATCAACTGGGAGCCCATTTTGGCACCATTGCGTTACAGGCTAAGGCCCCTGCAAGCATAGCATAAGGCTGGGTTGGAGCGTATCTATGGGTTTATAACTAGGTATGTGTATATTACTCTTTTGTTTGACGTAGAACGTGATAGACCAAGTTATAAACCCATAGATACGCTCTAACCCAGCCTTATGCTACGCTTGCTGAGGCATAATATCCTCAATGCGAAACTCGCCAACTCTCTCTCTCTCTCTCTTTGAGAGAACACCTGTGCCCAGCTAGTGGAACCTATAAGGCCACATCTTACTATACATAACGAGCAACACGTAACACGAGCTCAATAAATGAAGTGAATTATTTTCTGACTGACTCCAGTGATCCAGTGCACGCACAGTGATAGGACACCCAATGCGGTTTGTGCTGTCATCAGGCGTCAAAGTTATTGTCATGTGGGTATTGTGACACTTCACCACAAGCATGCCCTTTTGTAAGCACGAGACGTTATGAGAAGTAAATCGGCCTCGCGCACGAAGGGTTCCGTACCATCATCTATAAAAACGGCAAAAAAAAACACGTTCGTTGTATGGGAGCCCCTTTAAATATTTATTTTATTCTGTTTTTTAGTATTTGTTGTTATGGCGGCAACAGAAATACATCATTTGTGAAAATTTTAACTGTCTTACTATCACGGTTCATGAGATACAGCCTGGTGACGCAGGAGTAATCCTATAATGGTTCCGTTTTGCCTTTTGAGGTACGGAACCCTAAAGAGACACAATAAAACAAGTATCTACATATTCTGGTTCTTGATTACGCTCGTGATTATGTTACAACGAAAAAAATATATTATGTACTTGCCCAAACCGAGTATTTTTACTACTAACAAAGCTAATCCCATGTCATTACAAACTCGTACTGAAATTAAGTTTCTAACGAGCCCAGCGTGAAATCACGAACGTCTTTCCAAACGTATTTACAGAAGCAAATGGAGCAGAATATATCGAACGCAGCCAATCGATCGATTGATGCGCGTGAAATGGATTACAGCGTGCCACTCTGAATTTCATTGTGTGATCTTGAGGATAAAATATCTGGGCTGCTGTTACGGAACGAAATAATTCATGGTTATTTCTGTACAAAACACATCTACATCATACAAAAGGCCGACTCAGTCCAAATGTATGAAACAGAAGATATTTTTTTCGCTCCATTTTGTTCGCCACCTAGTACAAGTGGTTTCTATTGAACAGTAGACAGCCTACTTAAAGTTCCGCTATCGAAAACGATTGCACCCTGTAGTTTGATAGGCCATGTCAAGGTATACAGAGCGAGATACAGTGTACCTACTTCTCTTCTCTTCTTCTCTCATCCCTTTACTCCTCCGTGGAGTCTGTGGCCTCCGTGGATCTTTTGTGTTTTGTCTTTTTGTGTTTGTGTATTTGTATTAGCAATACCACTCGCTAACGGTGAAGTAAAAACATCGTGAGGAAACCCGCGGCTCAGTTGGCTCCACACGTATTGACTTGTCTTTCCTGTGGGCTAGGCCGACTAAGCTAGGTATAGGTGCTGGTTAAGCCTACTCCATCAAAAACAATGACCCAGGCACTGCAGCGCCGAGTAGTCTCTTCATCTATCTAGTGTGAGTGAAGGTGCCACTGGACGCTGCATAAATCATCTCATTACGTAGATGCAAAGGCCTTAGTGTTTTTCTCACCTAAATGGGATAGACATCGATGTATGTATCGAGCTAAAGATCCACTTTAAAGTTATCTATTAGACATGTGTAGGTAATGCTAGTAATATTACAAAACACATACCTATTACCAACGGTGTCACGAAATATTACCCATTACACGAGAGAATAAAGCATGGCACATAGCATTTCATTACACTAGATGACATGAAACATGACAAGTGTCTAGCATGACGTCCCGAATCAAACCTTACTGTCGACCTACCGACCAACATGTCAGCCTGTTTAGCATGATGACCAGCGCGTGTCAAAGAGATTAAACTGCATTCTAGTAATTTCTCTCTTAATGGCTCATTGTAGAGATTGTCTTTGAGTTTAATTACAGTTACTGGTTATGCAATGAGCTGGCTTATTCACTGAAGCTTAATAAACAAACAATTAGGTGGCAGTAAGTATAGGTAGGTATAGTACCTCCTATTTTTATGATCACGGAAACAATTCTAATGCAACGTCGCGCATTGAGGTCGCATTATTTACGTAAGAAGCGTCTTCTGAATATTAAAATGTAGCTTTTGTGACGACAAACTGATTCACGATTTTGTGCTGTGATATGAAACGTAATTGTCATCTTATTTTTGTATTAAAAATAATAAGATATATATTCATTAAAATATTATTTTCGCCAATTATATGTATATTTTGCTAGAAAGATAGATAGAAGACCCTTTATTTGTACCTCATAAAGTATTTTACAAGTAATTTGTCTTATAGCCATAAAACGATCTCTCCTAGACAAACTTTTTTATATTTTGGAGAAGTTATATTTTTATGCATTAGTTTTATCGAACACAATAACATAATTATTATGAAACCATTGAACGAAAACTGGAATTTAAATCTACTAAATTGCCTAGTTTATTTGTCGTATAAAGAGTTATTTTACATACGTCTATTTATAAACCACTAAGTTCGTTCACCTTAAGAGTAAAGGGCTTAATGGCATCAATACGACTAAAGTAAAGGTTATCTCTCCTTAAAACAAGTTCCTCAGCCCGACGATATAATCCTGGCACGACCCATCGTAGAGCGCAACATTATTGGTGGAGTCTAGTTTTGACTGAAGGACCAGAAATGGTAGAGCCATTTTCTATCTTCATTAAAGTAGCGGAAGCCTTTTTACAGATAAAGTGTAGGTACATATTTGCATCTGAAGTTGCTAATATTGTAGCAGCGGCGATTGAAATTTATAAGAACAAGTTTACAAAGGAGGTAAAATGATTATAATGCTTAGTTTTTTATCCTGGATCGGCATTAGATGATTCAGTCAGTATCAGTATGGATGTTACCTATTGCACGTAACTGACCAAATTGGATTTTACCGCCCTCAGTTAATATGAGATCGTCGCTTATACGAAAACGGCAGATACTGGGCGATAAAGCTCAAAATACAATACAACATTGTTTCTAAAGTCATCTCGGCCAACTGTCGCAAGTCGCACCATTAGTTTGCCCCTTACATGGTTGACAAGACCAAGGCACGGCACTCTAGCGGTTAATTTACCATGTAGGCAAGTGTCGTGCCTAAATCATTAACATTCCATTGTGGATGTTGGTTAGAGGATCGACTTCCGACCTTCTTCCGCAACAAATTCTATGGGCCAAACAAATTATTTTCGTGCGTGATTCTGAACCTTATATCCACGGCCTGAGCAGTCATGACTATAATAAGATGGCAACTTGTAACGGCCGATCTAGATTATAATTAAAGGCTATTAACCTAACACAGATTCCTAAATGATGTTTTGAATAACTGATTAGAAAATTCTAGACATTGGAAATGGCACATCTAGCGAAGTGTTTTTTTTTCCATTCGCTGCGCAGATCTTAGATGTGCTTATTCCCGAAAATAAATCGATTTTGAGGACTCGCAACAGTGCGGTTTTTTTTTACAGAATAAGCACACTGAAAAGGCTGATCTAATGTAGCAGGTTCAAATGACACAATCAGATTTTGATCCAAAACCTAGGCTTTTCAAAAAACCGGAAGGAGAAAACAACATAACCATCACGCCGAAAAAAGGCTTTAAGTTTCGCAGAGGCACAAATTCGTTAAGTTTAACTTTTGCTGATCATTTTGCCCACTTTATGACATAGTCAATCCTGTATGCAAGGGCCGAGAAGATAGATATAGGTGCTAGGCAACATTCTGCTTCTAAACACGCCCAGACTCTGGTCCCCCCAGGCACTACAGCGTTCAAGTGGTGACTTCACCCATGTGGATTAATATGCAATAGTTGTAAAGGCGTTCTACTATTTAAGTATTAATTCAAGCCAACATGACGACCCAGATAGAATTTCTTAATAATTATATGTCATCGCGTGATGAAGCTACATTATTTATATTACATCGATAGAGTATTCAGTAACTACATCATTAAAAGCATCGCTCGGTATCAGCACGATGAGAAGCAAAATCATCGTCGAGTTAGTGATGATTAACGTGGTCAGTGGAATGATAATATAATGGGGATCGGCTTGCTTGCGTGACTGTGGGGCAGTGGATTGTATCTGTAACACATCACATAACCGATAGCCATGACGATGGCGTTGCGTGCACCATATGAACTTTAATAGCTCTTTGTTAGGTAATCAATCTTAACTTTTAATTCGATCGGTTGGTGGATTTTGAAATTTTGTGATATTGATTGTTGTTAAACTTTTTTGTCCATTTGCGTAGTTTTCAAACAACCGAATTACTTGGTCATATATCTTTCGTTCGTTAGAGGAAGAGTACGCACTACTTAGGTCTAAATAGTTTTTATTTTTATTCAGATTCAGATTCAGATTCAAATTTTTTATTCAATATGCAATAAATAAATTATTTACATTGAACGTCAAAATATTATCTACAGTAAAAAATGTATATAAATCAGATACTTATTACTATCTAATACTATTGAGTCAGAATACATTATGGCAAGGGAGGGTATGCCCATAGTATTCGGGCCTTAGCCTGTAACGCAATGGTGCCAAAAAGGGCTCCCGGTTGACGGCTTCAATTACGATGCATTAATGCAGTCGGCCCTTTTAATGTTTTTGTAGTACAGCAAAGAATATTCTGATTCTAATTCTAGATAATTAGTTCGCTGATTGTAGAAGAAAAACGAGGAAATCCCGGTTTTGTCCTTCTACTGGGACGCCATTGATACGCCATTGCTTTACAGACTAAGGGTGGTATTCTAGAACGCTACTTAAACTCTGTTTAAGTAGAGTTTAGTAGTCGACTGTCGATAAAACAGTGCATGTTTTGATATGAAGGGAGGGATATTCAAATCAAAACATGCACTGTTTTATCGACAGTCGACTACTAAACTCTACTTAAACTGAGTTTAAACAGAGTTTAAGTAGCGTTCTAGTTTGAACTGAGTTTAAGTAGCGTTCTTGAATACCACCCTAAGGCCCCTGATGTAGAGCTGTTGTAGGCTTTTGAAATAATTGGCGCCACAGCCTGCATTTCGCGAGGATAAGAGCGTGGAGGATGAGCTTAATTATTCACCATTGTGAGTAGTTCACTATCATGCACAATTTCCATAATAACATCTATGATTCACCAAGACGGTGATGCTCGGCCACGGGTACGCTCGGAACAGATTGCAACAAATAACGTGCGCATACGCCGATGCCTCTAGTGTCTAGCGCGTGATCATACCTTTGACATCCTCTACCTACTGACATTGAGGACAGGAATCTGTGTTTCGTTTTGTTATGTGTAGCGTCTAATATAATTAGAGGCATCGAAGAGTGAATGTAGAGGACACAACACCCCTTTCACTGCTTCCGCTACACTTCTACACAACCTCAAAATAGGAAACGCAAAATAATACTACCCCGAAAATTTTTGCTGCAATAACAATAAGAACATTCTTGCAAATTTATGATTAATTTCTGGTGTACAATAAAGTGTTTTCTATCTATTTAAGTATAACAAAAACGAGATATCGAATAACGTTAACACAAAACCTTTGTGTATAGAAGAAGCACGAAACCTTCAAGAATATAGGTTCCTAGTCACTATGGTACTCTTCAACCAATGTTTACTAAGCTTTTTTTACTGGCTGTCGTCGTCGTGACAAGTTCACAATAAAACCCTCCACCATTCACTTGATAAAGCTGTTTGCCATCTTGGCAAAACAATATTCAATGTCGTTTATGTCTCGGCGTAAAAAATGAAGATCCATATTATTATTATTATTTTAGAAGAAGTTGACGATGTCACTGCATAACAAATACCTGACAGTATTTTTGTTTTTTTTTGTAAAGCACCCGTGCTAGGGTTTTTTTTTAAGATCCAGATTTGAAAGGATTGGATAAATCCGCATCAAGAGTACAACTTGTAACTTGGTTGGCTAGCTCCATTGGTAGAGCGCCTGCATGGTATGCAAGTGTTTGCGGGTTCAAGTCCTATCCCGAGCGAATTGAATAAATCTTTAAAAACAGGACAGTATGTTAAGAGAAAAAAAGCTAGAACGAACGGCCTCAAAACAAAAATTATCACTTACAAGGTTACTGATCCCAAGTCATGCAGCAAACATTGTATTGTCACTTTTGTCGGTGTTCATTTGGATTATACAAATACCAATTTACATATTATTAGCGACTTGTATGTCAATAATCCGCGCCCACGCACCTACTAACATACAAACAACAGTATTTGTAGACTTTCTCTCGATTGTATATCTATTAGCATACAATGATGAACAAGTCCTTTACAAAAAATAAGTGTGGTGTAGGTGGCAATGAAGGTCTTGTAAGTTTTGTGGACCTACTTTTTGAATAGTTTAGCGGCACTTTAATGAATTGGTCACGAGAATCGATGTCCTCAATTTAAATCCAAAATCCAAATAAAACTAGGTATACAGGGTGTTAAAAGACCGCCAACAAAGCGGGAAACGACGTATTGTCCTCATCATATCAACCATTTTTGCCCAAGGAACTATGCCTGGGAAATCAACGGTTTCCGAGATAATGAGGTTCAAAGTCGGACATTTCAAAATTTTTTTTTTGCAGAAACGTACTCAGTATTTTGTACTTAACATTTCTTCTCAAGAAGCCACATCACAAAATTTTGAATATTTCTTGCATAAAACAACGTTAAAATTGCAACCCGCAATGTATTCTTAACATCGGTACCTCGAGCGTAAGTAACAAAAGTTCATGTCAACGCTTGCGTAATATGACTTCTTTGCGTTACACATCCATTGCGTGATAAAATATTTTCCAAAATTATAACCTAAAAAACCAAAATAATTTCCCAGCAATAATTTATCGAAAAAGTACTTTATTTTGGTGTCTAGTATGCGTACCTTTCGGGTCTGTTGGCGGTCTTTTAACACCCTGTATAGGTACGGTCGGTCGGCCACAGTCTAGGATACCCCATGGTAGCCCTTACCGCGCGTGGCATAAGAGCGCCAATTGAAGAAAAAGGGGTATTCTAGTGTGTGGCTGACTGTACTAACTGAATCACAGCCTGAAGTTGTACACTTATTTACTATCGGAAACGTAAAGAATAATGAAGATACTTATTTATTATTAACGTTCAGGGTAATTTTAAACAGTTAACAATACCAAATGTATTTTTAGGATTATTTTACATTAGAGAAGAAGTTAGAACTCCGGAACTCAGAAACAATTTCCTCGTCTGCCGATGTGACATACAGTCAAGTATGTACCATCATAATACGCTTATCGCGATGGTACAGTTATATTTGATTTATGAGTCAAAATAAACATCGACTTTTAAGTCTGTCTGATCCCATAAAAGGGTATTTATTGTATTTTTTAAAGCACATTTTATTGCCGAAGTAAAAAACAGGAACTGGCAGCTTCGAGGTCAACAACCATCCAGATTTGAAAGTTGCAGCCTTTGAATACACGACAGCGACAAAAGACTACCTTTATGACGTCCCTTCATTTCCTATAATCATTTCCTATAATTTCAAAATTATGCCATTTGTGTCTCAAATTATACTTGTAACAATTTGACAAAAATGCCGTTATGTTTTAATATAAAAACCGGTTTTCCGAATCGGACATTTCGAAATAAAAAAATCTATTTTAATCGTCGTAATCTATCGCCAATTTTCGACACCGTTGCCGTAAAATTACTGTTTGTTTTTATTAAAATACTATACATTCCGCACCTATTATACATTCCATAATCGTATAAAGTTATTTCGATATTTGTAGTAAGAAGGACACAATCTTTGTTTAACATTTTATTTTTTGCGCTGGGTAATAGGTAAAATGGCGACTTGCGTAATACACCAGTAACCACTAACTTCTGTATTTTCCCGGTCTAGGATTTTTTAATAAAAGTTGTGCTTTTTCATAAACTGAAATATACAGAAAGGCTACTTTTCAGTTTTCAACGCAATATTTGGTTCAAATACTTAATCCGCTTAGGTATAGGGGTTTCGTGGGCGAAAAGGAATGCTGTTTTCATCTTTATCTAAGCTCCAAAGTATGGCGTCAAGACGGAACATCTTAAACGGAAAAGCCCTAATCTACAGGGTGCACTCTAAGTCAATAGCGGAACTTTAAGTAGGCTGTCTACTGATCAATACAAACAACTTGTACTAGGTGGCGACCAAAAGGGAGCGAAAAAAATATCAGCTGTTTCATACATTTGGCGTAGTACTGAGTCGACCTTTTTTATGGAACAGCTGATATTTTTCCCACTCCATTTTTTTCGCCACTTAGTAAAGTTGTTTGTATTGATCAGTAGATAGCCCACTTAAAGTTCCGCTATTTAGAGTGCACCCTGTAGTGCCGATAGTTCTACACTAATCTCTCGTTCGACCCGACTAAAAACAAAGCGTTTGTTTTGTTTACCAACGCATGAATCAGTCTGCGCTGCGCATTCCACGGTGGAACCGTACCGGCACAGCACAGTTATACACCTCCGAAGGTCGTCGATTATGCATTCATTCTGCCTCCGCGACCGGTCCTTACCAGCGCTGCCTATCGAGATCAGACACGCTTCTGATCTAGAGGCAGCTTTCACACGGACTACTGGTTGCTGTACTGGTTATTAACGATGGTCTAGGGCAGAGGTCGGCAACCTTTTGAGACGAAAGAGCCAAAAATGAAAATTTTCAATATTTTCAAACTTAATCCTTCGTATTTTCAATATTTGTTACTTTTTAAAGAGTACCAAAAAAATTCGTTTAATATTATAGAATTTGTTTTGAAATAAAAAATCACCCTTAGCTTTCTTTATAGTAATTCACATTGTAAATAACACAAATGCGCCCGAAAATTCACCGAATTACCCCTTAACTTTCTTAAAGCCTTTTCTTAAATTTCTCATTTAACCACTTTTTGTTTTTTCTAAAGCACTAACCCGTGCTAGGGAATAATCCAGTAGTTGAAGAAATTCGCATCGACAGTTACTTGACTCGGTAGCTCAATTGGTAGAGCGCCTGCACGGTATGCGAGAGGTTGCGGGTTCAAGTCCTGTCCCGAGTGAATTTTTTCAACTTATTATAAATGTTTAAATTTCTCATTTAAGTTAATTTTTTGAAGATGGAATTGAAGAGCCGCAACTTTCATAGCCGCAGGTTGCCGACCCCTGGTCTAAGGCCTAAGGGCCTACCTAAGTAAGGGCCTTGACTCTATGCCCTTACTCTGAGCTACTAACGCGCTAGGTTGGGCATCATGCAGATATGGCTATAGGATGAGCGGGTGACCATACTCCTCACTATAAAGGGAAATTACCGGCTAACCAGACGTTTTTGCTTAGGGACCGGCCGGGTCCAACCGACCATGGTTGGTAGTTGTACTATACAGGGTGTTAAAAGTCCGCCAACAAAGCAGGAAATCACGTATTGTCCTCATCATAAGGAACATGTTTGCCCAAGGAATGCCTGCGAAATCAACGGTTTCCGAGATAATGAGGTTCAAAGTCGGACTTTTCAAAACTTTTTTTTTTGCAGAAATGTATTTAGTATCTAGTTCTTAACATACCTTAAGAAACCATTTCAAAATTATGAATATTTCTTACAAAAAACTTCAATCTTAAGTAGCATAATCTGATACCTGCGCTTGCGCAATATGACTTCTATGCGTTACACGTCCATTGCATTATAAAATATTTTTCAAAAAAAAAAAAAAACACAATCATTTCCCAGCAATAATTTATCGAAAAAGTATTTTGTTTTGGTGTCTGGTATACGTGGCTTTCGGGTCTGTTGGCGGTCTTTTAACACCCTGTATGTACCCAGCTACGTGAAATATATTGATGGCGCTATGCAGGATTGGCAACGAGTAGAGTTGTTACCTAACTGTATAATACATGTAGCAGTTTCCTGTAGGGCCGATAGGGAACACTCTATGGCCAAGACATAACGATGCTTTAGTGCTCTAATATGCTTGGACACATCAGCGTGTTGTCTGACCTAGCGCGCTAGGGTGGATGAACTTATCGAAACAGGGGGGTTTACCCTTGACGCCATTGCGATCAAATTAAAAAAAAAAGATGTATCCTGTACAATTGTACATGTCCCACTAGCTGGGCAACGGCCTTCTCTCAAAGAGAGAGTTCGAGCTTAATCACCACGCGTGCTCAATGGGTTGGCGATTTTTGCGTTGAGGGTAAATGCCTCATACGCTCAGGTTTCCTCACGATGTTTTCCTTCACCGTCAGCGAGTGGTATTGCTACTACAAATTCACAAATATACGTAAATTTGAAATAAATTAAAGTCATAGGTAGGTATATGCCCGCACCGGGATTCGAACCTGGGTCTCTTGCTTCCGAGTCCAATGTTTTACCCACTAGACCACCACCGATCAAATTGAAAAAGTTTAAAAAATAATTTCTCTTTGAATTAGCGTAGTAATGCTTTGATTTTAAACACCTTGTAATGTTTATTCAAAGGTAAGGCTGTTTTATTCAATAAAACGCAAAATGCGTCTTAATTTGTAAAATAAAAATTTTTGTTAATTGCGCCATATTGCGGTCGTATTGGAAAAATGCGTCAAGGGTAGAGGGGCTGGACTGCGTTACAGACTTGAGTTAGACACCTTGAATTGACTTGTCTTTATTGCTTTTTACAAGCAAACTTCAAAACTGGTCGAGTTGAGATATGATTACGTTAAATGTAGAGTCACGTCACGATACGTTTTTTTATAATTCTAGAAAGAAAATAAAGTATTAAGTAATTTTGGATAGTAAATTATCTAAATCGAAAATACCTAGGATTCAGAGGTTTGCTCTTTGGCAGCTGGTAATTTTTATTTGTGGTAATCAAATATGGCAATTTAGAATACTCAGGCAATTTTGTAGGTATTTCTCATTAAGGCAAAGCCACAATCAAATAATGACGGTCTAGCTTTTTTCTAACCTCAGGATTTCTAAAAGTTCAATGTCTGGACTGCCATCATCAGTCATCACCATTTACTTTGAATACATTTTATTATTATCTAACAAAAACTAACAGTATAATGGCGTGTGTAGTTTTTTTTAGCAAAATGAGCATACCTAATCATGTGCAGCTAAATCTGCTTGAACAAATATCATGAAACTTGCTAAGCATACCACGTGCCTTTTGAGACTAGGTACCTACTACTAATTGACCCAATCGATACTAACTTGTATAATAAACTAGCTTTTCGCCCGCGACTTCGTCCGCGAAGACTTATAAGAAGTTGCCTGGGTACATCTTTCACCATTATCAAATTAGCATGAATAGAGTCATGGGTGTGTATTTTTGTAAGCTACTCGTATCTCTATTCCAAAAGTCATCCAAATCCGTCGTGCAGTTTCAGCGTGGAAGTGTATGTGTTGTGTATGTGTGTGACCAAATTGGTAAAGATCAAATGAATCCAACAAAAAAAAAACATACTTTGAACCTTTTTGGCCGTTTTAGGTTTATCATTATTATTGTTTTCTTCATGCTTAGTAGATTTGCTATAAAACGCAACTGTAGTTAAATGTTCATTGAATAGTTGTAGCTTTAATGGTTCCGGCATTGTTATTGATACTAAATCAGGAAAACTCTTAAAATGTTTCCACCCTTTTTGATGCTGAAACATGTGTTTAATTATTATTTCTGATTTAATACACGACTACTTAGTTTCAAGTTAATCTGAATCCAATAAAATGATAATTTCATACAAATTTTGAACCCCGTTTTGGCCGTTTTAGAGTTAACATTATTACTTTTTTCTTCATGGTTGGTAGTTTTGCTATAAAACGCAACTGTAGTTTTTCAAAGTTGTAACTTGAATGGGTTGGGCCCAGCATTGCTACTACATCAGGGAAAAATATTCAACGTTTCCACCCATTTTAACCCTTCATTCGCTGAAATGAGAAAAATGCTGAAACATGTGTTTGATTATTTCTGATTTAGCATACGAATACTTAGTTTCAAGTAGGTATATCAGACAAAAAAAATGTATTTCATACAAACTTTTAACCCCGGTTTGGGCATTTCAAGGGTTAACATTGTTACTTTTTTCGTCATGGTTGGTAGTTTTGCTATAAAACGCAACAGTAGTTCAAATTTCAAAGTTGTAACTTAAATGGTTTGGACCCAGCATTGCTACTATATCAGAGAAAAATCTTCAACGTTTCCACCCATTTTAACCCTTCATTCGCTGAAATGAGAAAAATGCTGAAACACGTGTTTAATTATTTCTGATTTAGTATACAAATACTTAGTTTCAAGTAAATCGGACAAAAAAAAAATTTATTTCATACAAACTTTGAACCCCGGTTTGGGCATTTGAAGGGTTAAAATTATATTCTTTTTTTCATGGTAGGTAGTTTTGCCACAAAACACTACTGCAGTTTCAATTTCATAGTTGTAGCTTTAATGGTTTAGGCCTGGCATTGATACTACATCAGGAAAAATCTTCAAACTTTTCTACCCCTTTTAACCCTTTTATGGACAGAATTTTGAAAAACGCTGAAACACGTGTTTAATTGTTTCTTATTTAATATACAAATACTAAGTTTCAAGTTAATCGGACCAAAAAAAAATTTTATTTCATACAAACTTTGAACCCCGGTTTGGGCATTTGAAGGGTTAAAATTATATTTTTTTCTTGATGGTGGGTAGTAATGCTATGAAATGCAACTGCACATTCAATTTGAAAGTTGTAGCTTCAATGGTTTGGGCTCAGCATTGCTACTACATCAGGAAAAAAACTTCAACGTTTCCACCCATTTTAACCCTTCATTGGCTGAAATGAGAAAAACGCTGAAACACGTGTTTAATTTTTTCTGATTTAGTATACTAATACTTAATTTCAAGTAAATCGGACCAAAAAAAAATTTTATTTCATACAAACTTTGAACCCTGGTTTGGGCATTTGAAGGGTTAAAATTATATTTTTTTCTTCATGGTAGGTAGTTTTGCCACAAAACACTACTGCAGTTTCAATTTCATAATTGTAGCTTTAATGGTTTAGGCCTGGCATTGATACTAAATCAGGAAAAATCTTCAAACTTTTCTACCCCTTTTAACCCTTTAGTGGGCAGAATTTTGAAAAACGCTGAAACACGTGTTTAATTGTTTCTTATTTAATATACAAAAACTAAGTTTCAAGTTAATCGGACCAAAAAAAAATTTTATTTCATACAAACTTTGAACCCCGGTTTGGGCATTTGAAGGGTTAAAATTATATTTTTTTCTTCATGGTGGGTAGTTTTGCTACAAAACGCTACTGCAGTTTCAATTTCATAGTTGTAGCTTAAACGGTTTGGGCCCGACGTTGACACTACATCACGAAAAATATTCATACATTTCAACCTCGTTTAACCCTTAAACTGCTAAAATTAGAAAAAAGCTAAAACAGGTGTTAAATTATTTTTGATTTAATATACGAATTCTTAGTTGCAAGTAAATCCGGACAAAAAATATTTTTTTTTCATACAAATTTTGGACCCCATTTTTACCGCCTTAAGGGTTAAACTTGAAGTAAATCTATCTTAACCCGTAGCGTGTCCACAAATTTCAACTATTGTCAAATTTTCATTGTTTTGGCATTAGCGGTTTTGTTCCAGCATCGATCGTAACTGGTGATAAAAATCGAAAAAATTTGGCACCCATTTTAACCCTTAAGAACATAGAAATGAGAAAAAATCTGAAATAGGTGTCAAGTCATTTTAAAAAAAAAGTACAAAAAATCAAGATTTAAGAACAAAAGACCAAAAAAAAATTTTTTCCCATACACTCTTTCAGCCCTATTTTGACCCACTTAAGGGTTAAATAAAAAAAAATCGCTTCTTAAATGAACCCTCCACCATTTAACGCAACTTTTGTCCAAATTTCATACTTATAGGTTCAGCCGTTTGGGCTGTAGCGTGATGAGTCAGTCAACCTAAGCCTTTTATATCGTTTGGGCTGTAGCGTAATGAGTCAGTCAACCTAAGCCTTTTATATATACAGGGTGTTAAAAGACCGCCAACAAAGCGGAAAACCACGTATTGTCCTAATCATAAGGAACATTTTTGCCCAAGGAACTATGCCTGGGAAATCAACGGTTTCCGAGATAATGAGGTTCAAAGTCGGACTTTTCAAAACTTTTTTTTTGCAGAAATGCATTCAGTATCTAGTTCTTAACATACCTTCTCAAGAATCCATATCAAAATTATGAACATTTCTTGCAAAAATCAACGTTAAAATTGCAACCCGCAATGTATTCTAAACATCGGCACTTCAAGCTTAAGTAACATAAACTGATACCTACGCTTGCGCAATATGACTTCTGTGCGTTACACGTCCATTGCGTAATAAAATATTTTTCAAAATTATAACCTAAAAAACCAAAATCATTTCCCAGCAATAATTTATCGAAAAAGTACTTTGTTTTGGTGTCTAGTATGCGTGGCTTTCGGGTCTGTTGGCGGTCTTTTAACACCCTGTATAGATTAGTCAGTAACGTATTCCCAGTGCATCTCTAACATCTCTACTTTAGTGGAAGAGACTTTACTTTTTTCGCTGTTCCATACATTCGTTGAATCAAAGTAGTTTTTATTCACATATTTTATACTCGTAGTTTTTATACTCGTACGAACTTAAGGCGCCGTGCATAGTGAATCGCCCGCGCGCAAAGAAAAGTGCACAAAACCGATTCCTGTATCAGATTATACACTAAACAAATTGAAAATTTTCACATATCAAACCTTAGAATTAGGTGAGACCTATCTAACAGAGCCAGTTTCGTGTTGACATTCATAAAAGTGTTGAAGATATTTTCGGTGAAAAAAAATAGGCGGCGCACTTTTTTTCAGCGAAAATATCTTGCAATCTTTTATGGATATCAACATGAAACGTGCTGTGACAGATAGGTCTAGTTTAGTATACAGGAATCGATTTTGTGCATTTTTCTTTGCGCGCGGGCTAATTCACTGTGCACCGCGCCTTAACAAGTAAATGCGTGCCTTTAGAAAATTACACTATTATAGGATCTCTTGAATCAGAAGTGAATTATAATAATTGCTCAAGTGTTTACAGTTTACGCGGTCCGCTCTAGGCAACAGGAAGAATGATATCATAGAAGTGTTTTGACTAATCCGATAAGTTTGTAATAATAATAATGCTTAGAAATAGAGTCGTTTATCTAGTTCAAAATGACTGGCGGATATCTCTCGGCTTCCTCCAAGATTTTTTTATAGTTTACCGACCACTCAGGCCATACTCATGCTCCACTGAGGCTTCCACTGGCGATACATTTGTTTTGTTATTTACAATTACTTTTTTTTTTCGTATGATAAACCAAAATCGCACTTGCACCAAAGTCGTAGAATAAAACTTGATATGAACCACAATTAGAAGTTGTCAGAAATATTGCCTCGTAGAGACAGAGCAGAGCTCTACGGATGATACTGCCACTTTTGTTGAGTGAACCACTGTTTCAGCGATTATAAAAATGTTTTCACCTGCCGTCGGATGGACCACGATGAAACAGCACAATTTGCGATAGCAACCGGCTTATTAAAGCCTACACAAGCCCACCGAGTCAAATGATCACTTAAGCATCGCGTGAGAATGGACTAGAAGTAATTAATGTGGCTCATTTACGAGGCGCTAGATAAGTTTTAGTATTAATGCTACTGTGGTGGTGAACGGTGGACTAGGGCAGTCAAGGAATGGCGGCCTAGAATGGCCTAGAATGGGTCGGTGGGTAGACCGAAAGCACGATGGGTCGATGACATTGTCAAAACAGTGGGAGGACAATGGATGAGATTGGCATTAGACTGAAGGGGTTTAGTTGGCGTGAAAAGGAAGAGGCCTATGCCCAGAAGTGGGCTTTATTTATGGGCTGGATAGATAGATTAATGCTACTCCATATAAACTTATTCAATATGCTGAAATTGAGGCGTGAGATACTTAAGTGTTGCGATAAGGCAGACGCAACGGTAGCCTGTTCTGTTAGTATTAAGGGTGGACGATAACAACGTGGCGGGAAATTCTAAATTTTCACAGTTGTTTACATTTAGTGATTTCTGTGAAAATTTTGAATTTCTCGCCACGCTGCTATCTTCCAGCCTTTAGTTAAATCGGATCTGTTGCAAACAGAGAGCAAGCCTTCTAGTTCTCCGTAAGTAGGAATATGTATAATGCCTAGGCGACAACCGGACATGGCAACGAAGCCTTTTTATTAGAAAATTGATCCTGAGAAAACTACGCTAGTAATGTTGCCTAAGGAGGTATATAATGGCTTGGGAATCAATCATTCATGATTGACAGCCATTGTATCAACATTTTACATGGTTGCTGCCATTGGTTCCAAGCTTCTGCTTGAACACGAACGAACTCCCTATCATTTACTAGCTTATACCCGCGACTACACCCGTGCAGACTTAGATAAAAAAAACCGGCCAAGTGCGAGTGGGACTCGCGTACCGAGGGTTCCGTACCACAATTCTATGCATTTATTTCGAAGAAAAATAAAAAAGAGGGAAGCTGCATACAGCGCCATCTAGACTTGAGGTTTAGAACTAATAGAGAGGGCGCTAGGCCGCCTAGAGCCCCCTCTGGAGTTGAGGTTTTGAACTATATAAGGTAATATAAGGGCGCTAGTTTCTATGTCGTGTTACAACCCCCTATTTCTTTTATAGGGACCCCATTTTTTGTCGTATCTTTTGATTCCGTTAACTTAGAAGCTTGATTTTTTTAGGCTTCAAGGGACTGCAGAATTGACTATTTTGATATAAATTTCAACCTGATACCTCCACGCGTTCTTGAGAAAAAGGTCTTGACAGACAGACAGACGGACAACAAAGTGATCCTATAAAGGTTCCGTTTTTCCTTTTGAGGTCCGGAACCCTAAAATTGCCTATATTTTGCTATAGAATGCGGACGAAGTTTCGAAAAAAAGCTAAAGGTAATTTATAGTCTATGTGGATACTGCTGCGGGATACTGCTGCGTTAAATATTTCTATTCCAAATACCCAAATCCGTCCAGCTGTTTTACCATGAAATAATAACAATAAATTGGATACCTTACGCATACAAAAAGCATCTATAAATAAATTTAATGCGATGCGTTCGTTTGTTGTGGTACAGCCTTTATTAGTATTCTTGGTCACTTTTATGACTCTGTTTTTGCGGTCTGCATTGTTATGGTCAAAGGTGACTAATTCATTGATGGTATCGCACGGCATTCTGCGCCTCAATGGGTCAGAAATACGTGACCTAATAATTTATATTAGTACATTACTGCCGCGGTCTTTAATGGGTGCGTTTCTGGCGCGCTTTTGATGGCCGACAGAGCGCAGCGTAGCGCAGCTCAAGGCCTTCACAGCGTGGTCAGCATTGCAGCCCTTGATGGACAAGCTGGAATGAAGGCCGAGACCGCAGGTCGAGGCCTTTATAGCGCGGACAGCAAGGGCTGCAAAGATGACCAAGCTTGAGGGCCGAGAGCGTAGCTAAGCTAAGCTCGAGGCCATCATAGCGTGGCCAGAAGCGCACTCATTGCAGACCAAGGCTTGTATAGTACTTTACTCAAACAATGCGAGTAATTTAAATAGAACCAGCTTACCTTTTGTCTTAGTTTACTTTCTGTTGATTTTTCATTCCGCAAACTTTTCGTAGATAAGTAAACTTGTATTTTTCCTTTGACTTCGGTGGCAATAGGTACCTTTAAATATCTTATTTCGCTTCCTTTTTATGTTCGGCGTTGTTAAACACACATCGGAGGATTCGTTGCTTGAAGAGTTCACTTTTATTTACAACAAAAACAGCACGCACAGAAAAAATCACTTCGAACAACGCGCGAAGCGGCGAAAACAATATGGCCGCGCTTTTTTTTCTATGCAATTTGTAGACTGCCAGCACCCAAACAGCCAAATTCTAAATAAATACTTTTTGTGCCTGACTTTTGAGTTCTATTTATGAAACAAAACTCGACATTAATGGATTTTCATACAGTTTTTCTGGCCGCAAAACACGACATTAATGAAATTCCATACAACTTTTCTGGCGCCTAATCAAAGTAGCCCGCAAGTCCTCCTTTGCTCAAAGAAGGTTGTCGAATTAATGACCACATTACGAGCTTTTTTGAGTAAAATAAATTAATTATCTCTATGAGGTCTTGACATATTGTGTCAGTCGTAAGTACCATCTCTACAATAACTTGTGGGCCCAAGATTGCAAATCAAAGTATGTAAAATGTGTGCTCATTTTGTAAAAAAAACCGCACAGTTGCTAATCTTCAAAACTGATTTATTTGCAGGAAAATAGCTGTTATCGGTTTTTTTTTCCACCAAATAATACATATTATTCGTCGATTTTATTTATATTTTCCCGCAAATATACCTACCTACCGCTTTTGAGGACAAGCAAAGACCTGTACGGATATTTTTTACGGTATACCTAAGCACACAGATCGACTGATATGGCACTTTTTTGTCATTTTTTTGTGAAAGAAGTTCACCGGAAAAGAAATTGCACCTTTTTGCGGGCGGATCCCTAGTAAGAAATATATAGCAACAAAAGAGTCTCTGACAGAAAAAATACCTTACCTTTAATAGGAATTACATTCAACCGTCTATCCTACTCCTACTTATATTATAAATGCGAAAGTTTGTGAGTGAGTGAGTGTGTTTGTTACCTTATAACGCGGAATCCGCTAGACGGATTTGGATGAAATTTGGAATGTAGATAGCTGAGACATCAGAATAACATATAGGCTACATATTATCACGCTTTGGTGCTTAGGAGCAAAATAAACACACAAAGATTATCATATAGTGGCTATTTGTATAAAAGTGAACGACACAACCATTTACCAAAGACCCTCTGTCATCTCATCACGTAGCGTTGAGCTTTTTACTTTCGTAAATCCATCGAAAACTGTACAACGGTGAATTTTAATGCACCAAACAGGCCGCAATGTGCCGCAAAACTCAAACGGTGCACAACAGTGAAGAAGTTGTTTTTAATTATCGCTGTCATCCGTCACTGTCACAAAAATGGTATATCAACAAAGCAATAAAGGAAATATCTACAAGTTTAATTACCTACTCAAAACAGGCAAAAAATATAAGTTCAGTGATAGCTACGTACAATCTGAAAGAGCCAATAAATCCTTACTTTAAAAACTCTGCATCCAGCAGTTTTATCAAAGCTCACATATCTTTCAAAGTTGCGGTTGCATCTTGAGATCTTTTGGCCAGACCGGAAACATCCGTTGAATGCATTGCTGATTGCTGGTTATTCAGGGAAGAATAGGATGCACCAGACCTCGAAGAAAAATAAAGATACGATGTTCTGACCAAAAAATCCGCTGTGCGTACTGTGCAAGTGTAGAGTCCCGAGCGACCATAGGCGCATAACATCAGCCATTGATGGTGTAACATTACTACCATGATCGCTTTATTTCCATTAAGTAAGTACCTAGGACTGGACACTGGACAGGTGCACTTTTACATAATATCATAGACGCCTATTCATTGTTGACAACTCTGATAGGCTTTCCACATACCTACTTCAGACTGACGAGAAGATTGGAGCATGTGAAAATCCCTGAACCGCGTGCGTGGTGGTGTTGCCAGCATGAAAGATATGTGAGAAATAGAGCCAGAAGAGGTGTTTTGTGCCAATCTTAAACCATAACGACAACTTCGCGTCGTCATACCTGTCCTGATGATCCACAGTGCAGCTTATCGGATTTCCTGGATGCGACCCCAGCGCGACGTGTGTGTGTGACGCTTTCAACACGAAAGAAGAATAAGACCGACGATTCAAAACGGTTGTTTCAGACTATGGTATCGTAGATGCTAAGAAGACGCGTTGGGTGTTTCAGAAGAGCAGCTCATAGAAAAAAACACTATTCAATGTGATAGAAATAATATGGTTAAGTATCTCCTGATATTATCTCATATTTTCTGGTGTCAGAACCCAATTATTATGATCGTTCTCTTTGAAATAGTATGATGCAAAATAAAAAATAAAATAAAATTTCTTAAAGTTTTTATCTGTTAAGTAACTTCGTGTCTATAATACGAGTAGGTGACGCTAACTAGCTCTGTTGGAGATGTTTTACAGTTTTATAGAACGCCAGAGAGATGTTGAGACCTGTGACGTACTGCAGCGAATGCTGATAAATATTCATTCACCAAACAGCGCAAGCAAACGAGACGTACTTGGGTATCAAACTATGCATTAGGGCTCTCTTACATTGGTAGAGGCAGTGTCCACCACGACACCACAATGGCCACAAAGGCACGAAGACTTGGGGCGAGACCAACTGAACAGAGACAACCCAGACTGAAAGTTTGCAATAAGGAGTAGCAGATTAGCGGACTCAAAATAATAGGATAGGGCTAAAAAGAAAAGATAATCTTTGAGTGTTTCTTGAAATGTAGGTAACCCGCGTTAAATCCGTTTGACGCCTATAACAGTAGGTATATGCATCTTTGCCCCATTCAGTTTGGAAGAAGCAGATAACAACGCGTGGTCCACGGGAGCGTAATCTCGGGCCAACGCTTTGATAGTGCAGGGGGTGTGTTTTAAGTACATCATACCTACTAGGTGGTAAAAAATATGCTAGGTACAATTTTATTTGCAAAATCACCACGTTTATCCTTTTTCTTTTAGCCACGTGAATGAAGTCGTGGGCACTAGCTATCAACACTAATATTATAAAGAGGAAAAGTTTGTAAGTGTGTACGTATGTAGGGGGTATTCTCCAAAACAACACATCCGATTATAAAAAATCCTTCACTAATGGGAAGCTACGTTATGGCTGAGTGTAATAGGCTATGTTTTATTGTGATAACGGGAAAAAAACTAAGTCTGCGCGGACGAAGTCGCGGGCAAAAGCTATAAACTATAAATTGCTATCTTTTCCCCTGACTGACGTCGATGGCGGGGGGAAAATAGAGCTGCAACTTTTTATCTAAGTCAGCGCGGACGAAGTCGCGGGCAAAAGCTAGTGATAGATAAGTTAGGTATAGATAGATTAAGCGACGGATTTCCCGATGTTCGGTTTCGAAGTATTTTCCGTGTTTTTTGGCAGTGATAGAAATACCTATACTTTTTACACTTACCTATACCTATACTTGTCCAATCAAGTCATTATTTATTCAAACTGTGCCCTCTTGTAAAACAAGAAAAATACAGTTTCTTACATAACTAATAATAATACTTTAAAGTTCTGAGATGTAAGTATATTTTACTTTGCAATTTATTTCCGTATCAATATCAACACGCACAATAATCGTGATTTAAGGCGCTGGGCATAGTGAATTAGCCCGCGCGCAAAAAAAATGCACAAAAACGATTCCTGTTTCAAATACACGAAAAAAATCGAAAATGTTCACATATCAAACCCTAGAATTAGGTGAGAGCTATCTAAAACAGCCAGTTTTGTGTTGACACCCATAGCAGATTGCAAGATATTTTGTTTGAAAAAAAGTGCGCCGCCTATTTTTTTTCATCAAAAATATCTTCAAAATGTTTATGAATGTCAACACGAAACTGGCTGTTTTAGATAGGTCGCACCTAATTCTAGGGTTTGATATGTAAACATTTTCGATTTTTTTAGTGTATTAGATACAGGACTCGATTTTGTGCATTTTTCTTGGCGCGCGGGCTATTCACTATGTACAGCGCCTTAATAACTGTAACAAGCTGGTAACAAGCAATTACAGTCGTAGGAACATAGTTTACGACGTCTCATAACATATCTTGTAGTAAGTATTGCATTCAGTATTTGTCAAAAGATCAAAAGAGTGGGAGAAAGAGCAATGCACTCGTAGGTATCGACAGCTATCTACTCGGTATGATACGATCATACTATGCCTATAGTCCAGGAATACAAGGTGTTACAAAATGTCTTAAACTCCTAACTAATTTTACAGTCATGGCACCCGTTGATAGGGATTTCCCATTATATTATACGGCAGGAGAAAAGTAATTTTTAAATATGGTTTTCATTGATTTATCAGAGAGACCTGACAATTACCTGACACAGAGTGAGAGAGAGAGAGAGAGAGAGAGAGAGAGAGAAAGCACTATATCGTGCTACCGAAGTAGATATGGCTCTACACATCAAACAAATGCCGATGTTCCTTCATTGTCTTCAAGGCCGATGTGACAGCACACGACTGAAACTAAATGATAACACCCTCGTGTTGAGAACCCACATTTGAACTACGACAGTGGTAAACAAACGATAAGATAATGTCGTGGGTTCATGAGTAATAAAACAAAAATTTATGTTTTTAAGATAAGGAAAATGTAAAGGAGAACTCTCAGACGTTACAGAATAAGCCTGACCAAAGCCTACGAGTTCTATTATTTTATTATTTTTTGGTGAAAAAAGATCGGTCATCCGTTTTTTTTTCACCTATGGAGTTTTGAGGTCAATGTAACACTACTCGTAGAAATTACAGGAACCTACCTATGTCTTCCTCATGTAATATCTTTGCTCATCCACATCGTAATAACTTAAAATGTTGAGAGTGTGGTCTTATTCAATTCACGCATAAAAACTAAACTTATTTCCTAGCTAACGGCTAACAAAAGTAAATATATTTAGATCTAAGTTTTTTTCTAAATTTTTAGACCAATTAGTTTGGTACCTGGATCTGTATACCTACTAGGTACTGCCTTTGTATTTATTACGTGATGAGATCATGAGATGTTTTTATATTTATACAACGTCCAGTGGCACCTTCACTCACACCACCACTCGGATGCTGCAGTGCCTGGGACATTGTTTTAGATTGGCTTGCCCAGCACCTATACCATCCCGACAGCTTAGTCGGCCTAGCCCACAGGAAAGACAAGTGTCAATTCGTGCGGAGCCAACAAAGCCAACTACTTAATATTATTTGCAGTATTTGACTAAGTTTAAAATGTTACGTCGGATAATTACGTAGATAGCTAGATCGAAACACAAAAACACAATACACAAAAAACACACCCTCACACACCACACACCATAATTACACATTTAACTAAATTTTAAAAACCGACTTCTCTGGTAAAAAACTGGATGGCACGATTCCAAGTGATCTGGTTCTGCTGCTGTCTGTTGAGGAGTTCTCCATCTCCGAAGTTCTTCGTCAGATCTTCACCATTTTGGGAAGTATACCCTTTCAAACAAAAAAAAAACCGGCCAATTGCGAGTTGGGCTCGCGGACTAAGGGTTCCGTACTGACAAGCACTAAACATTTTTTTTGTTCCTATAAATACCTGAGACTTCTTATAGGTTTTCCTGTAATATATGTATCTAATAGTTAAAAACCTTATATCTGTATATTTTTCAAAATTTTAGGCATAGAGTAGTTTCGGAGATAAGGAGGACGGAATAGATGCGAGAGGATGTGTATTGTTGTTAATTGAATCATCTATGATTGGTCCTAAAGCAGGTAGCAAAACATGTCCATTACACTTATCTGCTAAGATCATCTTGAAATTACGTAATTTTCCCATGGCAGGTGCATTGTCGGAGCAAAATACATTTGACTCATCTAAGTATTTAGAACTGAAGCTTGCTTGAACCGATAATAGACGGAGAGTTAAGATCGGCTAAGTAGTGGCTAAAAAAGGAAATCTCAGAAGTAAGAGCAGCCCTTTCTAGCCATGGACAGAAATAAAGTGGAAAGCCCTTGTGTCGGTCCCACCCTGAGTAATGAAAAAATAGAAACAGATAGAGTTCGGCGTGTCTAATGCGGATTGGTGATTTTCGCGTTGAGAGTATTATTACCTGAGTCGTCCAGGTTTCCTCGCGATGATTTCCTTTACAGTTAGTGAGTGGTATTGCTTCTACATAATCACAAATGTACGAAACTTTGAAAATAAACGAAGTCATAGATACATTCCCGCACTGGGATTAGAATCTCGGACCTCATAACACGGATGCGTCAAACCTCCTACCCACTGGGTTATCAGTTTACCACACCGCTTACTACTCTTCATAATAATTTACTTAATACTTCGTAGCAAACGTGAGCTTCAACGACTAGCTTTTTGCATGACTTCATTATAAATAGTACTTATTAGTTGGTTGGGAGCTTAAAAACCAATTAGCATATTTTTTATCTGCGATTTGTATTTTTAGCCACTGTCGTTGGCCTTAAAAGTTCATTGCTAATGAAATAATCTACCGACAAAACCTGATATTAGGATTTAATAAACAAAAGTTAAGTATAAGCTGCTTGTGACGCATTTCGTGAATGTATCGTTGGACTATTTCATGGGAAAAATAATTAAATATAATTAACTAGGGTACTAGGTACTTGCTCTACATATAATCTTTCAATAAATTCGTACCTTAATATTTACGGAATAGACCATCTCTAATACCCAGCCAAATTCCTCTATTTATTCGTCCTACAAGCCTCTCCTATTCCTACTGAGAAAGGACGCGAACATGGGTTTCGCGCGTATTCGCGGGGTTTGCTTTGTACATTCACAAAAGTACAGCGTGAATGTGTAGGTATAGAATTTACGGTTTTCACGTGCCACTCTGGTAATACGTTGTTATATTACAATTTTCGTCGAAATACAAATTAAAAACCTATTACTTCAGAGACTGGTCGAATTATCCAAATTTTTACGAAACTTTAAATGATCTAATATTAATTGGTGGTTTAATTGATATTATGTTGTTATCGTGACGTAAGTTACTGATTGTTTATTGTCTCTAACAACAACGCAATATTTTGTTTTGCAAAATACCTAACTACGTAGCTTCTTTTTTAGGAAAACTATTTGTAAAAATGCAACTGATTCATTCTGGGAAAACATATTTAATGAAGAGGAAAAGGTAGCTTCGTTTGCTGTATTTGTTTAAAGTTTAAAGAAGCCTACTCCTTATAAAACAAAGTCCCAGTCCAAGGCACTACAGCGTCCCGGTGGACCCTTCATTAATCTAGTGTGACTGAAGGTGCCACTGAAAGCTGTATAAATAATCTCATTACATAGATGCAAAGGCCTATGTTAAAAAAATAATAATTAGGTACTTTAGGACTTACGTTTCAGCGCCTTCCCTTCAGGAGTGCAAGGCTTAATATTGACCAGACAATCCACGTAATTCCTGACCAGTCTCTTGCTGTCCAGAATCGCGTCCACATCCAAATAATCGTACCGGCTGTCATACTTGGGCATATCCTTCATAGCATTTATGTCCTGGCCGAAAACACCACACGCACACAATGTTAACAAAAGCACACGCATTTTGTTTTTGTTTTTTGTTTATGTTCCAACTTCAAAACGACTGCACTCTTTTTTTTTCACTTTTGTTTTTTTATTTTATGGCATTTTCGGAGGTCGATTGTTTATTTTTTTCAAGTTCGATTTTTAAGCGGAAACTTTTTTCGACGTTCACTTGTTTCCTCTCAATGTCATGTCGTTTTTTGTCGCGCGCGGGATAAGTGACACTGTTATCGCGGGCGGCGTGCGCGCGGGGCTGAGTTGCGTGTTATTGTGTGCAACCCGTTGGAAACTTGATGAGTTTTAACGCTCGCGTGGAGACGCCGCCGCGCTTGCGCCCGAAAGGCTTTCGAATTGCATTTCTCTGCACCGTCGTGGTGTGATGTTTATGTTTGGATAGCCGGCAGGAATTCGACGACGGTCAATCAAACGTTAGGTACTTGGGAGATGGTAGGTACCCTTGCGGAGGATGGCCCAGAAGGGGACGTTACGACGAAGGAAGATAAAAACCAATACCGAGGAACTTTACCATTCGTTTAGTTTATTGTACCACCAACCCAAGTGTTACAAACAAAAATGCAACCGAATTGTTTCTTCATGAACCTGTGTTCTGCTTTATACTGTTGTTTTAGGTGAAAACAAAAGCCCACAAATTCTAAGGAGTCCTAAAAGTGTAACAAATGCACCTGGTCCTACTTATTATATTCTGATCTAATTGTTTCTTAATAATTGTTAATTGTTACAAAGAGTTGCAGTTCCCTTCTCTGTGGGAAACCATGAAACAAAAAGATTCCATACTTGGTACGCTGTCTTAGCAACTTCGTAGAAAGCCTGCTGGCTAGCACTTAGTCTTTGTCGTTCGCCGCTAATCCCCACTAATGCAGGCTTAATGCATTCAAAGGGGACTGGTTCCAAGGGCAAGAGGAGTTGCCAGCCAACCAAGTTGTATTGGTATCCAGAACGTTCATAACACCTGATTTTGAAATGCGTTAAATGTCAGACTATCTGCCGGTTTCTGATTTGAGAAATTCGTCAAGCAAGCACTTAAATATCGTTCTGCCTCTGCGGATTTCTCACAAAAGGACGGGACAGAAAGATAGTTAAGTATTTACTTAGTAAAATTCTCAATTCAGAAACCAGGCCTGTTACTTGGCTCGGTAGCTCAATTCGGTACGCAAAGTTTTTTGTTCGAAAGTCTGTTATTGGCTTAATCTTATCTTTAGACAATATTGAGAAACTAATTTCATTATTTTTTATTTTGGTTCAGTAGTTTGGATTTTACAACGTTTCAAAGATATGGTTTTATGACCTTCACGCGACGGTCTGCATACTGTTGGCGGTCATAGGAACAAAACATTTTAGCGCATAAAAACAAAACTACTGGACCAAAATAAAAAATATTTAAATTAGTTTCTCAATATTGTCTAAAGATAAGTTTAAGCCAATAACGGACTTTCGAACAAAAAACTTTGCATACCCAATTGGTAGAGCGCCTGCACGGTCTGCACGTAAGTATGTCTTATTTTACCTAGTTTTTATTCTGATTCAGAATAATTAGCAGAGCCATTAATAGTCTGATATTTAAGAATTTCTGAGCAACTCTTGATCGGACACAAAATGCGCGAAAATGCGTGAATGGCAGACTCTACTTATGATTATGAAAAGGAATCTTAAGGAATCTTAAGGAATCGCGGGCTAATTCACTATGCGCTGGGCATAGTGAAAAAATTAAAAATAAATAACAGTTTAAAAAAACAAAAAAAAACACGCTTTTATAGCTAACCGAACTAAAAAGTAGAAAATATTTTTTAATTACAAAGAGTTTAAAATTATAATAAAATTTAAGTTATTAACAGAATAATACAATTCAGAGTAAAAAGCGTGGGGTGCTTGATATATTAAATGTTACAATCATTGTATTGGAAACTATCTATGAAATGCACCCCACGCTTTTTTTACTCTGAATTGTATTATTCTGTTAATAACTTAAATTTTATTATAATTTTAAACTCTTTGTAATTAAAAAATATTTTCTACTTTTTAGTTCGGTTAGCTATAAAAGCGTGTTTTTTTTAGTTTTTTTAAACTGTTATTTATTTTTAATTTTTTAGTTCGATTTATCATTTTTTTGTAAATTTCTGACATTTCTAGTACTCAAACCTCAGTGGCTCCTTAGAGTCTTTTGATCCCTACATGAAAGAGAATCGATTGGCATCAATGACATTCTAATATTGGCATAAAAAATATTTTTTTGGTATTTTAGCATTTTTTTGCCGCCCGTACATTTTTTTCCAAAATCTGTGAATGCAGTTCTTAATATCTCAAACAGTTATGAAAGGTCTCCTAAGAACGTTTTCCTTTAACTATAAGTGTTAAGGTACCTGCCCTTACTGCCCCGTCTCAAAAATCCACCCTGTATAATGGCACTGTAGGGGTATAATGGGAAACTGTTATCAAATTATTGCATTGTCATTGGTCCTTGATACGTATGCAAAGTTTCAAATTAATCAGACTTCTGGAAATTGGTAAATATTAAGCTCAAAGATTCCGTTACATACATACATACATACATATATACATACATACATACATACAGGCCAAGCTTATAAAAAAGGTGTTAATAAAAAATGCACCAAAAGATGTTGTTACCATCTTTCTGTTACAAATTTTGTCATCAAGTAGGTAAATAGTGGACATACTATGTATATGCTGAAGAAGAAGGTAAATGGTAAACGCGCCTACCAACCAGATCGTCTGATGTGTTGAGGATTGTAGCAAGATTTCAGTCCATTGGAAACGGGCAGACCATACCACAGACCAATGGAAGCGAGTACCTCTCCAATGACATGGTCGCGAATGAATCCACGAGGAATCGATGAAGACGAAGCCTTGCAAGGTTGGTGCTGAGTAATGATACTGTGTCTCCGTAGTTTGTGTCAGAGTCATGAATGTAGCCTAGACGGGTACATTATACTTAAGTAATGTATGCGGCGATACTTGACATTTACCTATCTTTTTACACGTTTTTTATTGTGGCAGCATTTGTTGTTGTTTTTGTATCTGATGTGGTTTCGTTTCGATTATTTATTTTCTTATTTTTCTTGAGTGCAACCAGAATTAAGTAATTACTTATGCAAAAGCTTGTGTTTTGATATGCTAAAAATACCACTTCCATAAATTTTATCTATGACTGCCTTGCGTGTTTGTCCGTCTTACTTAACGTTAAAAAGTCCATAATTTACGTAATAAACTAAGGCCTTTGCATCTGTGTAATGAAATGATGTTATACAGCATCCAGTGGCACATTCACTCACACTAGATGGATGAAGTGAAGTGCCTAGGTAGGACATTACTTTAGATGGAGTAGACTTGCCCAGCACCTGTACCATCCTGATAGCCTAGCCCACAGGAAGTAAATATGAGCCTCATGGAGACCACAGTATTTTGGGCCACCACAAAGCTCACTCACACTTACTCTTTGCAAAAACCTCACTTGCTTAAGAATTCATTGATATTTCTCAAGTTAACCTAAAACAATGCAGTAAGTAACTATGCAATATTGAATAATATTTATAGACTGGATGGTACGGAAACCTTATTGTGTGAGGTCAGCCACTCGGAACACGGTAGAGTTTATTCCATTATGATACACCAACCTTAGATTCTAAGGCCCGGTTTCTGAGGTGAGAATTTTACTAAGCACATACTTACGTATCGCTCTGTCACGCTCTTTTGTGAGAAACCTGCAGAGACAGGACGATACTTACCCATTTGCTTATAAAAATTCTCTTCTCAGAAACCGAGCCTAAGGCTCCAAAGTAAGTCTGGTTCGGAGATCTGGTAGAGATCGTCTAAAATGAACTTAAGTAATTCAGAATTTGTAACACAATTTTTGCTTTTGTACAAAGTTCAGTTAATTACTGGTTACCACATGGTTATTTACTCGTAATAACGAGATTATGAAGAGACTAACTCTTAACCTAACAGAGAGGTGAGAGGTGTTATGTTATACCTACATACATATATTCTACTTGTATAATATGTGTGTGTGTATGTTGGCAGCATCGTATTTTTCATATGCGTGAACCGACTTTGATTAAAAAAAAAATCTCGTTCATCAACTTTAGAATTCAAACTTGAAAAAAATTCTTGAAACTCAGCTTCGGACACTTTCGTTCAAGTCAATAAGGCCCGGTTTCTGAATTGAGAATTTCAATAACCAGTATAGCTACCACGAGTGCGAAAAAGCTGTGCCGGACGTCCGCCGGACGTCTGTCATGTATCCTAATACTATAGTAGTAAGGTTGTTTATGCAACTTGTCACTTTCAGTGACATTGACAGTAAGCACTCGTGGTACCAGTACAGTCTCTGCAGATGTCACACAAGAGAATGTGACAGAACGATACTTAAGCATTTGGTTAGTGAAATTCTCAATTCAGAAACCGCGGCCTATGACTCTGACTTTGAAATACTTACTTGATGAAGGGATGTTAAAAACAGAGGAGGCTTCAATAGTATGCTATTGTTGTTGAGAGGTTTTTAATTTATATTTAGTTTTCGGTGCCTATATTGCAGCATTAGTTTGGAGGAAACTGCCTCTGCTCATTATTCCTTTGCCAGAGTTGTTGCAATAAACTTACCACGCTCTGGCTGCCTGGGTAGATGGTGATTTTGCCCACTATTTCCGATTAGAGCTCTGAGTTCTCACTGAGCTGCCATTTATCATGCCTTGCATGCAATCTCAAATAGGCAGTTTTCCGTGCGCGTGGCGCTTTGATTGTAGAGTATTTGGTGCTCTAACCGCTAAGTTACGGTTTAATTGTGTGACTATTATGGCTTTTAGTAAGAAGTCATGCAGCTTAAATATACTCATCAAGTGTCTAGCGATTTTTTAAATATTGAAATAGCTTTTCAGAAAAAAAAGTCTAGCTTCGAGGGGAAATGAGATAGCGCTGTCGATTTAATGCCTATAAAATAGATGCCAAAAAATGGTTTGTGGTTGATGCTTTTGATGTGTCAATGTAGGTACCTATGTAAAATGTAAAAATACGTATGGATAATCATGTTGATTGGTAATCCTTTTTTTACCCGACTACGCGAAGCAAAAAGGAGGGTTATGATTTTAGCAGCGTATGTATGTATGTATGTATGTATGTATGTATGTATGTATGTTTGTGTGTTCATCTGTTCCCTCGCAGAGCCTAAACTACTCGGCCGATTTCATCAAATGAGGTGTCGTTGGATTTGTCTTAATCACCCAGGTAACATAGGATAGTTTAATTTTGAAAAAAACCAAGATGGCGGCTGTGCTGCGCCCTAAAGTGGTGGACCTAAAAATAAAAATTATCGGATACCATCGTCATGGGTATCAAATGAAAGGGCTTTAAAAGACCTTTCCAAAAATGTATAACACATGTAGCGTCAACATAACAAAGAGAACAAAAAATTGCAAAATGTGTTTTTTTTGCCCTTCTTGGTTCTATTCTGGGTGATCGTCCAAAATGACTTACTAAAAAGCTCAAAAAAAAAATAGAAGTTAAAAACTAAAACCCGACTACTAAAAGGCTTAAAACAAGACCTGTTTATCCTTAAAATAGACTCATAGATAATTAATCGTAGTCGGAGGACACCACATTCGCATTTGATAAACCGATGGCCTCCGACTACGATTAATTATCTATGAGTCTATTTTAAGGATAAACAGGTCTTGTTTTAAGCCTTTTAGTAGTCGGGTTTTAGTTTTTAACTTCTATTTTTAAAGCTTTTCTTGCGCTATCCAATAATAAAAAGCTTTCTTTGTTATTCCATAAAACTTGAGTCCCGGCCACCGATGCTGCTTGTACTGCCTGAGGCTATTTGATAAGGGAAATGGTGTCAGATGATTCTCAACAAGACACACAAATAATTTATTCTCACTTTACACCAGCCGGCTTGCCATCTTTAATGCAGTTAGCTTGATATGGAAGACGTGTTTTTGCGCGTACTTCTAACCGACCTCGTGGGCAGAAAAAGGGCAACGTTTTTAGCGCGTGAGCGATGTGAGCTTAACGGATTTTAATAAGTGGGGCCCCAGAAAGGAGTTGACTTCACGAGTAACAAGGAGTAAAAATACGTCATAAAAAAAACTTTACGCGCAATAAAAGGAGCCATAGTATTTTTTTATGATTCTCTACAAATACTATGCAAGACGTTGAGGGTTCCGAAATTAAAATTGTGATAATACATACATACGAACATACAAACGCCGGATTGTACCAGTAGACTCGGAGAACTTCTCGCTTCGCTCGCTCGTTCAAAAATTCTGTGTAACCTTGCTTATTTTTATTCTTCGGTTATTTTGATTTTAGCAACCCAAGTCTCGCGGCCTTGCTTCACGGGTCTGTAAGTAGGTATGTACTTACTTGTCTTTTGCACTTCGTATGTAGTTAAGAGTAACGCTGTTGGACAGTTTAATTAAGAAAGTAGGTACCTACGAGTAGTGGTGGGACATGTACAATTGTACACGCTACACCTTACTTTTTTTTACCAATATAGACAGCCTTATAACCCTGGTCACTGACACCAAAGGCATTCTTAGTACTAGCAATAAGCGCGTTCATGACTGCCATGTTGCCATACTGTTTTTTACACGCCTCTACGAACGTATTTCTGTAATAAGAAGGCATTGTATCGTTGGTTGAACAATGCTATTGCCATATTATACAGGCATTGAAAAACGTATTGAGTAGGCAATCGAATGGCTGCAATACAGTTCCTATTTAACTAAGTATATGGCTGATAAAAGTCTTATAATAAGTAGAGGTAAGGACGAGCAAACAATATGAGGTAAGCAGCTGACAAATTGATGAATAAGTAGCTCAGTTAGGTAGGTTATATGCTCTTTCGTAATACTATAGTTCTTAGCACTCGCAACATCAAACAAAACTGGATATCTCTGAGTGGTCCAAGCTAACCAAGTTATAACACCCCTCTTTTTGGTCGATAATTTTTCACAGAAATATTGTTTTTGATGTCTCTATGTATAAAACTGTAGGTATACTTGATTCAAAACGGTACATTTTACCTGCATTGTTTTAGTGTATAGTTAACTTAATAATTCCTATTGGCCAATCATGAATGAACACAAAAGAGGTGTTGCTTTGAAAACTTAGGTTTACCTTTTGTCATTGCCTTCCTCTTTCACCTTACCGGTACTACGCTAAATCCTATGTATCTCTGCAGTAGGTAAGTTGAATGTCCTAAATTAAAAATAATGTCGTTTGTGTATAGTTACTTACTGTACAAATGCGATAAAAGAGAAATTTTACTTTAATGTCCTTTTCAACAATCCGACACACCGACTTTCTCTTTAACAATTACTGAGCAAACATACTTACCGCATATGGTAATTTCTCGGTAAGGTACAGAGATAAATCATTAAAATTATTAACTACCCGTCGATGAGCACAAAAGGTTCATTCAAGTCACTTTGTTATTGTTTCCGCGAAACTTTTTACAACTATTTGTGCCAATGTAGAGTCATCAGTGATTTGCTGCCGTCCTTTGAGGATTTCCGTTCTCCATCTACGAAGTTCTTCATCAGATCTTCACCATTTTTTTATGGGACCACATGGTAAGTATTCGCTTTAAATAAAAATAAAAAGAATAATTAGACATTTATAATACGTTGAAAAAATTCACTCGGGACAGGACTTGAACCCGCAACCTCTCGCATTCCGTGCAGGCGCTCTACCAATTGAGCTACTTGCGGGTTCAAGTCCTGTCCCGGGTGAATTTTTTTCAACTTATTATAAATGTTTAAATTATTCCCTAGCACGGGTTAGTGCTTTTGAAAAACAAAAAGTAAAGAATAATTAGAATCGGTTCACGTAAAAAAAAGCTCCTCCTCTTTTTGTAAGTCGGTAAAAAAAATAGTGGTTTAGGTTAGCCCAAAACACAAAAATGTAGACTGAAGCGGGAGAGGTCATTGCGCGGCAGTAGGATTCTAACGTCGATGATATGTAATAAAAATAGGTAAAAAAACTTTTTAAGTTAAACGGTTTTATGTTAAACATACATTGCAATGTTCAAGATAAATGTACTAAAAACCAAAAAATAAAAAAAATTATACAGTCGTGGGAATTATAAACATATGCATAGACTAGACTAAAATAAAACCGTGGGGCACGTCAATTGTCTACAATCGTTGATTAAAATGTTTGTTTTGTAATGTTACAATATAATTAGGCAGTTGACGTGCCCCACGGTTTTATTTTAGTCTAGTCTATGCATATGTTTATAATTCCCACGACTGTATCAATTTTTTTATTTTTTGGTTTTTAGTACATTTATCTTAAACATTGCAATGTATGTTTAACATAAAACCGTTTAACTTAAAAAGTTTTTTTACCTATTTTTATTTTCTAGTTTTTAGTTTTTATTTCGCATTCTGTTTAATTCATATAGTGCATTGTATTATACTGGTTGAGCACTTTCATTTGATACCCATATTGATGGGATCGATAAAACCTACGTTATCCGCCATTTTGTAGCGGCCGCCATCTTGTATTTAAATTTTTTATAGTATATTGTATTCTGCTTGTTGAGCCCTTTCATTTGATACCCATATTGATGGGATTGATAAAACCTACGTTATCCGCCATTTTGTAGCGGCCGCCATCTTGGATTTCAATTTTTTATAGTATATTGTATTCTGCTTGTTGAGCCCTTTCATTTGATACCCATATTGATGGGATTAATAAAACATAAATTATCCGCCATTTTGTAGCGGCGGCCATCTTGAATTTATAATGATAATGAATAAACCTAATTGTATTGTCACCAAAATCCAAAGTGTATGCAAAATTTCAGATTAATCGGTTGACAAGAGGGTGAAATTTGAATTACTAAATTTGACCCAAGAAAGAATAAAGAATAAATAAAACAAACGGGGTGAGCTAAATAAAACCGTTTAAAAATAAAAATTACATGAAAAGAAAAACTAGCTTTAGCCCGCGACTTCGTCCGCGCTAGTTATAAATGGTGTAACTAAGCCGACTTTATTTTAAATAGATACAGCGCAGCGGGTTACAAAAAGTGGCTGCATAAATTTAAGTAAATCAAAGTTTTATTTACAAATAAACTCATTTCAGTGATACTAAATACACAAATAGGCAAGTTAAATTATACAAAAAATAAAACAAGTAAAATTTTACTTTACTGCGTTTGTGAACTATATGTAGATTGCCGGTATTCCCCTGACACGACATTTCTATAGAAAGAAGATGTTGCACCTTCTGTGTCTCCTTATATCTGCTGATAATTGCGTATTGAAGCTGAAGGTAATAACATAACGTGCAAATTGAGTCCTTTCTTTAGAAAGCCGGCCGCGCGGATATATCGGCCAATCGGACTGGCTGGAATTTGGAAAGCTGATGCTTTATTCCATTCCGTGCCAAGCGAGAAGGTACAAAGGCAGCTGCACAAATGCAAGTCTGAATAATCAAGCCTGCACAAATGCAAGTCTGAATAAATTCTGAATAAAAATCATTGAAAGATGTATGTCTGAATAAATCATTTAAATAGTATTTAAAAAATAACTCGGGTCTTGAACCCGCAACCTCTTGCATCATACAATTCGGAAGGCAAAGTTTTTTGTTCGAAAGTACCTACGTTATTGGCTTAATCTTATCTTTAGACAATATTGAGAAAAAAAATTAAATATTTTTTATTTTGGTTCAGTAACTAAGAACTTAAGTAAAAACTTTGCCTTCCGAATTATTGAGCTACCTAGTCAAGACGTCCCGTCCCGGGTAATTAATTAAGTGCTTTAGAAAAAACAAAAAGTATGAAGGAACATTATAAAAATTCAATCCCGAGCGATATTTTTTCCTTAAAAAAATATTTCTAAATCATAAAAAAAACAAACTTTCAACCGCTACCGGCCAAAAAATAGTTATTTGTTATGCAAGAATGCAAAATTATTGTTTGCCGCGAGTGATTGTATTGAAAACCGAGCTAGCGAAGGTTTCTAAAATTGAGCCACGAGCGTAGCGAGTGGTTCAAAAAAAGAAACCTGAGCGTAGCGAGGTATTCAGAAGCACGAGACGCAAATAATATTACATTCGTGCGAAACACAAAACTTTTCATCTCACAGAAGCGAGGAAATGATTTTGTTAGCCAAGCGGGAAAAACTCTATAGACAACTACTTATAGGCAAAACAGGTGAGTCAAATAAGTTCCTTTTAAAAGCATATGTTACTGTAGTTACGGCTGCCGCACTAAAGTTTTGAGCTTCGTTGGTATTAAAACCATTCGTTTTATTAATAATTTCCTAAAGTTTATTTATCCAGACACAAAAATAATGTAAATAAAAATATTTTCCCGATCAGCGGAGTCTAAACAAACAGCCTAGAAGCTCCCAGCCTTGTACGACAAAATAAGTCGATTAGCCACCAGCTCTCCAGAGTCATGGCATAAGACTGATGGCAGGGGGAACACCTCACAAATAAATAGTTATTTGTTATGCAAGAATGCAAAATTATTGTTTGCGGCGAGTGCTTGTAGTGAAAACCGAGCTAGCGAAGGTTTCTAAAATTGAGCCACGAGCGTAGCGAGTGGTTCAAAAAAAGAAACCTGAGCGTAGCGAGGTATTCAGAAGTACGAGACGCAAATAATATTGCATTCGTGCGAAACACAAAACTTTTCATCTCACAGAAGCGAGGAAATGATTTTGTTAGCCAAGCGGGAAAAACTCTATAGACAACTACTTACAGGCGAAACAGGTGAGTCAAATAAGTTCCTTTTAAAAGCATATTTTACTGTAGTTACGGCTGCCGCACTAAAATTTTGAGCTTCGTTGGTATTAAAACCATTCGTTTTATTAATAATTTCCTGAAGTTTACTTATCCAGACACAAAAATAATGTAAATAAAAGAATGATTTTTTTTCCGGGTGCATTCTGAACTTTTACCATATAAATTAAAATTTTATAGGAGATAAAAAATGAAATTAGTAATATCGTTTGAAAAAATGTATTTAACAAACCAAAACATAATTATCTATGTGATAAAACAGAAGCGAAGCATTTTTTTTATTTACTGGTATTAAAAATAAATATAGTGTACAAAATATTGAAAAAACCTGAAAGAAGAAACCGCGTTTCTGAATGTTCTATTCCGTGACTTTACGTTTTTAAAAGATCCTTATGCCCCATTTACATTCACAGTTTTGTATAGAGAATGGGCACGAACAATCACTTTCGCTGAAGTACGCGTGTAAACGAACTATGAATGAGGATCTTTTTTCCGTCGGGATCTGGCATCTTCTTAAACGGCCAGTGTTTTTTTCTTTTTCAACACCATAGGGCGCGGGAAAGACTTTCCCGGCGCCGCGTTCAAATTTCGAAGCGCACTAAAATGCAGATAGTTTAAATCCGGCCTTTACACGATCGTAAGTTACTAGTAACAGCAAACTTTCCGAGCGTGGGAGATGAAAAATACTTTTTCATCTCCCATGCTCGGAAAGTTTGCTGTTACTAGCAACTTACAACCGTGTAAAACCCGAATTTAACCAATCTGCATTTTTGTGCGCTTCGAAATTTAAACGCCCTTGTTCTGCACGCCCCATGATGTAGAAAAAGAAAAAACACTGGCCGTTTCACTAGATGCCATATAATTTCATAAAAGCTTCAGAAAAAAGAGCCTCGTTTAGACGCGACTCTCCACGACAGTGCCCATTTTCTTTACAAAACTGTGAATGCAAATGAGGCATAGACATCTAAAGTCACGGAATAGAACATTCAGAAACGCGGTTTCTTCTTACAGTCTTTTTAATATTTTGTACACTATAATTATTTTTAATTACAGTACATTAAAAAAATGCTCCGCTTCTGTTTTATCAATTAGATAATTATGGATTGGTTTGTTAAATACATTTTTTCAAACGATATAATTGAATTTACTTTTTACCTCTAGAAATTTTAAATTTATATGGTAAAAGTTCAGAATGCACCCGGAAAATAAAACATTCTTTTAATTTTAATTATTTTTATGTCTGGATAAATAAACTTCAGGAAATTATTAATAAAACGAATGGTTTTAATACCAACGAAGCTGAAAACTTTCGTGCGGCAGCCGTAACTACAGTAAATTATGCTTTTAAAAGGAACTTATTTGACTCACCTGTTTTGCCTGTAAGTAGTTGTCTACTTTGTTTGTCCCGCTTGGCTAACAAAATGATTTCCTCGCTTCTGTGAGATGAAAAGTTTTGTGTTTCGCACGAATGCAATATTATTTGCGCCTCGCGCTTCTGAATACCTCGCTACGCTCAGGTTTCTTTTTTTGAACCACTCGCCACGCTCGTGGCTCAATTTTAGAAACCTTCGCTAGCTCGGTATTCAATACAAGCACTCGCCGCAAACAATAATTTTGCATTCTTGCATAACAAATAACTATATTTGTCAAATATGGGTTTGATGGTACATAAATAGGGTAATGTCTCTCCATTACAAACCAGCAAACCGGGGGGTTACCCTTGACGCTATTGCGATCAAATTGAAAAAGTTTAAAATATACTTTCTCTTTGAATTCGCATAGAAATGCTTTGATTTTAAATATTTTGTAATATTTATTCAAAGGATAATATATTCAATAAAAACACAAAATGCGTATTAATTTGTAAAATATTAAATTTTGTAAATTGCGCCATATTGTGGCCGCATTGGAAAACTGCGTCAAGGGTAGAGGGGCAGCATTAATTTTCAAATTGGAATCTTGTAGATAGAATAGCAAATGTTACGTGTAGAATTTGCGTAGCACAGTGTTCACGGAAGCACAAAGTCATCAATTTGTTGAAAGCATCACCGATTTCCGGAGTTTGGTACATTCATTAGCGTGGCCAATGGTTAGGTAACGGTTGCTCGTCGTTATAGATTACAAAACGCAAAATGTCAGTTATTTAGTATATTGACAATAATTAGTTTATTAGGTATCAACGGATTTATGGGCCGTTCAATTTTGACAGGTACCTAACTGTCGGGTGGACCAAGGTCTGGGAGCTATTTCTCAGAAATCTCAGGACTTATTATTATTTGTTTATTTGCAAAATCTCAAATGCAAATAGGTAATTTACAAGCGTAATAATCATGTACCGTTTCACAATTTTTTAGGACATCGTAATAATTATTATTATTACGATGTCCTGTCCCCGTAGCATGACTTTTATCGAGGCGGATTTATCCAACAAAATGGCGGTTTATCAGCATTTTTGACGTCTATAGTGGGTTATATAGCGTCGAGAGCGATATATAACACACTGTAGACGTCAAAAATGCTGATAAACCGCCATTTTGTTGGATAAATCCGCCTCGATAAAAGTCATGCTCCCCCCGCTGAAAATTTGTGAAACGGGGTCCGCAAGTTTGTATTAGATGAAAGGGACGCAGTCGCGACTCGCGAGGGAAGGCTAGTTTCTAATACCTAAATACCTACGTATTTTAGACTATCGGCTTATATTGTAGGTACTAAGAATCTGAAAATAATTATTATAATACCTACAACAATCCGATTCTTCAATGTTAACCCCAGAGATCTCTAGATAGAGATTGAATGGAGATACGTTTTATTACATCGGGATTCTCAAGAAGTCGCATAAATAATTACTTTTAGCATCGCAACAATGCTCATAGTATTCGATTCTCACGTAGGTAATTACTAAGCACAAAAAGAGAAAATAAAAAGCGCATGTACATAAATAGATAAAGTATTTTATCTGATGACTTTAATTGAGGACAAATTAATTTATTAGCGCATTGTTGCATGTTTTTTTATACCTGATTTGATTCAATGTCGGGAAGATCCGTATAGGGTCAAATACTGGTTATCACCAAGTCGCGGTTAATTATTATTGTCCTAGAGGTCAAGTTTCAGGTACGGCAGTGCTTCCCAACGTAAGAACGAAACAATCAAAGTGGGGTTGATTATAGTTCTTAGTAACCGCAGGGTTATTGTTTTTTAACCTAAAAATATACGGGCGATATCACTGGAACAATCTAGTAGAAATATGGCCACTTTATTGTACTTTACTTGTTTATACAATAAGAAGTAATCCAACATTTTCTGATATTCTACTAAACAGATGATTAGTCAGCAAGGATATATTTGTATTAATCCGATCCCGTTCAAACATTACTTTCAAAATCTAAATATTTTTTGGGCAACTATCGTTATGTAGGTACTGCTATGGTCCGCGGATCACTGGTTGGGAACCACGAGGTCCAGCATTAAGACGGCAGGTAGGTAGTTTGGGACGCTAAGCTATCTTCGTCCCAGCCACAGATCATAGAGTTTCCTTTCAGAGACAGCGTACGAAATATCATGTTCCCCACTTGTTTTAGCTCGAATTCGGTACGCAAAGTTTTTTGTTCGAAAGTCCGTTATTGGCTTAAACTTATCTTTAGACAATATTGAGAAACTAATTTAAATATTTTTTATATTGGTCCAGTAGTTTTGTTTTTATGCGCTAAAATGTTTTGTTCCTATGACCGCCAAAAGTATGCAGACCGTCGCGTGACGTCATAAAACCGTATCAATACTCAATACTCAATACTCAATACTTTATTGCAACCATAAGTGTATAAGATCTTAAATAACATTGTAACATGTGAGGAACTCTATGGACCCTGTCGGGCACAGCAAAACTTAAAAGCTAGGTAAAAGAAATATCTTAAAACTAGGTAGTTACCTATTTGAGATCTTTTATCTTAAAACTAGGCTGGTATTTAATACCTAGGAACATTTTCTATTTATTTTTTCGTATCTACTATAAATATTAAATATCATTTTGTTATTTTTGTTTTAAAACCTAAAATTTTTGAGAAATAACAAAAGTTAGTGCTACTTTTACACACAAAATTAAACAATGTAATTATTTTATGCTACTATTAATTAATTTTATCATCCAAATATTCATTAATACTATAATAACTTTTTGAGATTAATAGATGTTTAAGGTCTCTTAAAAATTCTTTTTTATTTGTGTTATTTCTTATAGTTTTTGGTAATTTGTTGTAAATTTTGATAGACATTGCGAAAGGGCTAGTCGAGTGTAATCCTAATGTAGATGTAGGTATGTTGAGTTTGTCTCTGTTTCTTAAAAAATATTGTGTTTGTATGTCTTTTCGTTTAGTGTAGATGTTAGGATGTTTATAAATAAACTCACATATTTTAAAGATATATATGCAGGGTAATGTAAGGATATGATGGTCTTTAAAGTGAGGTTTACAGCTGTCTGTTTGTTTTATGTTGACTAATATGCGTATAAGTTTCTTTTGGATTGTAAAAAGGGTATCCACATCAGTACTATTTCCCCATAGTATAATACCGTAACTGAGCCATGCATATGCATATGCATAATACATTGCTAGAGCTGAGTGGAAATTTGTTGTTGTTTTGATTTCTCTTAATGCGTAACAAAAGGAAGATAGTTTGGATCTTAGTTTTTTTATGTGGGTTTTCCAGTTTATATTTGTGTCTATTTCTAATCCGAGAAGTTTGAAGTTTGTGACGGTTTCTAATTCTATATTATTATATTTTAAGTTTATGTCTATAGGGGCTTTTTGATCCAAACTACTGAACCTAAATAAAAAATATTGAAATTAGTTTCTCAATATTGTCTAAAGATAAGATTAAGCCAATAAAGGACTTTCGAACAAAAAACTTTGCCTACCGAATTGTAACCTTCAATGTTCGTCCTGCCTTTTGTATGGTCGGCCAATCGAATAAAAAGAGGTATCCTAGCGTGTGGCCGACTGTACGTGGGTGTTTCTCTGAAATTTCATTCTTCGACTGATTCATATGGCACAAATTTAATTTCACTTTCAGCACTGTAACACATGTTTCTATGAAAATAGGTATACCAAAGAACATATATTTGAGTGAGGTACTGATTTTTATAAATAGTTATTTGTTATGCAAGAATGCAAAATTATTGTTTGCGGCGAGTGCTTGTATTGAAAACCGAGCTAGCGAAGGTTTCTAAAATTGAGCCACGAGCGTAGCGAGTGGTTCAAAAAATGAAACCTGAGCGTAGCGAGGTATTCAGAAGCACGAGACGCAAATAATATTGCATTCGTGCGAAACACAAAACTTTTCATCTCACAGAAGCGAGGAAATGATTTTGTTAGCCAAGCGGGAAAAACTCTATAGACAACTACTTACAGGCGAAACAGGTGAGTCAAATAAGTTCCTTTTAAAAGCATATTTTACTGTTGTTACGGCTGCCGCACTAAAATTTTGAGCTTCGTTGGTATTAAAACCATTCGTTTTATTAATAATTTCCTGAAGTTTACTTATCCAGACACAAACATAATGTAACTAAAAGAATGTTTTTTTTCCGGGTGCATTCTGAACTTTTACCATATAAATAAAAAAAATATAGGAGATAAAAAATGAAATTAGTAATATCGTTTGAAAAAATGTATTTAACAAACCAAAACATAATTATTTATTTGATAAAACAGAAGCGAAACATTTTTTTTATTTACTGGTATTAATAATAAATATAGTGTACAAAATATTGAAAAAACCTGAAAGAAGAAACCGCGTTTCTGAATGTTCTATTCCGTGACTTTACCTTTTTAAAATATCCTTATGCCCCATTTACATTCACCGTTTTGTATAGAGAATGGGCACGAACAATCACTTTCGCTGAAGTACGCGTGTAAACGAACTATGAATGAGGATCTTTTTTCCATCGGGATCTGGCATCTACTTAAACGGCCAGTGTTTTTTTCTTTTTCAACACCATAGGGCTCGGGAAAGACTTTCCCGGCGCCGCGTTCAAATTTCGAAGCGCACTAAAATGCAGATAGTTTAAATCCGGCCTTTACGCGATCGTAAGTTACTAGTAACAGCAAACTTTCCGAGCGTGGGAGATGAAAATAGTTTTTGAGATATCGACGTTCAAATATTTTGTGCCCAGATGAATCAGAATTTGTTACAGATGAATCAGAAAAAGAAAGAAAAATGAACAACTTTATGTAGATATGAGCTCTGTATTAAGAAAATTTTAATATTTTAATAACTACAATACTCTGTTTTAATGAAAACAATGATCAGTAATCATATCACGGAAAAAAAACTGGTGAATTCAACCATAATTCTTGTAAAACATTTTTGAAACTATAAAGTGTATTATAATAATTCTTGTATTGAGAGAATATTGTCATAGAAAAGAATTTGTGTTTATTGCTAATATTTGTAATACAATAAATTCTATTCAATACTAGAAAGTTATTATAATTGCTACAATACACTATAATGTCAATTATTAATGTGATATGATTATTAATACAATTCTAAATAAAAATTAATTAATTGTTAACTAAGACTAAGACATCAAAAGTGTCAAAATAATATGTAGAATAAGTTTATACCTAAGTAGGTATAATAAATATGACAAGAACTTGTACCCGGTCGAAAATTGGACAAGGAGAATTACACAACAAAATTAAGCGCTCCTTTCGTGCTGGAGCGGGAAAAACTAATATATTTCATGATTAATATGGTGTTTTGACCATATCAATCAGGCACAGATGAATCAGAACTTTGCCTACAATCATGCATAACTCATCATATATGGAGACTTCAGTATTGGCATTTCTCTACACGAATCTATAACCCAAAAGCATCACACGAAATATAGATTGAAGTTGTAAAACAATCAAATAAATTTTATAAATTAGGCATTGTAATCAGTATGCCACCTGAACCAAGCCCAGATGAATCAGATGTTTACCTTCGTTACACCGGGTTCTAAGCACACCAGCCGCACGTCCACCTTCTAGCACGTCCGTTGCACGACTGGCTCCCCCCTACTCAGGAATTAGTCTCTCATTTATTGTTACCCAACCAAGTACGGTCAAGTGAAGCTTAAGCCACATTAATCAGTATTATACGCCGGACACTTCTTATCTACTTATTTACAAACACACTAAGGTAGTTATAACAAACACATATTTTTTTTGTAAGAGGGCATTTAATTTTCCAGCGTTATAATTGAAATTTATATTGATTTATCAAAGGGAAAATGCGACATCGACAATTTTGTTCCGGAAAATGGCAAACGGACGCGTCATATGAATCAGGAGAACGAACTTCAAATATTTTTATTTCGTAACTAGACTGCAATTATTTCAAAAATATCATTGTACCCTGTTAGGGTTAAAGCTAAACTGTACAAAAAAAAATTACATGCCGTTTTTTTAGTTGGTTACAGAGATATACCCACAGACATAGAATTTTTTGTCTCTGGAGAAGTACCCACGTACCGTCCTGAGGCCCCTTCAGAACCGTGGGAACTCAGTGACGGCCAAGCGCGTGAAACACTGTTTTCTATAGCTGTTTCACCCAGAGCGAGACGGGGCGCGAGAAAAGTGAGAGGCAATGCGGCTGTATGAGTCTACGGGTGGTATTCTAGAACGAAACTTAAACTCAGTTTAAACAGAGTTCACACTGTCGATAAAACAGTGCATGTTTTGATATGAAGGGAGAGATATTCAAATCAAAACATGCACTTTTTTATCGCCAGTCGACACTACTAAACTCTACTTAAACTGAGTTTAAACAGAGTTCAAGGAGCTTTCTAGTTTGAACTGAGTTTAAACAGAGTTTAAGTAGCGTTCTAGTTTGAACTGAGTTTAAGTAGCGTCCTAGAATACCACCCTACGTGTGTTCGTGTCCTTTCGCGAGTATCTAATTGTGGTTGTAATGTAATAGATCTATTTTCCCAAATTTTTTCGTAGTTCAGCTGCCATTTCTACATTTTATTAGGTACTAGTTGTGCCCGCCACTTCGTATGCGTTTTTACACATTTGACATTTAATTTAAATTCGACTGTGGAGGAAAACTCAAAAGGAAGGTTTTTTTAACCCCCGACCAACAAAGAGGGGTGTCATAAGTTTGATAGCTTTGTGTGTGTGTCTGTTTATGTGTTTATGAGGGTGTGCCTGCCTGTGTGTCTGTCTGTGTGTGTGTGTGTGTGCCCTAATCTAAACAATAAATTTATGATAAAATATGTTTTGTTTAGATTAGGTATCGCCCGTGTAAGATACCAGGAAGCTTAGCATAAGAATTGTCTGGGAAGTATGGGGGTTTATTATGTATCTCCCTCGACGTAGAGTGGGATAGATAAAGTTATAAGCCCATAGATAAGGTCTTACCCATTCTCATGCTAAGCCAGCAAGCAAAGTATAAGGTTGGGATAGAGCGTATCTACCGCAAATAACTCTGTCTATCCCGCTCTACGGCAAACAAAATATATTTTTTTAATATCAAGTTGGGCTCAGTAGAGTAAATATTTAAAAAAAGGCACAAAAAAATGTTCAACCTCGCGTGGGTTCAAATCCAGAACATTTCGACCGCGACGCAACAGTACTACATTTCTAACATCGATACACTTTGTCCGACCTCCACCGAAAACCACTCACAATTCCCTCCAGCAAGCATCATAAGGCTGGGTTAGAGCGTATCTATGGCTATGTCCATCCCGCTCTACGTCAAACAAAAGAGTGAGATACCTATTGTTTTAAACCCATAGATACGCTCTAACCCGGCCTTATGCTACGCTTGTAGAACTAACATTTTCCGCCAAAATAAAATAAAAACAAATGCCGATTTTTCATTTACAATATGCGCCCCAAATGCCAAAAGTCGTAGCGTGCTATTATACAGAGTGTTAAAAGACCGCCAACAAAGCGGGAGACCACGTATATGAGGACTATACGTATACGTACGTATACGTATAGTCCTCATCATAACGAACATTTTTGCCCAAGGAACTATGCCTGGGAAATCACCGGTTTCCGAGATAATAAAGTCGGACTTCAAATGTTTTTTTTCAGAAATGTATTCAGTATCACGTTCTTAACATACCTTCTCAAGAAGCCATATCAAAATTATGGATATTTCTTACACAAAATCAAGTTAAAATTGCAACCTGCAATGTAGGTTTTCGAGGGAATGTGGTTCAAAGTCGGACTTCAAATTTTTTTTTGCAGAAATATGTTCAGTATCACGTTCTCAACATACCTTCTCAAGAAGCCATATCCAAATTATGAATATCTCTTACAAAAAACGAAGTTAAAATTGCAATCCGCAATGTATTCTAAACATCGGATAGCCTAAGTTACTCCCAGAAACGTGAGTTACGACCATGTTAAGTTTGGTTGAAAACTATTCAGCGGTGTTCGCGTTTATCGTGTTCATACAGACAGACAGACAGACAGACAGACAGACAGACAGACAGACAGACAGACATAAACCGTATTTTTTGCATTTTTGGATTCAGTATAGTTTACTTAGTAACCCCTGCTAGTTTTTTTCTAAAAATATTCAATGTACAGAATTGACTTCGCTAGAGTTTTATAATAAGTATAGATAGATAGATTAAAAAAAAAAAAATTCTGACATGTACAACACATTATTGATGTTCCCAAGGTAGTTAGACTCCAATAGACAGTCTACTAATGTAAGTAAATAACAGCTGAAAGTAACCCCTTTTTCGGCGCGAAAAACGCATCGCTCTAATTTCTTTCAGGCTATTTTATTTGAAAACCTCCGTATTGGTCATCTATTGATATAAACCAAGTTTCGGCAAAATCCAGCCTGTAGTTTAGAAATTAAACCCGACCTACGTTTGTAATTTTGTATGGGAAAATGGTGCTCTAGCGCCCTCTTAAGTTCTGAAGTAAGGAATTATTACATAGGTACGTACAGGTACCGTTTACCTGCTTGAAAGAAAAAAGGGTGAGCTTTTTGTTTGAGGTTCTGGGCCTCTGTAATTAGTGCGGTTGTTCGATTATGATGAAGTAAATGAAATATTGATTACGGTCCAAACTAACGTTAAACTTACGTGTTTTTAGGAGATTATACCCTTGGGCAAGAACATTCGTTGTGATGAGGACGTGGTTTCCCGCTTTGTTGGCGGTCTTTTAACACCCTGATCTTGCCTAGGTCTATGTCTTTGTGGTACCTAGTAAGCTATGCATACCTACACCCTTCTAAATTATTGTAAGCACTTCAAAGAACGTTTTTAATCAGATTTAACTCAACAAATTGTTAAAATGGTCTGTGGTTACCTCTCAGAAAGTAACAACAATAGTCTATTATTTTATTATTGTTAACTTTGCCTTCACCGACCGAAGTTTCGCATAGAATGTACTATGGGAAACGGAATAAGATATTAATAATGCTGCAGTTACCTTGTAAGTTCTTCCTTATGATTTTTACTTCTTTCCTGCAATAATGCAGCTTTGATTCGTATGAAATCTGAAGGTAGAGAACATCAAAGTGTATTTTATTGTAGAGACGTTAATAAGCTAGGTACCACTTTCACCCAGTCCTATGAAATCATAATATTATGATATAGTTTATAGCAACTAAATGCCGGTTTCTGAATTGAGAAATTCGCTAAGCATTAAATGGGTAAGTATCGTCCTGTCTCTGCAGATTTTACACAAAAGAGCGTGACAGAACGATACTTAAGTATTTGCTTAGTGAAATTCTCAACTCAGAAACCGGGCCTAAGTAGATTAGTTAAACTTATTATTCTATTTCTAAACTTATTTCTAACGTGGATAGGTACCCGTACCTTGCATCGTCCTTCCTTGCATCGACACGACTTACCAGTTCGATGCGATTGCTAATTTTGTAGCTAGATAGCTGGTACAGTAAACCAGAGAGTGAGTTCAAGCCTTGATTAAGGCGATTTTTTGTAGGTATTTACGTATAGGGCCATTCGTTTTGCGATTTTTTGTACGGGGTGACGGGCGTGCAGTGGCCAAGCGGCCATGTATGTACCTAATCTGCTTTGTTGATGACTGTACATACTACAAAAACATTAAAAGGACTCAGGCCCCCAACATTGGTGTATCGAGCTGAAAACCTCGACATGGCCTCTAGGCCATTGGCCATTCAGACGGCAGGAAAGCAGACGTAACCATTCAGTGATATAATATTTCAACTAATCACAGTTAGGCTTTCTAGAAAATGGCCACATCTAAATCGATATTTGAGAAACTGCCAGCCTTTACTAGATTATACAAATCGTACCGTATACTGAGGCCCGGTTTCTGAGTTGAGAATTTTGCTAAGCAAATGGGTAAGTATAGTCCAGTCTCTGCAGATTTCCCACAAAAGAGCGTGACAGAGCGATGCGTAAGTATGTGCTTTGTAAAATTCTCAACTCAGAAACCGGGCCTTACTGCCGGTTTCCGATTTGAGAAATTCGCTAAGCAAAGCACTTAAATATCGTTCTGCCTCTGCGGATTTCTTACAAAAGAACGTGACAGAACGATAGTTAAGTATTTACTTAGTAAAATTTTCAATTCAGAAACCGGGCCTTAGGCTCGTATCGTATTTGGTTACCAAATATCTTTGTGCTTATTTTGTAAAAAAAAACCGCATAGTTGCGGGAGTATTTTCATACACCCGCCATTTTACCTCCATACATTTTCTGTTTTTTGTAGCAAAGTGTTTTGAAGTAAACTGATGGTATTAAAATCACCTATTAGCAGGTAGCTGAACGGTGAATACCTGCATTCCTATAGTAAGTACCTACCTCGTTTAAAGTTCCAATTGTCTTTTATTACCTCTAACTAATAACTTGTGTACCCACCTCCCACCTGGCTGATCCTATGGTACCCTTTTGTTTATGTCGAACAATAATTTGCGAAGAGGAAGGGATGGCGTCTTTTATTATTGAGTCCGACAACGAAGTCAGTGCTTAGTTAGGAACCACCCTGAACACGTCAACTTAGAAGCCAGTCTACACAGTACCTACACCAAATTACAAGACCATGTCTCAGCCAGCCAGCGACCAAGAACCAAACGGGCCCAACAACCAAGCGTCACCACAGCATCCCTTGATCCAGCACGACGTTCCTGAACCTGTCTACACAAAGGGATGGCGTCTATTTATTATTGAGTCAGACAACGAAGTCAGTGCTTAGTTAGGAACCACCCTGAACACGTCAACTTAGAAGCCAGTCTACACAGTACCTACACCAAATTACAAGACCATGTCTCAGCCAGCCAGCGACCAAGAACCAAACGGGCCCAACAACCAAGCGTCACCACAGCATCCCTTGATCCAGCACGACGTTCCTGAACCTGTCTACACAAAGATAGAGCACCTGGCGTACGAAATCCGTCAGTCTGGTGCCACGGAGCCTCTAGTGAAGAAGATGGCGACGGCCCTCCGAGCCTACGAAGCCATAGTCAGGTTGGAAAAGCGTCTCGTCTACGCCAGGCTTGAAGCGAACTTGGCGCGCATCGACGCCATGCAGCAAGGAGTGGTAAAGCCCGAAGACGTACAACCATCTACAGATCTACTCACTGTTTACGGGGAACGCGAAACCGGCCATAATGAACATCAAATTGGCCCGTGTATTGGACTCGAAAAGCTTTCGACACGAGAGACTAATAACGAGGATTTGATCGAGGAACAACTGAGGATCATTGAATACCTACCGATGTTAGAAGACAAAACTTTGTTGATCCCTTTTGCGGCGAAAGTGACCACAGCCTGCCGTGCTTTGTGCAAACTTGATGACTCGTTCAAGAAAGATGTTAAAATCGCCGACAAAGTATTCTTGAAAGTGATCGATATTTTGGAGCCGGAATGGTTAGAGTACGTTAGACAGAACAATGTTCATTATACTAAGGTTTTTCTCTCGGTTATAGCGAATTTTTTGCAAGAAGAGGCTATGAAAGAAGCTCTCAAAATACTGATGCCGTTGCCACGCCACCTTTGAAGTTCTTAAGAAAATGTTAGATGATTGTGAGCTTGTGATTTAAATGTTAATGTTAATTGAATACAACCTTGTGCTAGTAATGTAAGGACAAGGTCTACCAGGAGTGTATTTGGACAGACGTCCGGCAGATGTCCGGCAGACGTACACGCGACGTGAAAACAAACGAAAGTGTGCTGCCAACTTGACCATACTTGCCATACTTGCCATAATTGACATAAGTCATGCGTCACTCACTTTCACTCAAGAGAAAAACTGGAAAATCTTTTGGAAATGAAACCAAACTAAATTATGTATTTACAGCCGTAGTACTTCTCGGCAGATGGTTACTCAGGTTCAAGTTAACGCAGATAATTATCCAACCTCAAACAAATCCATCGAGTCGATCATACAATGCGCCTTTAGTGCAGTGCTGTGGGCATAATTTATGGCAAAAATCCAGCTGAATAGAAGGAGAAGACAAGGAAACCTAACCCTGCCAAGAAGCGAGGCTAAAATAGCAAGCATAATCTGCTCCGGCTCTTTCAAATAATACCAAGCAAGTCATTAAGTTACAAAGATGTTTTATAGGTAGGTAGCTTAAATGACCAAATAAATAAACATATCCAAAAGCACCTGCATGAGCCGCACGACCCTCCGATGGCTTGTTAGTGCCGTGATGTGGTGGACTTTTTGGGAAGTTGACGTTTTGCACCTAAAGAGAAACCGCAGTGACAGAACTCAATGGAGACTCCAATGAGGAAACCAAACGACTGGATGCCGCTGCGACCTGCAACTAAGTACTGCATCCTGAAATTGGTCCGTCAAGGTCGCGCTCCCGCACCCTAAGCCCGCGAAAGACAGCTGTTATCATCCAAAACGATTGTCCTGGCCGATATGAACTCTGAAGGCTGCATAGTACGGCACCATTGAAATCCATCTACTTCTCCCAGGAAAATAATAAGAAAGATCACCATATTGTACGCCATGTTTTTTTTTCAGCTCGTCCGTAAAATGTCTGTGGTGCACCATCGAATGCATGGGGGGGCAGGTGGAGAAAGTTTTCCGCCAAGCCAGAGTGTGGAGAGTGTGGAGGAGTTTGCGGTCCATCTGTCGCGCCGTATGTTCCACTGCGCCGACGTCGGACCGCATCAATACCTCCACCACATCGTCCTCAAATACGACCGGTCAGAAAAATGACGTCAGTACCCGCAGCAGCTCCTCGAGCTGCAAGACTCCAGCAGCTGGGAGCCTGATAGATCATCGCCAAGAATGCACACCCAAGACCCGGGGACTGATGCCTCTGGAGAAGACGCATAAGACAAGAGTGCCAACTCAGAACATCTAGCTTCTGGTGGTCTTTTCAGGGTTTAGGAGAACCTCTGACCAAACCGAGTGGTATTCGACTTCCACAAAGCGAGACGGATAGCAAATAAACTTATATTATGTTGTATTATTCATTATTATAATATGATTAAAATATTATGCTTATACAGAACGTCTATAACTAAATCTTTATCTAATTTCTTGGCACTAATTTCTTAAGAATCCATACCTCGGGCGTCAGATTCTTATACTTATCATCTATATAAAAAATGCCGTTTCCTTGTGTACCGTTGACACGAAAAGTGCTTCAAAGTAAATTCATGTAAGGGGCGCTAGTGCCTAGTAGAATTAGAATTTAGTTCGATATATTCAATAACAAAGTTCTAAAGATCCTATTGTTAGAATTTCTACCTAGACTTAAACAAGTCTTAAGCCACCTGGCTCGCGACAAAGACAAATCTGTCTCTCCGCCAAAACGTTATCACCTAACACCTGCACACTGGAGGACCTTATGGCGGCTATTATAGACGCAGTTAGCGTTGCGAAATTCTGGGCTAAAGCCATTTAATTTATGATTAGGTTAAGAAATCGGTCTGCCATCGACACGCAGAGAAGTAGACCGTTATGACAAAAGTTTGTGATTACGATTCATGAAATAACGAATGCACGCCATGCCAAAAATCGCCAAACCGAAACATCGCAGTCCCGAATAAATGTACAAATGTAAGTGTAAAAAGAAGATTGTACATTTATTCGGGGCCGCAATGTTTCGGTATGGTGATTTTCGGCATAGCGTGCATTGGTTGTTTCCTAACAAATTCGTAATCACAAACTTTCGTTATTCGAATTTTCGAGTTTCGGCACCAAGTAGCGGACTTGTGCAAAATTCTCACAACCCTTTGACATAATATTTTTTATACTCAGTGTTAGCGATGCAAACTAGTCTTTATTGAACGAGCGAGCGAAGTTCTCCGAGTCTACTGGGACAATCCGGCGTTTGTATGTATGTATGTTTGTATGTATGTATGTATGTTCGTTTGACGATAACTTGAGTAAATTTGGTCGGATCGTTATGAAATTTGATAGGCGGGTAAATAAAATTAAAATAATTTTTAAGTTCGAACATGAGCCAAATCGGTTGAGAGAGATGCCGAGATATGGGGTTGTTAAGTTTATATGGGGTCGCGAGTTCACAGTTCGGGGCGAACCACTAGTTTAAACTACTGTAAAACTGTATTTGAATTCATTATGTTTTTAATTCTTCTACTGCACAATAGATGGCAGTGGTAGTGGGCGCGAGCAATGGTCGCAAAGGCGACACAGGGGTAAGGGGATGCGGGCGGGGGAACCTTATGTCAATTCAGTCCAACTCGAGCCACTCGCCGGTGTGCGTAAATTTCTCGCGTTCCCAACCACATTTTGCCGCCGAAACCGAGTTTCCCTTTTATTTTACCGGCTTGTCCGCTTACACTCAGTTTACACGTTTGTAGTGGCTCAAATACATTCTATCTTTTTCACTCATGTGAAGTAATCAGTATTACCAATATCATAGTGATAAGAAAAAGAAGGAAGCTCATTATGTCATGGGGGTTTCAGGAGAAGGATCTTCAAAACATACAATATGATAAATGGGTCATAATAGGATACTTTTATTTGTGTCGGTAGGTACATATCCTCTATCCAAATATAAAATGTGCAGAGTGAAAATAAGAAAAAAATAAAATGGAGGCACCAAACAAAATATCTTTTCGTTAGCATCTGGGGCCAAGCTAGTGGCCCCGCCAAGACGAGTAGCGAAGCTCAAGGGGGCACTACTATATTTTCTCGAAGCGCTTCGTCGTTTTTTTGAACCCTCATCTTGGGTTTGGATAATACACATCAACAAAATTTTCGGGAAATGATGTCTAGGACATATAAAAAGTTTCAATTGCATAGCTGTTATACTTTAGATTTTATTGATGTCCAAAAACCCCCGATTTCGTCACTGACTCACTGATGATCATCAAAACCTCTACGAACTCCTCTACGCTTCTACGCGCCTCTACGAAAACCTCTACGCGCAACCGTTACGAAGAAAATAAGAAACTTTAGTCCTCCTCTCCTAATGCCCGAGAGATGGCGTTACTGGTATGATTATATTAAAATAAACTTGGTATTATCCGATAACAAAAAATAATAAAACAAAATAAAATAAAAAAATTAAATGCGAGTTGAGTTGAGTTGAGTTGAGTTGAGTTGAGGAGTTGAGTTGAGTTGAATTGAGTTGAGTCCGAACTCTACATACCCTAACTTCATAAACAGGGCGTTCAGAGCTACAAGCTTGGCTCAAGTTGGCTCTACATGAGAAATGATAACGTTTTGACAGTGCGGGGTCTCGTCTTGGCAAAATTATACATGAAAATGTTTTTGGTGGGATAACACTTTTCTTGATAACGTTACTTTTTATTGAATAAATTTTATAAACTAATTAAAAACTAAAACCCGACTACCAACAAGCTTGAAACCAGATCTGTATTCGTATTGCGTATTCGGAGGCCATCGATTTAGTTAATGCTAATGTAGGGTCCTCCGACTACGATTTACTGAATATTTAAGAGTCTAAATAATAAAAAAAAATATAATAACTTTTTGTTTTTTCTAAGGCACGGAAGGTGCTAGGGAATATTTTAAACATTTATTTATTTATAATTGAAGAAATTCGCATCGACAGTTACATGACTCGGTAGCTCAATAGGTAGAGCGCCTGCACGGTATGCGAGATGTTGCGGGTTCAAGTCCTGTCCCGAGTGAATTTTTTCAACTTATTATAAATGTTTAAAATATAATATAATTTATTAAAATATTTTTTTATTATCAATAAACGAGTTTTTATGCCTTTTGCTCTATCGCAAATATATACTATAATACATACAAGCATCAAATTTACCTACGAATAATATGATTATAGCATTTTTCCTTTGGCCTTATTTTATAATATAACAACAAAATAAATAATAAATAAAACTGGCCAAGTGTGAGTCGGACTTGTGAACTGAGTATTCCGTACCACAATACAATTTGAAAAAATCTGATTGTACGGACCCTCGGTGCCTGAGTTCGACTCGCACTTGACCGTTTTTCTTATTTTTTGTTACACTATAAAGTAAGCCAATCATACCAATTTATCCATACCATACCAAGTTTGATGCTTGGTATGTTTTACCTTTCACCACATTCGCATTTGATAAACCTATGGCCTCCGACTACGATTAATTATCTATGAGTCTATTTTAAGGATAAGCAGGTCTTGTTTTAAGCCTTTTAGTAGTCGGGTTTTAGTTATTAACTTCTATTTTTTTTATCTACTTGTTATGTTGACGCTACGTGTGTTACGCATTTGTGAAAATGTATTTTAAAGCCCTTATGGCCATGACAAAAGTGTCCGATCATTTTGATTGTTGGGTCTTTCACTTTACGGCGCACCACAACCGCCAGCTTAGAGTTTTCGAAAACTATCAAAAATCAACCGATTATTTTAGGCTCTGCGATGGAACAGATGAAAACACAAACAACCAAAAATACATACCTACGCTGCTAAAATCATAACCCTACTCTTTTGCTTCACGTAGTCGGGAAAAAAAAATTAAATTCTATGACGTCTTTCTTACCATTCTAAAGTCACAACAATGTAAACGTCAGTGTATTGGAATGGTTTGAAGAATATCTTATTAAAATAATCTTGTTTTGTGGACAAAAACGTATGCGAGACTATGGCCCGGTTTCTGAGTTGAGAATTTTGCTTAGCGAATTTCTCATTTCAGAAACCGGCAGTATGAATATAAACTTAGGTACAGTGAGTATCCTATGTGTATGATATCACTCGGTTTTATATACATATAAAGAAAAAGCAGACAAACAGAGCATACAATGGACTTTATTTTGTCAGACCATGGTATTACGAGTACCTATAATGTTCTATTGTATAAAGTTCTTTCTTTTCACATAGCAGCTAAACGGAGAGCTTGTTGGACGCTGCTTGATGCAGAGGCTTGCTTGATGCAGAGATGTATGGATGGATGAAGTCACTAGACTGTAATTAGCTTTTACTGAAACTATGATTTCTTGCTAAGGTAACAAGAAATAAAATTTTAAGTTATTTAATATAAACGTAACATATAATACGGTAAACACACTCGCAATCACGATCTTTCATTGAATGAATGTCATACTCGACCATGACAAAAGTTTTTTTCTATAAGGTTTAAGAAGGCGTAACTAAATATATCCGACCTCCGCTGACCACAGATTGATATAAAGTTTTTGATAAAGAGTATTATAATAACATACCATTCCTCCTTGGTATCAGGAAAAGCGTGAGTGTTTGGCTCGCATACTATGCCGGACCTATGTGTAGCAGAATCATAACATGTCGTATGTACGTCGCTCACCGGAAGTTGCAAAATCATTGACAAATTTTACAAATAACCATTGGACAGGATGAGGGATGATGGCATGTTCCTTAGTTGATTTCTCCGTAATTGAAGAACACAAGTCAATGGATTGAAGTATTGATACTATGATTATACAATTCGTTTTAGAATTCTTTAAACCAAATATAACGATTTTAATTAGATATGCTTACGTGTCATTTCAAATGTATAAAAAACGTGCTGCTAATTGAACGAGCGAGCGAAGCGAGCGAAGTTCTCCGAGTCTACTGGAACAATCCGGCGTTTGTATGTATGTATGTATGTTTGTATGTATGAATGTTCGTTCGACGATAACTTGAGTATTTTTTGTCGGATCGTCATGAAATTTGGTAGGCAGGTAAATTAAATTAAAAGAATTTTTAAGTTCGAACATGAGCCAAATCGGTCGAGGGGTTGCCGAGATATGGGGTTGTTAAGGTTATATGGGATGAGAGAGGGCGCCACTGCTGCCTCTCAGTAACATTAAAATAGTGCTAAAAAGTAATTTTAAAAGTGATAAAAACGTAAATCTAATCAGTAAACAGTGAAAGCAGTGATAAAAACTAACTAAAGTGATCTATAAATACAAATTCTGCTTGGAAACAATATTGTGGATATCGGACGTAAAACTCAGTGGAAACAATAAAAATAAACTTTTACGGGTCGCAAAATAATCCGTAACAAGAACTCTATTTTAATCCAATAAATCCAAAAATAACCAAAAATCCAAAGTACACCAGATTAGAAAATTCAAAACAGCGCCATCTATTAGAAAATATATATATCATATTGTTATTCTATTTCCTAACAGAGGGCGTGACAAAAAAAAATATCAGAGCCATCTAGTGTTCAAAATTATAAACCAAAAAGTCCTTATGCTCAACAATAGAGGTCGCTTTACTTCAAAACTACAAGAGAGTCCAATACAAAACTTAAAATGGAAGAAATACTAGATAAACTACAAAAAATCCATAAGAAAAAGCGGCGAACAAGTTACAGAAAACATTCAAAGAATGTTTGGCGAAAAACTAAAAATGCTAGAAGAAAAATCTGAAAATCTTGAAAAACGAGTGGAAAATCAAGAGCAAAGGCTGTACTATCTAGAAAAAAATGCTAGACAGAAAAATTTGGTTTTCTTTGGCGTCGAGAAACGTGAAAAATCGTATTTTGAGTTGGAAATGATAATTGCAAACTTTGTAAAGGATTTTATGAATATTGAACTGGACCTGAAGGATATAGAAGCACTATAAGAAAGATAGGAAAGAAATCAACTCGCGTCTTATGCATCTTTCACTTCCATCCATGCGAGCATATAGCTCTTGCGCTCCACTCTGGACGGCCGGTAAAGGCAAGCCAGAGGTGAGGGTCCCGGTCCTCTTGGATTCCAATCCACTCTTGTACAAAGACTTGGATGCGAGGACCAGTTTTCGACCTTCGGAAGACTCGGATCCGTGGTACCGCCACATACCAACAGCTCCCCACAAGCTGCCCTGCGGTGGAGGAACCATAATGGTCCCTCCATTCCCTTAGTCGCCTTTTACGACACCCACGGGAAGAAATGGGTTGGTCCAATTCTGTACCTTCCGGGAACCACACGGGGGTTATTATTATTATTAAGTTTATATGGGGTCGCGAGTTCATAGTTCGGGGAGAACCACTAGTAACTTTCAATTTAATTGAAACGTGCTAAAAATACAAAAGTGCTTCTTTCAAAAGTGCAATATAACAGTAATGTTATAGAATTCATTTTAATCGCTACCGACTACCAAGATTAATAAATTCAGGAGCTGTCAGATTGAATATAAGTACTAGCAAATAGCTTGTCCAATTGTTCACTGTAAGTCTGTGACTTAAATCCAAAAGCCCTATTCAAAGGAAAATAATACCTATTAGCTTACATTAAGGTTACTAAATCAAACTAGTTAATCAAGGAAACACGTCACTGAAAGTGACAAGTTGGATAAACAACCTTACTACTAAAGAATTAGGATGCATTCTACATCAATTAGTGAGGCAGTTTAACCAACATTACAATACCAAATTTTGAGCAGACGTCCGGCAGACATCCGGCAGACAATATAAGCACTCGTGGTAGCTATGCAGCTTAGATCTAAGGAATGCTATTGTACTAATAAAATAAGTAATATTCAACCTACATATTGAATGTGTTTTGAATATGACATCACACATAGTTTAACCTTTCTATGCACCAAGAAACATGTTCTAAGACCTAAGATCAATCCCACCAAAAACATATTCATGTAAAAAATGTTGCCAAGACGAGACCATACACCTCGCACTATCAAAAAGCTATAAGATCTCATGTAGAGAAAAGCTTCTAACTCTACACGCCTTAGCTCTACAAGCCCCAACTTCACAAACTCTACACCTTAGTCAAAATATGTGGATTGGCCGTTTCGTTAATAAAAGAACTTGCAATAACAGAAAAGTAACAGTGAACAAAATGTTCACCTTTCGCCCCACATATTTTGAAATGGCCACGAGATATGGGTTTGTAAAGTACATCGCGAGTTCACAGATCTAGTAGGGATACCTACTAGATCTGTGGTTTTTCATACGTGATATTGTTCACGATCACGTGTTTATATTGCATTTCAAAGGGTACCTACCTAAGTACTTATTATTGCATTTAAAAGAGACCTTTTTAGCCACCTGTTACAACTAAAGCCTAATAAACAGCAAAGGGAACGAAGAACTTTTTTGACCTTTTGTAACACGTTGTATAGTCAACGCGTGAACGCGCTATCTAGCATGTACAGTCGAAAGCACGTCGACCGTTACACGCGTGCACTCTATTCAGTTACGTTACAAGCGACTTTGCAACAAAAATGTAATGGTCTACGTGCTTTTTATAGTACCAGCTTGCCTTGATCACTGCACTTTACAGCACATTCATTCATCATACAACTATATTCTACACTTGGCTAAGTACTGTCAGCCATACGCTAACATTGGCGCCCTTATTCCGCGCGCGGTAAGAGCTTCCATGGGGTATCCTAGGCTGTGGCCGACCGTAGGTACCTACGAATATAGTTGCTCTCTCCACTCTTTTGAACTGCATAGAGCGCTACAGACATAGGTGTATCGAGCTGCAAACCCCGATAGTTGGTAGTTATTTCGTAGTTGGCTCCATAAGGCCATAATCCAATGTGCTTGTATTGATGAGCTTAGCGACCGCCCTCAAGTCTGACAGAAACAACCTGCAAGCTTAGCATAAGAATGGGTTAGGTTGTAATAAGGGGGTTTTAACAGATCTATATCACTCTTTTGCTCTACCTAGAGTGGGATAGATATCGTTCTAAACCCATAGATATGCTCTAAACCCATTCTCGTGCTAAGCAAGCTTGTAACCTCCCCTCCTTAATAGAATGAAATAATATAAATAAATAGATAAATCCTGATCGCGGCCCCACATTGTAACCACCCCCTCTACTAGACCTACGTTACTAAACCTAACAGAACATAAATAAAATAAATTTCGCGGGAACCACATAAATAAATAGCTAAATAGAAATAATGTAACTAGCTAATCCGAGAATTTAAAATAATAATTATTATGGCCTTTGACATGATCGTTCTAGTGGTAGGACCTACATTATGAACCCGAATTAACCAAGACTCTTACTAGGGAAAGTATGTAATCTCTTGGAAAGCTGGCTATAGTGATAACAAACCTATCAGTGAAAATAATAGAATATTGAAGTGATTATTTGTAAGAAAAGTAATAGTGATTTGCCAAACGTAAGTAATTAAATGAATAAACCTACCCTGCCTTCTTTATTTCTAGTTTTAATTGCCTAAATATTAGAGTAATAATGCTTAGCTAAAGGAAGCTTTTAGACAGAATAAAGTGAATTTATAATGCATAATATAATAGCTATTAGTGCGATGCTTACTAGGACAATAACGTAGGTATGTATGCCGCAAAGTTAAAAATACCCTACTCATTCAGTGTAAAAGATAGTAAAGGAAATTAATTAGCTAAATTAAAGTATTTTGCCTTTCTTTTACTACTAGATTCAAACTCATTATCAATTTCGTAATAGTTAAATTATACTGAGACTACATTTTAATACTATGAACTTTAGTCAGAGATTTTCCATTGAATTAAAAGATAAATATTAGAAATTCGATAAAGTGAATCAATTGTATGCTAAAAATCATACAAACATTTTTGTTTGTTGGTAAAAGGACAGCTCCGACCCGCTGAACCTAGTAAACCTCACCTCTTGTGGAATTGGGTTTCCCTCCAACTTTTTTTCTCTAAAATAATTTTATTACATTTAGGTAACTTTACTTTATTCATTTAAATAATTTATGAGTACCACTGGTTCGTAAAGCACTTATCATGAAGAAAAGAACCAGCAAGAAACTTCACATGTGTGCTTCAAGATTTTATAATATTATATAACAAAGTTATGTCGTCTCTTTTGGACATAAATTGTTATTGATTTCTTCTTTGAAATTTACATTTAATATTGAGTAAATTCTATGTTCATTTGCACTTCATTCTTGTGCTGAACAAGAAATATTAGTAAGTATTTATTTTACTTAAGTTTCAAATCCAATAATAAAATACAGGCAAATTCTCTGCAAAATTTACATTATTATAATATGAATCTTAATTTTACTTTATTTTGTGAACGAATAGACTTTCTTTTTCTATCATTTCACAATGCAAGAATTTACAACTTGAGAAGCAAATTATTATTCCATAAATTTTAGAATAAAAAGGTTTTAATTTCAATAAAAATATACCCTTAGGCAAATTAAAAAAGTCAATAGAACTAATTCTTCACTAAATAGCTCTGATCCTAACAGATAATTCCATTTATTTGGAAAAGTAGTTTTTAGATTTCTACCTTCAAATATTTCCCATTAGATTTTTCTAAAAGGTTCACAGCTCAAACTCCTTGCTAGGCAGTTCGGATGCGAAGATGAATATTTATTTATAATGGTTATGAAAATGTTTTATAACACTTTATAATTTTATATTATCAGGTTAGTCTCTTTTTATTAGACTGAACAGAACTCTATTTATTGAGTTTAATTATAAATTGGTATAATTTTATTTCCTACCATCATCGTGCTGAATATTCATAAGGTAAGTTATCTTAAGGTTTGGATCGAATGTTACACCAAATTTCAACCCGTGAAACGGAGACACTGAATCATATCAAAAACAATCCTTGTTTGCTAGACAATTTCACCCACATGGTATGAAGATTGACTAAGGTACTGCTTTGCTTGACCTCGGATAATTTTCAATACAAAACACTGACCCATTCCCCAAGCTAAAACTGATGCAAAATTCAATAAAGAAGTTATTTGGAAGGTTAAATTGCCTAACTAAGTTATTGACTCCCAATAAAACGCGATCCCTAGCCTAATGTGTCTATCGCCCAGCCTATCCCTCTATCCCCGCAATTTCTACTGTGTTGAGACAAGCTAGAAGCATTCAGCTTCACATTTACTTTAAACGTGTAGTGTGTGATGTCAAATCTTCGGTTGTGCAATGAAGATTTGCTAGCAGAGTGAAATTAAGAGAAAGCGCTGTGGGTTCGCAGCTAGGTGTGTACCTAAGTGTGTCCCTATAACCCAAAAGTGTCAAGTTTGGGCGGTGGGATTGGGTTTATGCCGTAAACTTGACTTTTCCCTATATGTTTGTGTATAGATAAATATATAAATAAGGCTGCGGTGCAAGGGTGTATCCAGAGTTTTGTCAAATAAGCGCTCGCTCTAAATAAACCAATGCCCGAGTAGCTAGCAACTCGTAATAATAAAAAACGAGGAGACAGCGGCTACACACTATTCTCTAACAAAGAACCATGTCTCTGTTATTGCCTCACTAGTGAATCTAACAAAACTTTAAAATATAATTGATTGTTCTTTGCGTAAAATAAAACAAAGTCACTTCCATAACATTCCTGCATCTCCAAGGCACACCTTAGCAAGACACAAGAATACTATTTCAGCAACACTCAACTAAGATAAATTACAAAAGCACGAACTTCAAAAACAATCAATTATTTCGACCGCGATAACTAATTGCCTCTGCGCTGATAGAAATCCCTTCGCTATGCCTCCGCAATTCATAGAACCACGAAAACACCACGTTAGAATCTCTCCGAGCTAATCGCTATAATCAAATTACCAAATATAATCAAGCAGAGGCTTCCCAAGAAATCTGTCGCCAGGGAATCAACTACAAGATCAAAAATGTCGTACTAACCCAAGGGGTACCTTGGCTCTTAGTCTGACACACTTTGGCAACTCAAAAATGCAACCAGCAAGGTTCAAGCGAACAACAAGACTCTCAGTTATTTGAAATAATCACCAAGGTTAAATTCACTAGGAAAATCCGACGAATAATAATCGCTCCCGCTACCGCGCTGAACGTTTTATACCCCCTTCTCCCATGCTCCAAAAATTCCCTATGAAAAACTACTACTTCAGTTCGAAGAAGAAAATAAAGATAGTCCTATACTAATTATCACATAGGTGTGAAAGAGTGAGAGAAAATGACGACATTTCCTCCATTAAAGTAAAACATAGAACTGAAAGAATGAGCTAGAATATATGAAACATGTCACAAGCGTGAAAGGGTGAGAGATATTCCTCATGAAACAACTTCACTTCACTCTCCAAGGGATCCCTAGGTTTCAATGAAAACCCCGTAAACGTCAACCTGCATGAAGTGCAAGGGATTTCCATGATGGCGGCCCGTCAATACCAAATTTTATTTCCAAAACCCGAAAACTCCATTAACGTATCACTACATTCGAATTTTGAATATGCGATGGCCGTTTGTTGGACAAATCTCGCGCCATTATCTACCTACACTTGGCCTCGGCCTTGATAATATTGCCTTGATAATTCTCAATTAAATGTAAGGAACCCAGTAAAGGAAATTTAGTGGTACTTCGCGTTTTCAACTCAATGAATCCTAGTACTTCGCTTTTTAAACTTAGTAAATTCAAACCATTCCTAATACTGCTGAAGTAGTTCTTCCTCCTTCCGCAAGATGTCGCCTATTGATTAGTTCCCTCTTTGCCCCATAGATGGCGTTATGATTTTCTTATTAATATTTATTTGATTAGTTGAAAATTGACAACGTAGTTCCCAATTTCACAAACAGATGGCGCAATTATTTACATGATGAATTTCTCGTTTTATTTATTTATTTGTGAATGTTGGGCGAATCGATTGGAAAATCAATCTGGTTCGTCTCAGCGCCCCCCGAAGATTGTGCAAGTGAAGAACTGAAGCAAACTTCTACCCCAAAGAAATTAAATGACATTCACAAATGACTCTATCAAAGTTTATGAACACTTCCCCTTTGCTGTATTCTTTTTGTGTGTGGTGTGTATTTTAAACCAAATAATAGTCAACCACCTCAGAATATGAATAACAGAACAGCTGACGTCTGAATCATGTAAAGCAACTTCTCGCCCAAGATTTACGGAGTCCATTGTTATGAGGGAAGAAAAGGTTGTGAATCTCTTCTCTTTCATAAGGAAAGAAGGTTCTTTCATGAAGCCTCCGTTTTCATCATTGTACTGCGCAGCTCGATAAACGAACTTCCCCCTCTATAGACCTAGAGACAGTAGCCTCTCCCGACCATCCTTTAAGATTGATAATTTACTATACAAGTTCTTCCGCCCCATATCCCGATATCCATTTAACAAGATCGCATCTTAAAATTTGGTGTATGTTAAAGTATAATGTGAAAGGAGAATCAGCCTGATGTCAAATCTCGAAAAATTAAACTAATATTCTTCTCCTCCTTCTTTAGCCATGTTATCTCAACAATTCTAAAACCAGAAACTTTTTATTCCAATAGAAAAGTTTCAAAATATCAACGTGTCCCAAGCAAAATATAAAATTCTTATTAATTATTGACACCAAGAATATTAAATAGTTTGTGATGATTCTCCATTCGCACGACTTAGTGTGGGGAAAATGATTGCCAAATCAAGTGGCTGCATGTAGAGTTAGACCTCCATATAAGCCTGCTTTGCATGAGCGTGTCTCTTGAGTGACGGATCTACAATCTATGCCCATCTCTTATAGGAAGGTAATTGTTAATGTGTGTGTGTATCAAAGTTTCTTTGTTCATAAACTTGGCTTCTTCCCGTATGGAAATCTTTTGATTCAATTAAGCCCTTTTTAACATACATATAATATAATATTAAAGTAATAGTCAGTCAAGTCGATAAATATATTTTAGTCAGGATAATAATCATACATCTCTTGAATCACCATTCACCTTTTCATTCTCTCTCTTTCGTTTCTTCTACGCCACTTATTTGAATCACAAGCCCACGTAAAGAAGAAGCGGTAAACCAAAGTTATACTACAGTAATGTATTCAAATGAATCAGTGTTTTTTTTTTATATCTGGCTCATTTGTTATAACAACAAACCCCAAACTGTTTTACCATTAAGTATAAAGATAATATAATTCACTTTGCACAAAACTCAGGGAAAACTTTAATAAACTCACTAGGTCTTCCTTTTCTTTAAAAATCTATGAATACCAGATCTTTCTTAAACAAACTAATTATTTATTTTCATAACTCCATTTTACTAAAATCAATTGCAAAGATATCAAAACATAATATAATTAACTTCAATGATCCATCACTGGACTCCTATCTTAAACTCCAAAACGTTTATCTCCAATAATAATTGATTTAATAAAATAAAACTATTTTTAATAAAATAAGTAATCTTAAATAAATTAACCTTTGCATCTACGCAACGAGGTGATTTATACAATTCAATGGCACAACAATGTCTTATACCAATGATCACTTCACTCTCCCAAAGTGAATTGAATAATATGATTCAACAATTAAATTCAACGTTCAATTTCCTAATACCAGACCCCATACTAGGTACAACCTTTTTACTTGTTATTTTTCTCAACGAGCTTTTAGTAATTTAGAATAGAATAGAACACTCTTTATTACACTAAAACACAATATAAGGATAAACAGTATTAATATCAAAATATAGGTACCTGGCGACCCTATTGCTAATAACAATTTCTTCCAGATAATTTATAGGTTTAAAAATAATAATAAAAACTTTGGTGGTCCATTATATGCTATTTAACCCTATAGGTATTGCAAACCGACAACCTTCGGTTTTCGATATAAAAATATTAATTAATTAGATAGATCAATAATAAAATGTTATTTCAGTGGTCCATAATAAAACACCCTGACCCTACAATTTCATCATCATCATCATCAGCCTGCTTGCACCCACCGCTGAGCAAAAATCTCCCCATGCTCACACCAGCTCTCACGATCCTGCGCCAGGCAATGCAATTGTGCAATTTATACCAATAATATTCCAGTCGTAAATATCGCAATAATAAATAAATAATTTAATATGTCACCGGTCCATTATTTACTACCCGACCCTACTTACTTTCAAACCTTGGTTTTAATTTCATTCTACCAACACTTTGTAATGAAATTGTAACACATAACATTCCAAACATATCTTCCGAATGAAGTGCAGGACGAATAAAGATCGTAAATTAATTATTTCCTAGATGATAAATATTTGAATCATAATGATGATGTTTATGATAGAAAAGTTAATATTCCTGAAATTGCAATATACATAACATGTCCCAAACTCATTTTCCTTATAAAAAGTTCTTAAATTAATTAATCTCTCAGATGATAGGTACATATTATTTGAATCATAATAATGATGATTATGACAGAAGAGTTAATATTCCTACTTTGTAATCAACCTAGATTATGCATAAGTACTTAGCATAATCTGCACCTGCCCAAAAGTTCAATAAAAAAAAATGCTTGCTAAAAACATAGGTACCTACATACATACAAGAATGTATTTTTACTCGAATAGCTTTTAGAATCTTTTACCCTAATGACCATACAGATAGACCCAAATAACATTCAATTTCTGTAGTGATTCAACACCGAATTGAATCAATCAATTTCAATTTTATTAAGGTTCTTGAGATTATTGAAATGACGTGTACACAGCTCTAGATCTATAATGTAACACTAATGCAATAATTCCGCGACCCTATAGCTATCCTATAACTAACATGCAACTTAATCTGTAGAGAATTAATAAATTCTGAATATTATAAAAGTTTATCCACACAAAAGAAAAATTGAATCAAGAAAAAAAACTATTTGATTTCCAGAGGCTGGTTTCGAACCGCCATCTTTCGGATCGCCGGTCCAGTGCGTTATCTATTTCGCTAACTACTTAGCTACCGGTCTACGCGAATTAATCAATTGGATGATAGGTATGTGGCGTCTTCAAATGACGAAATGGAATGGAATGCGACAATCGAACGTTTTAATCGACCTACCTACCTACAGTGGCTGTGTATATTAATTTTGTAACGCTGGAAAAGTGACTATCACAGCTTTTCATAGTATGTAAGAGTTCTCAATAACGTTAGGTACTGAAATAATAAAATACTTTAGGTACTGAAACATTCTATTCCACCCGATAGAAAAGTTCAAACGTTTAAAAATAATTTAATGACTCCGTTTTCCAAAACTGAAAGCTCTTTTATAAGTCTGTGATCGTACCTCCTTACTAATACTAGCCAAAATATAGCACAGCCCGTGCTAAGTTACATCTAAAATCTAGACCGTTGTCTGATAATTCCGCTTTGTCCGTCTAACTACGCTATTATGAAGAAGAAAAGTTTGTACCACGACAGCACATCGATCCCCACATGCCAGCACTCTACTCTGCTACGTTACAAGCTATTTTCACAACAAAAGCGCACACTCTAACGTGCTATCGTGTGTACGTTATTATGTATGTAAGGAGCAATCTTCGAAACCACTGATCCGATTTTTTTTAATTCTAGCACTAATAGGAAGCTTATCTATCGCTGAGTGCTAGATCTAGGCTATTTCTTTTTTTTTTTTCGTGATAACGGAAAAACCAAGTCTGCGCGGACAAAGTCGCGGTTAAAAGCTAGCGTGAAAGAAAAGTAAATAAGGATCTAGTAACAAGCCTGAATTTGGTTAATTTACACGATCCTAAATGCTAAAAGATATTACATGTTGAGACAACCCGTTTTCCAATACTCCCTACGTGCGTCCTGTACACTAATTATTATTGCACTAATTACAGACAAGTAAGCAAGTTTCAGTTGTTAAAATATAGCATGCTAACTTTAGATTCGTTTGATTAAACAAATAAGCAGATATGGAACATGTAAGTATGTATTGTGTTTGATTTATATTCGTATTAACCGACTTAGAATCGAGTAAGTTTACACTGTGGGTAAAATCTAAGCAAAACAAAATAACGAAACTTGAGAAACTGAATTTGAGATTGACAACTTTGATAATACCCTGCAAACGATTGTGCTGCACGCCTAGCATGAGAGAGAGATCCTACCCTGTCAAATTTGACCATCATGTACCAACATCGAAGCGCCTGATTAACGTAAACTCACTGCTTGGGAAAGTTTGCCAGCACGATCGTAGCAGGCGCACCGTCTTATCACCGTCAACTAACAATTTCTAGCTTGAAGAACAAGTGAGCGAAGCAAGATAAGTTCTCCGAGTCTACCCGAACAATCCGGCACCCGTATGTCTGAATGTCTGTATGTTTGTAAGTTTGTTGAACGAGTGAGCTAAGAAGCAAGAGCAAGAGAAGTTCTCCGAGTCCACTGGATCAATCCGACACCTGTATGTCTGAATGTCTGCTGAACGAGCGAGCGAGGCGAAGTGATAGAAGTTATCAGAGTCCGCTGGAACAATCCGGCACCCGAATGCCTGAACGTCCGCATGTATGATCGTTCGACGATAACTTTAGCAACCTTGGTCCGATCTTCATGAAATTTAGTAAGCGGGCAAAAGAAACCAAAAGAATCTCTAAACTCGAAGACAAGCCAAATCAGTCGAGGGGTCTCCAAGCTATGATTTCACAAGTTCACGTGTACACAAATATTCGCTGGCAAAATAATTTAAAATGAGACTTAGAGTGAGAGAAAACACCGCGAAAAGTTAATCTAAAAGTAGGTAGACCAATTTGTTCGAATGAAATCTTTGAATACTTTACACAACGTGGATCTGCAGTCTGCTCCCGACAAAAGAAAAGAAGAAACTTTATGACAAAGAAATTCAAAAGTTCGTGAAAGAGATCATGCGACAACTTTTTGTGATTTCGGAACGCAACCTCACGGAAGTGTCAACCAACCCAAACGTCAAGTTCAACCAAACGACAAACAGAAACAAAGTTTATTTTCACGCGATTAACTAGCTTATTCTTCAATAAATGCCTCAATAGTTGTGCCCTGGAACATCCCCTAATCTCCATTCGTCTTTACTACGCACAAATACGTCGGCGGGAACGGTGTAATGAGCAAATTCAAGACAACAAAGCAACCTGAAATTGGACAATGAGCTACAAACGAAATCTCAACGTGCCTGTTTTTTCACCAACCGCAAACAAAAGAAGGCTAAGATAAGGTAAGAAAGCAAGAAATAGACCGTACAACTGCACATTCCCACCAGCCGGACAAAGACCTTCTCTTTCAGAGAGTGAGTTCGAGCACAATCACCACTCAAACTGGCGCCTTTTGCTAAAAGTATATTCTCCCTTACGCTCAGGTTCTCTCACAATGACTAGCGAGTAGCACTGCCACAAAAAAAAACACAAACGTAGGTACCTGCAATCCTGAAATAAACAAAGTTATAGCTACATGCCCGCTGCGGTAACCAAACCTGAGTCTCTCGCCTCCAAGTCCATCGCTCTACCACTAGGCCATCATAGATCAGAACAAAATCGCCCCCCCGAACTTACAAATACCAGAGTCCGCTCGAAAAACTGAAGTCCGCCCCCCCGTCCGTATGAATTTGCTTTTTCTAACTTCTGCATTACTCTCTATTTCAGAATACCCTCAACAAGAAAGAAAATGAATCTACATTGTTCACGACAACTTCTACCACAAAAACCGAGACTCCGACAAGATCCTAAGTCCAGTGAAAGAGAAAAATTGAACTTAGCAAGATAAATAGTGCCGCCATGAAGAGATGAAGAGAACCTTCAAGAGTCCGCAATACTACTAGAGAAAATAATGTTCGTCTACGCTTCGCAATGAGATGATTCATACAGCGTCCAGTGAGTGACACCCCCACAGATGGATGAAGAGACCACTCAGCGCAGCACTCAGTGCAATGCTTATTATGATAGTAAATTAATTACATGATAGAAAACCCTGCCGTTTCATTTTGTTTCAAAAGCTATTTTCCCTGTGAAATATTTACATTATTCTCATAGATCCCTTAGTTAGTCATAGGTAAAATGTAACGAGGCCAAATGTCTCGGAAAGACGTAGTAAACCTGGTAGTGGACCCGAAAAATAAGGTAATTATTTTCCAAAAACATCCCAACAATAATCTATTGACAATATTGACAGCTCTCACTTATTTATTTTTTTAATCTGTGTCTAGCTAGAACAAAAAAAGGAAAAGTTTGTCTGTGAATGCCCTGACTTGAGTGAATGATTGAATGAATGCAAATTAACCCTATGAGTGTGTGCATGACATAGACCTACAAAATAAAATAGGGGGCCTATTCTCGTTTCTTACGGTAATCTACCTACAATAAATCCGCAATCTAATCTTAATTGTTTTCTTGTTTCTCAATTTGGCTAAACGTCATTAAATGGAATTATTATTTATAGTTAGTTCATAAAAGTCAAATGTTACTCCTTTACGCTGAAACGGCTGAACGGAAATGAATGAAACTTGAAATACAGATAGCTTAAAGAAACAGCCGAACCGATATGGATGAAATTTGAAATACACTAAGTTTAATGAAACGGCTGAACAGATATGGATGAAATTTGAAATCCAGTTAGTTTATAGAAAAGGCTGAACAGATATGGATGAAATTTGAAAACCAGTTAGTTTATAGAAAAGGCTGAACAGATATGGAAGAAATTTGAAATCCAGTTAGTTTATAGAAAAGACTGAACAGATATGGATGAAATTTGAAAACCAGTTAGTTTATAGAGAAGGCTGAACAGATATGTATGAAATTTTAAATGAAGTTAATTTAGAGAAACGGCTGAAGAAATATGGATAAAATTTTTAATATAGCTAATTTAGAGAAACGGCTCAACAAATATGGATAAAATTCTAAATAATGTTATTTTTAAGAAACGGCTCAACCAATATGGATGAAATTTTAAATAAAGTTAATTTAAAAGAAACGGCTCAACAAATATGGATGAAATTTTGAATAGGGACACTAGCTTATCAGTAAAACACACAGGCAATAAACCATCTGTCCTCCACACCAAAGACCAAAGCAAAGTACAAACCCTGTTTTTTACAGTTCACGCGGACGAAGTCACGGGCAAAAGCTAGTATAACAATAAAAATACAAATGAATAACAACAACTAGCCTACCGATTTTCTCCTCGCAAGCCATATCGCCCACAACAATACAACATCTACCAGTTGCACTCCAGAATCGCCCCTTTTCGCTCAAACAACACAACACAGCGCAGCGCACGGCAGCCAGCGCGGCGCCACGGTGTCGCGGTACTCGCGGTGTCGCCCGACGGCCGCCATTTTGTGAAACGCTCGTGCACGACAAGCTAATGCAATACATGAACAAACAACGTGTCAAAAATCTGCAAATAACTAGAAGATTTTCCTATTTTTCAACGTAGAAGCCCGAATTAACGACCAATATAAACTTCAACACGTCGAGTAACGAAGAAAACATGCTGCAAAACTGCAAATCAAGAGAAACTAATCAAGAATCGAATTAGACATGAAACCCATGGAAATCTATTATCCACGCTAAACAGGTAACTAAATAGAAACAAATACATGGGCTTTCGCCCCCCATCACGTAAAATCTGCTCGCTAATCGTTTTAAGACTTGACCAACCCAACTAAACTCCCAATTTTGTTTCTTTTCAGAAGAGTCATCTAGCAAATGAAAAACGAAGAATCTGACTTTGCCTACAACCTCGAAGCTCTCGTCTGAAGACAAACAAGACGCTATGTGCAAAAGTGTTAGTGAAATAAGTAACCTAGTGAATTGAAGTCAACTTTCCAAGAAATCACGTACCTCTCACAACCCACACGACAACAAATTGTGTGCTCAAATGGAGCACCACATAAATAAATAGAATAAACAGATCCTACGCCACGGCACCCCATTGTAACCCACAGCATTACAAGAGACCTAAAATAATATAAATAAATAGATAAATCCAAAACGCGGGAACCACATAAATAAATAGCTAAATAGAAATAATGTAACTAGCTAATCCGAGAATTTAAAATAATAATTATTATGGCCTTTGACATGATCGTTCTAGTGGTAGGACCTACATTATGAACCCGAATTAACCAAGACTCTTACTAGGGAAAGTATGTAATCTCTTGGAAAGCTGGCTATAGTGATAACAAACCTATCAGTGAAAATAATAGAATATTGAAGTGATTATTTGTAAGAAAAGTAATAGTGATTTGCCAAACGTAAGTAATTAAATGAATAAACCTACCCTGCCTTCTTTATTTCTAGTTTTAATTGCCTAAATATTAGAGTAATAATGCTTAGCTAAAGGAAGCTTTTAGACAGAATAAAGTGAATTTATAATGCATAATATAATAGCTATTAGTGCGATGCTTACTAGGACAATAACGTAGGTATGTATGCCGCAAAGTTAAAAATACCCTACTCATTCAGTGTAAAAGATAGTAAAGGAAATTAATTAGCTAAATTAAAGTATTTTGCCTTTCTTTTACTACTAGATTCAAACTCATTATCAATTTCGTAATAGTTAAATTATACTGAGACTACATTTTAATACTATGAACTTTAGTCAGAGATTTTCCATTGAATTAAAAGATAAATATTAGAAATTCGATAAAGTGAATCAATTGTATGCTAAAAATCATACAAACATTTTTGTTTGTTGGTAAAAGGACAGCTCCGACCCGCTGAACCTAGTAAACCTCACCTCTTGTGGAATTGGGTTTCCCTCCAACTTTTTTTCTCTAAAATAATTTTATTACATTTAGGTAACTTTACTTTATTCATTTAAATAATTTATGAGTACCACTGGTTCGTAAAGCACTTATCATGAAGAAAAGAACCAGCAAGAAACTTCACATGTGTGCTTCAAGATTTTATAATATTATATAACAAAGTTATGTCGTCTCTTTTGGACATAAATTGTTATTGATTTCTTCTTTGAAATTTACATTTAATATTGAGTAAATTCTATGTTCATTTGCACTTCATTCTTGTGCTGAACAAGAAATATTAGTAAGTATTTATTTTACTTAAGTTTCAAATCCAATAATAAAATACAGGCAAATTCTCTGCAAAATTTACATTATTATAATATGAATCTTAATTTTACTTTATTTTGTGAACGAATAGATTTTTTTTTCTATCATTTCACAATGCAAGAATTTACAACTTGAGAAGCAAATTATTATTCCATAAATTTTAGAATAAAAAGGTTTTAATTTCAATAAAAATATACCCTTAGGCAAATTAAAAAAGTCAATAGAACTAATTCTTCACTAAATAGCTCTGATCCTAACAGATAATTCCATTTATTTGGAAAAGTAGTTTTTAGATTTCTACCTTCAAATATTTCCCATTAGATTTTTCTAAAAGGTTCACAGCTCAAACTCCTTGCTAGGCAGTTCGGATGCGAAGATGAATATTTATTTATAATGGTTATGAAAATGTTTTATAACACTTTATAATTTTATATTATCAGGTTAGTCTCTTTTTATTAGACTGAACAGAACTCTATTTATTGAGTTTAATTATAAATTGGTATAATTTTATTTCCTACCATCATCGTGCTGAATATTCATAAGGTAAGTTATCTTAAGGTTTGGATCGAATGTTACACCAAATTTCAACCCGTGAAACGGAGACACTGAATCATATCAAAAACAATCCTTGTTTGCTAGACAATTTCACCCACATGGTATGAAGATTGACTAAGGTACTGCTTTGCTTGACCTCGGATAATTTTCAATACAAAACACTGACCCATTCCCCAAGCTAAAACTGATGCAAAATTCAATAAAGAAGTTATTTGGAAGGTTAAATTGCCTAACTAAGTTATTGACTCCCAATAAAACGCGATCCCTAGCCTAATGTGTCTATCGCCCAGCCTATCCCTCTATCCCCGCAATTTCTACTGTGTTGAGACAAGCTAGAAGCATTCAGCTTCACATTTACTTTAAACGTGTAGTGTGTGATGTCAAATCTTCGGTTGTGCAATGAAGATTTGCTAGCAGAGTGAAATTAAGAGAAAGCGCTGTGGGTTCGCAGCTAGGTGTGTACCTAAGTGTGTCCCTATAACCCAAAAGTGTCAAGTTTGGGCGGTGGGATTGGGTTTATGCCGTAAACTTGACTTTTCCCTATATGTTTGTGTATAGATAAATATATAAATAAGGCTGCGGTGCAAGGGTGTATCCAGAGTTTTGTCAAATAAGCGCTCGCTCTAAATAAACCAATGCCCGAGTAGCTAGCAACTCGTAATAATAAAAAACGAGGAGACAGCGGCTACACACTATTCTCTAACAAAGAACCATGTCTCTGTTATTGCCTCACTAGTGAATCTAACAAAACTTTAAAATATAATTGATTGTTCTTTGCGTAAAATAAAACAAAGTCACTTCCATAACATTCCTGCATCTCCAAGGCACACCTTAGCAAGACACAAGAATACTATTTCAGCAACACTCAACTAAGATAAATTACAAAAGCACGAACTTCAAAAACAATCAATTATTTCGACCGCGATAACTAATTGCCTCTGCGCTGATAGAAATCCCTTCGCTATGCCTCCGCAATTCATAGAACCACGAAAACACCACGTTAGAATCTCTCCGAGCTAATCGCTATAATCAAATTACCAAATATAATCAAGCAGAGGCTTCCCAAGAAATCTGTCGCCAGGGAATCAACTACAAGATCAAAAATGTCGTACTAACCCAAGGGGTACCTTGGCTCTTAGTCTGACACACTTTGGCAACTCAAAAATGCAACCAGCAAGGTTCAAGCGAACAACAAGACTCTCAGTTATTTGAAATAATCACCAAGGTTAAATTCACTAGGAAAATCCGACGAATAATAATCGCTCCCGCTACCGCGCTGAACGTTTTATACCCCCTTCTCCCATGCTCCAAAAATTCCCTATGAAAAACTACTACTTCAGTTCGAAGAAGAAAATAAAGATAGTCCTATACTAATTATCACATAGGTGTGAAAGAGTGAGAGAAAATGACGACATTTCCTCCATTAAAGTAAAACATAGAACTGAAAGAATGAGCTAGAATATATGAAACATGTCACAAGCGTGAAAGGGTGAGAGATATTCCTCATGAAACAACTTCACTTCACTCTCCAAGGGATCCCTAGGTTTCAATGAAAACCCCGTAAACGTCAACCTGCATGAAGTGCAAGGGATTTCCATGATGGCGGCCCGTCAATACCAAATTTTATTTCCAAAACCCGAAAACTCCATTAACGTATCACTACATTCGAATTTTGAATATGCGATGGCCGTTTGTTGGACAAATCTCGCGCCATTATCTACCTACACTTGGCCTCGGCCTTGATAATATTGCCTTGATAATTCTCAATTAAATGTAAGGAACCCAGTAAAGGAAATTTAGTGGTACTTCGCGTTTTCAACTCAATGAATCCTAGTACTTCGCTTTTTAAACTTAGTAAATTCAAACCATTCCTAATACTGCTGAAGTAGTTCTTCCTCCTTCCGCAAGATGTCGCCTATTGATTAGTTCCCTCTTTGCCCCATAGATGGCGTTATGATTTTCTTATTAATATTTATTTGATTAGTTGAAAATTGACAACGTAGTTCCCAATTTCACAAACAGATGGCGCAATTATTTACATGATGAATTTCTCGTTTTATTTATTTTGTGAATGTTGGGCGAATCGATTGGAAAATCAATCTGGTTCGTCTCAAGCTGTAGTATAAGTTAAGTGTAGTATAAGTTTTTTAGTTCAGAAACCATCTGTCCAGTTGCTCCGGAGGGTAATCATGGTGACACAGGTTGTGCAATAAATTCTACTTTATTTACTTAAATATGTATATTATTTAATTTAGTTAGATGGGTCGTTCGCTACACTTTAACATTCAACCGCTTTACGCCAAGTGTGTTGGCAATGGCGTGGCAGACTTCAATCTGGTTTGGCGGGTACGATATAGTCCCTTTCTTCAGGGTCTGATCGCTGTTGAGCCGTTCCTTGTCGCCTGGAGCTAGTACGGGCATGGCTGGATCCACCTGGGGACAAAAAAAACATTGTGAATTTCCAGCGAACTCTACACAAAGTACTCAGAGTAAGCATGAGTATAGCTATTTTACGTAGCTTTTTCCAGGATTTTGGTTTTTGCTCGAACCCTATGAGCGTAAGTTTTCTACATTAAAAAGTATACCCCCCCTCATGCTAGTCCAGCTGGTCTTGGTATATAGGGTGTTTCAGAATGGTCCAAAAAAAATCGGCTACTCCAAACATTTGGTACAGCAGGTTTTGAATGTTGGTGGAACAGCTGATATTTTTCTAAACATCCTGTACATGCAAAGACATAAGTTGTAGTTGTTGCTATAAATACAATACCGGTATCAGACCCCTCCAGTGCTGCAGGCACTCCGCCATGCGGCCCGCGAACCCTGGCGCGAAGACCTCAGGGTTGATGGCCACGAAGCACTGGCCAAGGTCGCAGGCAGAGATGGGCGGTGGGTATATACCCAATCTACCCATTTGGGTATTTACCGGGTACATTGGGTATATACCCGGTAAATACCCGTATGCACCCATTTGCTGGGTATATACAATTTGTGACTTAAAATTAACAACAAAGTATGCCAATCAGTTCTAAACCATGTTCCCTACACAAAGTACGTCTTAGTAATTTTTCGTTGAACGCATATTTACAAAGTTATGCATGTTTTTGTGATTTCTTTGTATGAAAACGATTATTCATAAGGACACTTGTCTTATATTTTTATAGAATTAACAACCGGTATGTTTAAAAAGTACTTTGTCATACTTTGTGTGACTAATATAATAGTTTTTAATATGAATTTAACAATAATTATTATTGATTAGGAACCAAGTGTCAATAATTGATATTTACATTGAAACGGTAGACAATACACTGATGAAGTCAGGTCATTTCGGTCTAATTAAAATGCGAAGACGGGTTAAGTGTTGCAAATAACCAAAATGTATAATCATAAAGTATGGTTTTATGATTGTTCTTCCCGAACAAAGAATAACTAAAACTTATTAAATTCGTTTATTTTATTTTGCAAATGGCATTGTGCTCAAAATGCTATACGGTGAAATGTAAGCCGTCCAGCCACTTCATTACGTCCGAGTCGGCCTCATCTACACCGCCGCCTTGGATGGCGAACAGCGGGTCGTCGTAGTTGATGTGGAACATCGTCTGAACCGGCCCGCACACGCAACTCGGGTCCGACCCACAATTACATTTTGTGTATTTAGCTCCGCACACCTTTCCCGTAAGACCCGGAATCTATTTATTTGAGTCCAGTGGGAAGATGGAAACCTGGCACACGGATATCTGGCTCGGACTCGAGATGCTTGTTAGGCAGGTCCACAGATGTCCACCGATCCCGCCATTTCTCCATCAGCGTTCTGTCGTCCTGCAAGAGTTTATGGGCCTGCATGGTATGGCAAGATGGTTGCAATTCTCTGATGCAACCCCGGTTCGGTCAAAATCCCACCAAAATTGAGGGTTGCTTTGACCAAGTGCTTGTACTTCTAACATCGAAGCAGGATTCCAAAAGAAACTCAAAACAGTGGCGGTATTGGTGGATCTCAGCTCAGCATTTGAAACTCTCTGGAACATGTCTGGAAACAGGGACAGTCAGGGACAACCCTACGAGCTCGTATTTTTTTTTTTAATGCAATGCACGTATCGTCTTTATGACGCCCTCCTTTCAAACGCCAAACTCTGAACAATAGTGTTACGCAGGGCTTAGTCCTGGCGCCTACGCTTATCAACGTCTACGTCAGTTACATACCGAAAGTCTCCGGGTGATCATTTATGTAAGCGAAGACATTGCCATCACAGCACAAGCTTCGACACTGGACAAAGCGACAACACTGGTTCAGGAAGCTGTTGCAAAGTTTGAGCGCTATTTCATCGACTGGGGACTTAAACCTAACCCATGTAAAACTGTGAGCTGCTCCTTTTACCTCAACAATAGGCAAGCTAGTAAGTGAAGATGTTAAACGCAGTTTCTGCAATGAAGCACGACCCTAACCCAGGCTATCTTGGAGTAACTCTAAACAGAACTTCCACTTTTAAAGTCCCCCTCAAGAAAGTAAAGAAAATTGTATCAAACAACTGCAACCTGATACGGAAACTGGCAGCGATAACATGGGGCTGCAAAGCGGAAACACTGCGCATATCAACACTAGCCCTTGTCCATAGTACGGCCCGAGCCAGTGTAGGCCGGCCATCATACTGACCTGGTTGACGTTGAACTGAACAGCGCCATTAGGAACATATCCGGAACCGTGACGGAACCCTTCACGTCTGTGAAGATAATTAATTATCAGAATGGAGTATGATAAGATCAACAATATGCCGCAACTGCCACCAGTACCTTATCTTCAGGCAACCCGCAGTGATCTTCGCCTACCATCAGAGAGATCTTTTGCCATGCCATGCAGGCCCACGAACTCTTGCAGGACGACAGAACGCTGATGGAAAAATGGCGGGATCGGTGGACATCTGTGGACCTGCCTAACAAGCATCTCGAGTACGAGCCAGATATCCGTGTGCCAGGTTTCCATCTTCCCAGAAAGCACTGGACTCAAATAAATAGATTCCGGGTCTTACGGGGAAGGTGTGCGGAGCTAAATACACAAAATGTAGCTGTGGATCGGACCCGAGTTGCGTGTGCGGGCGGGTTCAGACGATGCCCCACATCAACTACGACGACCCGCTGTTCGCCATCCAAGGCGGCGGTGTCGATGAGGCTGACTCGGACGTAATGAGGTGGCTGGACAACTTACATTTCACCGTATAGCATTTTGAGCACAATGCCATTTGCAAAATAAAATAAACGAATTTAATAAGTTTTAGTTATTCTTTGTTCGGGAAGAACAAACATAAAACCATACTTTATGATTATAAATTTTGGTTATTTGCAACACTTAACCCGTCTTCGCATTTTAATTAGACCGAAATGACCCGACTTCATCAGTGTATTGTCTACCGTTTCAATGTAAATATCAATTTTTGACACTTTGTTCCCAATCAATAATAATTAAATTCATATTAAAAACTATTTTATTAGTCATACAAAGTATAACAAAGTACTTTTTAAACATACCGGTTGTAAATTCTATAAAAATATAAGACAAATGTCCTTATGAATATTCGTTTTCATACAAAGAAATCACAAAAACATGCATAACTTTGTAAATATGCGTTTAACGAAAAAATACTAAGACGTACTTTGCGTAGAGAACATGGTTTAGAACTGATTGGCATACTTTGTTTTTCATTTTAATAATTTTCATTTTACTTGAAATCACAAATTGAATGTACCCAGCAAATGGGTGCATACGGGTATTTACCGGGTACATATCGGGTAAATACCCACAGGTGGGTATATACCCGGGTACGTGCCCATCTCTGGTCGCAGGGCACCCCGCCCTCCGTCTTGGACCAGGAGCGGACCATGTGGGCCGGGGTGGCTCCTGGAAGTTAGCAGGTGATGTGATGTTGACATAATATTCCAGAGGCTAGATAACCATTTTCCCACACAAACGTAGTTCAGGTTTAATTTCTAAACTATAGGCTGGATTTAGCTGAAACTTGGTTTATATCAGTAGATGACCAATACGGAGGTTTGCAAATAGTTTTATAATAAAAAAATAGCCTGAAAGAAATTAGAGCGATGCGTTTTTCGCGCCGAAAAAGGTACTTACATTATTACACTGTCTATTGGAGTATAACTACCTTGGGAACATCAATATAATGTATTGTACTTGTCGGAAAAAAAAGACTTTTGAAATTGCTAATAAAATGTAGAATTGGCAGCTGAATACATTATAACTACAACTACATACTCGCGAAAGGACACGCACACAGGTAGACTACAGCCGCCTTGCCTCTCACTTTTCCCGCGCCCGTCTCGCTCTGGGTGAAACAGCTATAGAAAACAGTGTTTCACGCGCTTGCCCAGTTCTTACTTGCCTAGTTCCCACGCTTGTTCAGGGAACTCATAAGTCTGTAACGCAATGGCCTCTCAATGGCGTCCCAGTAGAAGGACAAAACCGGGGTCTCCTCGTTTTTCTCCTACAACCAGCGAACTAATCCTCTAGAATTAGAATCAGAATATTCTTTGCTGCACTACAAAAACATTAAAAGGACCGGCAGCATTAACAAATCGTAATTAAAGCTTTGAGCCCACTTTGGAACCATTGCGTTACAGCATCAAACCCCTGTTTAGATTATGATAAGCAGGTGCTTAAATTTCCTTAGGAATAAGAAGCCCTTCATATTTCTCTTTTATTTTAGCACCGACACGGTAGCTATATCTGAGGTTGCGGGTTCAAGTCTTGCCCGGATTTTTTAACCTTACGAACGAAAAGTAAATCTAAAGGCGAAATAGATAAAAATTGTAATATGAAAGGCATTACCGGATAAAACACTGCAGAAGACCTCGACCATAGCGCCGAGACCGTAGCCTTTGTAGCCACGAGTTTCCTCAAAGCCGCCCAGTGGTAGAAGGCAGCATGTGTCGAGCGCCTGCAAAAATGTTTAGCAAACTGTATCACGCATTCATTGTTGCTATTGGAAAAATAAAGGCGGTATACTCATGATCTAAGAATTATTTACAGAGCAGCTACCACGAGTGCTTACTGTCACTGTCACCGAAAGTGATAAGTTGGATAAACAACCTTACTACTATAGTATTAGGATACATGACAGACGTCCGGCACAGCTTTTTCGCACTCGTGGTAACTACTCTGTTTTATTTTATCATAGAAGGTAGCTAGGTACGGTCGGCCACAGTCACAGATATCCCATGGTAGCTCTTACTGCGCGCGGCATAAGGGCGCCAATCGAACAAAAAGGGGGTTTCCTAGCATATGGCCGACTGTACCTATCACGCGATGCATCTAAGATAACCACTTAACCAAGACCTAAGTATGTGCCTACACTTTCTTAGTGGACAACACAACTTACCAACTTAGGGTCGGTAGTAACTTGGCCATCGGGTCCCAAAGCCCAATTTTCTGGCACCGGCTCTTCCTTGTGCAGTAGCATTTCTATCTGAAACACGAACGTAACAAAGTTGACTTTTCCTCCAGAACTAGAACGAATAAATACAGATGCTGCATAGCAGAAGCACCGTATTAAAGTAGCGCAAAGGGCTATGGAGCGAGCCATGCTAGGCCGCAGACGCTAGACGCAGACTCGTGGACCGGGTACCTACTTAATGTCGTCATCCGACGTCGGACGAAGGTAGACGATATAGATAGGATCTTGGGCAGGACACCTGGCGAGGCGGGATGATGGCCGGTGGACAAGGGCAGCAACAGAGTGGCGTCCAAGAACTGGACAATGGCTGGTGGGCTGACTAGCAGCCCGATGGTCGGACGACATCGTTGTGTCGGCGGAGGATCCATGGATGCAGATGGCGAGGGACGTGAGGAGGAAAAGGCATATACCCAGCAGAGGGCAGAGGTGGGCTGATGATGATGATGATGATGCTTCTGAGGCAGAGGCTGAGGCAGATATGCTTAGCATCGAATAGATTCACCGTGCGGGTGCCGGGTCTATCGCCTTTCAGGGAAGAGAATCCGGAGCAGCCCGGATCTCGTAAAGGCGTTTGTTCAACGCACCGTCAACGTCAACGTGAACGAGATGACGGCGCCGAAGTGGCGATACATCCATTTAAAGATAAATAATAAAAAAATAAAAAAGTGTTTATTGACTCACAAAAAAAAAAAAACAGTAGGATGAAACAGACTTAAGCTGTGGACTTAAGACTAATGAGATCAGTGAGGCAAAAGGAGGTGTCTCAACTTTTGCTGCCCCAGAACCTCATTGTAACCCCGGGGAGCGCTGGTTTTCAGATACCTCCTTTCCCACTAAGATGATAAGTTGACATAATCAAGCTTATATTAAATTATTAAAGAAATAACATACACAGGGTGTCCCAAAAAATAGCGTCAAGCGGAAGTCCAGAGATAGAGCACCCCTAGGGGCACCCGAATCACCCCCATGCACGTTCAGCGACCCCTCGACGTCCAGAAGCTTGTTCCAGGGTTGATAAAAGCGTGTGGGTATGTCAGTATTGTGTTACCTTGCCCAAAGCAACAGTCGTCGTGGCCATGTCGACGAACAGGGAATCCCCGCCCGCCGCTGGCGCTGCCATGGCGAGGGGGTTGGTTCCGAGAGCTCGCTGAAACAAATTCAATGAAAATTTAGTCAGGTATCATGAAAAAAACATGATGTCTAATACATGTTTTTATGAAATAGGCCCCTGTATTCTCGAAAATAAGCATCATAAATATTCCCATAATTAAATGTCAAAAAGAGTTTTTCCTGCAAATAAAACTGTTTTGACGATTGACGCCTGAGTGGATTTATTAGACGCGCAACTCAGCTTTACTACCCCGCGCAAAATCCGTATAATTTTGCGTTGTCTTATGTACTAACGGTATGTTCAATTTCAGTTAATCTATGGATGGACCACCATTACTTATTTATGCCTTTAAAAAAACAGAATAGTTTTTGTTTCCAATCTCAACGACTCATCAGTCCATTATATCCTTGTCCTCAGCCAATAGGTACGATACGTCATGTCTATAGACCATTGGCAATAGATTTTCACTATGATGAAGGATTACAGCGAGTAGTGTTGACAGCTGAGTAGGTATGTAGCAGTTTCCTGACTAGACTAACAATCAGTGGAAACTAAACCTTACTTCCTTAGCTCTCGTGGGGACCATGGTGGGCGAGGAGTTGGTGAAGGCCATGCCAATGAGGCCTTGTCGCTCGGCCTTCAGCGCCCAGTAGCCAGCCATGCCGAAGTGAGTGCCGCCTGGGGGGAAAAACAGTAAAATGTAGAGTTGTGTCGGCGAAAAGTCAGAATTATATCCGATTGGTCAAACGTTAGTAGAGTTTGCGTTTGTCGAGCTAACGTTCATCCGAGCTAGCGTCTTTTGACCTATCGTTCATTCGAGCTAACGTGATTCCAGATTTAATTTTTCGAACTTCAGTAACAGACTCTGTCAAGATGAATCATGATTTGGAGAAAAGTTGTCTCAGTGAAACAAGAATGGAACAATCGTATTTGGATTAACCGCGGTGAAATCCCAAGATCACCAATCGCTTTTAATAGTTTGAGTTTTATCGACAAGAAAGAAGTGGCCTGCATTATAAGGAGCCTAACCAACGCCTCACGTAAACCCGAAGTTTTTCACCAATAATTCAAGTTTTACACGCAGACTAAGCATTCAGGATGGTGTAGGTGATGGGCAAGCCTTCTCCATCTAAACAATAATCAAAGCCATTAGTTTAGTTTACAAGCAGACGTGGCAAACCTTTGACGGAGACCCATCCGACGCCAGCCTCCTTCGCCTTGCGGATCGCCACGTCCATGCAGAAGTTGCCAACCGTGGCTCCGAGCGCATCCTTGCCGTCGACTAGAGCCGTCGCGGCTGCCTCCTTGAGGATCACTGGCCTAGCGCTAGGGTTGGTCGCCCCTGACGTTATGTCCTTTATGTAGAACCCTGGTTATAAAACAGAAAAAAATGAGCAACTTTAATTAAGTACCTACTTGTAATTTTTAAAAATTCCTGACAACAGTTAGTTGGTGGTTAGTTACCAGGCAATACAGATTCTGAGTGGCACTTCACGTGGTTGCTGGTCATGATAGCACACCAAAAAGGAATGACGAGACCTGAGAAATTGCTTATCAATTACATTAGACCATTTTAGTCTAATATCCAGATGTGGAACTAAATTATGGCTTCCGAAAACGTTGTAGAAACCTGCCTACCTCAGAAAACTCTTCTGAAATGTCTCAACTCGTTGAGTAGCAGGCAGGTCTTCGTTAAACAGCTTCCATGGGATATCCTAGCGTGTGGCTGCCATTCTCTTATAGATAATGTCGCTTTGCCAAGGCGGCCCCATATAAAACGCGACCGTTAATCTAAGCGAACAGTGGCGGATCCAGGATTTTGATTTGAATGAGCGTAGCTTTAAAAGATAAAAAAGGATAGAAAAATTAATATTGTATATTTGGGGGGGGGGGCTTGGGCCCCTTAGCCCCCCCTCCCTAAATCCGCTACTGTAAGCGAATGAACTTCACAGATACATACCCAGTCTATTCAGTCCATGGCTGAAATGCCCCGTAGTGTCAGCGTGGAGCAGCAGGTCTGCGTGAGCCTGCGCCTCCACCAGAGGAGCCCCGGCTGCCACGAGGCACTGCTCGATGAACCTTCGCACCTCATCTCTCTTTATGTCCACCATTTCTGCTTCTGCAGCTAGGAAGGATAAGTCGCGTAGGGGTTTAGCAGCAAAGCAACTGAATATGAAAGAAAACACGCATTGCAATTGCGGTCCATAAGTTAGAAAGCTCCGGTTCCACCACAGACTTAGGCCTTGGATCTTTTTACGATCGAGGTAGGTAGTGTCAAGGGCGTCGCCAGCCGATGGCGCAGGGGGGGGCAAGTTGACTTTACCTACTACAATTCATACTTTTCTCATTCTCTATGAATGAGAAAAGTAGGTATGAATTGTAGGTAAAGTCGACAGCACATGAAGCTTTTCACTTGTACTACGAGCCTTACATCTACAGCCAGAGCGTAGTTGAGCGTACGGAATATTAGGAGTGGAATTGGTGAATTCATTCGAGTTTCGACGTACGGGAATGATTGTTCAAGGCTTGAACTTCAAGCAAATTAACTCAAAGACTTAGGACTTTGGTTGCATTATATTTGGCAACTTTTTTAGAATCTCTAGGGGGGGGGGGCAGCTGCCCCTCCCTGCCCCCCCTTGGCGACGCCCTTGGGTAGTGTCCTATGGTCGATGAAATAAGGATTGAATTTGCCCACAAATTCTTCTGAAATAAGTCGCAGGAAATGGCTAGCATACATTTAGGATTTTAGTTTTACGCTATGAGCTATCTACATTCCAAAAATCCAAATCTGTCCAGCCGTTTCAGCGTGAAGGTCCTGCCCCTCTACCCTTGACGCATTTTTCCAATACGGCCGCAATATGGCGCAATTTACAAAATTTAATATTTTACAAATTAAGACGCATTTTGTGTTTTTATTGAATAAAACCTTACCTTTTAATAAACATTACAAAGTATTTAAAATCAAAGCATTACTATGCGAATTTAAATTTAAAACTTTTTCAATTTGATCAATAGCGTCAAGGGTAGCCCCCCTGATCCTGAAGGAGTAACAAACTTCAAATATCAGTATGATGTGATGATGTGACGTGTATTGAAATGGGATACAGTAGGTAAGGTACTTAAATATTCATATCTTAAGGGTAGACGATAGCAAGGTGGCGGGAAATTCAAAATTTTCACAGTTTTTTACATTTTGTAGCTAAACTGAGCTATTTTTGTTCAGCAATTTTTCGTTCGCGAGAATAAAACCGTATTATTTTCATTATTGTAAACAACAGAACAACAATAATTCAGCCGATTATGTGTTCTGGTCTACGACAAGTTTTTTGGGCAGTACCACTGCTTCGTACCTCTTGGCAGTCCGAGTGGAATTACATTGCGATAGACAATGATAATAGTATGTTAATTGTCTTACGTGGTAGAGCTGGAGCTGCAATGGTGTAGAAATAACGTGTGGTATGGTTTTATAGAGACAGTTGACGTCTGTGACGAAATGTTTCTCTACCTACATGCTGATTCTCTGTTTTGTGTTTTGTGGTTCGCACTCGCAGGGGGTTGTAGTTGGAATTTGAGGGTTTGCATGCTTGATATTGTGTTGATTGATTGATTGAGTGATGGATAGATGGATTTAGTTCGGTGGCGATGGCGCCGCAGCTACGTAAAATCAAAGGTTGTTGATATTTATTTATATAGAAACTGAAACATCTTTGATGTTTCGGTACACTATTTATTTTTCTTTGGGATCGTCTTTTGTTTTCATTGTATTCTTTTCATTTAAATCAGCGCTCTACATTTTCAACGAGAGTTTATTTTGCTGCTATTCTTGAAAATTTCATACCGCCGTAACACTGAAAAAAGTAAGTGGAAGTACATTACGATTCAATTGCAATTTACCCAGGTACAGTTGATCATGATTTACGAGGCATTCTGCCTGTTCCTACATAAAATGTAATTTATAAGTAATGTCAAAGTAATGTTAATCATATACCAACAAATATACCATTATTTTGATATTGAAATCATGGATATTAATCAAATGTAAACTAAAACATGTTACTTATCCTATTTGACACTGTAACCAATAGTAAACACCCTCTATGTACTTGTGAAGGGTATTTCTCATACTTTCTCGAGTTTCAGTACCTAACCACAAGGCAAAACCTGATAGGTCGAGCTAACTAGACCTAGAAGTTCACTAAAGCTTCAATAGAAGCATTTGAATAGTTAAATAAATAGATAGATGAGTCTTATATATATTTTTTACTCTTCAACTATTTATTGAATAACTTAAAGGACAATAGGCATTGTGACACCCGCTGTACTTAAGCCGATATTTCGTTAATTTATTTAATTACCCTTTGCAGAAAATGCAGGTTCGTCTAGGTTTTTGGATAGGCCCTTACATCTTTTGCAGACCGCTCTAAATGAAGTTAAAAGACATGATAAGTGGAACTCCAATAAACTTTCGAAAACAAGACCTTGTCATGTCATACAGCAGTACCTACACAACATAGTTATCTGCACTGTAGATTGCTTTTCCATGTCCCACATTGCTAACACAGCTAGTTTGTAAACGTAACATTGTACAACTTATTACAATATTCAAAACTCATCAGAATTTTTATAATAAAAACCACTCACATAATATAACATGTCCAGCTAAGCTAAAATAAAAACTATATGTATTTCTATATAAAACCCCATCCATTTATTAATAAATATTTAATTTAATAAAATCAGTAAAATAAATTAAAGTCCCACAATTATTTTTGGAAAACTGGGATTATCAAAAGATCCAGGCAAGAATGAAGATTTTTACGTGCTTTGATCTAATTTTTCCTAGTTTGAAACTATTGTGAGTAGATTTTACCGAATACCAAAGTGCGTCACCGATAATTAGCGGCTTCATACTATCAACTTCTCGATTGATTGGGATCATAGATCACGAAGACCTCGAAAGATGGCGTGAGTGGTAGGAAATGTTCAAATGTGCTTACCGTGTGAGTGCGCAGGGAAGTGATGGATAAAAGTGCGCGCCTAGTCCAATACTAGTTCACTCCATTGATAACTAATTGTTGTTTTCTTCTACATCATTATTTTACAGAATGATTTCAAGAAGAATGAGAACTAAAAGGAAAAATAAGCCGCCAGAAATAATTGAGAGCGAAAGAAGTTAAAGTTAAGAAAATTATAAGTTAAAAGATGCTCAAAAGAAAAAAAAACAAATCAGTATGCGGTGACAAAAGCAAGAAACCAGTAACAAAGGGTCAAAGTCAGAAAACATTGAAATAGGGGCTGCGATGAACTGTACACACGACAGCACGTCAGACTGTACACTTTGGTTGTAAAGTCGCCCGTAACGTAACCGAGTAGAGTGCTAGCGTGTAAGGGTCGACGTGCTGTCGTGTGTACATGGGGGGTTACCCTTGACGCTATTGCGATCAAAATGAAAAAGTTTAAAAATTTATTTCTCTTTGAATTCGCATAGTAATGCTTTGATTTTAAATACTTTGTAATGTTTATTCAAAGGTAAGGCTGTTCTATTCAATAAAAACATAAAATGCATCTTAATTTGTAAAATATCAAATTTTGTAAATTGCGCCACATTGCGGCTGTATTGGAAAAGTGCGTCAAGGGTAGAGGGGATGGACCCCCCGATGAAGATAGGGTAGAGTGCTCCCAATGCAATAAGTGGCGGCACGTTTGTATAAGTTACTCCTTGGCCTTGGACTGTACATAAATATGTGATAATTATGTTTTAGGGTAGTAAAAGCCTTTGTGGTAGGTGCGTACTCATCCTCGTGCGCACTTTTATCCAACCGGTCGGATTTCTCTCGTCGCGATTTTTCTTTATGTTACCATTTGGTAACATAAAGAAAAATCGCGACGAGAGAAATCCGAGAGAAATCCGATGTGTAGGAATAATGTTTGAAATGTGTGTGATATGTGAAGCCTAATAAATAAGAAATCAGAAATAATAAAGTTTATTATTCCAATTATATTGGTTTATGGGCATGGAAGTAAAAAATGCGCACTCTACCTCGAGTCAGGACTTGAACCCGCAACCTCTTGCATAGGTACCACGTGCAGGCGCTCTACCAATAGAGCTACCGAGGCGAGCCGTGCGGGTTCAATCAAGTCCTGGGCCCTTAGCCTGTAACACAATGGTGCCAAAATGGGCTGTCAGGTGACGACTTCAATTACGATTTGCTAACGCTGTCTGTCCTTTTAATGTTTTTGTAGTACAGCAAAGAATATTTTGATTCTAATTATAGAGGATTAGTTCTCTGGTTGTAGGAGAAAAACGAGGAGAGCCCGGTTTTGTCCTTCTGCCGGGACGCCATTAACCCGCCATTGCGTTACAGGCTAAGGGCCCTGTCCCAAGCAATTTTTAACCTTCTAATAAATTTTTCGTATGTTTTCTAGCACAATCTTATAAAATGTAGAAACTTACATGTTCAGTCGATTTCTTGCCCTCGTAAAGCGTGACAGATTACTGAGTAGAAATTATTGTTTATTAAATACTTACTGACAACGAGATAGGTTTAATGTTTACAGAAGTCAACTGATTGTGTAACAAACAAATAGGTGTAGGTACCTAAGTTTTATTTGCTTACAACTTAAATAATTAGCTAATGGAAATACTTACCATTTTGACTGCATTTTATAGATTTTCTTTGAATCAAGAAAAATATGAAGCACCATAATTATTGCCGAACGAAGCTCTATATCGCGCGTTCTTGGGCTCGTGTTAGAGAAAGGGGTAAGGCAGGGGCACTAAATCTCTGCTACCAGGGTTTTACAAATGGGCACGAGGGAGGTTCCTTAAGGGAAGCCAAATACGAGGGGGTTCTTCAAAATGAGGTTTAGGTATGGAAGTAGCTAGGCACTTACCGCGTGTCCAGGTTCACCAGCGCGCATAAGCGCAAATCCAAGGGGCACCAGATTATCCAAAGGGCACCAGATTCACAGGCACAATACGGGCACACACACACAGTGGAAGCGTTTGTAGGCTGGTAAGGGTCCAGGAAAGCTCAGGGAAAGCTTTATTGTTATTTAGCACAAAATATACGTGCGCACACGACCACGTTCGGGCGCAGGGTGTCGGGGGGGCCCCGCGAATCTCCCTCGCAGAGCCAATGCGGTGCTATATGTAGGTACCTAGCTGTCAGTCAGTCTAGTTGTCATGGGGGAAGGCTGGACAATATTCTAAGGGATGAAAAGGGGCAAATCTACACAAACTATGGGATAGGCAAAAAAAGGGACTTTTAATTAACATAACCCCCGCCCTAAACATCACAAATGTTTACGACGAAGGGATAGAGGGGGTGGTGTCTACGGGTAGGCGAACGAGCTTGGTGAGAGAGCGCTTCTTAACACCGGAGGACGTCTGCACATCGACAACGCGAACGACACTATCCTGGCCGGGGTAAATATGAAGGATGCGACCACGTCGCCACTGTAATGGAGGGGTATTATCTTCCTTGAGAAGGACGAGTTCACCAACAAAGGGAGGATCCGAGGAAGTGGTCCACTTATGCCTACTCTGCAAGGTTGATAAATATTCCGCGTGCCAACGGGACCAAAAATGTTGGGTCACCTGTTGTATCAACTGAAACCGGGTGAGACGACTAACTTTAACTTCGTTGAAGGGGTATTCAGGCACAGCAACTAAGGGTTGCCCAATCAAGAAATGGCCCGGTGTTAGGACCTCAAGGTCTGGACTGGAAGCTAATGGGCACAGGGGACGTGAATTGAGGACGGCTTCGATCTTTGCGAACACTGTAGTCAACTCCTCGAATGTTAGGGTGGTCTCTCCAATCACACGTTTGAGGTGGGTTTTTGCAGATTTAACAGCCGCTTCAAATAGGCCGCCCCAATGAGGGCACAGGGGGGGATCAAACACCCAGTTGATACCTCTTTTAGAGGACTCGGAGGCTAATTCCGACTGATGCTCTACAAGGAAGGTGCGCAAGTCACCGAGGTAATTGTTGGCACCAACATAGTTCCTGCCGTTATCGGAACGAATAAGGGAAGGTAAGCCGCGACGGGAAACAAAACGGGTTAAGGCCGCAATAAAAGCTTCCGTGGTCAAGTCTGAGACAACCTCTAAATGTACCGCTTTAGTGGACAAACAAACAAATACACAAAGGTATGATTTTACCACCCTTTTATTTCGATAAGCTTGGATCTTGGTATAAAAGGGGCCGGCAAAGTCTGTACCGACTCCATCAAAGGGTCTCGTAGAGACTACTCTATCTCTAGGTAAGTCACCCATGGGAGGCTGGGTAACCGCTGCCTTTAGACGATAGCATGAAAGGCATTTAAATATCACGTGATTGACTAACCGGCGGGCTGATACAATCCAAAATTCACGGGACAGTAGGGCCAATAAGGCATTAGTGCCGGCGTGGGAATTACTCACATGATAATGGGACGCTAAAAGCTGCACAAAACTACCAAACTTGGGTAGGAGGAGAGGGTGGCGGGCGTCATAAGGGAGGTCCGAATTTTTAAGGCGACCGCCCACACGAATCAAACCACTATCGTCGAGGAAGGGGCAGAGTCGTCGGAGTGAAGACTTGAGTAAGGCACCGCGATGTAGAGTATCTAACTCCTCAGGAAAGGATGTAAGTTGAACTTGCTTCACAATATAGAGCAAGGCTTCTCTACGTTCATCCGCATCAAGGTAGGAATGAGTAACAGAAAACTCAGGATTTCTCGTCCTCTTCACAAAGCGTAGCATGTACCCGACTACACCTACGAGTTTAGGCAAGAAACTATATCTATCCAACAAAAAGGACGGGTCTGGAGACGGTCTAAATGTAAAGGAAACACTGCCGCGAACCTGTACAGACTGTACATTGCCGATACCTCGCACGGGGGAGGAAGTAGGGCACAAAGACATGTTTAATTTGTCTACTACTAGATCAGTAGTTAGTAAACAGCCTTGGGCGCCGGTGTCACAGAGTGCACGCGCTTCGACATAATAACCGGAAGCGGAACGCACATGTATGACAGCGGTGGGAAGAAGCACTAACGAGGCAGGTATCGTAACACTGGAGGGAGGTCGGTTTGGAGGGCAGGCTAGTTATTGAGGCTGACGGTCAGATGAGTAGGAGCGATTATAAGTCCTAGACCTAGAAGAGGACGAAGGCCCGTTATAATCACGAGGGGGAGACGGCGATTGGTAAGGGCGTCGCTCACGCGGCGGGGTCTGTGAACGACGGGGATTGTGATCCCTTGTGGTAAAAGGTGAATGCGATGAGGGACGGCTTGAGGGACGAGATGTGTCACTATAGTAATGGGCGCCCCCGCCCGTGCGGCGAGTGCCCCCGCCCGTGCGGCGAGCGTCCCCGCCAATACGCGGAGGTGAAGAACGAGGTGACATTACTGGAGAGAAACGACGAGGCGGAGACTCACGGAAACTAACATTGTTGCGGCGAGGAAACTCGGGGTTGTTAGGGTCATTAAAGCATAGCATGGTGTGATGGGTCGATCGGCGACAAGTACGGCAACAATATTCACGTGGGCAGGCAGCTATTGAATGCTTGTCTAGGCAGCGATAGCACAGGCCGGCCTGTCGTACAAAGGAGGATCGTTCGCGAGGGGAAAGGCCAATAAACTCGTCACATTGACGCAGGTAGTGGAAGGAGGAGGAGCACATGTAGCACCTACTCGTAGCTATCGGTTGAGGCTCGGGTGGAGACACTGCGGTCGCATACACGCGACGATAAAAAGGTGGCGGGCGCTGTTGCCTTGGAGGTGGGGAATATGAAGTAGGCACGGGCACAGACACGGTACGATTATTGTCAATAAGGGCCGCGTTACCAACATTATCGTGGTGCCTACATTCTTCCTCAAGGAAGTCGATCAACTGATCGAAGGTGGGGAGGCTTCTCTTTTCGCCCCCATAGGTCCGCTCAAATCGGGATTTAAGCTCGGAGGGAAGTTTGGTCATGATAACGTGGACCAAGAAATAAGACCACTCTTTCACTGGTAATCCGAGCCGCTCGAGGCACCTATATGCAGTTAGGAGCGGATTAAGGAAGGCGGCGCGTAATCCACTCAATTTATGGCTGACCTCTTGGAGATTGAGGATTTGGGCAATGTGGGTGTCGGCAAGGACGCGCGTGTTGTGATAACGCCTTTTCAGTAAATCACGCGCGACCTCGTAGTTGCCAGCCTCTATGCGCAGGTGCTGTACCAGGCGGCGGGGCTCGTCACTGAGGGCGCCTACCAAGTAATGCAGTTTTTGGGTAGGGGAGAGGTCTGGCTGGCAATCAACGATGCTATCAAACTGGTCCATGAAGCTAATCCATGAATCGGGCACGCCACTGAACTTTGGGATAGGCAAGTCGGGTAATTTTTGCCGTATTTGCCCATCAGAAATGCGGGACATATTGGTATATATCGAAGGAGGAGGGACAGGTGCGACATACTCCGTAGGCTTGATCTCCGAGTACTTCAATCGCAGGTCATCTACCATGTCGTACATGGGCCGCAACTGGTCTTGAACATATCTATATTCGTCGGCATCCGTGGTGGGGTCGAGACCACCCAACAGTCGGGAAGTACAGTCTACAAATTTCACGAAGTTGGGCTCTAGGTCTCGCAGCCTAAACACGAGTCTAGCAGGAGACACCGCACCTAGGGTTTCGTAGGTAGCTGTTATCCAGTTCACAAAAAACTTAACCGACCCCAAGGACGATCTGTACTCCTCTGTCTCAGTATACAATACTGTTTCGTAATCAGGCATTGTTATGGCAACTGGTCAATCACCCAACAATTTACGGAAGTAGGCTTTTATTATTACTATCTAATTATCAACTCGTAAACAACTTGCAAAATAGGCATAGGACAAAGTCAATAAAGAAAAAACACGGCTCGCTCGCTTGGCGAATACAAAGGGAACCGGTTGGCTGACCGTCGACGGTGTTAAATTATAGACGATTTGAATTGATGCGTAATAGATTACTTTAGGTATGAAAGGGACTATCGATATAAAAAGAGATATTTGGGAAAATAAGACCGCAAAAAAAAAAAAGGGGGGAATGCACCAACAGACTATAGGAGAGGCTTTCCTCAACCAGAGGAACCGCAAACCACGCTCTGTGTACCAAAATGTTAGAGAAAGGGGTAAGGCAGGGGCACTAAATCTCTGCTACCAGGGTTTTACAAATGGGCACGAGGGAGGTTCCTTAAGGGAAGCCAAATACGAGGGGGTTCTTCAAAATGAGGTTTAGGTATGGAAGTAGCTAGGCACTTACCGCGTGTCCAGGTTCACCAGCGCGCATAAGCGCAAATCCAAGGGGCACCAGATTATCCAAAGGGCACCAGATTCACAGGCACAATACGGGCACACACACACAGTGGAAGCGTTTGTAGGCTGGTAAGGGTCCAGGAAAGCTCAGGGAAAGCTTTATTGTTATTTAGCACAAAATATACGTGCGCACACGACCACGTTCGGGCGCAGGGTGTCGGGGGGGCCCCGCGAATCTCCCTCGCAGAGCCAATGCGGTGCTATATGTAGGTACCTAGCTGTCAGTCAGTCTAGTTGTCATGGGGGAAGGCTGGACAATATTCTAAGGGATGAAAAGGGGCAAATCTACACAAACTATGGGATAGGCAAAAAAAGGGACTTTTAATTAACAGCTCGTAATAGTCATTTATGCTAGACGTGCTAGAACTACTTACCAAGTAACATTACAGTCGGTAGTTGCCCACCCCTTGGTCCTGTGAACTCCTGTGTGACTCTAACTCCTAACTGACTCTAACTGCCGTACTCAGAGTCGTTTAGTTGTCCAGTAAGAAAGAATTCAATACAAATCCTTTAATTATGTCGTCCTTAAGGGTGGCATTAAATAGTCGTCGACTCAAGATCGAACTCAGGTAGGTGATCTTAGAAAAGTCAAATACTAATGTCAAGCCTTGGCTAATGTCAATGTCAATCTCAAGATAGTGTCTATTGATATGCTGACAGCTACTCAAGTTTGACATCAGCCAAGGCTTGACATTAGCATTTGACTTTTCTGAGTTCACCTACTAGAGATCGATTAATACCACCCTAAGTACCTAAATATGTATCGGTGAGAACTCTACAAATAAATTAATCCTCTTCCTCTAACGGTTTTCGCCTACCTATGCAATAATGATTATGATGGATGAAATTACCTACAGAATAATCATGTGACTATAATGTAAAACATAATAATACGAATACCTACTTATAAAGAAATAGCGCTCTACAAAGATTCTGAAAATTTTTGTAATCACAAAAAAATTTTTTTTTGTTTCTCTGTAGGACGCAATTTATCTATTTGCAATTATCCGCGAATTATCAAAAGTTTCCGAACAATATTTTATCGTAATCGCCATTAGAATCCCGGCTTTTCAGTGACAAGCGACAAACTAAACTATTCAATTTGTTTATCTACACTACTACCTACCTAATAGTGGGTCTTTGACCCATGGATTAAATGGAAGTAACGTTGTATCCCACACTTCACACTACCGTAGTATGTAAATACAACAACATGTCAGTCCACTACCAACATTCGCAGTAGGCGCACGTTTACGCATTTAGTAAAGACAAGTTTAATAGCACTGAGAGACTGTTATAAAGGAAAATCAAACAAGATAAAGCCGGTAAGTCTCCATAATAATAATTGTAGTTACGAGACTAAACAAGATATCTGAAATGATCTTGAGTATATTTTTAGTTAGATATTTAACTACTTAGTGGTGTTTGGCATTGGCATTGACTTTTATTCCAGCATATGTAATCCAAGGCCACAAAAAAAAAACAGCCAGTTTCGTGTTGACATTCATAAACATTCGAACGTTAGGTACCAAACTAACAGAACGAACTACATTTAAAACTTCCAGTAGCAGCCGCTTGGTTGAACCTATTTGCAATGTTTACCACTCGCCTAAAGGTGAAGGACGCCTAAGCACGAATCACGATTCACCGTCGGCTCTACATTACATGTATCCCGATAAACATAAAGAGATACCAACTGCATCCGGCTTAATCGCCAGTGTTTGTAAATAGTTTGACAGAGCAAACGACAGACAAACAAAATTGTAAAGCAGTGTCGAGTGCTCGATATTTGTCCTTCGATAATTGGCAACAAGGAAAATAAAAGGACTTATTATTACTTTTCTGGCAGCAGATTTTTCAAAACTTATGGAACGCAACCTGACAACTTGTTTGTTAGAAAACTGAATTTTTGAAAGGGAATAGGTATATCATTTATCACTGATATCGTTTTTTGACAGTAAGTAGGTATCTAAGTACTAGATTTTCCCGCAAAATTGTTACCTTATAAATCTTATAATCTAACAGGAAAAAACATGAAAGAAACCCCAAATATATATCATCTCTTTATTGTACTTTTTTTACATTAAAAACTATTTCCCATTTAGATTATCTATTTATATATAAATGGTGGTCTTATCGCTGAGAGCCCTTTCTTTCAGACAATAATGATGTTATTTCTCATGCAGCCTTATAAGTAGGTAATATAATATCCCCCTATCCTTAAGGGGTAAGCAGAGTGACACTAAAGAACTCATACGTGCCAAAATATCTGTAGTGGCGAAATGCTTGTTTCCTCACGTTACCTACTAAAATTAAAATTTCTGAATTGAGAATTTTATTAAGCAAATACTTAAGTATCGTTCTGTCACGTTCTATTGCGAGTAATCTGCAGAGACGGAGCGATATTTAAGTGCTTGCTTAGCGAAATTCTTAATTCAGAAACCGGGCCTATTAGGCCTATTTGTCACGCTCTTTTGTGAGAAATCTGAAGAGACAGGACGATACTTACCCATTTCCTTAGCGAATTTCTCAAAAATTCAGAAACCGGGCCTTAGTATTTTTCTAAATTTTCAGCCCAACACCATGGCGAAGCAGGTGGCCACTTCAGACGCGCTCCGGTTCATGGCAGACTGCCTGAAGGCGGTCGGTGCCAACGCGAGGGCTGCCCAGCACCAGGCCGAACTCCTCATGCAAGCCGACAGGGTTGGCCACCCCAGCCACGGCCTGAACAGACTGGGTAAGCAGTAGAGCTGGCACGCGAGAAGTCTCACAGGTTAAAAAGTTTTGGATCCCAGGGATTTTGCCAAGGAACTTCTTTGATAGCGCGAAACTTGCTAGCTAAGTTAACCAGCTCTAACTTGGTTAAGGCCTTCTCTTAGACGCTCAGGCTTCCAAAAGAGTTTTTCCTTTACGGTGTGTGGTACTTACTACTACAGGGTGCACTCTAAGTCGATAGCGGAACTTTAAGCCAAAAAAATCAGCTATTCCATACAAAAGGTCGACTCAGTACTGCACCAAATGTATGACACAGCTAATATTTTTTTCGCTCCATTTTTTTCGCCACCTAGAACAAGTTATTTGTAGTGATCAGTAGGCAGCCTACTTAAAGTTCCGCTATCGACTTAGAGTGCACCCTGTAGAAAGTGGTAAATGTATGTACCTAACTTAAAAATAATGGGCAAAGTATAGATGCAAGTTGCAACTGTCATTTGAAACTGGGACCTCTCGCTTGAGGGTCGAATCGAACGTTATACCGCACCGGTTTCAACCATAAACATATCCTAGACACTACAGACTACGGCGAGCATCCGAGTGGTCACTTGAGTGAAGGAGCTACTCGAACTAGCATCTCTACTATCACAAGAGGGTGAAGTGATAACTGGAGCGCTTCAAAACCTAGGACATGTTTTCACCCAGGCACAACGCATCCAAAAAGAAGATGTGATTTTTTTTCCATTGGCGGCGCTAGTTGTGTCTAGGTTTGGGCCTTAATTGAATGCCTAAATGCAAAAGGGGCACTTATGACACCTTAATTTTATTTTTTGTTTTTACAGGAGAGAGAAAAAACTAAATATCTATTGTACTGCACACTGCACACATCATCATTTGAATATATGTTATTGTACATTAACTATTTGATCTTTTTCAGCTTAGTATTCAGCTTCAACATTTTTGGATTTCTTAAAAAAGTCAAATTAAAAACAGTGACATGTGCCATTTTTGAAACAAACAATGCACAAGTGCCCTATATGCACCTAATTTTCATAGTAAAGAGAAGTAAAATTGACATGTGCCCCTTTCGCATGTAAGTTTAAAGTTAGTTGTGCAATAATAAATGTGAAATAAAACTACAAAATTATCATAGAAACATAATTACTTATATTCAACTTTTTGCTTAATAATAAAAAAAGATTAAATTACTGGCCAGTCATATAAGCCTTTATCTCCATAAGTCTCTGTAGATGAATATCTTGTTCGTTTTTTGATCCCATTGTATAAAAGTAAGTTAGAACATCATCTAAGGGTGGTATTCTAGAACGCTACTTAAGGCTGGAAGATAGTAGTGTGGCGGGAAATTCAAAATTTTCACAGTTTTTTACATTTTGTAGCTAAACTGAGCTATTTTTGTTCAGCGATTTTTCGTTCGCGAGAATAAAACCGTATTCTTTTCATTATTGTAAACAACAGAACAACAATAATTCAGCCGATTATGTGTTCTGGTCTACGACAAGTTTTTTGGGCACTACCACTGCTTCGTAGACCAGAACACATAATCGGCCGAATTATTGTTGTTCTGTTGTTTACAATAATGAAAAGAATACGGTTTTATTCTCGCGAACGAAAAATCGCTGAACAAAAATTGTTCAGTTTAGCTACAAAATGTAAAAGTCTGTGAAAATTTTTAATTTCCCGCCACCTTGCTATCGTCTACCCTTAAACTCGGTTTAAACGGAGTTCAGACTGTCGATAAAGCAGTGCATGTTTTGATATAAAGGGAGGGATATTCAAATCAAAACATGCGCTGTTTTATCGACAGTCGACACTACTAAACTCTACTTAAACTGAGTTTAAACAGAGTTCAAGGAGCTTTCTAGTTTGAACTGAGTTTAAACAGAGTTTAAGTAGCGTTCTAGTTTGAACTGAGTTTAAGTAGCGTTCTAGAATACCACCCTTAATGTTCTTTTGGATCAATAATAGTAGCGATTCTGAGTAAAACTATTACTAATCTGACAGCACTAAAGTGACAGATAATCTGTCACTCTAGTACATTATCTGTCACTTTAGTGCTGTCAGATTAGTGTAAGTTTTAGTCAGAATCGCACTGATTGTGAAGACAATTTTTGTGGCAGCTGAAACAAACAATACATTGTTATACCAGGTTGTTAGGTAGGCTTAAATACCAGTGGTTAATAAACAGCAAGTGAGTGAGCTTACCAATTTAGATTAATAAAATCCGGGTCATTTCGTTCTGGAACGTATCACCTCCTGAAATCCTCGCTTTCTTCACAACGTTTCTTTTGTATTTATCGTCATGGCGGATGCCTCTTTTTCTTTGTTCTCCAATAACATTCATTTTTCACAAATACAATAACAATACACTTGAAAATTCTAACGTCCAATATGCGTCCAACCAACAAATTAAGCGCCAAATGTCACTGTGACATTTACCACTAACTACAGATTTAGTTGCAGAAAGGGCTCATTTTCAAAGACAAGTGCCTTTTTCGCACTTAACCAATATTTGAACAACTCGTGTTGTATGAAAATAACGTGGACACGTGCCCATCTTAGACCAAACGGTAGGAATAGGTGTTGCCAAGCGATTAAATACATAAAACTAATTTGGGTAAAAAAGGTGACAAGTGCCCCTTTTGCATTTAGGCATTCAATTATTGTCCTCTCAGTAAGTAATTGAGTTTACAGTAAAGTTGCTGTAAACTGTATACAACGTGTTACAAAAGATACTAACTCTTTTTACAGGGTGTAACCTGCTGGTCAACATAATGACAAATCTGCAAATAAAGTTGAAAATCACAACTTTTTTTTTATAACCCCAAAATTGTAAAATTTTCAAAACTTTTTTGTTTTTGGATTCAGCTCCAATAAAAAAATATGGTTGTTTGCTTAGCTGTATTTTAATAGCTTCAGGCTGTTAAAACATAGTGAAATTCTATGGAAACAGTATTTTAAAAATACTTTTCACCCATCACAGCGCTTACATTTTAATTATTTAAAAATCAACGGATCGTCATAGAGCTTAAAAAATATTTTGGTTGTGATCCCTATCATCAGGTCCCATGACACTGTAAAAAGAGTTAGCATCTTTTGTAACACCTTGTAGATTAATTCACGAGTCGGGGGATAACATCGGGCTAACTCAACTGGGTCCGGGTAGGGCATTGGGCTTTAACCCCTCTGATCTTCTGGCCGTATCAGAGATAAAGGTGAAATTATATCTTCAACATCACACTCAAGTCTCTCACCTACCGTTCCACGGTTTCAGAGATGTACGTGAACGACATTCAGAGCGGCGCGTGCAAGCCAAACGAAGAGCCGGTGATCCTCAAGGAGACCGTATCGACGGCCTGGGTGGACGCCAAGTCGGTCCTGGGGGCCACTTCCGGCCACTTCGCCATGGACCTGGCCATCAGCAAGGCGCGCCACGCCGGCATTGGCTGGGTCTCTGTCAAAGGTATCTAACGCTTCTGGTACATACATGCCACTACCAAAAACAGAGCTTGGGACCTCAGGATTGTGTGTTGATAGTTTTACCTCATGATAGTTTTTCCTTTGCCCAGCTTGTAAGTTGATACATTTCTTTATTTGAGACTTGTGAATGAAACAGTGACGATTCGGACGCTGCAGTACGCGCATGGGAATGCGATTCCCTAGCTAGGTAGACTTGCCCAGCACCTAATCCTTTCGGTCTAGCTAGTCCACTAAAATACAAGGACAATACCTACTTGCGGATTGCGGAGCAAATTATTAGGAAGGAAAGCGTTGTGAGGAAAACCGCGGAAAAAATATATAAGTGTAGGTATGTAAGTAAGTAGACACATTCGGCAGGACGTAAAAAGTTACTAAACAACGAGTTATAAATCAAGTAAGTAGTTTAATTAAGTACCTTTCTGCCCCTCTACCCTTGACGCATTTTTCCAATACGGCCGCAATATGGCGCAATTTACAAATATTTTACAAATTAAGACGCATTTTTTTGTTTTTTTGAATAAAACAGCCTTACCATTGAATAAACATTACAAAGTATTTAAAATCAAAGCATTACTATGCAAATTCAAAGAGAAATTAATTTTAAAACTTTTTCAATTTGATCGCAATAGCGTCAAGGGTAACCCGGCTGTAGGCAGGTATCCATTGCTCGTGCCAACCTAAGGCAATATATTTCATCATATTATTATAACAACAACACAAATTACAGTCCCTGAAACTCGTGATTGAATTTTCAGGCGCGAACCACTTCGGCGTGGCCGGATGGTGGGCGCAGAAGGCGTCAGACAACGGGCTCATAGGGATGGCTTTCACAAATACATCGCCTCTACTCGCCCCGACCAGGAGCAAACAGGTTAGACTGAACTGAAAGCCGCAAAGCGACACGGTGACTTTGGATCGTGAAGGCATTCCCGTTAGAAGCCCCGTGAATGGCGTGAAAATTTGCGAAACCCATCCACGCTCACGTTCGCGTCCCTTCGCGGAATCGCGGAGCTTCAAGGCAGCAGGTAGGTACATACGACAACACGTTAGAGCGTACACTTTTGTTGTAAAGTCACCCGTAACGTAACCTAGTAGTGCTAGCGTGTAAGGGTCGGTGTGCTGTCTTGTGTTTCATAATTCTATAGTAATTATTTTTTGCCCCGATTATTCGGCCCCTTGTTTTCTACTGGTGCCAACTTAGACGTTCGGCACCAACATGCAACCAAGCTATCGAAGTCAAGCTGCATTTATATTTTCTTTTACAGTCAGCTCTCGGAACAAATCCAATAGCTGTAGTGGCGCCAGCGTCGAATGGAGAAAACTTCTACTTGGATATGGCGACGACAGCAGTTGCAGTTGGAAAGGTACTTACAGATGTTCACACGTAAGTAACTTCAAGCCGGCGAGAGCCTAAGTTATAGGTAGAGCAGTGAAAGAGCGTAGTATCTAAACGTCAAGAATCCAACTCCTTAGATTTCTTCCTTTCTATTTGAATCGAAAACGTCCATCTTGCACCCCGAAAATTGCCACTCATTGAGCTATTGAGCACTGTGTGAATTTGATGCCTCGTACATTCTAGTGAAAAACTTTGCCATTCTCTTTCCTTCTTTGTTGAGATGTACTTACTTAGGTACTTTAGAGTTATACTTACTTATTTTTGTATCCTACTTACAGATAGAAATGCAGCGTCGAAAGGGGGAACCTATACCCCACGGTTGGGCACAAGGACCTGACGGCCGGGAGACAACTGATGCTGAACTGGTAAAGTAGCACTGGGTTTATTAATGATGTCAAACCAACATAAGTAAACTTGGACGGATAACGTACCTCTCTTTGTAGAGTCTAAAAAACTTTTTGCATCTACGTAATGAGATGATTTATGCAGCGTCCAGTGGCCTTCACTCACATTAGATTGATGAAGAGACCACTCGGCGCTGCAGTGTCTGGGACATTGTTTTAGATGGAGTAGGCTTGCCCAGCACGTAGGTATACCACCCTGACAGCTTGTATCAATGTAGAGTCTACGTTGATTGTAAATCAAAAGAGCTTTGTATTACTTTTTGTTTTTTCTAAAGCACTAACCCGTGCTAGGGAATAATTCACACACCAGATGGCGCCCCCCGTCCAGTAGACGGAGACTAGTTGAAGAAATTGGCATCGATAGTTACTTGACTCGGTAGCTCAATTGGTAGAGCGCCTGCACGGTATGCGAGAGGTTGCGGGTTCAAGTCCTGTCCCGAGTGATTTTTTTCAACTTATTTATAATGTTATAACATTTATAATGTTTAAAAGAGCTTTGTATTGGTGAGTTAAGCGTCCCCCTTCAGTACCACAGGTCGTTTCTGTAACACCCTGTATAAAATTTTCTAAACTGTTGTCTTGTATTTGTAAAGGGATTCAATACGGGCTGCTTGATGCCGCTTGGTGGTGCCGAACATACATCGGGCTACAAGGGATACGGCCTCTCTGCCATGGTGGAACTCTTCTGTGGAATCAGCTCAGGTACTTTATTACTTTTATCTCAGCCCAATTACCTAATAGGTATTGATGTTCCGTTCCCGGGAACATTGCCAATCGCTGGAAATATTGCCGGAAACATTGAACAACAAGAAACCAATTTTTTATTTTTTTTATAGGTGGAAAACACTGTAGATTTTTAGGCCGCCAAGGAAACAGTCAACGCAATAAAAATGTTTGATTTTCTAATTTCTGCAACAGCTATCAAATGTAACAACACTCTCATTTCAGCCAATCACGTGCAGCTATTTTGAATTAAACTTAGATTAAAAATCTGATCGCCCTTGCAGAAATCGGGCGTAAGTCTCCGAGATTGTGTGTCCACTTTGTACAGGTGCAAAATACGGGCACCACGTCCGCTCGTGGTCCCACGCCGGCGACGGCGGCCCGGCTGACCTTGGACAGTGCTTCGTGGCTTTAGACCCTGGCTGCTTCGCGCCTGGCTTCGGGGACCGGCTGGCTGACTCCATGCAGCATTGGAGAAGCCTTGAGCCGGTATAAAGGACATTTATGGTTCTACATAATACGCTTTTTTTTTAAACTATGTAGGTATATCTGTTTGGTGCCTGCCGGTTCCTATTCTGTTGCACCCTACGTTACACAGAGCTCGCGCCATCACTGCCCGCGTAGCAGGCTGTAACTTATCCATTGGTTTATAACTCTAGCTATCTCGGTCTACATCAAACAAAAGAGTAAGATGCACATAGTTAAAACCGCCTTATGTACTGTCTAACCCAGCCGGTCAGTGACTCCAATCCAAAATGGTTTCATTTAACCAAGCTCAACCTTTGCGAGCTGAGCTATCAAAACTAGGTACCTCATTGGTCTTGGGTACATATTTTTTCCTCTTTTTAGACTGACCCCAGCCTGCCAGTGTTGGCGCCAGGTGATAAGGAAAAGAAAGCGGCAAAGGAGACTGAAGGAAGAGGCACAGTCTTCTATGTGGAACAGCAAATACAGTCCAGTGCGGAGCTCGCGAAAAGACTCAATGTAACGCCAATGACCACCATACAATAGGTAATTTTAAACCTGCTCTTTTTTTTAGAAGTCCCATTGTGTGGTGCGCCACGAATTAAAGTCGTGCGGTCTAGTCAAGTGCTAATTCTTCTTTAAATCTGGGCCAAAATATTTTTTTGATGCGTAAGTACAGTCGGCCACACGCAAGGATACCCCTTTTTGTTCGATTGGCGCCCTTATGCCGCGCGCGGTAAGAGCTACCATGGGGTATCCTAGACTGTGGCCGACCGTACCTACGTAAACAATGCATTTCATTTTAATAGAGATAAAGACCTACAGTGCATATTTTTTAAATAAGATAAATAAAAAAAATACATACGATAAGTTTATTTTCTTTCTTTTCACCTCATGAACGTCAATAATATCATTGGTGTCGGCAAAACATTATGAGAAGAGTTAACTTGGCGAAAAATAACGGCACTTCGGTGACCTGTTACAATAATGGGCGCTTGACATTTAGGTACAAACGCCATTTGCTTGCTTTGATGAACAGGGAGATAAAAAAAAACCGTCAGTAATTAAGAAGGTTAACGCAGAAAGAACAATAGGAATGAAGGGATTGCATTGGTGAGGTATAAAGAAAAATCACTGCTATGAGAACAGAAACTAGTCGTCTATCCCGACATCAATAAAAGTAAGTAAAAAGATTTGCAAAATAAAAACATACTAAGTACGTACGGTCGGCCACAGTCTCAGACAGAGATGGGTAAATGCCCGGGTTAAAATCCACCGCTGGATTAAAATCCATTTCTGCCCAATAAATGCCGGGCATTTATAATAAACGCCGGGCGGAAATTAAATACATTTTGTCCTTACATTCGGTGCATAATCGGTAACAAAAGAAGCTACAAACAGGTGAAATACGAACTTAATTCAAATGTTTGAACATGAAACCTCATGTGAAGATTATTAAATGAGAAAAGAGAAAAAAAGCAGGGACTGGACAAAATTGTAAAAGAAAAAATGTTGGCGAGAGTTTGAAATTACCCTGCGAGGGACGGTTTCCTATCGTATCATCGAATGTCTTTTCACCGAATATCGTTTCATCGACAACGAATCACCGAATGGTCGGATCATCGAAAGGTTCGTTTTATCGAACGTTCTACTTTATTGAACGAGCGAGCGAAGCGAGCGAAGTTCTCCGAGTCTACTGGAACAATCCGGCGTTTGTATGTATGTATGTATGTATGTATGTATGTATGTATGTATGTATGTATGAATGTTCGTTCGACGATAACTTGAGTAAATTTAGTCGGATCGTCATGAAATTCGGTGGGCAGGTAAATGAGGCCAAGAGAATTTTTAAGTTCGAAGATGAGCCAAATCGGTCGAGGGGTTGCTGAGATATGGGGTCGCGAGTTCATAGTTCGGGGCGAACCACTAGTTATTTAAAAATAACTCTCATAGAAAATTATATGATGTCATGGATGACTAAGTGAGTTTCAAGCAATATTATGCGTTGTGTGAGGTTTACAAGCTAAAATTTAACATTGGTTCACCTAAAGTAGCGTGGCGGGAATTTTTTTTTTCAGTTTCGTTACAGGTTTGATTTCCAGTAGCAGCATTGAATAGTGACTTTACACCTGTTTTGGTTTCCGTACCCGAAGGGTGCCAAACGGGACTTACAAACTCTGCCTTCGCTGTCTGTCTATCTGTCCTAGATTTGTAGTGACAATAGGTACTTGCTAATGAAGGGAAAATCGTGAGGAAACCTGAACGTCGGGCATATACTTTACGCGAAAAACGCCAATCCGCAGTGGGCACGCGCGTGGTGGGACATTTGAATAGGTACTGCGGGTGGCAGCTTGTGAAACGACAGTTGTAGTAGGTACCTACTGGGCTACCACTGCTCTAGCTCTAAATATTGGTATAGGGCATTTGATAAAACGACCTATTCGATGAAGTGTACCATCGGTGATCCGACCATTCGGTGATTCGTTGTCGATGAAACTACATTCGGTCAAAAGACATTCGATGATACGATAGGAATCTCCTGTGATACCCGTTGGGGAAGTCATTGCTTAGGTATGCTTTCAAAGTATGCAAAACACTAAATTTGCCCTTCATACCTTGGCTGTCCACGATAAGGCTAGGTACACACTTACCAATGGAGGATAACCCAAATAAGCACTACTAGACGAAGATTTTTGTAAAATGTTGAAACAATGCCACCTGTTTCTGGAACCCATTACAGAGGCTATAATACGTCTAGAATCCAATCAAAAAACCATAAGGATTTTTTAACTTTACAAAACATGCATTCCAATTTCCAAGTTACTTTTCTGTTTGCCAGAAGTAACAAAAGTTGAAAACGAAGTCAAGGAAAAAAATCTAGACGTTGTTGACGTGAGCTCTGCATGATAACGCCTTCTAAGTGAAAGAAAGAGATATACAATAACGAACACATAGGTATTAAATAAAAGTATCATACTATGACACGCACGTTCTATCCTGTAGCGGACGGACTGTAGGTAAGTTG